>OX376374.1:8739054-9939054 GCA_947369275.1 Nemotelus nigrinus
TTATTCTTAGCTTTATTTCGCTTCTTCGGCTGGACCATATCGATTCGAACCTATTCGAGTTGCTAATTTCATTCTAAGTGCAAGTTGATCGGTACAGCATCTGACAGTAATTAATCATGAAATCCGTATCAATGGTTCGTTTTTATGATCTCTATCCGAAACACGATGATTTGCAAAGTGTTTAGAAAATAAAGAGCCTCATCCAAGACGATTACCAACATTTCTAATGAATATTAGGCGGAAAATAACGGTGGTAACGTGATGTACTTTTCAGCAATTTCCACCCAGAAACACGCAGTCATTCTGTCGATGCTTGTGTTTCCTCCCCCGAAAAAAGAACTGCTCCACAGAGACTTTCTCTGGCTCGATGTGGTTAGGAAATCGATTTTTTTCATCGCTATTTTTTTCGGGTCGTTTTTTGGTCCCCTAAGTTCCGCTATCGGGTGAACGCACGTCGCAGAGAAAGACGAACAAGGATAAGAAGAATGAAAGCAGTCGACCTTCTAGGCTTCTTTAGCTTTAAATAGAATATTCGTGACTTGGATTAGAGCGTGCGGAATACATTGTTAGGTAAAAGAGATTTCCCATTTCGGTTTTGATGTGTTTAGCGAGTGTCGAATATGATTTTCATGCAAAAAAGTTTACGATAAGAGAACATACGAAGAAAATTTGTTTTGATATGTTCTTCGAATTTAAGTATGATCCTAGCATCGTTGATTATGAAAAATTTCCTATGTGAAAACTTTCCGAAAATCATATTTTTCTTTCGCTGAAGTTGAACCATGACACAAAAACCAGGTGTATGGTGTATTTAATTGAATATTCTTTCAGCGTTCTTGAGAGAGCTGCTACAAAGCCAAGCTTACTCAGATATGGGGAAAGTCTAAAACATATTTGCATGGTAAAAACTTTTGTAAGCCGAAATAAAAACGATTCGGTATTACGGCACTTATCAGTTCCTTACACGTGCCCATTCAGGGAAGAGAAGGACTTTCAAAACAAAATTTTTTTCGAAACAACGAAAATTATAAAAAAAAATACCAACACATTCAGCTTCTTCATACACAATAGACGAGATAAAAGGTGAAAAACAGCCGAAAATATTTCAAGTCAAAACTGTCGAACGAAAACTTGCATAAACAATTGTTTTGAGTACAACATTTTTACGAGCTCCTCCACGTTTTGAAACCAGTCACGCAAGTCAATGCCGAACAACAAGGAGATGATCCCTTCGATGAAATTCATTTAATTCGTCTTTCATTTTTCTTTCTCATTTGTTATTCTTATCCATTCTTCCTGACGAACGCATTGAACGCAGCTTATGCTAAAATATTCCGGAAGCAACGTAACGAGGTAGACCAAATCGTTTGAAAGATGGAAAGAAATTCTATTCCTTATTTTGTTTAAACTAACGAAGACACTTGTTTGAGCAAAGAGGTTAAATGGTGAGGAAATTACTTTTATTGTCCATAATTTTATGTGATTACCAATATAGGATCAAATCCTGAATGCCTGTACGGAAGATGTATTTAATTGTTTGAATTTATCCCCATGTCACGTAAAAATTTGCGTGTAACTTTTCACTAGCCCGAACATTAACTTTTCTTAATGACAATAATCTAATCGACAGCCAACACAACACCCCTAAAGTTCAACTTATTGTCAGATATAATAACAATATGATCTGTTTTTCCCTAGTGAGATAGCAAAATTTTATGAAAAAATCTGTGCGTTCTTCCCGAGGAACCGGAATCCCTTTCTGTTCACAAGCGCTGCATGCTTACGTTGGAATTCCTGATGAGCATTTCACACCTGCTAAGAATACACTTTAGCTGCAAGGGTTTGGACCGGTTCCAACAGTTGAGAGCCCACGATGCCTGCGTAATGCCACCTGACATACAACCAGGTCTTCCGGTGGTGAACTTTTGGTTTTGGGATAGTTCCGTCTGGTGAAAACCACAAATACGTGCGTCCGTTGTTGTTATACATTATCCATTTTTCTTCACCCTTTTCACTCCTTGCGCAACAACAGTCAAATACAGGCCCCTACACATTGCATTTTGCGGTTTTTGGTGAGTTCATGAGAAGTTGCCGTTTCTTCCCAGAACATCGATTAATGATACTTTTGTCAACATGGAACTTCACGTTTAATTCATGTAAGTTCGACAGGGATTGTTCTCTATATCAGCAAGAAGATCCGTGTCATACATCTGACACACCACTCCAGGAATGTCTTCATCTTCAAGGCTATCGTCCCCGGTGCTGCATCGGGCAAAACATCGTTGAGCTACACGCTTTGATACAACATTGTCTTGGAAAGCGTCACATATCCTGCGATCAGTCGTTGCCGCATAAATCCTTAATTTGAGCTTGTAGTAGTAAGCACACCTTACTTTCACATCATCTCTGACCATCTTATACTTCAATATTTCCCAAAGACTTAAGTGTTTTGGTATTTCTGATTCCCTTTTATTTTGGTTTTCGTATGTGACTGGATATATTTAAATGATACTAAAGATCTCAATGACTTTAGAGATCTCCCTTCAAATAGGTACAGCGATCCATGGAAAATGACCTGACGTTCTACGATAAGAGGTATACAAATGAATCAGCCCAACCATATGTATGACGAACTAGGGGTTTCCACCGTAATAAAACTACATAAACTGCAATGAGCTGACCACGTGGAAAGAATATGCAACTAAGTTGGCCCTCAGGAGACGATCGAATGGAGCAAGACCATTCGAAAAACCACACAAGCACTGGGAGGACTAAGTAGTTGCTGACCGCAAATCGTTTCTAGGAGCAACGAAATGGAGAACGGGTCCATTGAACTAAGATAATTGGAGACATTTCATTGAGGAGATTTAGACTTGATACGGACTGTAGATTACGCGAAGTAATCTAGTATGGTAAATCCTTACGCATTTATCTGCAAATGCATTCGATTGCTCAAGATTTTCGAAAAGTCAAGAATATATTTTCCCCATAAAAACACCCTTCTGACTCTGATGACCCACGCAGCACTTCTAACTACTGACTTAGAAGTTTTGCCTACAATAATCTTATTTCTGTCCTCGATCGCTCTATCTCTATCTAGTCCTGTCCGTTTTGCTTCTGAGCAGCAAAGATTCATCAAGGACAGGCCTTCTACATCCAAACTTATAACATTCTCTAACGGTGGTTCTAATGGTATCCCTAACCTGTTGCCCAAATCACTTTCATTGTCCTTTTGTGCTCCTTTGTCTATTATATTTAACTTTAGCCTCTCTTACGGCTTTTTTCCCGCCAGTTGGAAATCTGCTCATATTTCACCCATCCACAAGTCTGGTGACCCAAGCTGTGTTTCCAGTTACCATCCCATTTCCCTCTTTCCTTGTTTTGGAAAATATCTTGAAAGAGTGGTTTACAACAGACTGCTCTCTCTCCTCTATCCTTTCCTTGATCTTGAGCAACATGGTTTCGTAAAAGATAGATCTCCCACCTTTAATCTTATATGCTTTATTAACTTGGTTGCTTTTGTTTTAGACCAACGGAAGCAAGTGGATGTGGTAAAATCTGACTTCTCAAAACCTTTTGATTCTGTAGATTACAGAATTTTTCTTGCAAAGCTTCGAAGCTATGAGTTATCTGGTCTTCTTTTGTCTTAGTTTTCATCCTATGTTTCTGGTCGTTCTTGTGCTGTAACTGTGCATTGCTCCACCTCTTCCTCTTTCTGTCCGCTTTCCGGTGTTCCTCAGGGCTCCAATTTCAGCCCATTATTATTCCTAGTCCTTATAAATGAACTTCTTTCCTTTATTCGTTCTCCCTGCCTCCTGTTTACCGACGAATTCAAGATTTTCAAAGTAATTGTGCGACTGGTGCTCTAAAAATTCAGTTACTTTGAACATATCCAAATGTCATCAAATTTGCTATAAGTATAAAATGTCACTCTTAATATATTTCTATATTCAAAGCTCAAATTCGACCAGCACATTGCTTATATAACCGCCAAGGTCTCTCGTCTGTCATATTTCATCCTTAGATGCTCTGCTTCTTTTACTAGCATCTCTACCTCTTTTCATCTGTTTTTTTTTTTCACTTGTTCGTAGCATCATAGATTATTGTTTTCAAGTGTGGTATCCCTGTCATAAATATCTCAATGAGGCAGTGGAATACGTTCAGCGTAGTTTTACTCGCTCATTGTTGTTTTTAAATTCAGCATCCCTTACTATGGGTATAGTGATCGTTTTTCCTTATTCCAAATTTCTTCATTAGATTCCGGACGAGCTTTCATTGACGAGTGCTTGCCCTTCAAGCTACTTCATTGCCCTATGCTCTGCGATCTTGGTTATATGCTGTGCTTACGTAGCATCAATCGATCAGATAGGTCTCAACTACCGTTTTCTCTTCCCTTCGCGCGGTCTGAAGTTTATTTTAACTCGCCGCTAGTGCGTATCCTCAGGAAACACAACAATCGTCAGATTGGTCCTTTTCCGTTAACGTTCTCTCTAATTTAAGTCTCAAATTAAAGATTTCATTCTTAAAGCTGCTAATAATGCTTGTTTATACAATATTACCGTTTTCGAACTTTCTTCCATGTTAACCTATGTATTGCTTTAATTTGTTGAAGTTTCAAATATATATATACTTAATATTTTCAAATATTTGTGTATTTTTTCTTTTTTTAAAATCTTGTTTGGCTCTTTCTAGTATTTCTATTTTTGTAACTGGGCAGCAGCCTGTTAAAATAGATTTCAATAAATAAATAAATAAACTTAGTTGCTTCTGCCTTTGATCAATAGAAACAAGTTGATGCTGCTTACATCGATTTTTCAAAAGCATTTGATTCTGTTATTCAGTTCTCTCGAAGTTCAAGTGTTTTATTGTGTCTGATTTCTTTTTATTTTGGTTTTTTTATGTTTCTGGTCGCACTTATACCGTAAATGTACTTTCCTCTGCTATTTCCGTGTTCCGCCCTCGATCGGGTATTCCGCAATGTTCGATTCTCGGTCCTCTCTTATTCCTTGCCTTTATAAAGTCTGTTATTCACTCGTCTTGCTTTCGGTTTTCTAATGATTTCAAAAAGTTCAGGGCAATTGAGCCTCTCAACGATAGAACGAAAAGAATAGAACGATCTTTGCACTTTAGACAATTGGTGCCGGAGAAATTTACGTGCTCAGAACATATCGAAATGCCATCCAATGTCTTATACATATAAAAAGATTCTCCTTATATTTGCCCAGTCTTTTTCTAGATCTCGTGTCACCACTGTAGAAAACTTGAAAAATTTTGATGTAATTTTTAAACGCTTTTCGTTTGTCTGGTTTTGTCCTCAGGTCTTGCAACTTTTTTGCTAACCTGTCTACTTGTGTTCATATGTTTTATTCGTTGGTTCGTAGTATCCTCGAGTATTGCTGTAAAGTCTGTTCTCCTCACCATGAACATATGATTGATACGTTGGAACAAGTACAACATTGATTCATATGCTCTTAATTTTTTAAATTCCACATTCCTTTTTTTATACTAATGACAAAACTCGCCTTTGAAATCCCGAAGAATGCCCACAGATAAGTGTTTGTTGCTCAAATATCTTCGTTGCCCTAGGCTGTCTGACCTAGGCGATAAACTGCTGATACGAAACGACAGCCGTTCTTATAGAGCACCGATAATATTTAGTATACTCTTCATTCGCCTTTATTTTGCATTCCTCGACAAATTGACGAGCTCGGTCCCCTAACGCTTACAAACGCTCTCGCAATTGAAGCGTTAAATCAGAAGTTTATGTCTTACTTCTATATGCTTACATAAATATTATGTTAGTTATTTATCAAAGCTTTTTCATCAACGTCAACGTATAGATATTGTTTAGCTTATTTTCATTGCTTCTATTATTATAACCTGCATTTTGATTAATGTTATTTTCACTAGTTTTTTGTAGTTTACTATTTTTTCCTATTATTTCTTTGAATATACCTTGTTTTCTGTACTTTTCTGAATTATAGTTTTTATATTTTTGGAATTGAGCTCCGGCCTGTAAAAATAGACAGAAAATAAATAAAAAAATAGGATCCTTAATTTTTCTTCGCACTGTTACAAATGGCCAGCATATCTGTTTTAATCCTTTTCATCAATTTCGTTGCTGATAGAAAAAAAGTAGTTCCACTACAAACCTTGCAAAAACTTTGCTGATAATATTTTTATACTTATTTGTTATATACAAGTAAAAAATTAAGTTCTGTGCATGTTAATGGCTGATTTTGAACCATGAACCACACACCACTATTTGTGTGACTTTCTTCATTAAGAATAATACATCTGGAGCTTCTTGAGCTTCCTTTTCCTATCATCGTTTTCTTTTGCAGATTGCACTTACTACCGATACCCTCTGTGAAGGAAAAGCACGTCTCTAACGAAAAAAACATAATGCCCATGCCCATACAGGGTTTTCATCACCACTCTTTACCATTCCTGAGCTATGCGGGTTCAACTACATCAGTTCCTTCGGTTTGGCATTTATGCTATAACCTCATCAAATTATTGACCCTGGGTCAAGTAGACTGGTTGATTATTCATTTATTGGAGCTCAACTACGCCACGTGATAATCATGTCAATGAGAAATCGATAAAGTCGGAATAGCAAGGCGCATAACCTTTGTTGAAACATTGAAATATTTCGAGAGATCGAATTAGAATCGTTCCCTCGAACTGAAGTAATTCAAACCTAACATGCGAAAAATTGACTTAGAATGTAGCTTAAGTCTCTAAGTTTTATAGCGGATATATTCAGGAGACAAGAAGCGCCCTAAAGCAATTTTTAGCGAACATTCCAGGCAACATTTTACTACCCTGCAAAAGTAACAAAAATCTCTTGTATTTTAATCTTGATAAATAGTATGAACGCTTCAGTTGCACAAATGGAAGTTTTCACTATTTTCTCGTGAAACATCTCTATGAATGGTTCTTTCATAGGTAAGTCAAGCTATCTAGCTACTACTACTATTAATCACTGTAACACCTTCATCAATGCTTAAGCTAAAAGAGATTTTCCGCCTCAATAAAACAAAGCTCACGCCTGAAGATTGTCTGGCTTACAAAATAAAATGGCGTCAAAGATATAACAACGACCGCATTTAATATAGCAAATAGATAAAGACAGAGCGATGAATTCAAAACCTTTATCCCCCACATAGACAATACAGTTAGTTGAAATCCAAGCATATAAAGCGAGTTAAATGAATCCCATTTTGATTGTCTATTTTTTCTGCTTATCTTTTGACCCGTTTCATTGCGTCGATAAAAACATTACAGCTTTATTTTTTTTATTTCATTTCATCCCTTTGTTCTACCGTCGAACGAACAAACGAATGAATAAATGAATGGCCAGGGAATAGAAATTCGATAAGAATAAAACCAATATTGTCACCAAGACGAAACTGACATTTAATTACGTACCCGAGACGAGACTGCTTGCAAGATGTACATGGGATCGTGTTATGGGTGAAAAGGGGTTAGGTCAAGTGATGTTGCTTTCTTTGAACGGTCACTTTTGCTCCAAATTGATTTTCGGTGAATTTCAGAGAAACCTATACCCATAACGAAAACTTCGAACAGGGAAAGCTAATGAGAAACGAACGAAACGTGTATGTACATGTCTACAGGGAAATTAGTACATACATACTAAGTTACTGGCGTACAGCTAAATGAATTTACTGTACATATCGATTTGGCATCTATGCATGGGTATGTGTCGTGACTAGAAAGTAAAGTAGATAATTAAAAAAATTAAAATTAAAGTAAAATATTTCAACGGATTTGAATAGCAGAAATAAATATTTCTTATTGTTTTATTTATTAAACAGCGGACTAATAGATACGCGATTAGCAGCAACATCAGATAAATATCTTATGAAATGAATGGTATTTGTACTGGAAGTTTTTAGAAGTGAATGAAATGATATAAGCCAATGAATATGAATTCCAATGAAGCACATTAAAGTCAGATAAGAATCATAGGCGTGTTAAGTACCGTAACGGTACGAAAGTGGATTTTTTTTCAAAGGCAGCTGTGCAATAAAGGGGATAATTGCCTTCTTTTACTCTCGTCTGCGCACGCCACTGATGAGAATTCACAGCTGGAAACTCATAATTTCAGCTTTACGCTACATACATGTGTACATTTTGCAAATTTATTGCTCATTTCCAATTGAACGAGAACAAAGAATTGAATGCTCTTCTATTACTACGGTGATTTCCGTAGCAAATTGATATTTTTACGAAGAAGTTATTTCAAACCTAGCTCAGTTTCTAATTCATTATTTGACGTCAGCATCTGTTGACAATTCAAATTGAACCCACGAGCAATTTTGCTTAAATATTCGCTCTCGCAAACATTTACAATAGGATGGTATAATAATTTTAATTTTTAGGATACTCTGTACTATATTAAAAGGTGTACAAACAAACGCACGAATATTTGAGGCAGAAAGCCGTAATGTATCTTAATTATGAGCTGATTGAGCGCGCCCACACTGGGCGCTAGATTTTAAATCTAGTTAAATGAAGTAATATTAGAATATATATGCGTACAATTTTAAGAAACATTATCCGAGAGCTTAAGGGAATAGCAACAAGTTTTTATTAGTATCAAATTTTCCGTGGCCGTACTGCAAAAAGCTCATCTTCCGCCTTATTATCCTACACAGGACTGACTGAAGATGAAAATTGATGATGTATTTTATAGGCTTCTGGCATTGCAGGAACTACACAGTAAGATCATTTTTATGAAAGAAATGTTCGTTTGGTATTTTGTACGATGGGAAATAAGTCTAAGAACATTAACTAAAAAGT
This sequence comes from Nemotelus nigrinus, assembly GCA_947369275.1. Lineage (NCBI taxonomy): Eukaryota > Metazoa > Arthropoda > Insecta > Diptera > Stratiomyidae > Nemotelus > Nemotelus nigrinus. The sequence goes on from OX376374.1 coordinate 8,747,884, forward strand.
TATTGTAGCTAACTACCGTATTGCAGGAAGCAAAAAGGAGTTCGAGTCGAGCTCCCGAACAATTCGGAAGCGTGAGGAGTGTTTTGGTTTTCGATTTCGGATTGAGAAGGCAATTGGGCTGATTTGGGCTTCTGAAACTATGTAAAAAAATTATGCGGACTTCCGAAAACACTTCCTCTTGGGAATTCTGGGGCAACGATTCTTCATGCTCTGCATCTTGAATCGTGCACTGAGGGTTATGGCTCTCAACTCTTTACTATTGATGTTAATGAAGAGACCTTGGAGAAAATAGAAAGTAGTGTTTTTCTCAAGTGCAAGCAAGGAAACTGTCGATACCAGGAAACTGACGATACCAAGAAACTGTCGATATCAGGAAACTAACCACTGGTGAGGATATGAACAATTCAGTTCACCCTTTCATTCATTTTGAAATGTCTCGCTTGCCTCTCTTCATCCTTCATGGCTAAAACATAAGCCAAAGTGGCAGGATTCTACCGATTATCTGCCACAAACTGAAATTGAAAAGCTTTAAAGAATCAGTCGCTGCAACGTACGTAAGGGGGGAAAAAAAACCCAAGAAAAAACAAGTCTAACAAAACAACGCTACTCCCAAAATATATTGATTCGCATCAGGGGATAGATACTCCAGAAACCAAAAAGAAGACAACGGTTTTTCTGAAAGGAATGCGTACTTCCTACGGTGAGGTCGATGTCCTCACCGTAAGAAGAAAAATATGACGCAGTACTACAACTGCCAGTGTTTTGAGCATACAACCTGAAAATGTGGACTTGGCAGACTTGGCTGTATCAAGTGCGATAAAATTCACGCTAGCAAAGAGGGTGCCAATCCAAGAGGCATCAATGCCGTTTTCTGTGTAAGCTGTAGATGTATAGAGGTTTTACAGAAACCAAAAAGATAGAAGACCGTCGTAGTATTGCTAAGCTTGAACAACAGCGAAGAAGTGCGATGGAGAGCAAAACCCCTACTCCAAAAAAAAATTCCACCATCAAATCAGCTACATTGACTGTAAAAATAGCGTAACCATCGACCGACACCATAGTTTTTGGTTAATGCCAAAAGCTATTTAGTTGTAACCATTCTGCCTAGGTGAACCAGATCAGGGACACAATCTGAGAAGCGAGTCACCTTCATCTGTTTTTCCCGTTATTTAGCTGGTAATGCCTCTTTTTGAGTTCGCAGTCCTAAACATAGTCACTTAAGTTCCCATCTACACAAGGAACTTTGTTCTTTTCTTTTCAGAGACTAAGCTCAAGTCCCTTATTGAAGTAATCACAAATGACCCAAATGCGAATGAATGAGTAACTCTACACCTCGTCAAAGAATGCATCAAAACACAAAAGCATTTGATCCCAGGACTTACGGTTATTGAAGCGATCTGAGTAAACTTTAATTTAGGGGATGACAAAGTCACTTTTGTATGTATCTAAATACCCACAATTAATCTAGTCACCGTCGGGGTTGACTTCAATGCTTGTTCGAAGACCTGGAGAGAAAAAGCCAAGAAGACAAGGATTATGGAATGGCCATGATGCAATGAATACTGAATAATACGGCAGCCATAATCAACCCTGTCTTCTTGCTGGGGTAAACTTTCCGTCGCTCTTCACCGGTTATTAAATTTTTATCTTATGCCACCCCTCCCACATTTCAGTACTTTTGAATAACAAGTTTACGTCACTGAATCCGCCCATCAACTAATCCAACAATGCATCCAGCGGAAACATGGACTTGATTTCTTGTCTGTTGAACCAAACCGCTTCAGGCCCTACGATATGGTTGATTGGGAGCAATTTGCAGCTAATAACAAATTTCAAATTCATATCCTTCACAGTTTAGGAAATCTATGCTACCAGCAAATTGAAGAAACTCTTTTCTCGAAAAAAATCCATAGGAGAAGCTGAAATTTTAAATGTCACTCAAAAAAGTTTTCACCTTGCTTTTTTGAACACCTTTGGATCCTTTTTAGCTCTTTTCTCAACATTAAATATTTTTACACTGCTTGAAAGCGTGCGAAAATATTTCTTATCCCCAAATCATCAGGTTAATGACCGTCCAATATATCTGCTTTCGAATTTGCGAAAATTACTTGAAAATAGTTGACTAAAAGCAGTTAGCCACTTTCATTAATGTGAATCAAATTATACCCTGGAGACAAGCTTTAAAGACGGACCCTCTACAGTGAATACTCCAATAGCTCTGCAAACTGCAGTTTAAAAAAAGCATTTAGATGAAAGGAGTTTTGAGTGAGATCTACAAAAGATGTTCGACTCTGCTGTATAAAATCATCAATTTTGATTTCCTTACTTTGTTAATCAAAACTTAATAGCTTTTCGAGCGGCAGAAATGCATTCGTCACCTATAATGGGGCTTTCTCTGATAAATTTCTAATTAAATCAGGTGTACTTCAAGGCTCCAACCTTGGGCCGGTTCTCATCAATGTTTTCACTGCAAACATCCCTAAAATCTTAAACTTTTCTACAGGTGCTAATATTAATCAGACGACATTTTCTTGTGAAACTCCCAAGACAACCCACACTTTGTAGCAGCGGTCTGAACAAGGTATGCCAATATTCTTATAACGTACTGTTCGAAATGGGGCTGGCAAATAAATGCTAGTAAAAGTCAGCTCATATTTTTCAAAAGGAAAGGGCAAGAACTACACATAGAGCAAGGACTCTTAAAGAAGTCAAATTTGTTACTAATAACCAGGCGATTACCCCTTCGAAGACGGCGAAATATCTAGGCATAAAAATGGACTCTTGCTGGAGCCCCAGCCACAATATTCAGTCAAGCTTCAACAAAGCAACCATCACATACCATCTCGTAGACTATATCTTCAAGTCAAACTACATGATCTCCTCCAAAGCAAAGATAATCGCCTACAAGCAGCTGTTTCGTTCAATCCTCACAAACGTTCCCTCTATTTGGTCTTGTACCTCTTCTGGTAAACTAGAGCAATCAGCAAAATTTGAACGTCGTATTCTTCGTAATGCAACCTTTCTTCACTTCAAGGCCAATGGAAACTATCTTGATATTTTGTTCACGAATCAAAGAATGACATGGTTTCTTGCAAGTTATCGAATTAGATAGTTTGTGGTAATGATTACCATTAGATCACACAATCACTTTGCTCTACTTTGATTTTGCGAATTAGATGACAGAAAATCTATGCAAGTCACACAAATCATTTCGCGAAGACAACGAAGATATGAACGGTAACATTCGGAACGAACGTCTTGCCGAAATTATCATCAAAATGTATCGTCGAACTGTTTGTCGAATATGTGGATGCAGCATTAGATATTGTGCCAATTATTTTAATTTCAATGATCATTTCAATTTTATTTTTCGAAAACCATACAATATATACAATGCTACCCATTTCAACGGATAGCAACCATGATAAAATCCAGCCAAAAGAACTCTATAATATTTCATACATACCATTTTAATATTACTCTAATGACTCATTCAAACAAACAAAATAATATAAAAGCCAAAGCACAAATGTTGGTCATCTGTTAATACCCCAGGGTTGACAGTTGATGGAAATTAATACAACATCATTTACAAAAGTAAAGGACAAAAGAGAAATTAAGGTATTTACGTTGTATGGTCCGCAAAAATGATAAATTGTTTTTTTTAAATGTGAAACATAATGAGAGAATGAAAACAAAAGTGCATTGACGATGAGTGAATACATGCAAAGTATTTTAGATGATTCATTGTGATTTATTGGTGATATTAATGATATTAATGTGACCTTATTAAAGCATTTTCTAAGAAAAAATAGCATTTTACAACTGATAAGCATTTATTAAAGCATATTACATAATTTAAAAATGTGCATATGATATGATATGAATGTGTGTGCAAGTGAATTAATGAATGTGAAGTGAAATATGAAGATTTGTTTTCCCCACCAAAAGGATAAAAAATGAAAATGTTGTAACGTCATGAATAAAGCCAAATATAATGATTAACAAATTATTTTCATGCAATTGATTAGCTCAATATCAATTCCCAATTGCGTTTCGAAGTAGCGAAAATTAGCACAAAAATTACAATTATGATGAATTCATTCGCTCAAGAACAAAACTAATCGATTTTCCGCGAGCCAAATCCAAATTAAAAGCAAATGCATTTCCATTAAAACAATTCAATCTTCATACTTGTTTCGCTCGATCAAAATGCTTGCTTCGATTAATTGATGTTTCCTTCCTTTCTCCTCGCTTTCGTCGCTTCCGTCGACCATCATTCATTGCTTTCAATTTTGTATCTGAGACTGATTGCTTGCCTGCTGGCTCTGGCTTGATTGTTCACTCACTTACATCCTTTCGCTATTTCAGCAAAACCGTAAATAAACGAAACGAACAAGCCAGCCACGGCCATAATTCAACCTCAAAATGTTAATGCAGCTTCTTATGAAATTCTCGCTTGATTGAAGGAATTTATTCCGCAAACCGAACAATATTGACTAGGTACTATCTTGCGGCGACGAAGACGACGTCGGTTGCGGCCGCTTCGAAAAGTGAACTTACCTGAAAGTAGAGAGAAAAGTGAGAAAAAGAAAACGAAAACAATTAATAATGTCTGACATTCTAGATCAGCATGAGAAAGTATGCTTAACTTGTCAACTATGCAATGGAGATTGTAAAGAAGGTCGTTGGAATGAAAGACAAAAGAAAAATGTGAGGACAGGACATACTGAAAATGGAAGAGAAAGCAGTGAATACATCAGACAATACCAATAAAAATAGAATGGTAGCTAGGAAGCAGGTCATTTAGCGCTTCAGCAAGCGAATTTGAAGTTCAGCAGGAAACGAATTAGTATCAGTTTCATTACACTAGCAGGACGGTGAGTTAATATGCCATAATAGATTTTCAAACGACAAATCAATCCCTCCTATCGATTCGTTAAGACACGCTTATGATAGTTGATGCCGTTTTTTGAGCATTAATCTAAAAAACATTATAATTTTGTATCGCATTTGAACTTCAAACGTTTCATTGGTTGACGACGCAAAGCTCTGGAAAATCCAGGAAATTATCCTTAAATATTTTTTTCATTCCACTATACATCCACAGCACATCTTAAATCTATTTCGAGTTCAACGATTATCGATTTTATGTTATTTTTCCTGATAAATATAACACTAAAGCTCCCTTGACTATATCACCATCACTAGTTCCAGCACCCGAGCAAAGCTAGGCGTCAAAGTATTCGACAGAAGAAAAATGGATTTACTTTGACTTGATTACAAAAAAAAAACCGAAAACGAAAAGAAGAAGAAGAAGTCAAAGGCGAACGTCACGTAGTCGATCGTTGATGTGCAGTACTACTAGCAGTAAACAGCATGAAAAGTATGTAGGGAAATTTGTTAAATTCTCATCAATTTCCACTTCGATAGATTTCCCTAACCCTCTGTCGCTACGTTTACTATTAGCTTTGGAGATCAATCTCCTCCTCATTCCAATGCCGGAACGATGTGTCAAGTGGAGATTTATCGGACACGAAGAAAATGTGAAAGTAATTTGAATTTTTCATTAGTAGAAAATCATTGTAGATTTCGGGAAGTTGGAGAATCAAAGCAAAAAGGAAACAGAATAGGCGAAGTGCCGTTTGTTTCAAGTAAGCCGAAGTTAAAGGAATTACGGGATGTAATTGTGTGCCTGTCAGTGGATACTAATAATGCATCTTAAACATTTTTCTATGTTAGTATGATTTGAGTAAACCTTCTAGGATATCCACTTAGACGGAACTGCTTGTAGGTTAGGTGTGCTCGAAACTCGTTTTCAACCGAAATTTGTTCCATAAATTAGTAAATTTGTGAATTCATAATAAGCTAAGGAATCTGATATTTTCTTCAGTTTTGGGATAAAAGTGACTTTACGAACTCTGCTCTAGTCCATGCTGAAATGCAATATAGTTTTGCAGCAGCAAGCTTTGCATCCTGTAAGATTAATAAATTCACTGTGCAAGCGTTGTGCTGAGAAGGTTGTATTGGAATATATAAGGTATCGAGCTTGTAAAAGTCATTTATTTACACAAAAAAAAAAGAATTTTTTTATTAATTGACACAAAATAATCAAATTGAACAAAACCATTAAAGATGTAGAGGGCAATTACCACTAAAAAGGCAAACAATGTGCGAAGCGACATTTCCTACCACCAGTTAGAAAAGGACGGCGAAAATGGAAAAGTCGCGAGTACAATTGATTAAAGCATCGGGAATCTCAAGTAACCGATTTTTTGCATAGTATTAGTCAATTTTGTAGTGAGACTCATATTATGAGTTTTCTGTAAAAAAAAAAAATTGCCATCTTACTCGGTGCAGAGCAACAATATATCAGGAAACGAAAAAATAAAGGGCCAACTAATACAGGACTACAATGATGAGAAAGACACACTTCCAATGCAACGAAACTGGATGATATTGTAGAGGAGCCCAAAGTCACTCAAAACGAACTATAAAAGCAAAGCTTATGGAGTGCAATTTCAAGCTGCTCCGAGAACTCAGCGAAAAACAAAATAAAAAACCGAAAATTCAGAATAAGCAAAGACGCAAATAAACTACTTATCCTGTACACCATTGAATGCCGTCGACCTCCTCTACCAGTACTGAAAATGACGTAACAGAGAACGAGAACCAGTCACACAGCTAAACGATTTTCTCCGAGAATGCACTGTATAATCAAACGCTGAAAGACGTAGCCGAAAATCAGAAAACATAAAACAAAAAACTTGATGGCACGGAATACCCAGCCCTCCCATTCCTATCTTCGAAAAACCACACGAAAACAGACAAAAAAATTAAACAGTTCAAAGCAAAGCACTATCAAACTCATAAAGCCACAATCAGGAAGCATCCAGTGAAGACAAGCCAGTTCCAATCAATCTTCCGCAATCAGAACAATAGCTGTTATTAGCAAGAGTTTTCAAAGAGAGGGACATCAAATTCAAATCTGCTAAGCGGGTCTTTCTGGGCATCTAGATTATACATCCAGAATAACCAGGCTTTTCACAAATCTTAAAGTCCAATACTACATGACAAGACAAGAGCTTAAATATTTTTGCAAGTGAACTCCATGGATTCTCCTCCGAAGAAGTAAAAGAGAATCTCGAGCGACAGTGATTCAATGCGCTTGAAGCCTAATATTTCAATACCAGAATTCGCACTCCCAAACTACTGAAGGTGCGGCTCCCGAAGTCAGACAAAAATATATATAATGTTACGACTATTTGTTAGCTTGTCTACCAAATTGAGTCACACAAATCGTATACGTGAATGACACAGTGCCACAACTGTCAATAATTTAGACACTCTGCACCAAACGTCCAGGCTCGCTGTGTTAAATGTGACGAGCTCCACTACTTTCAAGATTGAAAGAAGTTGAAGGAGAAACGGCCAAAAGGTGTCAAATCTGGATGAGAACACTCTGCCAGTTATGGGGGCTGCCCACGTAGCCCGAAAAACCTGAGAAAGTATTTCGCAAGTTTAAACACCACTATTCATTTTACTGGTCTCTTGTCAACCCTATACCCAACCCTAAAATTTTTTACTAACCCAGCTAATCGCAACAAATAACCCGTAACATATAGAGCAGTTTTTGGCGACCATGAAAAATCAGCTAAGCTCAATGATGAAAGACATTTTTGGCCAAAATTGTTCAAGGCATGATCGCGGCTCAAATTAATGAACATACTTCATCTCTCAATAAAAAATGGGCCCTACTAATCAAATTTCAATTTACACATGGAAAGCAAATTCCAGAATCTAATTTTTACTGATTTCAAAGTTGACATCACGCTCCTCACGCACAAATTTAGGAACCATCTTCGGGTCCTCAACAACATCCATTATAGGAACGATAGAGTGACTAGTAGGGAAGGAAGGCTAACGCACAGGGCTTCACTCATGAGCTTCGTGCACTCTAAAAACCTGAGGGTAAAGACCATAAACAAATATATACGCGACAAGTCCTTGAAACTATTCAACAACATTATGAACATTCTGAAATTACCGGAACAACCTTAGACGCGAGTCCTACCTGTACCTCTGAAGAATCACACAATGATGGTTACTACCCGTGAGGTAAGGGTGTAAATCATTATCTCCAAATAAGCCCAGTTGCATGTGTCCATGTGATTAGTAAATTAGTTGGTAACTCATGAAGGAGTACGAATAGTGCATTAGTATGGGTGGTGCGAAAATCACCAAAATTGCATCCAGCTTTCGCATTTTTGCAAGCGTCGGCTGGTAGGCAACTTTAGCAGCAGCTTACCCCATACATAAATATCGGCTCAACTACAACAGTATAAAGCTATGCCACGATGTGAAGCTGCAAACCCCAACAAGCTCCTATGGCTTTATTGCAGTAGTAAGGTGCGCCGAATGTATTTCGCACCTTTTTTTGCTTTTCGATCTATAGTAACTTTAAGTCTAGGATCAAACCTAGATAATTAACGCTTTGACTCAGTCCGGTCGATGCTAAGTCAAACTGAGAAACTTTGTACTTTTTTGTAAACCGTTCTAAATCTGTTCCTGAGGTGCTGTCAACTTTGCATATCAACGCAAGTTTCTCCACGATTGCTCCAGGCTTAATGTTGTTAAAGGGACCCTCAATAACTAGGAACGCAGCGCAAGCGTACATTCTTTTAGAGCGGAAGATTTTTCAATTTGCCTCGTGAGGCCGCGAAGACATTTTGTCTTTGGTGTAAACATACTTCGACTGCGATATTAACGTAAGATGACTTTTTGTTATATTTAGTATCCAATGATCCTTCCCAAAATCTCTAGCAAAACAGAGCTAAGACGTGTAGGACAATATTCCTTTGGTTTAACACACGAAAATTTCCTGCTTTGGAAGTAAACAGAACTCTTGTTTTTCGCCAGCTGACGGGAACATAAGACAAGTGCAAGCAAGTGTTAAGACTCAGTTACACTCAGAAAAATACTTCTATTTTTTGAAGAAAAATGAACACATTATCAAAGAAAATTGGTAATGATTCTGCGCCAAAGAAATATTTACTCAATCCAAAGAAAGAAATTTCTTCATTTCAAAGAACAAATATTGAACTTGCCTTGAGTAAAATTTGGTATAGTTTCAAAGAAATATTTACTCAATCGAAAGAAAGGAATTTACTCATTTCAAAGCACTGATATTGCATTTGCCCTGAGTAAAATTTGATAAAGTTTCAACAACATCTGGCATCTGACATAAATCGGTTCACGTACGATCACCGAAGTTAAGCTGTGCTGGGCGCGGTACTACTTAGATGGGGGACCGCTTTGAAAGCATTACATGCTTTTAGCACGCCAAAACTCTCCCTCCTTTCATATCATAAGAGTGGCTTGCTTTGAAGGGAGTGAAAAAATAAAAAATAAGCAGAAAAAAATTATAATTATCAATTTTTCCATTTTTCTTTTTTTAAGTGCCACATTTTTTTTCTTATTTTCTGAAGCGCTAGTATTATTTATGCCTAGTCGCCACTTAAAGCTATAATGTGACACTTAATCAATGGAGTTAGGACAACTGAAGACGAACAAAGTCAACCATGAACGCGGCGGAATTGGAACCCACGAGCGCTAGATCGCTGCTTTGGACTGACACGTTAGCGAGCTAAGCTATCGGCCCTTTATTTGTGTAGAGGAAAAGTTGATAGAAGTCAGAAAAACTATGAATTTTTTCGTCGAATATTGAAGCGTGGTTGTTGTCGAAACATAGAAAAAAATGTTCGCGTTGTAGATATAATTTACTAGATTCATAGACAAAATTTACAAGATTTGAGGAAAATTACTTACTTGAAATAAGGTTAGGCAAAAATTGTATTCCGTTGAATGTAAGAAATTTTTAAATGATATGTATACAAATTACTGATATCAAATAAAAGTTTATTTGATTTGTGGAAGATTTCACATCTCGTAAAGAAGTAAATATTTTCTTTGATTTTCGGAAACATATTTTTCTGAGTGTCGAACCTCCGTTGCGTCCGTTCCGTCCACTCTGTTTGAGTTGAATTTGACAGGCTCCATATTCTTTGCATTGGAAAATGCAACGATAATTATCCAACTGGTGCGTCTGACGGAACGGAGTGGAAGAGATGAGCGAATTTTAACTTTGGACGCATCGAGAGAGCGAAAGGTGAGTTAAGAGTGTGTGGTGAGTGTTTTGTTGTCAAATGAGTATCTTTTGAGGTGAATCTTATTTGAAATTGTTTGATGGAAAAGATCATCATCTGCAGTTTTTGTCAATATTGTAGTCTGTCATTAATTAATATAAGTTTGAAACACTGACCCGGTGTATTTCGTCCCTCAAGCTATTTTATGATCATTGATTTGACTTATGTAACTATGTAAATTCATCAATGAGACAAATTTAAACAAAATGCCAAAATGTTTTGAGGCGATTGTCTATCAATTTCATTGTCTTCGTAGCCAATTTACTTGACTTCTTTTCCGATACTGACTCACAAATTCATATGAAGGAGTTTTCAATAATGACATGACAATTTTGTATTTAAATCACCGTTTCTTGTGAACGAACCAACTGAGCCGAAACTTTCAGGATACATTGGTGTATATGAGGAATGGGTCCAAATTTTATATAATGTTAGTTATCTGTAGTTATCGGTGCTGAGTTTGAAACTCTACGTAGACGATTCGATTCATTTGGACCCTCTTTGTTGCCTGCGTAGGGCATGCTTGGTTTTATACGATGAACAGTCACCAGATCTTTTTGCACTGTTAAACTCGTTCCTGCACTCTCTATGCAAGGCAGTGATTTACAGATTCCACCAAGGAGGCTTTGGCACGCTCTCATAGCTGCAGAGTTGAGAGCGCTGATAAGGGTGTTAGTTGCCTGGTCCAAATCATGGTAGGACTTGATACTCCCTTGAGGAATCTTTAGAGAAAATCTGGTCAGATGCTGAAATTTAATTCCAATCTGTTGGTTTCCTGTTAATAAAGGCCAAATGCTAAGTTGACCATTGACATTAAAGGATTTATCTTGTGATCAAATAACAAGTAGTTTTGATAATGCTCAAATCATGCCATTAGCAATAACCGATACTCAACACGTATTACATTAAAAAAAAAAATACTATTCCTTACAATTTCAAGAGGTAACTGCCAGCACTGATATGCTGATGAAAATATATTGCCAGATCTACTGTTTCTATGGAATGAACGAGTTTTTAAAATTTCCAGCGTTTGAATTTGCCACGAGTTTTAAATCGCTCATTTTATAACCAGAGGTACTGATTATTTAACTTGTCCATTCTATTTCATTGATAGCTTCTTTATTAGAGAAACTTGCAGCTGATAGTTAAGGTAGACTCTCTTGGCGTAGCTCAATTTATATGGTAAACATTGGAAAATAAATCTAATTAACGTGGCTTAAGAGTAAACTCCTGAAGTTCAAAAAGAAATATATAACTGTCCTTACTTGATAAACAAATACCCAGTCTTTTTCAATTTCAATTGCGAAAATATTAGAAATAAGTTAACCTATTTTTGTTTCACATGAATCGTTTCGAACCAGAAGTACATTAGAAACCTCATCGGTTTCCCTTTGCCCTGATGTAATTCCCAACAAACCTCGAACTCTAACAAAGATAAATTGTTTGGCAATACCACCTTGAAATTCGCCTTTAAAAAAATAGCTCGTACGTGTATCTTTTCGAATCGATTTCAAAACGAATCGCAGATCATCCCATGTATTTGAAACGTTTCCATTGTACCTGTCTCTCACATTTATTTTCAATTTGCATTTTTTACGACGCGTTTACCTGCCAACAAACGCTAACCAAACACGGTATGTATTTCAACACCTTATAACTTAATCATGAGAAAAGAAATATATTCGAAGTAAACAAAATGGACAACACACAAAAACAGTTACGTTCGAACAAAGCCACCAACAGGATGAGTTGAAGTTCAAAAGCGGAGAGCATCCCACTCATTCCTAGTTTTTATATCCTCTTGAGAATCTTCCGTTGCTAAGTAATAGTCAGGAGAGATTTAGATAGCTGAGCTGACTACCCGCAACCTTTATGCAATTCATCCTTTCGCGTTCCTCTGACAATCCAACATGTATGATGTATTACTATTGGGTATTCGTGTTTGTAACAGAAGACGCAGTCGTCGCGTTATCACCAAAAGAATTTCATCTTACTTTATTCTTTGTACAGTTGGCGAAAACATACTTGCTATCTGACTGGTTTAATGTTTGTGAATTTCTACGAACATCACAAATATCACTCGCATCAAGAAAACATATTTTCCATTTCAGTTTATCCTATCTTGTACACAGGTTTTTCCTGACCGTTGCTGAAAAATCGTTGAAAGGTTTAAAGAGCCTTGACTCTTCTTTGTCATTGTTTACTACTTGGTCTCGGAAATCGTGATTTTTCTCTTTTACCTCGGGTACAGAGAGCTTGATTTATGAAGGTACCGTGTTTAGGAAAGTTTTAGATTTTGGGAAAGTGCAAATCGGTTTTATGTTTGTATTACGATTGTAATGAAAAATACGGTATGAAAACAACATAGCTCTGAAGCGTCCGGCATGTAAAGTTTATGATCTTTACATAATGAAAATTGTTTCGGAATTTATTTACCAGGATATTTGTGATAGTTGTGGACTTAATTCAACTTTAATTGAATATTCCGTAAGATATAATTATGAATAGCATCGCAATTACGTTTATGTACTTAATTACGTATGCCAGTTATTTATGGGAAATATGTTTGAAAGTACTACATGGTTGCCTTTAAATTTAAGACAGAAAATATTACACCTAACTGGATTCTTTTTGCTATAATGAGTTTGCTCATGTTTTTCTGGAACTGGTTATTTTCCACTGCTTAAAACTAAACAACGTCACCTGGAAACTCACTAACCAAATTTTTAAAGATACTTGGTAAAACTTAATTTGATTTAACTTAGTAAATTTAAAATCAGTGTTTTTACTGATTTTCGAAGAAAATTGGGTATTAAACTCGTTTCGCTGAAAATTCATATATATATATATATATATATATATATATATATATATATATATATATATATATATATATATATATATATATATCAGAAAAATGTTCAAGGGATATAACCTCTGGAGTGGCCGATTCGATTGAGCTGAAATTTTCGGAGGACATAGATGTATATAGTGGGTAGGTCCATGACTTGCCAGAATTAAGATATCTTTAACCCTTTTGCGGCGACGGGTATTTTAGTGAATTTCCAGGTACTCCTATATTTCCATGCAGTGTAAATTTTTGTTAAAAAAAAGTATTGGGAATGAACACTTATTATGTTTTCAGCTGGTCTATGATAAAGAATTGGTAATATTGAGCCGTGTGCCTAAAAGTAAGCAAGGATATTTTTTCAAATTATGATGTGTCATAACTTCTGACAGAAACATTGGATCATCGTGATTGATTTTGACTAAGATTTAACACACATGGATTTTCAAGACAGTGCAGACTCCTGAAAAAAAAATCTTGCAAATCATCGACCCTCCTGAAAAACTTTTGCTTTTTGACAAAAAATTAAAATCATTGATCAATTTTAACTTTTATCCATCATGTCAAATTAAAATGTTCTAAATTCCGATTTGCACAAGAACGGCAACCCATCACCGAATAACCTCTATTTTCAGCACTCGAAACTTCTGTTCACGAGTACTGCCGACCGGATGATAAGATCATCATGAAATTTGACATGTTGGTAATAACTAGGACCAAGTCTGATAGAAGTGATTTCGAAATGCGGGCAATTCTGTGGTAGTGGTACTATTTTGAAAAATCACTCTGAAAAAAACTGCTTTTTGGCCTATAATTTCCGATTCATTCCGAAATTAGAATAGAGTTGCTAGCTATAGTGATTTTGTCTCCTAAATCTTGTAAATTTACTCAGCAAAATAAAGCTTTTTTTCCTATAACTTCCGTTCCAGTCACGAGACCAAAACGAAGCTCATGCAGTAAATGGACCTTACTGTAAACTAAAGGTCGTAGGAATTTCATAAAAAAAAAATCATGAAAGGGCTGCCAGCTATGACCATTTTTGTAATTTTTTGGAGTTTCTTTACGAAGCGATTATGTCATTAGATTTTCAAATGGGAATGATCTTGCAATCAAAATTAACAACAACTATTACCGTTTTGAAAATTTGAAAAGTTTTGAGTGTGGTAGCACTAAAGTTCTTTTCAACCCTATAACCTTCAGCGAAGTGATTAAATCGAAACGAAATTCACAGGGTCAGTTTAACTTAACGTGAAGCGTATATTTTTTGCTTTGCTGCTAACACAGGGTAACCAGCATCAGACATTTTCATAAATATTGCACCGACAGATGTTTCTATTACATACTCATATGCAAAGAATTTGCAATAAAAATAAGGAACCAATTTTTAAATTTTCCGAGCTTTGAAAATTGTTCGGATGCTAGCCTCAAACAACTTTAAGCCGTTGAAACTTCCGATGGAGTCCTGCGATGAGAACGAAATTGAAAGGATAAGTTGATTTAAGTATGATCTTGTTATGGTAAACTTATTGGAAAATTGTTGCCAGCACTGAAGGTTTTCATCATTTATGTTATAGTTGGGTTTTGTTGCTTTGGATAAGGAATGTTGATATGATTCTACAAAAAAGTCTTTAACGTCTTTCCACATTTTTTTGACAATTTGTTCGAAAATCAGTTTTCTAGCGGTTCTGATGCGCTAGACTTTTTTTTATCAAACACAGATTTAATATTAACAAAGATTAGATATTAAAGAAAAGGTTCATTTTTCCAGAGCTTCATGTTGAAAAACATTTTCCGCTTAGATTTTGAAGAAAAGAAAGATAACAGTGGATCTATTTTGCGCTATTTTAAATAGCTATACACATGAAGTAGCCTAATGCGCAGAGTACCGATTGCTAAAGTGTTTGAGCCCCGATTCGAGTCAAGCATTATCGTGTTTATACAAAAATCTAAATCCACAAAATGCTGTGATGATAGAGTAACAAATCAATGCGAGTTCTTTTAAAATGAGGGATATTCAAGCCTTTGTTTCATATCTCAGCATCAACTTTATTGAAGACCAAGATACTCTTGTGGTGTGTTTTTTGACTCAGGATTTGATGCTGAAGACATAATCAGACATTTTTTGACCAAGAGCTTGGAACTAAATGGACAGAGATGCACGAAAGGGTTCCCGAAAAACAGAACTATTGAATAAATTTTGCTTTATAGTTCAGTAGATAGATAAAAATGGATCAAATGGCTAAGCTAGATTTTTTATCTGCGACTATTGGGAGCAAAATAAAAATTGTTCTTTTAAAGAGTCTCTTATTTTTTCCTTTATGTTCAGCAATCCAATAGAAAAAGCTTGTAGATCTAATGGGTAGAACAATGGCTTCTAGTGTGTGGGGACCCAGGATTGTCAGAATCCAAGTTCGGGCAAAGGACCGCGCACCGAACTTCGAGTCCAGCTAGCTCTGAACAGGTACCTAAATTAGGTATACTCTCTCGTATCCAGATTAATTGTTAATTTACCATCTTGAACCCGTAGACCCAACAAGAGTTGTTGTGGGATTACTTTCTTAATAGGGAAATTCATCTAATCAAACGGAAAACAAATATAACATAATTCGATAATTCGATAAGATTCCGCTATCTTCTGTGATGGCTTGAAAACAGTTTAAATAAGCTTTATGAGCAACAATAAACTTAATTTTTTGTATGGTAAAAATTTTCATTTGAATACGGAGCTTTCAAAGAAATTCGATGTGAATGATGGTCAGGAATTTGAAACGACATTTAGATCAAACGAACTAGACCAGTGCCATGGTTAAGTGACAAATACAGTTTGTTTAAAGCGTTTATTGATTGTGAATCAAAAAACTTACAATGCAGGTCAGAGACATTTTAAATCAATTTTCTGATCAAACAGAAGGACTGTTGCCTCTAATAAATATAAGTCGGAGATGTTAAAATTTGTCACAACCAGCGTTAATAACAATTAATGATTTCCAACTGCAAGTGGTCACACCAGTCAAGCATGCACTGTGTGCTGGTGTCTGATGAGAATCAGTGCATGCTTTCGAAACCACTTTGTCAAATAAAAATTTTCAAGATAAATAAATTTTTTTCAATTTTAATCATCCCGCAAAAACAATTCCAATTAGAAGGACTGTGTTTACTGTTGAATGGATCTGCATGAATTCAATAACAACGAAAAGGACTGAATACAGATCCTAAAATCAGTTAAGCCCAAACTTTCTTTTTTCACGACATATCCACCATTTTGAACGACCCATGACAAATAGAAAAAACGTTTCTCATCATCTACTATGTTATATGGGACGCAAAACTTTTCCCACATTTTTTTAATGTCCACAATGTCACATGGAAGACCGCATGCTGCCCTGCATTTCGGCTAGTTCGATTGAACGGAAGTTATGCACGAACGAACAGTAGCCAATACAAATATTCTCCACCTTTTACCTCATCTGCTCTATAATTGGTAATAAATTGACTCCCTCATATCAAGTTTACTGACCCGTGTAGATCGAAAATCTAACAAAGTGCAGTATCGCAGTATCCATATCACAGCGATCTGGTCTTTTTGATGGATGAGTGCATGCATATTCCCTTTACATTGTTCGTTCACAGCCTAAAGCAAAACAACCGACACCACAATAGTTACATGAGACAACAGCGTTAGAAACTACTACATACATCCACTTCACCATCTCGCTGTTCATTTATGTGTCTGTTTAGTATGGCAAGGCAACATATACATTCAGAGACGTATCAAATTCTAAATGATGAAATGTAGCTCAGTTGCTCCATTTACGAAGATAATTGGATTACCGGCTCTAAGCTGTATATACAATGAGTGCACTACGGATACCAGTAACATGCGCAAGATGTTGCCAGTGGAAAATCAGTGGGGGAGCTAATAAACTTGCAAGCACGAACACTTTTCGAGTCACCATCGATGCTCAAAATGATGAAACGGTAACATGAAACTATCAGCCAAAGGTGAGTGATGATTTACATCTAACTGAATGCGAACACTAACTTTGAATTGAAAACAACTTGATGTCAAGAGCAAACAAAAAGGTCCTAGCACAGCACAATTCGAGGTGTTTTGTGCCAGTGAGACATGATAGGTATCATAGGCTAAGACTGATGTACATGTAATTTGGAAAAAAGGTCCTAAGCGCAATCGAACCAGACCACACAGTCTAACAAACAGCACTGTACTACAAAACCTTTAGCTTCAATTACACCATCATCAAACAAAAATCTGCCCTTAGTTTGTTCTCAATCAAAAAGAAGTGCTGCTCCTGTGTCTAGTGAGCAGTTTTAGCTTTTGCCGTGCTGATATCTTTTGCCGTGCTGATGAAGGAGTCTCTACCTGTACAAATATATTAAATTTTCTTCGAAATACTCTAAAGCATAATACGCTCAATTCATTCGCCAAGTCATTTAATTACTTTACGACTTACTTTGCCTTTATACCAAAGACCAACGACGATTTTAAATTAAATTCAAGCACTCTTTTCAAGCGCTTCGACTAACTCTAAATTTTCTTCCAAGATTCTCTATTATATTTCAGAAGAGCAATTTTCTTCTAGCTTCACGTCACTATTCCGAACTCAAGTGGATTGGGTGTTGTATGTGCATATTGAAGAAATTTACTATGGTCATTCACCGTTTCCATACATAAAACAGCATAGCCACACATGCACACTCCTTGAAGATTTTCATTTCGTCTTTCATCACTCACGAGTCCTTATTGCGCTTTTCATGACTCTATCGCTACCGTGCTGTGCTGGCCTTTTAAGCTGCAGCAAAAGTCTGATTTTAGATGTAGACGAGAAAGAAGTCCAGTCGACCGGATAAAATGATTTCTGCATGATAAACGATTTTTGCGAGAAGAAGATAAGAATTGGACGGAAAGTTTCGCAGATACTTTTTGTATAGTATTGTCTGGGGGTAAGGTTATGGATGATATATTGCACATACGAGTCCTAAGTTTCGTTCTGCTGAAATCAACGCGCAGAATTATGAATTTTCCTCATAATTTTCACACACTATAGCTTAAAAAAAAAGTCTTATTCGACGCATATATAAGAAATTAATTCTGCTGCAATGTCAATACACTCTGGTTTTCATCGTACAAGCAAACGACAAGCAAAGAAACCCATTCTAACGCAATTTCAAAAACTCTGCAGCAATTAGCTGCAATTTCGATAACTTTCAAAATTAAATAAACCCGCTTCGCTTCATACACAAGCATACTATCCACTTTACATCCATCAGCCCGAAATAATTTTCCATCAGAAACTTGAGAGTTATGTGAAGGTTCACTATAGCCCCATTACTCAGTCTGCGATAAGAAACTCCTTCAATCAGTCATGCTGTAATGCACACAAAAAGGCAAAGTTCGCAAAATTCATCGAAATTCGTATTAATATTAAAACAACTTGGGACTCGAAACCATGTTTCAATGCAAATTTGTCTTGCAATAATTCGCTTTTTACACATTAATTGATGATGAACATATCATTGGTAGAGTATTATTCCCGAAGCAAAATAAAGAACATGGAAAAATTTTCGTTTCTATAAAAAAATTCCCTATCTACTTGCTGTACTATACGTTAATTAATGTTTCGAGTGGCGACTATTGAATGGTTTGGGAGTTACACTCGAATATAAATTTTAGTTCAAATGAAAAAAGTATGAAAAGAGTTGTGTTTTTGTCTTCATTTACAGAAAAAGCCTCGTTTTCAAATAAAATCGTTACCTACATACATATATGTGCACACTATCAAAGAAAATACACCTACTAAAAATCCCAAAGTCGTCTAGTAGCTACAGTTACAATAGTGCCGACAAATGGCAGCATTTCCATTTGAATGATGGGCTCCCCCACATTGCAAAGGCTACGAGCGCAGTGTCGATGATTCCCATCGTATCCCTTTGCCTTTGAACTGAACAAAACGGCTTGCAATCTATCCATGAATGCATGAGTAAGTAGCTCGGTACATAAACTGAAGCTGAAAAATGTTTGCTTTAGGTGATGAACTTTCCTCCATTTCGAGCTCATCTTCATAGTGTTAATATTTTACCGGTAGCTTAGGTTCATTTTCATGAACGATGAGCTGCTGGGAAGATATATACGTATTGAGTGACTTGGAAGGGTTGCCGATTTTGATGACAATTTTGAATTGTATGTTATCGAAAAAAATATGTTTGTGGTATGCATACTATATTCGCACACATAAATATAGATTAACTAATAGAAATCATCCGGAATCTAGTTTAATCGGTATGACAAACATTTGGAAGCTACCGGCCCCAACTTTCTGTCGGACTCCAACTAGGATTGCCTCTCTGGTTGCAAGTTTTGTTCTGCAGAAAGAATATAGTGTTTTCTGAGGTTTCGCATTTGAAAACAACGAGTCTACCGGCAAACCTGGAGAGGATCTTTGTCCAAAAATTGATTGAATTTATCTCTCAAATCATGCGATTCATTCAAATTAATGTCACGTCTGCAAAATATGTGCCTTTGTATTATGGACCAGCATGCAGGCTTTTTGCTGCAATGCTTATCCGCAGTGCGCATAAATTGGCATCGCAAAATATGAAGAAGATATAAATATTTTTTTCTTTACATTTTTGTATTATATTTTTGTTTACACCAGGAAGGGATTTCTAGATATTAATTCGGAAGTATCTTTTATATAATTGTGCGAAAGAAATAAATGGAAGGCTAGAATAAACCAGCTTGTTATTTGATCCCTGTTGTAGAGTAAGTGACTTTGAATACCTGGATTATTAAACAATACTACAATTACAATAAACTGTCCCCTTACTGTCGTTGATACTACAATATAGTCTTAACAATAATCAGAGCTAGTATTAACCGAAGGCCATTGTCGCTTGAACATTATCTAATAAAAACACTTTTTCATAAAAGAGAAAAGGAATCACGACCTTTGACAAAAAGAAAGAACTGAGTAGTGTTCATGAGTAAATACTAATTCAAAAAACACACTCAGCTATTTTAAGACACATATATTGGTTCTAAGTTTGAATATCATTTCTATAAAATCAAATGGGATCATAAGCGTGCACAGGACTTTGAAATAGACGGGGCAAACACTCCAATTCGGCATACATTTTTCATGGCTTTCAGTAAATTACTTTGATTATTACTGTGGTAGAATGTAGTAACCAGTTTCCAGGTGTCGCGATGAAACTCAGGGACGACTCCCCTTTACTCCCGTTCGAATGCCATATAAGTATAGCAGCAGCTCCTATTTTTATAGTTTTCGAACCATAAAATATTCGAAATATTCAATTTACGAAATTCACTGTACATAATAAGTCGTCCTCAAATACACTACCGCAAACAATACTTTGGACTTCATATGTCTTTAATTCATTAAATTTTAGCAACGGCTGTCAAACACAATTTTTACTGCCAGAATAATTGCTTCACTCATATTTCACCGCAGCTTTTATAGGAGATGCTAGCAGTCCGCGAAGCTTCTAGTCGATTCTTCTGACTGCCAATATTTGGCGGAGCTGTGTAGCATTTATCTATACCAGATCGGTTGATTCCCTTTTTGTTGCATTCGACTATTGCATGAGTAATTGTAAATCGATAGCTTTACATTAAAATACTTATTCTTTCGGGTGAAGCTCATCATCTGTTATGAAGACACGAAGGCCTATTGCTCATAAGGATGTACTCCGGAGCATCTTTTCACGGTCATACTTAGGGCCGAGTCCCATGGGGAGGTGAAGGGAGTTTTGAATCCCTTAAGCCATTTTCACAAGCGAACCTGACCCTCCTTACACCAATATCGCATTGAAACTCTTATTTGCACTATAATTGAGTATAAATATTTCATTCATTGCTGCTAATTTGCCAGGTTGGATTTACCATAAGAACATTTATAGCCCAACTAGCGCTTATTTCCGCATCCCCTGGGGAGCTATTGGCGACAGCAAGAAATGCTGGTAGGCAGCTAGATCTGTGGCCACCAGCAGAAAAATCTGGCGTGTAATTATGTACTTTGAGAATTTCAATTCGCCGGGCTTGTATGGCATTCCTAAGTGAAATCTTTTGGGCATGCCTAGTCCTGGAGTATGTTTCATCACCTTGACGACAGGTTAAAGTAGTCTTTATACCAAAACCTTGTAGAGTTGACTATTCATTTGCAAGGACCGTTAGCCCGATCAGCCTAACATCGTTTATGCTGAGATGGCTGAAGAAACTTATTGAAGGATATTTAATCACTTGGGCTATTAAAACTAACACCATAAATTGTGACCAACATACGCATTAGCGAGAAAAACCCATGCGAGTTACAAAGTTTATGAAGCAAATTAAAATGTTAACGAAAATTGAAGGTGTTTATGGTGTTTATGGATATTGAAAGTGCCTTTGCACTCCTTTTAGGGTGTCATAGGAAGCGACTTAGGTAGCGACTTAGCGTGTCTATAAGAGCTGCCCGAAAGTGTGTTTATATGTTTTCATTGCATTCGACTATTGAATGCGTAATTGTAAATCGATAGCTTTATATTTCTGAATTGTTTGCATAGCTTGATTTTTGATATTTTTTTACGTTAATTAGTTCTCTTGTCCAAGAAAACCTAGGTTGGTCTGTCACAAAGCATTAGCCATTTTTTTCGAAGTTTAGTGTAATGTACTCCCTTCACATATGGTGAAGGTGCATAGCTTTGGACTACAGCTGAGGACGAGAGGTTCGAAAGAACAATGTAATAAAACTGTATTATTCATATTGAGGGCAGTATTGTGTTGGGAGAGGGAGCACAAAGATAGGAATGAAGAGGTTACTAGAGATATAGTATTCTTTGGTGAAATAAACGGAAGGGAAGGATTCCGTTTTATATTAGACAAATTTAAATCTTCACATATTAAGAGTGGCGCTTGGAAAGCAACTGTTTAGGTAAGTGGAGATTTAAGTAAAATCAATTCATACACTGACGCAGGACTGATGCAAGAAATATAAACAGAGGCAATGATTAGAAAAACATGAGGAAAGGATATGGGTTGACTGAAGCTTTAGTGAAAGATATTAAAATGTACTGTACGAAGAACTCCTACATATTTTATTCTCCACATGAACAACACAATAGCTTGTACATACACCATGCGAACAAAGCATAAAATGCATCAAATCAGAAGGGAGACAACTCGCAAGAAGAAGAGCAGAAGAGAATCCACGGATTCTGTAGCGTCAATCATGAGGGGAAACAGAAAGATAACAGAGACACTGATGACTTTTCAGCGTTTTAATTGCATTCATTCACAAAGATTGTCGGGTTGTTTAGCGAGTGGATGAGCAAGGGTTTTCTGAATTTCTCTATCTACCAAGACGCTGTAAACTGAGCAGCGTCCGTAATGCTTTTTATGTACATTCATTGCAGAATTTTTGTGGGCATCATGTAGGTAAACCGTCTAAGTGGATCTATGCGAAAATTACGAGTTTGAGCATTGAAGCAAGATCCCTTCAGTCTTCTATGTAGTATATCTCAATGCGCTGCAATCAACTGTATGTTCGGAATGGAATGATACCCAGTGCTTGAGGTTTTAAGTACAACGCTTGAGTTTTAGTTGCGTCGCTGTTAATTTACCTTCGAAGCTTTGTCATTTGACTGTTATAAAAAAAAACCACTTCATGCACAGTGGCAATGGAGTTTTGTCTTTTGAAAGAAAAAAAGTGTTATGTTTCTGGATGTCCAAAAATGAATATTGTAAAATAATTTATTTGTTTATGCAAAATGGTATAGAAACATCCTAGAAACATATATAATCATAAATATAAAGCTCAGTAGACTCTGGTTAGTTGGTTGGGTACGTAGCCTATATGAGCGAAGAAGAGCCTGTACGGAAAACTCTTTGTGGCAGATTCTATGGCAGACGGCAGAAAACTAGGACCTCTGGACCTCTCTATTGCAGCTTGTTGCACCACAGCTGATAATGAAGTGTAGACAAACACAAATTTGGCAGGTATTGCGTGTCATATTTTTGATCCACATGTACTATATGCGATAGTCACTAATTATCTACCCGTCATAGGGCAGAAAATTAGCAATTACAGTAGGCTAATCATTTCCCTGACTTAATAAATAATTTTAGGGGGCCCGGTAGCTCTGCTCGCTAAGGCGGCAGGCCGAAAAGCGGCGTGCTACGGGGCATGCGGGTTCGAATCCCGACAGTCCCATGGCTGTAAGTGTGAATGCGTGTGATTGTCCATGAGGGTGGCAAATGGGCCCAAACTGGTGGCCTAATGCTGGCCGCGTCCCGGCAGCCCTCTTCACTAACCTAACCTAACCTAATAAATAATTTCTGGAGAGTGATATAAGACAATAAGAGCACTTGTGTGAACTCAGAGGCTGCAGCTTGGATGCAATCACTCAATCACACATTTCAAATCACTGCATGATTTTTGAAAGGTAAAAATTTGTAAAAACTAATAAATAGTACTCCTTACATGAATTTTGTTCGCAGTTTGATGGGCCTACATAAAATCTCCTTGAAAATACTATTTCATTTTATTTTAAAGTTTGGAGTCGCAATGCTACAGTCGCAATGCTACTTTTCCCGCAGCAAAAAATATAAAGAATTTCGCTGGCTTTTAGAAATTTGATTAACACAGATGATCTGTATCAGAATATTATTGTATGGTAATAATACTTGCAAAGCATACAAAATCACGTTTGGTGATATAGGTAAACCATTGCTTTATTTTCAAAAGCAGCGGTAGCAGTATTTATTTTACACGAAATCTAGCTCGAACACGTTTATAAGATTTTTGCTGAGCAAATTTTCACCAAAGACATTTGAAGTTACTAACAATAAAACAAATATTTCCTAAAGAGCATCCAGAAATACACAAATTGTATGAACAATTATAAGCTTTTGAAGGATCAAAAAAATTTGTTTGAGTATTTTCAAGTCTGTTTTTTCACTTTCAATAGCAATTTTTAAGGACTTTCCAAAACAAATCTATGAGATGGATCGACCTTATTTTAAGCTCACATTTGATTTACTATTCTTCCCAAATTCTTTCAAACACAAATAGAAATTAATTTCAAACCATTAATCCATTAAACAGTGAACGATTTGGTAGAATATTGTTATGAAGCATTTGTTGGAAACCCGGCGAACTTGACTATAATTAGATTTAAATTTCAGTTCGAAGGAGTACTGATATCACAGAGAATTCGAAACCACTCAAGAATAAAAAATCCTAGCACAACAACACCACTTTAATTGCTTTCCAGGCAAAATAATGATTTCAATGCGCTGCACTTGAGCTATCCTGAGATGCCTTGCAGCAGTCTATCAACCGACCACAACCTTTCGAACCTACAACTCCAGCACGATCCGTAGGTAACCTCAATTGCAAACCTTTCCTCAAACAAACAACATTTCTCCAATGACTTCACCACTTTCAATAGACGGATTTCTCTCTCACCAGCTAACGGATGAAACTCTATAAACTATAATTTACATCCGTTTGCAAATAAAGAAACGTTCCGTTTGCAAGACTACAGGTACGTATACAGCAGGAGAGCACAAACAGTACGCCAACAGCAGGGATATTTCCTGAACGATGAAAAAATATGCATGGATGTACGCTACGTCGAAATGCATATACAACACCATATTTTCCATTTGTGAAGAGAACTTTTCAACAAACAACAACAACAACTACTACCGCTCCCTAGACGAAACCACTTGAACTGTTTTGTTTCGTTGGTTTTATTGAATAAATGAAGAAAATGCAAAACGAAGGAAATACTTGAGAGGGCTGAACATAAAAAACAAAATGCACTAATGCAAAATCTATGAGAGACAGATGGAATCATGATTTTTTTTTCAATTCGAATATTATAGATTAAATTCTAGTTATAGATAGCGATGCATTCGTTGCTTCCTCCCTCGCTCTAGTCGTTCAGATTGGAAATATTCTGCTTCAGGAGTTATGATGGTGCCCAGAATATGTATAAGTACTGGCGTGTAGGTAGTCGTGCACTTGATCGTTCATTAATCCTGGGCGGGTTTACAGTTGTCTCGAATGCATTCAGACTGAAATCGAGTGGGTTTTGAATGGAAATTTAATCAAGCACGGTCTGATGAGTCGACTGCGAGTGGGAAAAGCTAAGTAGTATAAACAAATAGCAGCTTTCAATCAAGGTTGGATGTTGAAAGGTAGTCTGAACAGTCCTTTCAAACTGTCGAAACTAGTGGTTTGCGCACGCCATTGTTTGCTTGCATGTAACAAGAATCAAACCAACATTTATAAAATTGGCATAGTATTGATAGAGTTGATTGAAACAGTTCATTTTTCTGACATAAACAATACATTAAGCTAAAGACACTGATTTATGTCAACCGAAAAATGAAATCATTTCGAAAATGATTGTGAAAAGCGAGGTAAATTCAAGCCAATTTCGAAAGTCAGCAGCCAATGTCACCCAATCGTTTCTGCGCTCAAAATCAAGTCCCTCGACAACGAAAACTTTTAATACTATTTCCAAGTTTCATTATTATCTTTCAAAACTTTTTCAATCAGTGCCCTCTGATACAGATGACTACTTGTAATAAAAATTAGGTCGCCTTGCCTTTGAAATGAACAAAGTACCGTTTAGACGCCAACAGCCGCTAGCTCTCGTACCACAGCTGCTTATAGGCCTTCTTTGATAGCGACAGTTTCCTCTCAGGGCAATAATAATCTTGAATACAATATCACGCTGAATACCTCGCAATCTCATTTAAGCATTTCAACATGGCCCGATGCAGGATAATGTCATCTTCGATGATGTCCTTGTCACTCTTTATCAGCTCCGGAACATCATCTGCCATCGTTGTTCCGTTCGACTTTCTCTGTTCAATCACTTCACTTTCGAACTGAATTTGTATCGATTTCCTCTCATTGCCAGGGCGCAGGCAAGCCGACAGCATGCACAGCTTCTCTATGATTCAGCTGAGAAAAGCACGAAAGGCCTGCAAATCATCATCCGCATCATCCTTCCACCTACCATATCCTAGTTTGTGCGAACATTGGGGATTTCGGTTGAATATGCCAATATAAAGCATTGTACCGAGCATTTTGTGTCTATGATGTGTGTCTGGATACTTGTATGTAGGAATGTATGTGTCATGAGGGTCCACTTGACATGTTCCTGATTAATGACTCCTTCATAGCTTGGTCACTTGATTACAACAATACACAACAATTGTTATTCGATTCTATGACAATTCCGTTGACCATTGATCGTTGTAGTTGTTCAGAGCTTCTTTTAGATCCGGTCCAGTGGTCGGCCATAACTTTGTCCTGACGTCTTTGCAAGCGGAAGAAACAAATACGGTTTTGATATAAATAGAATCATCCTGGGAATACTATATTGAGGTAGAATGACAATGCACATTCAAGATTCGGAAATTATATGTCCAGGGGAAATGTATATGTTTATTTTTGTCGCAGAAAACAGACTTATTTGATTTATGTTAAGATCATAGGCCGTGTTCTTGTACAGCGTAACAGTTAATAAATCAATTTGACCTGTAGTGGAAATTGCCTTTTTTTCTAGCTGACTATGGTTTTGCGACACAAGATGCAGACACATATTTTTTTAGAGATATTTTTGATGATAAGAGTGTTACCCCAACGCAAGATCACTGAACTAGAAAAACGCTGAAAAAATTTTGAAGTTTATCAAAGATTTGGTCAGTCTATCAGGAAACTTACTAAGATTGTCAGATAATAAAACAAGCATCAAAATAATTAACGTGTCTATTTTTATTGTATATTTTTACCTAGTGTAGGTTAGGTTAGGTATTACTGGCTGACACAAGGTCACACATAGATATGTCACATATTTTTACCTAGTGTAGGTTAGGTTAGGTATTACTGGCTGACACAAGGTCACACATAGACCTCTTGGCCCGTAGTGATACCAGATAAGAAGACCTGGAGATAAAAAGGTTCAGTCCAAGTGGCCACCGAAAGCCCCAGACCTGTTTGTGAACTGAAGGATGTCCTTTAGCCTCTGTTCGGCCACTTGCAAATGATACACCAGCCATGGCTCGCTGAAATAGCGCAGTCTGGTTTTCCCCAGCACCGGGTAGAGACACAGGAGAAGCTGGATTTTTTCTGAGACTAGCGGGTCTTTACACTTCCTACAGATATCGCTGGTTAGGAGTCCCATGAAGGGACCGCAGTATTGGCCGGCATGATCGCAATGGTACCAACCGTTCCCGTATCGCGCCCCTAAAGTCACCACGCAGCGAAATCACTTCGTCTTAAGCAGCCGACCAACACGGTCGTATCGTTAGCACGCTCGAAGCATAGATATTCGTATATTCGTTATAGTAAATAAAGTAAGTTGTTGAATATAACCCAAGTATGTTAATCTCGTCTAGAAGGCGAAGTTAATTAATTAGGCAGTTCCTACAATGGTGACCCCGATGAAGGACAGCATCCCGAATGAAAGAATGTCGCAACGAAGGCAGCATCCTGAACGGAAGGACTACGGATACCAACGCCAACTTAGCTATAGTCCCTGCAGCAATGACCACGGCAGCTACGCCAGCTACGCCTTCACTACGCTGCCACGAGGGCTGACAACCATCGTCTCGGCAACTACACCAACACGCTAGGACGCATCAGCTCGCTGTATGCCAGCACCCTACATCGGACCAGCTAATTTTGCCACAGTGCCACAAGATTTCTCCGACGCTGTTGACACAGCTCGAAGGTTTGCATACGCGCACGCATCAGAGTCTCATTTCTGTCCGGTTCTGAAGAGAGAGGTACCCTTCCTTGCGCCCTCGTGCTAATAGACTAATCAAGATTACTTTGGATACCATAATCACGGCCTCTTCTGAGACCGTGTGGTAGCTACAGGTGATTCACAGGGCACCCCTTCGCTGGACACTGGCAATGCGCTTTCGCAAGTTCTTAGTTCGGAGCGCTTCTCCCTAATTTCGGACCCATATTGCAAGATAAATTTGGCCGTTATCATCACCAGCCTCCGTTTCGTCTCACTTTGTCCGCCACCGTTGGCCATTAACCTACTCTCTGAAGTGGGGACTACTAGAGCTCTGTCACATATCCTGTGGCTGTAATCTCAATACGTCAGCTTGGTGTCCAAGGTCATTCTCAGATACCTGACTGACTTGCTGGTATCGACCTCGACGGAGCCAACTGTTGTGGGTATGACAGTTGGTATCTCCGCTTTGCCTACATGACAATCTTTATCTTTTGAGATCGTCAGCAGGAGGACGTGCTCGGCTATCCACCGCTCCACCCTCCTTATGATAAGTTAAGTCTACGTTGACAGAAATCGGCAGATTTGGATGTGATTACCGCTGCAACGTCATCAGCGTAACCCATCAGAAATACATTCGCAAGCATTTCCAGGCTCAGCAGTTCATCATACATGACGTTCCAGAAGTCAGGTAATAAGATTGATCCCTGTGCCGCAACTGAGATGACATACCTCCTTCTGACTGCATCCTCGATGTCCCAGACCAACCGTCGGCCTCTGAGGTAGTCTCGCATCATGGCTAGCAAGTAGCAAGCGATTTGAAGTCTCTGCTCAAGGACACGGAGTATGTCTAACCACCTTGCTGAATTTACCAGAAGGACGACCGGTCTAGGGTGATGATAGTGCTAACAGTATCAAAACTTAACGAAATGCACTGGACTGCACTTATCTACTCTCCCTACAGCCTGGACCTATCGCTTTACGATCTTCATTTGTTTGGGTATCTTAAAGAAGCTGTAAAAGAGCAGCGGTTCGTAGATGATGCAGAAGTGAAAGGGTTCGTGCTCAATTGGCTCCTGATACAACCAACTTTATTCTAAAATACTAGAATAAGAAGCTTTCTATTTCGCTTGGAAAAATATATTTCTATATCAATAATAATTCAAAAATGAATCCTAAAGTTTTTTTAATAAATAATTTGAAAACATAAAACAAATCCCGTTTATATTTCATCCACCCTCGTATATTAATTTTATAGCTTTAAACAGTCAGGTCTGTGGTCACTAGCGAAAAGTCAGGGACGCAATCAAGTTCTTTGAGAATCCGGGCCTGGATGACATCAATCCACCTATGTTAAGGGAGGTAATTGACCACCACTTTCTGGGGCAGTCTTGAATGCAATTTTTAATCTACCTCCACTCAACATTTATATTCATTGTGTGGCGATGACCGTTGCCCTTAGGCAAATTCAGCTTGGCCTATGGATAGATTAATGCGCTGCTCTATTAGAGCTTCGATGCGAGAGATCTTTCCGGTTTACGCGATGCCTCCAGATACTCAAGTTCCGCTAATTGATTTCACAAGAAAATACGAACTTTCTTTTTGGGTAGAAGTGATTGCGAACACTCAGATGTCTGCACCAGGAAACACTCCGAGATCTTTTAGATAAGATCCAATTAGATTCATCGAATGGCAAGTGGGCTTTTTTTCTCGGAAATCATGTTTCTTTTTTTCAAGCAGAAATATCCGCTACCTTAAGAGCGAATCGATATATGTTACGATAGCCAAACTACGCTGCTGGCATTGCATACGTCCCTGAAGACTTCGAAAGTTACCCAGGATTACTGGGCAAGAGTGAACTCTGTTGCTAGGTTTAATAAGTTGCATCTACATTGGGACACTTAAGAACTGAAATCGCTTATGCTATTGTGAAACAAGACTCGGAACTTCAACGTCAGGATCCCAAACCTGCTTTTGGTGTGCTGACCACATCTATGTATACCTTTTTCGGAAATGGGTAGGCAATGCTCAGAAAAACAGATGGAACACATAGAACCTAACCATGGGAAAAAGTCGTCAACAAGAGTACGAAGTTTTGTAGAGCCATGACAGATATACTTACTAGCCACAACCACTTGCGAGGACATATGCGCCGAATAGGTGTTGCACAAGATGACGTTTGATGATCCTGCTTGGAATAGGCGAACGCTACGGAGCATTTCTTTCCCGAATATCCAGGATTTGCGATTTGCGATCCAGGGTTGCGATTTTGCATGGTTCATTTCGGCTTGAGTACTTAGAAGCGACAGGTGCTTCTTCCCCAACCAACACTCATTTGCTTATTAATATCTTAACGAGTATGCATTTATTAGTCCCACATCAAGTCCGCGCTGAGCCTGGTTCAGAAGAGAATTCCAGATGTCCCGGTTCAGCACCAAAGTATCTAGCCTACCACCGCCTATTGAGCCAGATGGGCGACTATTCTCAGAAGATCTGCATAAGATCTAAAATGATATGGTTGATAAGGTTGATAAGGAGGTGGATAAGCACATTTAACATGGTCAGTGTGGTCAGGTCTTGAGTGTTTGATAGAAATAAAAATATAATTAATTTACCTTACTACATTTTCGATTTTTATCAAAATTTCAATAAGTTAATTTTAAATTTTCAACAATTTAAATTTTCAACAGCTTTAAATTTTCGGAAAATTGATAGCTTGACGCACACATAATCTCATGCGAAAAACCCGGAGTCAAAATATGTTGTCAAAGACATACGAGGCATAAAACTTCTTATCAAAGGATTCCTGGCATTTCACAGCATACGAGCTTTCTGAGATTTTAGACCTCATTTTCTACACATTTCATACATAGATAACATTATTTTGAGTTGAACCGAACTAGAACTTGCAGAAATAATATCGCT
This sequence comes from Nemotelus nigrinus, assembly GCA_947369275.1. Classification (NCBI taxonomy): domain Eukaryota; kingdom Metazoa; phylum Arthropoda; class Insecta; order Diptera; family Stratiomyidae; genus Nemotelus; species Nemotelus nigrinus. The sequence goes on from OX376374.1 coordinate 8,778,646, forward strand.
TTTAAGCAATAAATCAAAATAAATAAGTATGTGTAAGCGAACAGCCAACTGTAATCAAAACAGCTCCGAAAATGTAAAATAGTTGCATAACAAAGCAGGTGGACAAACATATTTTATCATTGTCACCATAAATTGCGGTCTTGAAACTCAACAAACTATGAAAATCAATTTTCAAAGCAACATCAACAAGCCACGATCAAAATCGACTTAGAAATATTAGTCTGCGCTTATATTTAGTTATCACAACGAAACAGAAAGTCAGAACTTTTAAATTGTCCAACTGATACTTCCATTCTCCCTCTTTCCCCAACTCTTTACAGCACTCTCAATAAACAATCTTTCTCGAAACATTCAACTAGAGTTTTACTCCCTGCAGATATCAAAGGTTTTACGTCTTCAAGTGGAAGTCCTTCGACTGGACAAAGTTTCCGAAAATTCGATTAAAGTTTGTTCGGATTCTATCTGTCCATCGTTAGATAGATATACTCTTAGATATTTCGAAGAATATACATGACGAATTCTTCTACATGCACAGTAACCGTAAGTGTGTTTGCATTCTTGGTATTGGTAGCAATTACGAAATTTACTCGTACTAGACAAATTTTATGCTAACAAACCAACTTTCGTTCATTTTGGTTCTGTACGCTTCAAAGGACTTGAGAGGATGCACAAAATCGACAGCTGGAAAACTTTGTGTACAAGTTTCCCAGCGGTGTGGTTAAGCTGAATTGAAAAGTAATATATATCGTAGATGTTCGTAGTTTAGTCCTAGACTTAAAGCTTTCGGTTGTTGAAAGTCTTTTGGGAAAGCTGAACATGACAAAGTATAACGTTACATATCTATTGGCCGAAAAGGGAGTGCCATCGGTAAGTTTGATCGCTCTTAGAAGAAGTACAATAAGCCGTTTCTCCTAGAGGATTTCGTTTATCAATTAATTCAAACTGTTGGTCAGAATATTTCTTTCAGAAAATAATCTAAACTATTTTCGAGATCTGAAAGTAACTTCTGGTGTGTTTGAGGATGATTTAGGTAGAATGAGGTATAAAAATACAAACAGAAATTGAATGTTTTAGATTTCAAACACTAAAATTATGTTCATTGGGATGCAAGATCCACAAAAATAGTATAAATCTTGGAAAGTAAGTAACACATTGTCAAGAGCGAGCTGAAATGAATAATAATGAACTTAAATGGTCAATGAAGTGATAACCACTAAATCACAACATACAAAGTGAAAGATATTAAACGAATTGTTCAATATTGTTTGTCATTGACTTCTGTTTTTGAGTCAATTACTGTCATTACAACAAGGTGCAACTATCAATAGGGAATGCCAACGTTAAAGCATATAATACATGACGTTACAGGAGCAGAATATCTGTCCAATCGCTTTCAAATCGCGCTACATTGACTAAAACGGGAGGATGAATTTTCATTTCTATGGAACTGAATCGATTATGCATGACTATTAAAAATATTTATTTGTGATTCTATATGTATACCGTACATGATCAACTACAAATAGAACAACACAGACCCATGAATTACAAATTATTAGCATAATCCATTTTACTAGACCTGCAATCACGATAAACAATCAAAATTATGGCATATCAAAACCTTTAATTTCACTCTATCATCATAAATACTCACCAAAAAGTAATGAAAACCATAACTATTTCAGCAACATTTCAATCAGTATATTTTCATGATAACATTCTATTATAATAACATTTTAATACCGAGTAGCTTCGATAGAATGCATTTGATGCTGGTGCAAATTAATACAACCCACGTTTCGAGAATTATCGAATTACGACAAATTATTTAGACATTGACTCAAAGCAGCCACTGTTACGTTGAATGATGTTAATTGAACAGATAAATCTGAATAATATTATGATTTGATTAAGTATGGCGAGGATATGACAATATATGGAGGTGTGAGAAAACAGTTTGCATAAAATTACTAGATATTATGGAGTTTTACTATAGCTCATTTCAATCCAAATTTTCATTTTTAGTGTGCTATCTGTTTAAACAGCTTGAATACAAAACATGAAAACATAATGGATTTTTTAACATGATAGATTTTTTTTGCTTCCACTTACAGAGAGCTCATAATCGACGCTGTATCCGAAATTACAGGAGCATTGCCATTTTGTCTTCGATTCTGAAACTTTTCGAAAAGGTGGTATACAATAAACTTTCTCCGCTTGTTGATTCCCGTTTGAACGAGCAACAACATGGCTTTAGAAAAGGTCGCTCAACTACCACGAATTTGACAATTCTAATCTCTGACGTTCTATGCAAAATGGAAAAAGGATACCAAATTGACGCAGTCTACACTGACTTCAGTAAGGCGTTTGACAGAGTTGACCATTCTACCTTGATTCTAAAGCTTCAGAAATTCTGTATTGCCGGGTCTTTACTCAGCTGGCTGATCTCCTACCTTCGCGATCGAACACAGATCTTATCAAACTGAAGCATTATGGCATTCGTGAACCTTTGCTTTCCTGGATCTCTTCATTTTTAACTGATCGCACTTGTATTGTCTCCCTCTTTGGCTTCTCGTCCTCACCTTTCTCCCCTTCTTCTGGTGTTCCTCAAGGTTCCATCTTAGGACCACTTTTGTTCAATCTATTTATCAATGACTTTCCCACGGTTTTTAAGTCTTCATGTCTTCTATATGCAGATGATTTAAAAATCTTCCGGGTAATCAAAAATACTGATGACTCTCTCCTTCTTCAGGATGATTTGCATGCTCTCTCTGGTTGGTGTAACATTAACTGTTTGTCCCTTAATGTTTCCAAGTGTTTTTCTATGTCTTTTTCCCATAAGCTTCACACTCATGTCTTTCCTTATGCTATTGATGGTACTTTCCTTTCTTGTGTCGATCATTTCTCAGATCTTGGGGTCACATTTGATCGTAAACTGAAAATCGACGTTCATGTCCTTACTATCACTAGAAAAGCTTCTCGAATTGCTGGCTTCGTGGTTCGTTCCTGCCACAATTCATTTAGTATTTCTACTTGTGTCCACCTGTTTATTACCCTAGTCTGTTCTGTACTTGAATACTGCAGTCAAGTGTGGTGTCCTCGTTTCAAATACCTCGCTGACGCTGTTGAATCAGTTCAGCGCAGGTTTACACGTACTTTTCTTTTTAAATATAGTTGCTGTATTTACCATATAGTGAGCGTCTATCTCTTCTCAACATTCTTCTCCTTGAGCAGCGCAGAGTTTACTTGGATGAGTGTTTCCTGTTCAAAATCTGTCGCGGCTACCTTTCTTTTTCATTAGCATTTTTGTTCATTGAGCGGGACTCCGTAAGGCCAATCAGGTCCTCTATTTTATTTGAAGTACCATATGCTCGTACTGACACTTTCTTCTACTCTCCCATTTTGCGACTCTTACGCACTCACAATAGTCTTCAACTTGGTCCTCTTCCACAATCTATTGCCATTTTCAAAAATATGGTTCGTAGTAAAATTTTTGATCCTATTTAATTAGTTTTATTTTCTTGTTTATAATGGATTCTTTCTTTTCTTTTTTGCTCTGCTTAATTTTACTTTCTTATTTATTACTTGATTTTTTTGTATATTTTTATTTTTAAATATAGTTATATATTTTTCTAATTAGTTTTATTTTCTATTTTCTTAATTTTCTTCTTTTTTTTCTACTTAATTTTACTTTATTTAATTTACCACTTTAATTATTTGTTTTTTTCTACATGCTTATATTTATATTTACTCATTTACTTACTATTTTTTATTAGGTCGATTTATTGTAGAGTTGGACATTCGTCTTTGTAATTGGATTTTTTTTTCTTTTCTTTTTTACTTTACTTAATTTTTTACTTTTATTTTTTATTACTTTATTTTATTTTAACTTTAATTATTTTACATACTTATATTTATATATTATCATTTAGTTCTTGTTATTTTATTTTGTTCATGGTATCCAATCTGTAATTGGGCAGTCTTGCCTGTTGTATTGAATACGTACCAAATAAATAAATAAATAAATAAATAAATAAATGTGTAAAATTTCAAGGATTTTTATCGAAAAACGTTAGTGCTACCTCTGCCCACTTCTTTTTAATATATTTATTTCCGACTTATCTGACGTCCTAGCAGGCATACCTCATTTACTCTATGCAGACGATCTCAAACTTTATCAGACTATTGAATCGAAATCGGATGCCCCCGTTCTCCAATCCAAGCTTGATTCACTTGATCAGTGGTGCAATATAAACAAGCTCTCTCTCAATATCAATAAATGCCAAGTTATTAGTTTTTCCAGGAAATGCACGGTCACACACAATACGTACTTCCTCGGCAATAATATGCTAACCCGAGTTGATAACATTGTTGACCTCGGTGTTATCTTAGATGAAAAACTCCGCTTCACCTTACACTTTGATAAAATACTTTCTCGTGCGAACAAACAGCTAGGTTTCATCAAAAGACGTGCCAAAGAATTCCGTAGTCTGTGGGTCACAAGATCCTTATACACTTCACTTGTACGTCCTATTCTCGAATACGCTTGCATTAGCTGGAATCCCGCTTTTGAAACCCACAGTGACAGACTCGAGTCAATACAAAAACAATTTTTACTTTTCGCCTTGAGAGAACCGTACAACCCTTATGATTTTAATAACCTACCCCCTTATGAGTTTCGACTGGGTCATTTAAACCTATCGACACTAGCCTCCAGAAGAATGATGATATCGGCCTCCTTCACATTCGACGTCATTAGAGGCGCTATTAATGTAGAATTCCTGAATAGTAAAGTTTCGATAAATACCCCTGTGAGGAACACCAGGTCCAATCGTTTCCTAAAAGAATATTCACATTCGACGACATATGCAGCAAATGAGCCAATAAATAGATGCTGCAGAGTATTCGATTTCCAAATCATCCTTCAAATCCTATCTTTTGCATGCCATCCATACCCCTAATCTGTCAGGTCGGCAGATTAAGGAGTTATTGGGATATACTAAATATAACATATACACATCATAGCTTAACTCACGAGTTTCTCTGGAAGTTCCACAAACTATACGAGAGCAATGTAGACATAGTTGGTGAGAATTGATTCACGAACGTAAAAAAAATTTGTTTTTGAGAAGACCAACAGGGACGCTTTGAACTATCCACGAGCAATTTAGTTCTTTCTAATCCACAGAGAATATAAGGCTTGTTTGCCAACCACTTTCAGGAGTTTTTTGTTCACCCAGCAGCTCAAATAACGTGCTACTTTGCCGAACACTTCAATAATCTATGGATGATGCAATCTTTTTAACCAGAAAGGACAATACAAAAGTCGTAAGAGAGCTTAATACAAAAAAAAAATTCTCTGGAGCAGACTTATTTTCAGTTGCCAAAAGTGGCGGCAAAAGCAAAACTGGAATTTATAAAGCAGTCACCATTGTGTTAGCTATGCCTAAACTGGTAGAGAAATAGGTTTGCCATCAATTTAGAGCTATTATTGGTCTTCTTCGAAAGAAGACAAAATGGCTTCAGAAAAGGCTACTTACGTTATGATAATCACCTCGAATTCTGTTCGCAATATAGAAATAGGAATAGAAATTATCATCATATTCAATGACATGGACAAAGCTTTTCATCGATCAAGACATTCTGATACTTAACCTAACACAATTCAACATTTCTGCTGAACTGGTTGCAGTGTTACTGTTGAAATTGAGTTCAGTATCTTAAATGTCAAGGTTTTTATCGGAAAAAAGCTATTGCCAACTCTGAAGTACGTCAAGAAAATCGCCTAGGGCTCCTTCTTTTCATTATATGATTGCCGCGTTTGAATATTCAATGTAACAAAATCTTTGCTAGGGCTTGTAGGTAGCAGAAATTCAATTAGAGATGTGCGTAGATGCATAAAAATTGTCGTAAGTAAATAAAAATCAATTAACTCCCACCTTTCAAATGGTCACATCTGTCATATATGTCCCTTGAGCTGATGTCTGATGAGAAATTGATGCAAGTTGGTAAAAAAAAATTAATTCAATTTTTAATAGTACATGACAATGCTTTCCACATGACAATGCTTGCGGAGGCTGTCCGCAAAATGATTCAAAACATTTTCGTATAAATTGTCTTCGTTTAGAATTTAAGCGTGCACACTGTCTATGGGATTGTAGGCAGGAAAGGAAAAAGCTGATCGCAATTCAGCAAAGATTTCTAGTTGAATATCTGTCCAGTGAAATAAATCTCAATGGCTCCATAAGAGGGACTAAGCACGCACATGTGCTCAATAAGCATTAATTTGAATCTATCAACGAAGAGCCGCTGAATTTATGCTTTACATTTTCGAGGATTATTTTGGATATGCCACAATTTTTTCATCTGTTTCTAGGTCCAGAATTTATTTACTCGAAAGGTAATTTTTTAAAAAGCGACAATTTAGAGCCCTTTTCTTAAAAATTAAATCAATTACATCCAAAACTTATAAAAAGGTTAAAGTTTGGTGATATGTATCTTGTTTTAATTAAGTTTTAGAAAAATATGTTGTTAAAAATTAAGCCATCGTTTGCTATAACGCTTTACATGATTTGAAATAATTCGAAAAAATTCGAAAGAATTTAAGAAAAACCTCTGTTTTTTTTTGTCGTATACAAAGTTCAGTACAACAGTAGATAGCAAAGATTTGGACTTTTAAAACAGGAAAAAATAAACTCGACTACAACTCTTTTCAGGTTTGGCGGCTGAAATTGGTCGAAACTTCAATCCACAATCAATTTCTGTGAGCATAGAATGATTGGTTCAGCGACTCATTTCGCACCTAATTTGACTTGAGGATCTACCTGCTCCCTGAAATTTGATTCGAAAATCTAACTACGCTGGAAAAAAATCCACATGCGCTATGTACATAGTACTCTGAGCTATGCAATATGGCTCCCAACGCCCTAATGTCAGAATCTACATAGCGCGTGGTCCTATGTAACATGGCGCAGCATTTATGGTCCCACACGCTATGTACATAGTGCCCTGAGCTATGCAGTATGGCGCCCAGCGCCATAATTACATGGCACAGAAATTATGGCCCCACACGCTATATTACATAGTGCCATGAGCCATGTAATATGGCTCATGGCACTCCAATTATAACTCGCAGCCATGCTGTGTGAGGGAACGTATAAATGTTAGCTAGTGACATTAGAGCTTTTGTCTACATAATTGACTCATTTTGAACTGAAGTACTGGCTGCGATATTTTCGATACTTCGACCGGTGAATTTTCACACTGGAGCAGGGACATTCAATAGTGAATATGTTGACTCGAATTTATCGAATTTGTGTTTGGTGGAATTTATATTTGGTGGAATAGCGCCGACACAGATTTCTGGCGCCATGTACATAGTCGATTTCAGTCGATTTATGATAAATTATAGCGCCACACGCCATTGTACATAGGAGCAGACGCTATGCTCATAGCCCTCCACGCCATGTACTATAGTCCTCCACGCCATGTACCATAGTCCTCGACGTTTACTTTCGACTTAGTTTTTTTTCCTAATATTAAACTTTATGTTTGTATCATCGGAACCAAAAAGATGCTGAATGCTCTCACATGCATGATAATTTACAACAAATGGATTTTTGTTTGCTTAAGACAATGTTTACCTCCATTAGATAGTATGTATATTTCGTATGTGTACCTTCTAGCAGCACGAATCGTAAATTACACTTACTATAATGTTAAGAACTATAAATATTAGCTTTAGATACGCCAGCTTATTGTTTTCTTATTAAACATTGTACGCTAATCGCAACACTCTACCAAATAAGTGCATTTGCGCCCGAGGCACATTATACGCTCATTTAACTTACCCTCGAAATACGAAAGTCATAAATTTGAAGAAGAAGAAGAGAAACACTTCCAAAAATATTTGCATACCAAATCACAAATAATCCTATGAAAATATATTCAAATGAAATAATACAGATTTGTCTTTGTAGTACCGAGCGCAAATTTCTTTTGCGTTCAATAAATTCTTTCGTAAATTCGCTGTTCCTGAGTGTCATGGAAAAATTGACATGATGATAAAATCACGAAATTTCCATCGAATTTTCGTCACTTCGGTTTGAAAATTATATGATTAAATATTGAAGGCAATTTTCTTTTCGTGTTTTTTTTCCTTGGTGGTGATGATTGGAAGAAGCAGAATATCGAATCGAAAAGCGAATAGTGAACGCGACAGGCATCAAATCGTCGAGGGAGACGAGACTTACTTAACCTCATTTTCAGCATGATGATAATGACGTTTACAAGGAAAAAATTGACGGAAAACGTAAAACAGAATGAAAATTGCTACCGCAGAAAACAATGGTACAGCATCATGGTTCGAAGAAGATTTTTTTTTACGGTTTTGGTTTCCCACTAGGTGTGCAAGGATCAATTGCCGCGTTTCGCCATCATTTAGCTGGATTTTTTTAATATTGAGGAGATGCTGTAGTCATTTGTGAATTGCGAATGATTAGTGCTGCCGTAATTCTGAGATTAAGATAAATCAATTTAGAAAATATTTTTTTTTTAGTTCGTTTCGGGTTAAGGGAATTTAAGTTAGTACATTTTAAATTCGATTTGCTCGAATATATTTTTCTATTATTGATAACTCCCCTGCAACGACTGGGAGGGGACGAGAATAGTCAATCACTGACAGGAAAATCATTCAACCGTTCAGCGACTCCTGCATGCTATTGACAAATTCTTTTAATTTTATCAATGGGAGACCTTCATGAAGTTTCCCTGTCAAGAAGAATTAGCTTTGTGAAAAGAACTGTGAAATGAGACTTTACCGGAATATGAAACACAGAAAAGCAGATATTTCAGGTTCAAAATGGCCTTCACTCACGTTAAGATTTGATATGCATTGTGGTGAACAAAAGAGTCAATACATTTCGAATTTTCACACCTCAGCGAAGCAGCAATGAAGCGTGCCTCTTGCAAACAGCTTTCGCGGCTTAAGTCAGCACTTAAAAAAACATATCATCTTTGATTTCTAGATAAAACTTGGTCTTCCAACAGAGTAACGTTCGACCACATACATGAAGAATGACAGCACAAAGGTCTGAGGAGTTTGTTTGGAAGACAGTGCTTTATCCACTACCTTACTCCTTCTAATTATTGTTTATTTAACAGTCTTGGACGTGCAATAGAAATTATGAGTTTTGTAGAAGAAGTTCTATTTTTGATCGTGACCAAGTGAATTTTGGAAGAGCGACAGTAAATGCCGCCCAGAAACATGAAAGATAATTGGTAGAAAGCAACGGGAAAATATTTTAGACTAATAACCGCTTCGTGTATCTTAGCTTAGAGACACAACCTATTCACAAAACCCACTGATTTTTGTTTATTCACATTGAGGCTAAAAGAGTCCCATTTTTTCAATGAATATAAAAGTCGGCTTCAACCTGCTTCAGAGCTCAAACCGCGATCCTTTAACGTAAACTATGTTCATGTAACTTTACATCCTGCATCCACCGAATTTTATACGAATGTTGTCCGAAGTATTTGCACTAGTATCCTACTTAATGAACGAAGAAAGGCCAAAGTTTGATCGACTGTGATTTTTCTGAGCCGAAGGCCGTTTTTCAAAATAAATCTGAACGATAGGAATGCATTTTTCTGGGGTCTGATGTCTCATAATCTCTTCTTTTCATGCAATACTGAAGATAGATAGAAAACAACTGACAGAAATGACAACTCTGTTGAAAGTTATCTTTACTGTAAAATTTAGCAATGTAAAAAAAGGAACAATTTAGGTTGCAATGACGTTCAAGTACCTATAGGGCCGTTATTCATCAAGCGAAAAGGAGGCAAAGGGCCGTTAACGAAATGTACAAAAAATATTGGTCAAGGTACAATCTATGAATGCTTAGGGAAACAAGATTCAAAAAGTTAAGGCGCCCTTAATAAGGCAACAGGGAAGACTGAACTTATACAATAGACAACGAGTAAACTTCCGTTGAATATATTAGATGGCATCCGATAAGTACACGCAACGATGGGACCACACACATGAGACCAGTACTCAAGGATGCAACGAACTAAGGAGGTAAACAAACGAGCCCACATGTAGGTATTTAAGTAGAAGCGTGAACAGCGAAGAACGAAATCAACCACATTTGATGTCCTGGAAGTAATATCAAATATATGTAGATCAAATTTCAAATTGGAGTCAAGCACAACACAAAGATTTTTATGCTGATCCACTTTTAGTAAAATATTAGCTGCCAGGGAATATTCAAGGGACGTTTAGTTTGCATTAAGAGGGAGTGAGTTCCTGGTGCACCATGCATTTAAAGCTGACAGCAAGAAACACCGATCAGTGAGAGACGAGATTTAACGAAACAGTTCAAGATCGTCCGCATAAAGGAGACATTTAGATGAAATTACAGAAGGAAGGTCATTTATAAAAAGAACAAATAATAGGGGTCCAAGAACGGAGCCAGGTGGGCCACCATAAGAGGAATAAAAAGGAGAGGAATAACAACCATTTAGCGTAACTTTGCAGATACTATTGAGAATGTTGGATGAAAACCAGGAGCGGAGAGAACCGCATATGTCAAACCAAATAAGCTTCTCAATCAAAATGTAATGGTCAATATTGTCGAAAACTTTCGAAAAATCAGTATACATTACATCAACTTGATGCCCATTGTCAAGAGCAGACAAGACAAAACCGACAAATTCAACTAAATTAGTGCACGATCAGATTGTGTCACACCTGAATGAGCGACACACTCCGACGGTTGTTTGTGCCTTTGATATCGAGAAGGCCTTCGATAGTGTATGGCACAAAGGTCTTCTATACAAGTTGATCAAGTTGGGATTTCCAGAAGTGGTAATACGACTCGCCGCAAGCTTCCTTAGCAACAGACAATTTTATGTGAGCGTTAATGGAGCAAATTCACCCCGGGGACCTGTGACATCAGGAGTGCCACAAGTTTCTGTCACTGGACCTGTTTTATACACCATTTTCACTGCTGACCTCCCTCTTCCAGCGGGCAATCCTCAAGTTAAAGTCCTACAGTATGCAGATGACACGCTCTTATTCGTGTCGAGCCAAGACCCGCTCAAAGCTGCGAAGAGCCTTGAAGATTACTTGGTCAACCTTAAATTTTATTTTGATGAATGGGGCATCAAGCTAAATAGTTGCAAAACACAGCTGACTGTATTCAGGAACCCTTCCAAGTATCGGGGATCCCAAACCATCCGCAATAAGGCCAAAAAAGTCGCTGTCTTGTTCGGAACTTCTAGAATTACTCCTAGTCCTACATTGCGCTACCTGGGAGTAGATATGCATGAATTCTTGAAATTTAACCCCTATGTTCGACATAGAATAGAAGTAGCCAGGTCCGCATTTCAGCGCATCAGACATCTTTTCGCCAAAAAGATGGGCATGACGACAAAGGCTAAATCCATTTGCTACAAAACACTCATTCGGCCAATCCTGACATACGCATCCCCATCCTGGATTACCTGTTCCAAATCTGCCATGGCAGAAGCGGAGATGTTCGAACGAAGAATTCTGCGTTTCTGCACTGGCAGGTTTTACAGCCCGGTAACTAAAAAGTGGCCGAGGAACTCTCTCCTATATCAGGAGACAGGTCTTGGGCCGCTTAGGGACCGGGTTGTAGAACTGACGGACATGAAAACAGACTGATCCGGGGTATCGGACGTATGAGTGGCTCTAATGAGCCATTTATGCGTCCAGCGGAAATAGCAGGACAGCGGCGGGTCATGGACATGCTGTTCAATTATGTTGGCCTTCCGACGAATCGGAGAGGATAGTTAATACCTAGGTTAAGTTTAGGCCTAAGTAGGCTAAGCTAATTGTATTTAGACTTAAGCTAGATTTAGTTTGGTAAATTAAGTTAGTATTTAAGTACTATATTGCTAAGTCAACCTCAGATATTGTACTACCTGGGTAATAGTTAATAAGTGAAAATCGAAAAATAAATTAATGATGAAAAACAATTAAAATAAAAATCCAATAAGAGCCAGCAGGCCAAAATAGGATAGCCGCTAAGTATAAGTTCTTTTATGTTAAATACCCCTTTAGTTAAGTTATATATGTACAATGTAATGAATAAAATTTCTATTATTATTATTAACTAAATTTGTGGAAGTGGATCGACTTTTGACAAAACCGTATTGTACATTTGCAATTTTACTATAAAAAGCACGGTAGACTTGATCGTATACATTTCCACCAGTTTAGGAAAATATGAAAGGAGGGAGATGGGGCGATGGTTCAAAACGTTTTCAATGTAACCCGTATCGGGAAACCACAGGTCGATTGCCAGTAAGAAAGGAAACGGCTTAGGTTAAAAAGTATCAAAAAAGGAACACATAGCGATGATGAAAGAGATTTTGCATATATTTTGGTTACCCACCCAATAAAATTAAATATGTTGAATTAGATATATTATTAGCTAAAGATTCTTGTCAAACAAAATCACAACTGGCTGTAGCATTAAATGTTGATCGATCAACTGTTGCAAAACGTTTACGAAATTGGGAATGGTTCAAAAAGCTAGTAACTGTATTCCACAGGCATTAAAAGAAAGAGAACCTCAAAAAACCATTTGTGAAATGCTTCTTCAAAGACAACAAAGAAAAGGTGTTTGCATCAAATAGTTACTAGAGTTTTCAAAAAATGGATTTATTATGAAAATCCCAAACATAAATGAATTTCGGGTGAAGCCTAGTGAAACTGGCCCATCGCAGCCAAAGCGATACACTGAAAGAAAAATCTTGGTATAATCAACCATTTTCCTTAGTTGTTTTTGCGTCAACTACGGGCTATGGTTAAAACAACCATAAAAAAATAGTTGATTACTTTTATGTACCATGACGCGTGGTTGATAAACAATGTCCGTGGTCCAAAAAAAAGTACTGGTTCAGGCGGTAACGATGTATTGGTGTATTTTTCTCTAAATGCTTGTATCATTAGAGGAGCATTGATAAGCCATAAAACATAGCAACATAATCCATCCAAGCCTTAAATAGAAACAGGACGTGAGACGTGAAATTGAGTTCATATGCATAGCTGCAAGCTGCAGCATCTATGAAAACAATTGAAACTGCTAAACAATTTCTGGCATTGGGACAATCGTATTCGTTTTCGGGACTCCCTGTTTTATAACAGTGATCTGCAAACCGAAGACTTATATTTTGTGAATAGAAGAAGGGAAATATAAAGGCTTCAGAGATATGGGTTTTTGATTAATAAAAGCCCAGAGATGCGGACTTAATAAATTTATTCCACAAACTGAACTTACTTCTAAACTCGTACAGGTATTTATAGTACCGAGATAAAACAAACAATTCTTCTTTAAGTATTTCTTAAGAATATGAAATGGCAAATTCATGTTCTATTTAATCAAAATAATTCTATCATTAACTTTCTTACTTATTGAATTATAAACTGTCTTGACATTCGTCTTCATATTCTAAACAATCTCGATAATATTTATAAACAATTATCGATATTCATTCTTTCATAATGCAAACGATCTTGAAATTCATCTTTGATAATCTAAACAAATCTTGACATCAATTCTTTCACACTTCCATCTAAGTGACCACGTGCAATGTGATATTCTATTGCATGAAATGATTGTGTCATGAAAATACTAATTGATTCTATGAAATACTAATTGATTCATATGTTCACAGATCGAATGATGGGATAATGGAATCTCATAATTTATTATAGTTTATGATAGTATGTTTACAATATCATAACTTCAGCGCATAACATGAATATGAATTATATCGAACAGCAAACCGAACACAATTTTGCCATGTATCATATGAAACTTCTATGATAGAATAGGAGTATGAGTATGAGGAGTATGAAAAATCAACAGTTTTCCTTAGTTTTGCCATCAACTAGGGCTATAGTTAAAACAACCATAAGAAAATTGTTGATTACTTTTATGCACCATGACGCGTGGTTGGTAAACAATTTCATTCGGAGCATGAAAAACATCCAGATGTTGAAACCATTCTACTTTGCGTAGAGTAATTCCAAAGACGTTGCTCACTGAATTACGTTTGATGAAATCAACTATTGCGAAGTTGTTTAAGTACCATAAAAACAGTTGATAATTCGAAACGTTGAAGTTTTGAGTGAATTGATGAAAATTTTTCTATTTATCAACTATTTTTCGTGGTTATGAAACAATTAAAACAGTTGATTTCATGAACGTTGCGATATTTTTTGTACAACCAGAACCAACTACTTTTATATCGTTAAATTAACTATATTAACATAATAAAAATAACTATTTTCCGTAGTTCGTTTAACGATTTTGAATGAATCGTTGCAATACTATTAAAAATAGTTGAACCAACCAAGAGTTTTTCTTTCAGTGTATGTTCATTGTTTCAGAAGGGTGCGGTATCCGAAGGGCGTGGTACATTATGAACTACTGAAATCAAGTGAAACTATCAATTGCGATGTCTACCGATGAGAACTAATACATTTGCAGCGAGCTAAAGGAGAAAAACGACCATAATGGTGAGTAGACACAAGAGGCTAATTTTTCAACAAATTCCAAAACCATATGTTGCAAATGTTGTCAAAATTTACCTAAAGTGACAGCATTGGGTAGTTCTACTTTTTCCGCAGTATTGACCAGATATAGCACCTTCAGAAAACTACATATTCGAGTCCATAAAGTCGTCTCTTACTGAACAGCAGTTCAGTTTTCGCGCAAAGATCGAAAATTAGCTAAATGATTGGATCGTTTCCAAAAACCAAGATTTCATTTCAGACAAACATGGACAAAAGTTATAGCTGCAGATGGAGCATACTTTCAATAAATAACTTTTTCATTTTCTACACTGGCAAATATGTTTTATTTTACCGAAAAAGGGGCCGAATCATATTTAGAGACCCAATACCAACCTGAGCAATGGTGAAGGTTAGTCTCAGTTTTTTTCCCAAGTAACATTTTTTCATGTCTAGGTTATAGGATAGGTTATATAAGCGGGTTTTCGCTTACGTGGCTTGCATTATGCTTACATGGCCTGCATTATGCCATTTGCCAGCCTCTGCTGGCTAGCTAGAGCTGACAAGTGCCCATTCCTTTAAATTGAATTTGCTGGCTCAGCGAAGCGTCACTTGGCACTTCTTCTAACTCTTGGAAGTTGTATGATCTTAGAAACTTCAGGCGTTTATTATTAAAGGTCAGACACTCGCAATGTCCTCTGCCATCTCACATCTCCTACATAAGTTGTTGGGTGTCAGTCGTATTTGATTTGCATGATATGGATGCCTCACTTGCCAAATCGATTAACTCCATTTTCTGAATTTCATTAAATTTTTACTATCAAAGCACTTAAGAAGCTCCTGACTGTATATATTCAAAACAAATTTCTCTAATAATAAGTATTTAGTGGTGTTAATACCTATTATTAGAGAAATTTGTTTTGAATATATACAGTTAGGAGCTTCTTAAGTGCTTTGATAGTAAAATTTAATGAAATCAGAAAATGGAGTTAATCGATTTGGCAAGTGAGGCATCCATATGCAGTAAGGCAATGTTCTGTGAGCAAGTCAATCATCGCTCCCAAGCAGTTTCTGCTGAGCTTGAGCAGATTTCTGCTTTTGTGTAAATCAGGTGATGGTCATAGTGTCCTGGCTACTCTACAGTCTGTCCTATTTGTCCATTCCGACTTTAGTTAGCCCATAAGGCCGCATCTAGTTTTCTTGTGGCGTCAGCAAAACAATGCGGTACGGTAATACAGGGACTGTTTCTAGCTCCTGAGCCTTTCCTCGCCAACTCATCAGTTTTTCCTTTTGTCTAAATTAAAGAACGAATAACTAATCCACGCATTTCATAAAACAATTTTAGAGCATTTACATCATCGACTAAAGCACCACAATAATTTGCAAAATTCCATAACAAATATTCTGACTGTCCATTTTCGCCTACACACCAACCCTCAAGACAAAATTAAGTTACTGAGTTGGCTAGTCCTCCTACCCTACGCGCAACTTTACGAAAATTTCAATGTTTATCCGGGGGATTGTTACGTTGTCTGTGTCGTTGTTGTTTTCGTTTCCACTGGTGCCGGCGATGAAAACGTCATGATTACATTTTTGCGGATGTTAATTTTTCACGACAGCCAACATGAATTAAGTTACAAATCTTTTTGCCTGGACATTTTCGTCTGTAGAAGCATCTGCTGCTAACGCTGCTCTTATTATAGGATAGACAACCGCGACGAAGACGACGACAGGCATCGTCACCGTCAACATGTTCATTTTTTTTTGTCACACGAAATTTCATCCGAGAATAATTAGCAGTGTATTCAGATGCTCTCTCAGGGGCTAGGCAAAATGGCAAACTGTCGTTCGTTGCCGTGAAAAATTATTTGAATTGTTTGCGTAACACGTAGACACGTAATCAGTGGAATGACTATTTCCACTTCACCTGATAACGAGTAAACCAAATATCGACTCCCCATATCACACGACGAAAATGACGACGGCTCGCAGGTGAGTGGCTGGTTCACTTATTGTTCGCAATCTTATCGCTTACTGCAAAGCACAGAATCGGAATTGTCTGCTGCATTTTTTCATATATTTATACCAAACGCTCATATATATGGGCCACTAACATATAATACATTGTACAATACGAGTTTGCTTTATGAGCCTCAAAACATTTCTATAAATGAGATATCAGTTTCACAGTTGTCTTGTGGAACTAACACATTTCGAGACACATATACGTGGGGCTTTCATTAATATGTTTATCGGCGTGTCAGGTTTCAATGATTCGTTCGAGGCTAATACGTCAGAGAAGTTAGACTTATTAGTTCGAGATATTTACTTAGTCAATTATACTTGAAATAATAGATGGCGGAGTAGCATGATAAATTTACACTGATTTACCTGGTACCTATGAAAAATTGAATGTTTTCGAAAACGAGGAATTAAGCACATATTTTCAGATGAATAAAGGTAATAAGATTTTTCGAAATTAAAGTAAAAATAATTCTAAGATTTAATGTATGTAGATATCTTGCACATTGCACATAATATCCGATCAAGTTTACACTAATTTAAAAACCAACTTAGAAGCAAAAAAAAAAGAAATAGAAATTAATCATAAGCGGGTTTGAAAAATGTTAACATATTTTTCCAACTTCAATCAAGATTGTTGATAATGAAAAATTAAGCGTTCGTAGTCATAAGAATAAATCGTTTTTACAAACATTATCAGATAGTATGTTAACAGCTCAATGTTAAAAGTACTAAAAATTGAAACGAATTATTAAAATTAAAATCGTGCAAGAAAAATAGAAAAATAACAGCACCCACACAACATTCCAAATCACACACACACACCATATGAAAATGAGTCGACGAATATCTGCATGTAACAAAATTGATACGCCCCTTCTATTATCAACGATTTTCTGTTCATATTATTTTCATCTCCCTTTGCGCTTTTATTATGCGATTAATTGAAGAGAAATAAATTGGACACGCAACCAATCAATATCAATCTCGATCCTATCAATTTAATAAGAACGCCATAAATTGTACCAGATTCAACGCAAAGTGATTGAATAAAGGAATTATGAGGTAGGTATACATTTTTGTACTGTAAGCTTTTTATATTATGTCGATCGGGCGAAGTGATTAAGATTTCGCACTAATTTTCCAAGATATGTATATTGGTCAGGAGGTTGTGATTGGAGGCATATTAGCTATTGGTAGTACTGAAATAAATGATTGCCTTAAAATTAAAACTAAACAAATGAAAGAGTATTAAGATTTTTAAATAAACAAATAACAATATTATGATCAGACTTTATAATATGAAAATCAATTTTCTCGTTAGAAGTCATGTTTCAATTGGGTTGAGACTGATGGGCTCAAAAGAGAAGAATTAAATTACCCTCGAAACATCGAGATAATGTGAAAAAATTGAAATATAATTGCCTCTAAATGAAAAAGTGGTCTTTATTTTGGAAAGATTGGGGATTGAAACATAAGGTTGGTTTATTTGTCTTTATAATTTATCTAGAAAGATATATCTTTACAATTTAGCTAGAAAACGTGAACGCAGCCCAATTGAAAAT
This sequence comes from Nemotelus nigrinus, assembly GCA_947369275.1. Taxonomy (NCBI): domain Eukaryota; kingdom Metazoa; phylum Arthropoda; class Insecta; order Diptera; family Stratiomyidae; genus Nemotelus; species Nemotelus nigrinus. Next base: position 8,796,781 of record OX376374.1, read on the forward strand.
TTATTCCAAATGATAATTTGTTCCAATCCTCCGTCGCTCACAGTCAATGTCGCGATAGCTCTTAGAGCCAAAGATGCAGTGCGTAGCAAATACAAAAATGTCTGGTTCATTTAATGACCCTTTGAAGTTTCCAAGGTTACGGGCTGCTGCTAAAAAGGCAGCCAATGACGCACTGCAAGCTTACCTTGAGCATGCCGAAACTTGTATTACTTCGGACAATCCTAAGCTAATTCGGTCTTACATCAAATCCCTTAAAACTACCGCTGGCATTCCTTCTATTATGTATCTTCATGATAAGTCTGCGTCCTCACCTCAAGATTTTTGTGAGCTCTTTGCTCGATTTTTCTCTTCTTTTACCTCCCATCACAGTAACTTTTCGATATCAACCATTTTTCCCACGGCCGATGGTACCCTTTCTACTTTTTTTACTAATAATCCTTTCGAAGTCGAATCGTTAATGTTAAGCGCTAACCTCGGTGCTGATGGCGTTCCGAATTTTTTCGCCAAATCACTTTCATCTTCTTTGTGTATTCATCTGTCAATAATGTTTAATCTCAACCAGTACCTTTCCATTCCTTTGGAAATTCGCCAACATATTTCCCATCCATAAAGCTGGTGATATTTCTTCCATCCCAAATTACCGTCCCATATTCTTTTTGCCATGTTTTAGTAACCTCCTCGAAAGAGTCGTTCACAATAGTGTGCCCTTTTATCCAGCCCTTGCTGGCCAGTAGACAGCATGGACTCATCAAAGGTAAGTCAACGGTACAAACACCGTTGCTTCCGAAATCGACCAGCCAAAGCAAGTAGATGTCCTATATATAGACTGTGCCAAGGCTTTCGATTCTGTGAACCATGGTATTTTTCTGTCTAAGTTAGCAGGGTTTGGTCTCTCTGGTGTCCTTTTTTTTTGTTGTCTTCCTACGTTTGTGCTCGCTCTTGTGTTGTTACTATTAAGTTTTGGTCTTCTACACCTTTTTTCCTACCTTAGGAGTTCCGCGGGGATCCATTCTTGGTCCTTTATTGTTCCTTTTGTTTATAAACGATATTCCTTCCCTCTTGAACTCACCCTGCCTTTTTTACGCTGATGATCTTAAAATTTACAGAGTGTTTGAATGCGTTGGTGACTGTTCCATATTGCATATTGACACCTATTTCTTTTCTTCCCTTTTGCGTTTGCTTCGTCAGCATAATATCCTTAATCTTAGTCCTCTGCCTCGAACGTTAGCTGTGTTTTTTAAATACTTTAAAAAATAACGTTTTGTCATATTCTCGAAATATGTCCTAATTTAGTTAATTGTTTGCTTCTTTTTTCGGTCGATTTAGCTTTTGATTCCTTTTTGCAATACTTTTCCATTCTGAATTTCTTAATTTTCTTTTTTTTTTTTTGATTTTCATGTTATTATGTTTTTTTATATTTAGTTTATTTTTTATTTTTGTCTAATCTATAATTGGATTTGTTCTGTAGATTTGGACAGTAAATAAATAAATAAAAGGGTACTTTTCGCGGCATTTCGTCTCGCACGAGTATAGTACTAGGCTTTAGTTATGAAATTGTTGCTTCATGCGGGTGCAAAGTGCTTAAAAGAAGGTAGCAGAAATTTGTAAAATTTCCAGTTCTAGTAGCTTCCAACAGAGACAACAAATCATAACGTAACTCGCAGGAAACATTGATGTGTCTAAGAAATAAGTCTGCGAGATTTCGAATGTAAGTGCAGGTATTTCTGAAGCTGCGGCAGACAAGTAAAGAGAAATACGTCAAAATAACCAAGTTTCCTAAAAAATGCGTTTTGGAAGAAATTACAAATGATTAATAATTTTGACGCTTTGACCAGGACATTCAAATTGACTGAATCGAATGATCCGAAAATATTTTCCCAGACAGTATCTGACGCTGAGCTAATCAATACTTCCTATAACGTTACATCAAACAAAGATACGTATTCCTCATTGAAAAATTTTATTCGAAAATTAAAGAAGAAAATTTCTTCGAAAAGGTGTGATTCTTTTTCAGTTCAATCGAATGTAAAACAACTAGCGGTAACTGAAGTAACGTCTACTTTCCGTATAACAAATACCAAACTAGTCCTATCATCGTTAGGTACAAATTATATTTGTGGTGAGGATCAAAAACCATCCACGTGACATCCAACTTTTTGATCCCGTTGGTCCCACCACAGATCAATGCTGAAATTCTCTCAACTACTGATCTGAAAAGTAGAATTCTACTTTCTTGAGTTTGTGATAGTAAATCATACGAAAATGTGCGTCTTTTTCTCGCTTACATGCATAATTCTAGCGATTGGCCATGCTTCGAGGGTAAAATCAAAATCCATTTCAAAGCTATAATTCTGCAGGCGGATTTGACTTTGATGAATTTATTCTTATTTTTATTCGATATTGCTCACAAAATAATGACAGGCCGGATTATACGCAGACTAAGTAAAAATAAATACTCTATTTTTTCCCAGAGGGCAAGGGAAGAATGTTCTCTTCAAAATTTCGAAAAGTATTATTGCTAATAAAACTTTCCATGAACATAATTGTAACGCCATTCAAATTAGTTATTTTCTCATTCATTACTATTCGAAAACATTTTAAATTGTGCTTGGAAAATTATGTCAACAGCACTGGTTAAAGAATGTGCATCTACTTTCAGTAGTGATGGGTCGATCAGGAGCGAGTCAATCAAAAAGAGCAACTCTTTTGTAGGAGCTGTGTGAGTCAGCTCTTCAACTCTGTGCGAGTCAGCTCGTCAACTCTTTTGAAAGAGCTATGTAAGCCATCATTTAGAATAGCTCCGCACACTTCATACCTTCACTTTAGTGGCAATAGCGATATTGCGGAGCCACTCAAACAACCACCCGACCAAATAGAGCTTATGCATATACATACGGCAATACTTCATTAGACTACCGTGTGTAGTTGAAGCGAAATCTAGGCTATTCTAACGTCGGAACACGAACATATCGTCGCTGTGAAATCAAACCGGCATATCTGCAAAATACACATTTTTCACTAGAGCGCTTTAAAGTTTTCGCATGTGGGCTATTTCCACGTGAATGCAAAGCGGCAAAACACCATTAGACGGGTTTTTATTCAACTTTACGATATGCCGGTGCGACATAAAAATAGAGGGGAAAATAAGGAATTTTTTGATACCAAAAACTCAAAAACTCAATTTTTGCAGATATGCCGGTTTGATTTCACAGCGACGATATGCATACGACTATCGTATTGCACAGTGAAAAGAGTCAGCTCCGTTGAATGAAGTCTTCAGTCCCCTGTCAACGAGTTTTTCAAAAAGTGGGTATGCGCTCACTGAAAAGAGATCGTACTTGTCACCAAAACGAATAACATAAGTGCTATTTTTACACAATAATTAATAATATGGAAAGATTTTCAGATATGATTATTGTTAATCCGATTGATTTTTAATTTATGGTTTATTTTCAAATTTATTCATTCAATTTATATTATATTTTTAAAGTATGTTTATGTTATATTAGATTTAAGCTTATTATTGTTATTAAAACAACAAAAATTAGCAATTTACTTTATACTTTTGCAACCATAAAAAAGTTGCTTGAAGTGGCTCTTTTGAGTGGCTCTTAAAGACCAATTCTTTAAAGTGAGTGAGTTTTACGGAGCTGGCTCACTTCAAAGAGCCATTTTGCCCATCACTAACTTTCAGCAAAGAACAGATCGTTACAATACTTATCATTAATTACGAGCTTCTTGGAATTTCTTTACTGAAAATGAGGTGTTCGGTCAGCTTTACCTACTAAAAATTAAGAGTGAAACTACTAAATACTCTATTTTATAATAGCTTCCCTGATAATTCAATTCTAACCCAATTTATTTTCAAACAAATGTCCAACTCGACTACCACTGTTTTTTGACTTGCATAGAGTCGCTTTTGTACGTGAAATCACTTCTGAAATTCATCAGACAATAGAAATGGCTTTCTAATCGCTACTTGGCATCTGGATTTGTGATAACGTGCGATATTCAAGGAGTTTTACTTTATAATATTCTCCGTAATGGAAATTTGAATAACGTATTTTGAAATTACCGAATATTTCACGAAGAGCTGAGCATCATCCATTCTCTTACTGCATCTAAAGCCAATACGGGAATGAAAAATCAATTCAATTCACCAGCTCGGATTCAAACCGACTCAACTCGCCTCGACTCCAACATTTCCGAAAATTCATCTCAGATCTCCTCTGGGGTGGGCTTTTATTCGACAGTAATCACTTGAAACGATTCTCTATCATAAAGTTCGCCTCTGACTTGAAAATCGTTTTCTTGCATAGTTGATGTTCCATTCCATTCCAGGTGGATGAGATAGGCGAATGGTAGATTCATCAATATGTAAATGGTACTCTCTCATGTTGTATGGCTTGCTCCATTCATTTCAAATATCTACCTGTACGTAACCTGACTCTGGCATTAAACGTTCGTAACGCTCCTAGCCGAAGAAAGACGGAAACGAACCGTTGGAGGGCTGCCGGAACGAGTAACAGAACGAGATTTCGGCGAAAATCTGAAGGAGCAAACCTACGGATGCGATGCCATTCGTTAATTATTCATTGATCTGACGATTCAAATGTAGGGAGCCCTTAAATTGCTTATTTAATTTCCACCTACGGACAAATAAAGGTTTACAAATATGCAAAGTGCTATCACTGCAAGTGCTTTGTGATTTCGAGCGAACTGTTAGTGAATTTGTGAAGATGTCATTATTTTGAAATCTACAAGTAGATGAACTTTTCAAGTGTGAGAGCCTTGGATCGGTTGTGCTATCGTTTTCTACGATCTGTCTTTTAATGGAAGCAATTTGATTTGAAGTTGATTTGATATTAGATACAAAAATTACAATGAAGTAATGCTAAATTAAAAGAGGATGACATTTTCTTTGATTATGTTACTTGATTTTATTGACACCATGAAAGCTACAACTACGAAATGAATACTTTTATACGAATACCCCCTATTTATTTTTAATATTTGCCATTCCGACACTTGAGTTGACATGAACTTTCTTAGAAGTCCTTGAAATTTCTCATATTGTAAGCGATCGTGGAGGTAGGTATTATATAACCTTAGTAGAGATCCTTTAATTCCGAACTACCGTAGTTTGGAGATCAAAATGGAATAACCAACTCGGTCGCATTCTTTGCTAAAGTCTGCAAGGACTACATCACCTTTCTTAATTTTACATAAAACACCTGAAATAAGCACCATAAAATTAGTAGAGATAGAATTAATTTAATTAAAAAATTAATCAATGTACACACCTGATCAGAAAAATTGGAGGGGCGACAGGAGGTTCAGAGTACTTGTTACCACCAAGCTCCATAATAGCAGTAAATAAGTTGTAGCGATTTACTGAAAGAAGAGTGTTGCTTGGGGGCACCTCAACTGAACTGAAATCCAGAAGAGGGCCTGTCAAGCAGGAAAGGGGCGATGACGAATCATCAACAGGGGCAAGTGAAAAAAAGAAGTGCCCCGGTAGCAGGGTGCCCTGGAAACGGCCGTGAAGGCCCTCGTCCGCATAAGCGGAGCACCCTGTAGTCCGACCCCGACGGATGCTGGTAGTTCGCTTTACTAGCTCTACGCGCCTGGTGTGGGTCATTGAAAAATGGGGTAGACTTGCTCCCAAAAAAAGGGACGCTATGTATATTTTATCCGTCAAATGAACATATACGAGCCGCAATAATAAGGGGGGAAAGGGATTTCTGTCGGTAAAGGACCAGATGCAGCTCTCATGCATCGGCTGTAAGCCAGACCTAGCCGAGACGTGGCAAAGCACGTAGCTAGCATTCTGTAAAAAGGGGACCGAGAAACACGGGAAAATTCTAAGAGAGGGGAAAACTGTCTCTATTAAGACAGGCCCGAGGATGAGACAAACAGCCTCAGGCCCCTGATGTTGCCGGGGCCAAGACCACAGATGTTGGGGAGTCTCTCTGCCTACTGACCTTGGCCCAAAACAAATCAAAAGCAAACAAAGAAAATAAACAAGGCGGCCAAGGTCCTTTCCTTTGACGATTCTGAAAATCCATTAACTATTCAATTACAGGCCATCGCTGAGTCCGATGGGCCAAATAACAACTCCTGCGTTTGCTGCTGATCGGAATCAAACGTTAATTCATCTAGTCTGCAAACATACTCCGGGCTGACATATTTCGGGACCCCGGCCGACGTAAGCTACTTGAAAGAGTTGTCTACAATAGAGTTTATCCTCTATTCAAGTTTTTCCTTGCCAGCGAGTAACATAGATTTGTCAAAGGTAGATCTACTGTTACTAGCTTGCTATCTTTCAGCAACACTGTCGCTTCTGCCACCAATCAGCAATAACAAGTGGATGTTCTTTACACTGATTTCTCTAAGGCATTCGACTCTGTCAATCTTGAGCTTGTTCTTTTGTAATTAGGCAAATATGATTTCTATGGTCCGCTGCTCTCCTGGTTTTTTTCTTACATTTGTGAACGTGCTTGCGTTGTTACTATGAACTCCTGCTACTTTGTTCCCTTCTATCCCGCCTCAGGTTTTCCGCTAGGATCGATACTTAGCCCCTTATTGTTCTTAATCTTCATTAATGATCTTCCGTGTCGCCTAAACTCCTTCTCCCTTCTTTATGATGACGATCTTAAAATATTCAGAGTAATCGATACAATTGAAAACTGCTTTCTGATACAGAATACAACTGGTGTAATACGAATTATATTACTGTGAATATCCTAAAATGTCGCCAAATGTCATTCATGCGTAAAACTAACCCTTTAGTATTATTTTATTGCATTTTTGGTACCACTCTCGATGTTGTATTCCGCTTTAAAAACCTGGGAGTAATTTTCGACACTAAACTCTTATTTCAAAGCAAAGCAATCCCACGACAACCCTCACGGGTCTAGGGGTTGAAGCTGGTAGAGAGCTTCATTACAATTTTTTTTAATCATTGTGACTACGAGTGTGGAGTGATTAGTTCCACGACTCACTTTGCCCCTGATTTAAATCAAGTACCTAATCAGAGCTAGGTGAACTCAAAGCTTGGTGCGCGGACCCTCGTCCGAACCTGGATTCGAACCAGGGACCCCACACGCAAGAAGCCAGTGCTCTACCCACTAGGCTACTCAAGCTAAACTCTTATTTAACCAACACATATTACATATGACTCCCAAAGCGAACAGGCTCTCGGATTTTATACTTAGATCGTCTAAGCATTTAACTGATAAATCCGCCTGTGTACACCTGTTATTCTCTTTTATCCACAGTATTCTTGAATACTGTTGCCAAATATCTAATCTAATAATATCTAATATCTAATGGGGGTGGATGCTGGTAAGCTTGCTGAGTAGCTTGAGCCTGCTGCCATTTACACCACGACTCCGGACCTGGTGGACAATATTCGTGTTGCGGTTGTTCATTTGTAGATATTTTATGAAAAAATGTTACCCAAATTTCTTCTTTCATATCCTCCACTGAATTAGGGTTTCGACGTATTGCCAGTCCATAATAAATTGACAGATCAGCTATCAATTTGTTTGTGAGTTGTATTGTATAACATTTTTGCGCTTTTTTGCAGTCTGCGATGTTTCGGCGTCTTCACTTTGTCTCATTATTTTCCGTCGTTGCGCAAGCTGCCTTTTTGCTTCTGTAGCTCTTTTATATGTTCGTTTTTTTTTACATGTAGCACATATTGATTCTTTTTATTATAACCAAATCATCACCATATGGTTTAATATCTATTAAAGTCTTAAATGTCTTTGAATCTCCATCTCCGATATAATTGGCATATTTTACTCCGTGTAGTTCGGCAGACCGTTGAAACATTTCAACAACACCGTCAACTTCCATTTACATACGCTAGCCCTAGTAGGTTAGGGATATACCCTAGTAGGTATATTTATATCAATAGTTGACAGCCTTTGACTAAAAATTTCTCGTACAAATGTACAACACACGCTAATACCAGCTTCACATGGAAGTGGTTAGGGCTAAAATAAACGCAGCGACTACCTGCATTTCGACTTAAATATAATCTAAAATACCTGGAATTTTTCAACGAAAATTTAACACAGCACTCTTGAGAGTATACACTTTCAGAAAATGCAAAAAGAAAAAAAACGTTTTTTTAAGCTGCAAAGTAGAATGAACCCTTAATACATTTTCATCTTGGCTAATTGCTTATTTAAATTTTGGATTTTTATTTTCTATTGAATTAGTATATTCTTGTTTGTTTTATATGCATATTTTTGTTTATATTTATCATGGTCTATTTCGTAATTGAATTCGATCTGTTGTTTAAGACATTAAATAAATAAATAAATAAATAAATGAATATTATGACAGAGGGGATAAAGCGAAGGCTTTGCTGACTACTTACAGTATTATATAAAAATCAAGTATTCCAATTTTCGATTGATTGTTTGAGTGTCTGGTAACCCCCAAAAAATTTGCACAATTCAATTTTCAAATTAAAACAATTATTCACATTAAATGTCTGTCGCTTGTTTAATCGAAAGAATGTCCGGATCATTCCAAATTAGCGTAAAATGAGCCAAGACATGCTGCTATTGATGTCTGCATTTTTTTGCGCGCGAAAACATTAGTACCATACTGGAAAATTTCAGCCGAAAGAAAATTCATGTGAAACTTTGTAAGGGTATTATACGTGAAATCGACCTTAGTACTAGTCCTAACACTTTAATGCTATATTTGTTTGTCATTTTCTCTAATTATGATAGCTGCTTAAATGCAGCAAAGTCCAGTAATCTTACCGACAGCCCTTGCCGGGTCTAGATTAAAAAATGGTAGAGACCATCATTCAAATGTTGACAATCAATGTACTTATTCGAGTGTGAAGAGAGTAATTCCACAGCTCTTTTTACCCCTGATTTACATCTGGTAAATATTCAGAGCTAAGCGCACTCAAAGCTCAGTACGCAGTCCCTCGTCCGTATCTGGATTCAAACCAGACACTCCACAAACTAGGAATCATGCAGCAGAGCATGGTAATACGTGTTCACGAAAACTTTTTCGTTTGACTGCATGTCGTTTACTTATCGTTTCGCCCTATTTTGATAATCAATAATAGATTGGTAGTTTTTTCTGCGATGAACTGCATTAGTCTCCTTATTTTCATCAAAAGCGACGAGTAACGCATCGAAACTCGAGCTAATCCAGTAAATTAAGCCTACATATAAAATACACATGTAGCTCCAAACAAACATTTCGGCATTATTGTTGTAAAATGAACTTCAAATCTTATCTTTTTTATGATATGATAGACAAATGAAAATTAAGTTATATTTGAAATTACTAGCACTTAGCACCTATTTACGTGGCACGATTTTGACTAGCTTGAAAAAAGTTGAGACATGAAAACGTAATCATTTTCAACATCAGAATCGATGCATTTTTAATATAAAAATTTATTAAATTTATTTTTAAATTTATTCCCCAATTTCCCATGAATTGTGGCTTGCCGCATCCACGGCAGGTTGTACAAATGTAGTTTAGCATTTTTAGGGAATAATTTGAGTAGTAGTATAGTAAAGTAGTACATTGTAGCGAAAGCTGTGCATAAATATAATACAGTAGTACATCCATCGATAGTGTACACAAAAACTCCCAAGCACTACAAAATGCAATATTTAACTAAAATGGACGCAGAAGAACATACGGTTGGCCTTTTCTCGGTTGATGCATTCTTATCTAACGTAATGAATAATCATTTTCTGTTCATTTATACTTAATAGTTTTCGTTTATATACGTTGGCTCTAAAAATCCAAATATTGCTCTTTTGACTAGTTAGATAATTTGGAACATATATGGCTCATTTTGATTGACACCATCATTTCGAACAAAGTAAAGTTGGCGTAAAAATTTAACAAATTCATAAATTTATTCAAACATTTCAAGCATAGTTTTCATTAAAAAATGCTTAAACGCATTTAAGACGTTCAAAAAACGAATTTGATTACTATTCATAATCGTTAATTTCTAGGTGCATTGAACGATAACGTTGATCATGAAAAATGTTGACTGATTTTGAAAAACGCTCAAACGAACGAGGCCTATGACTGTCATGAAAATTGATCTTAAGGGCTTATTGGTACAAGGAACACAGATCCTTTTATTCATTTCCAATTAATTTTCGCTTTTCAGCGACATGGAAAAGTATAATTAGGCATTATGACGTTCGAAACTAATTTCAAACATTAGCTTAGTATACCATCCGGATTCAAACCGGGATTGAGATTGAAACAGTGGAAGTGAAACCTTTAAACAACGAGTTTTCTTTCCACTGTTTCAATCGCAGTTCTTAAATACATCCGAATTGAATCTGCGGCTATTTTGATTATACGAAGTGATAAAAAGCTCCTCAAAAGGAAACATACTCAAGGAATTAGCATTGTTCGCCCCTCTAGGATACAAAACTCATAAATTATTTCTGCATATCTTTCTCAATACAAGCACTCTACGCCACCGATAACTACGCAATCCACAGCTGCTTATTAAAATTGCACAAGTAAAAGAGCACTTGTGGAGGTGCACAGCAACATTATTGAAGAGGCCGTGAGCTCGCGTCACAACAAATGACACTTCTCTCGCGTACCCAAAGGATATCCTGAACCTGAACTACAGAAAGCTACCAAGCCAGACAAGACAATTCCATGAGCCGACAACTGGCGCCACTACTTTACTTTATGACTATTCTCCTGCACGCACACACAAACAACGTGCAACAGTGGAGATCGCACGATATGATCGATTCGAAACTTGATTTCTTTTCGTATGCCTCTGTTTATTGATGTTTTACATGGGCAGAATCGGGTTCGTCTTCAGCTCCGCGAGTCGAAGGTGGAGAAGCAATGACAGCCGACGACCACCTAGCACTCCGTTCCGGTTCCGACCGACGAGGAAAAAGTGCAAGGTTACATGGAACAGCAGGACACGGGAATTTGACAGGATGCATGCAGAACAAAAGTAGGAAGTAATGACATTCGTTGTGCAATAGTTGACTTTGATGTTTTATTTTTACGAAACGCAATGTTCCAATTTAACACATACCAAATGCAGAACGGTGTTGACAACTTCCCGATTGGTGACCTGTCCGACTTCGATTAGTCCAATGAGGACGGCGAATTTCAGATTGTCCGTCATCGACATCCTGACGACCTCTTCGGGCCGCTTTATGTCACTGAGCGGCGGACTGGTGAGGTCCGCCATTTTCGGTTGGTGGGCGCTAGCGCTCGTCTGGTTTTCCTATTCCGGCAGCACTTTGCACACACTTTTTGTCGTCGCCGTATCGCTCGGCAAGCGGTTTAGATTGACACGCACTGAGACGCACTCGACCGCACGACTCTTGCAACTTTGCACACTCGAAATTGGTAATAACCTCCGATAACTAGCCGCACGCGTTTTTCATACACTATTCAAGCCACACGAATATTTTTCACAGCAGACACACCATTCACACTGCAAATCGTCCGTATCGACCACTTTTGAAACACTCGTTATTGTATGGATTCGTCACACGAATCAGATTCTCGATTCCAATTGGAGGACACCGCTGCATCACATGAAACCCACAGGATTGCTACGCGATTCGCACGGCATTCAGCCTCAAATCGACCATTTTAGTTTTTATCTCCGGGGGAACTGGAACTGAAACTAACGTCGACCACTGTCGTTATCGTCGTCGTCGCGCTGCGGCTACGGTCGACCGACGACGTGAAATCGCAATTGCATCGCACATCGAGTGGAAGGATTGCAAGAAAAGGCGATAGTACGCGAGCGATTAACAACGCACACGTCACGTTTTCGTCACGCGGAGGATCACTATTTTCCGCACTGTCCCAAAAAAAATTCACAGGCGTGAATCCGCTGTCCACCACCTCGATAAAAATCCGTCTGTCGCCGTTGCCTGTGTCGCGATAAAATTGACAGGTCCGAGCAAACACTGAAGGAGAATTGACATGCGCTTCATACGATTTCGAGTCCTTGCCGAGAGGGATTTTTATCCTAACGCTTGGTAACGCTTCCCCAACGAGTCTCGCACAATTCCGCACTGAATAGAAGAAGATATTCGCCAAATTTTCAAGAAAGCCGGGGAAATACAAACATGTCACACGTCTGCACCTTGACAGGTGTGCTTCTGCCCACCTTCATCATCGCTGTCAACAACCTGAAGTGAATCAGCCAAGTGCATATTTTGGTAATTGGGCATTGTTAGCCAAGACATTGATAATATAACAGTTTAATGTGCTAGCTTGTGTATCGTGCGATATAAGTGGTAGGTGCCAAGAGTGGTGAAATTCTCACTAGATGGCACTGTTTGGGCATCGAAATTCAAATAAATGGTAGGGCAAATTCGTACGAAATAATTCTCATCAAATAAAAATTATAATTATTCATACGTATTACTTTCTTATATGGTCATCAACTGACATCCAGTCTGCGAAAATGACTCTAGCGCGTCATAGCCTCTCAAAAATGCGTTATCTCACTCGTGCTCATCACCGATTTCGCGAGTTCTTTAGAAATTGTATAAGCATTCAGAAAATATCACTCTTCCGGGACTCAATTGAAATAAAAAACAAATGAGACTGAGCGTAAAAACAACTTCAAAAATTTTATGGCACACGAATCAACGGCTGTTACTCCTCTGCGTCGTCTTTTAAGCACTCGATTTCAGTTGACTCACGTAAAAGGCCTAAACCTGCAAACAAAATAAATAAAACAACCTTGTAGCGATCACCACGAGAAATTTACCACGGTAAATTTCTAATGTCACATTTTGATTCAAGCAAATTAGTCCAGGAAATCTGATTTGAAAAGTGTTTGTCGTGAGAATAATAAGCCAGCCCGTTAAAATTGAATTGAGAAGCTCATGGTTTGTTCCTGCAGAAACGGAAATTCGAAATAAGTAAATAGCCGCGTATATTACCAGGACCGACTTGGACTGACTTGGCTTAGAACAGATTGAAATGAAACTTCAAAGTAGGTTTTTGGTGTGACTGGATTAAAGTGGATTAACCGAATAAAATGCAGCTAGTTCTACTTAAGTTAAGTATATCGCATAATAACGACACATATATGAATAGAACTTAAGTGGGCTTCACATTTTTCAATCCTCAATCCCTTAATCCGCGTCTTTTAACGCCCAAGTCGATCCAACCCGGTAAAATTTCGTGATCAGATCGACTTATCTCAAATCAATCCACTGCGGGTATTAAACAACGTGGTTTGACTAATCCTAATCCACTTTGAAACCACGTTATAAACGCGGCTAATGTTTTTTTGGTAGCCTGAACACTACTTTGAAATTATGGCTCTCCTCGAATGAATATTCAATCAAAAAGCACCTAACTTTCTTTCACATATCCAAGGAATACACAAACTACTCTTAAATTATTGCAAAAAGTCTGATTGGATGGTAAATGGGTTAAGCTAGTCACCATCTGTTTTTCACTTGTTATTCAAAACATATCGAGCTCGGGATAGACGAACCATGGAGATAGAGACAAGCACATTCCATTTTCCATGTGTTCCGATGCCTGCTTGAACATGTCAGATGAATTACCGCCAAGAAAAATAGTCCATAATCCCATGTGTCAAGGCATATTTTCCCTGCAGCTCGTCTGACATCGAGTCGAATGTTTTCATATGATTTGTCATTCCACACGTTCGTGGTGGTACGTAAGTGGTTCGTTTTGGTCTTTTCGAGTTCGCTTTGTTTTCGTTTTCGCCCTACTACTTGTGCAATATCGGGGTCATACGCGAGTATTGGTGCATTTCATTTTGCACGAATGTTGTCCGTGAGAATATGCTTTTGCTTTCTGCCAGTGTATAGCGAATAGGTGAAATTGACGAGACGTCAGTAGATGAAAATTGTGAAACTGAAACGGGCTGCAAGTCCAAGTCTGTCGTTCGTTGTAAATAGTCTAGGAAAAATTGGTGCGTAGTTTGACGTTCGCGACGAATTCCTGGTGCGGAAAATTGATTTTTTACTGGTGGCGAGACGCGAAAACGAACGAAAATGTACTGAAAAGTGTTACGGCAGAGCGTGCGAGGACAACGGCGTCGATAAATTCGAATGCTAGAAAGTGCACGGGAGCCAAAGGGGCCCGCGACGACGACCCAAGACGACCTAGACTGCACCACGACGTCATTGCTTTCGTGAAGATCTCCTGGCAGGATAACGTGATTCCCGCTGTTGACCGTCCGTTCCTGGCTCGATATCAGCCTGAAATCCGCTAGTAACAGGACTCGAGCAGATTGAGGAAAATCCGTGGTTGGCAACAGTTATTCATACCACGGATATGACAAGGCAGTTTATGCAATTCTAGTGACGGGACACTGCTTTGTTTCGTCTCCCGTTTCGCTTCGAACGGGTGCAAAGTTATCGAAAATTATGCTCAGCAGTCGATTGCCAAAGGTACGTAATAGTGTAAAATAATTGGTTAACTGCTGGGGAACATCTTTTCGAACGTTGTGAAATAATGAGAAGATAGCTTGAGGCTTGAAGTAGTCATGGCCCGAAATTTCGGGATATGTCGAAAAGAAAAAATGGGCGGACTTCCAGTTTCCTTTGTCCTTCGAATTCGATTTTGAATGGTTTTGCACACAATGAAGAGCTCTATTACGGACAGTGTGTGAGGGAGCGATTACAGCGAAGTGTGTGGGTGAAGGTCTGGTTTGTTGTGTGCGTGAACGATAAGAGAAATGTCAAAATGCGATAGTTTGGGATGGGGACTGACTTGTTTTTGTCTGAGTTTTATGCACTCGTTCGTCGTTTTCGCGGTCGCAGCAATTCGTTGCGATCATATGGTCAAACAGTCGCAGCTGCTTTGAATGCCTGGCAGATGATGTCAAAAGCCATTGTTAAGTAATATGTACACACATAAATTTGATTTTGGCATTGCTTTCCTCTGCTGAGTTTGGTATTTATTTTACTGAAAGTGTTTTGGTTGAATTTTCGGACAACCTGACGGGACAAATTCCCGAAAGAATGAAATGATTGTTTCCCAAACATATATGATCCAGTTATTTTCATGTGGGATATATTTTTCAGAAGAAGAGATAAAAAATTGTTGTTCTAAATTATACTTGTAAGAAATTAAAGCTATTCAATTTTTATAATAAATTATTACATAATTAATTAAGTTTCCTGATTCTTCTTACTTAAGAGCTTTGATGCAGAAAAAGCCAAAATATTAAAAAGATGTCTTGGACCTGCCAATCAAACACTAAACATCGTCGACTTTGATATGATGAAAGAACTACCAACTATTTACAGGGCACAGTCAATTTTAGCTAAGTAATCTATCAAAATAAAGATTATGGATAACTATCTATTCCTATCTATTCCTGACTAGACTTGACTGTAAATCCAGCTACATAGTCAATTTCGTTTTAAGTTTTAATTTCCGAATTCACGTCTTCGTCCTCATCTTCAGCTTGTTATGGCAGATTGTGACGTCAACAGGGTAGCTGAGCTATTCTAACAGTTTGAAGCAGACCAGGACGAGGTGTCCGAAATCTATGGCTTTGCTTCGTAACATTGCCTCAAAACAGCATCGAGCCAACGAAAAGGCCAATCAGAACGTGACTTCGTCAACTGTTATACAGGAGAGCAATGACAAGGCGTAGATAATGGAATTCGGACAGGCTCGATTTGATCTGACGTCACATTGTTTTATAACAAGCTGAAGGGGAAGGCGATAACGGAAATTCGGAAAGGATCTAAACAAGTCACATTCTCCTATAAATCTTACACTTGTCCCAAAAAATAAAGGTAGCTTATGTTGTAATATTTTCAAATATAAAAACAATGTTTCCTGATAGATGGCGCTGAAGAGTGCTCCGAACATCTGTCTGTTGAAATAAAGTGAACTTAATGTAAGAGAGAGATAGAAAAGGTTGTTGAATAAAATGTGCTGAATTGAACAGACGTGTTTGATTTCATAGAGGCGGAAATTCCAACACTTATTAGGCAAGTACAACAACACCATAAATGAGGCCCATAACCCGTGCGTTATTTTATCTGACAGTGCAAAGTCCTGCCTTGGAGTGGGCTGTGCTTTCAGAGTATTAGACTATGTTTCCTCGTATGCTACAAAAGAAATTGAAGCACATAATCATTTTCCTGCAAAAGAAACTGCAAATTATGTGCTTCGCAAAACCAAGCAAACTATCGTTTGGTATAAGCTGTTCAAAAAAAGATTTGATTTAATAATCCAGTCAAAATAGACAGAAGAAAGTCGTAACTTGATCTACAAAAATTGCCTTATCTATTTTTAAGATAACACTTACCGTTAACGAGAAAAATATGAAAAGCCGAATTTTTTACCCTTGTGACCTTGAATAAAATTTTTTGCAGATGTGGGAACGGCGGGGACTCGAAACTTCCAAACCTCTACTCTCTGAGAAACATATCGAAAAACGCAAGGCTTGTCCTGTCGAAAATATGAATCGCGATCGGACTAAGGGTTTTTCTTCGAAGAAGCATCTTTTTGGTCGCGGCTTGGGCTGAATAGAGCTTGGTTAACCCGCATTGCATATGTTATTCAGCGCACAGTGAAGGTGAATGTTTGGAAATGGATCTTCAAGCGTGGTTTCGTATGTTTGGAGATCTTCACACAAAATTTCAACGCAAAAATTGCTCAGATAAACAAGCAAAGTGACCCACAACAATCGATCACGAGATTTGGGGTTTGGAGTTGGTGGTGCTCCATTTTCGTTATCGGTTTTATCAACGCGTGTCAAATGATTAGCCTCACGACTCATTTTGAACCCGATTTGCCTCAGATACCTCTTCAGAACTAAGTTAACTTAAAGCTCGGTGCGTTGTACTACGTCTAGTGATGGGTCGCTTAAGAGCGAGCCAATCAAAAAGAGCAACTCTTTTGAAAGAGCTATTTGAGCCAGCTCTTTAGAAAAAAGAGCAACTCTTTTGAAAGAACTAAGTGAGCCATCATTTAGAACTGCTCTGCACACTTCATACCTTCACTTTAGCTGCAAAGGCGATATTGTAGAGCCACTCGAACAAACACACGAGAAAATAGAGCTTAAGCATATACACACGGTAATACTTCAGTAGACTCGAAAATTTAGGTTATTCTAACGTCGGAACATGTACATATGTATACGACTATCGTGTAGCACGGAGGAAAGAGCCAACTCCGTGTGAATGAAGAATGAATAAAAGCACGGAGCCAGCACCGTGTGAATAAAGAATGAATGAAAGCCCGGAGCCAAGACCGTGTGCAGTGGAGTAAAGTGTGAATGATGGTACTGTGCGAATGATGAATACTGATCGTGTGCGGTTATTGATGGCGATATTTTGTGAGCACACAGTGTTCGCTTACGTGCATATACTTTGCTCTAGCTCACGAGTATTTTCACTTTTTTGCCGTACGTTGGCTATTAGGCGGCGGATTTGGTTTTTTGAAGGTTATCTGATATCGCGCCATCTGATTGAGCTGAAAATTTTCAGGATACTTTTGTGTATATATTAAACAGGTCCAGGTTTTCCCAAATGTTAATTATCTTTAACACTTTGGCGGCAGCGGCCACTTAAGTGATATTTTGAATATCCTTATAATTCTATCAACAAATTATTTTCAATAAAATAATTTTGCAAAATGTATTTCAGACTTGTTTTAAATATAGACATGATAAAGTTTTGGAAATTTTAGCCTTGTGTGTCAAAAATAAGATCAAGAAAATTTGAATAACTTTGAATTGCGATAACTTTTGACAGGATTATAAAATCATTATAAAAGTCAAAGGACATATTAATACAGTAAAGATGTAGACGCACGTAGGTTTTCATGAACGTGCCGGCAGCCCTGCAGCTACGGCAAGCACTGAAAATGAATACCTTCAAATTAGCGACCCTCCTGAAAAATTTTTACTTTTTAGAAGAAAAAAAAAGGAGATCATATAAATTTATGCTTTGCATAAACAGCCAAAGTAAATCTTTGGAAATTCCACATCGGACAAGAACGATAGTCCTTCCCCAATTTACCGATATTTTTAGCATCAGAAACCTGTTTACGGGAACTCAATGATTGCGTATTGTGGGCATTTCATTCCGCTGCGAACGAGTGTTTTCAAAAAGTGGATACGTGCTTACTGAAAAGAGATCTCGCTTATCGCCCAAACGGGCATCACAAGTGTTATTTTTACACTATAATTTATAAGATACAACGATTTTCATATATGATTATTGTTAACAATCCGATTGATTTCTAATTCAAGGTTTATTTTTAAATTTATGGCATATGATATTTTACATTTTTTAAGTTATGTTTCGTTACATTAGATTTTGGTTTATTATTACTATTAAAACAAACAGCAGTTGAGTTTACACTTTTTCAAGAATGAAAAAAGTTGCTTGAAATGGCTCTTAAAGAGCAGCTCTTTAAAATGAATGAGTTTTATGGAGCTGGCTCACTTCAAAGAGCCGTTTTGCCCATCACTAACTACGTCTAAATCTGGATTCGAACCAACGTTGGCCACTAAACTTCAAACGCGAACTCTTTAAATCGGCTAGAAAATATTTCCACGGAAAAACGAAAATCGGGTCTTGCAAGAGGATAATAATGATGATAAAGAAGAAAACAGTGTCACCACAGCAAAAAACTGGCCTTCACAATCTCCAGATAGTAACCCAATAGAAAATACGTGGCGAATTATGAAAACCCAACTCGCCGGAAAGCTAGTCAACAATTTGAAGTAAGTGGTGCGCAATATCTGCAAAAGTTGGTCCTCTTTATCCACGGACTACGCGGAAAGGCTGGCTGAAAGTATACCAAGAAAATGCCAGACTATATTTGACAATCATGGAGACTACACTGCAAAATTAAATACTTGCAACTTAGCATTTAAAATGTAGGTACTTCAATTGTAAATATCAATATCTTTTATGCCTTTGGTACAAACCGTGATTACTTACAGACTGTAAATACTAAATTATGTATTATTGGCAACAGGGCTAGAAATTATTTGCATTACTCTTTCCTAACTTAAACTTTAAATTTCCCATAATTTGACATAAAATTCTTTTACTGCTTCAAATAATACCTGAAAAACTTATTGTAGTCTTGTTATTGGACAAAACTAAAATTGTTTTTGTGGAATAAACTATGAGTTCATTTTAATGTGAATGCACATTTTACACGGGCTATTTGAAATGACACATTTCATCTAACGAAGATAAATTTTAAATGACAATTTAATTTATTTTGATGCAATTAAAAAACAAAAATATACAGAACATTTTAACAATTTTCTTCGCGTATGCGCATATTTGTTTCGGTCATAAATAGATTCAAATAAGAAGACTAGTATTTTCTACAATATTCACAAAACGTAAAAATTATTTTCAATCTACAATCGAATATATTGAAAAACTACCTAAATTCTACTTTGCAAAGAAAGAAAAACAGAAAAAAGCTTTACTACTGTACATAAGTATCAAATTTTAATTATCAAATTAATCATTATAACGATCTAATCAACGTAACAGGTGATTCCGAACAACCACATACGCGTTAATGATTTGCATATTATGTGCATAGCATATGAGCCATGAAAAATCTCTCCAGCAATGTGGCACAAGTCGCAACTTGCTAGCTAGCTAATGTGTTGATGCTATTGTTTTTCAAAGGTTGCATTTGGATGCAAATGCGTTTGGTCACGTTCAACCGTATGTAACGATACTCCTCTATCAAGTCGCATGTATTTATAATTTGCGTGTACAGCGCGTATTTACTGTTTAAGCAGACAGCTCGGTTTTAGAATCACAACTGGCACATCAGTATCGACTTAGTTTGTAAGACATTTACACAATGCCGTGAGCAATATGTATGAAAACTATATAATACACATACTGTGCAGTGTTTGCCTTCTATTCTGCATGAACAGCTGAGACATGAAAACAAAGGCACATTCACAGTGGGGAACCAACAGTAACTTCTCTGCCTGCCCCCATACCCAATGACAACATTGGAATAGTCATCAGTTCTCTATTGGTGTGGAAAAAAGTTAGAGCGAATTTGTAGGGTATGTTTGGGACTAATAGGTCATCAAAGTGTGACTAAGTAATATAATGGAAATATGTATGAACTATAATTATACATGCCACCGTTTAAAGTACAGAATTTCAAAATTATAACTGTCTTCCACTTCAATTAGATCGAAAACATTTCAATTTATCGACCAATTTCCATATGAATTTTTACAAAAATTGTGAAGCATTGACATGTACATTATGTATATATTAGTGCATAGTTACACTCATGATTATATTCAAACAAGCACTCCTTCTCCAGCTATAAACTAAATAATTAAAATTTTACACTGATATTAACGTCCATATATTCGTATTCATTTAATTTTCGTCTAAACATTTCTATGATATTGCACCTCGTGACATCTGACGAACGATTTGCAGCTATAATTTATACTACCTGTACCCATACAGCGAAGAATCTGACGATTTACACTTGGCAAAACCTTCTCCCCCACGCTACTTTATTTTCCTTACATACAAAATAAAAACTCTCTTTTGGATTTCGCATTGAAAAACCTGTTCAACTGAAGAATAGTGATTTTATGTTGATTTTCTTGCTTCTTACTTTCACACAGCAGGTTTTCGCGTAGTCTTATCAAACAAAGGAAAAATAAGCGAAAACTATTGCGATAACAAAAAGACTCGAGAAATTCGTTGTGACATTAATGCAAATAATACGTTCATATGTGTGTAGACTAGATTCGATTGAAGTGACATTGAGAAAATATGTAGGCAGACCAGACATGTATAACGACTTCGTTATTTGCTTGCTTGCATTAATTCCGGTCAGTTTTTAAAGAATTCCATTATCAGTGTAATTTTTTTAAATGATTTTGTCATTTACAATCAATTTCACAATCACATTGTTTTTATAGATTATTATTTCGTTCTGCAATGAAAATTGTCGAAATTTATGTGTAATCTCATTGCAATTGACTTTTGTGACTATCTTCCTATTTAGTAAAATTGATTTATAATCAACTGGATTTATAAATATATAGAAACCATATAGCTTTAGCTTGGAATGTTTTACAAGTTGAGTAACAAGCAAGATTCTTAGTTTATATCCACATTATAAATATACAAGAATAATGCTATGTGTTTAAATTACTAATATTGTTTTATTTTTTAGGGTATTATCTTGAAATCCTTTGTTCGTTTGTCCTCATTGATGCATACATGCGTGAAGTCACACAAGAAATATTCGCAAACCACTAAAACATTTTGACTTCATAAAGGTAGTCGATAGCTATGCTGTAAAGTACGAAACTATAAAATAATTAAACTTTGGTGAGAGAATTCCTGCCCTAGAAAGTATCTAATTTGCAAAATTAATTATATAAATATCATCCTTGTATGATACTTACAATACTCCAAACATCACTCCATCAGAGAAGACTGAGGCACTAGATTTAGATCGTATCTGTAGAGAATTTTTCCAAATTTTAAGGAAAAAAGGGCATCTAAGCGGTTATCCTGCGCTAAAATGCATCTGAAAAAGGAGAAGAAAGAACTATCCAGCTAGCTAATCCACTTTTTGCTTTAAAAGCCAGATATATTTTAATTTCTTGATAGATATCGATATTTTAAAGGTATTCTGCTCTCTTGTTTAGTGTTTATTGGTCTAATCTTAACGCAACCTAAATATCTTAATTATACAGCTTGGTTAAAAAGTGCATTTAATCATGTCTTATTTAATCACCTACTAATTATCAACTTAAATGCTTTTTTTATGTATATTAAGGCAGTCGTCTAGTGTGTCAGAAAATAAAAATCGATTTTTTTGTTTTTTCATAAATAACATCTAAAACATGTATAGAAGACGTGGGTAAAAGAATTTTTCGAAATTTGAAGCCGTTGAAAAGTTACAGCCGTAAACCGTAGGAAGTATACAATGTCACCGTAGGAGATTTTCGTAAACCATAGGAGTTATACGCTTACTTTCGCATCGAATATTTTCGAGCCCAGCTCCTTACCTGGCTATTTTGTTTAACTAAATTGTACTTACTGTACACAGTACTTCTTTTTATTTGTTCACAAACTCAATAATCTGGACTTTCGCTCCGAAGTATCTTCATTCTGGTGCAAAAGTCCTCGAAATCGCCACATTTCTTGCTGTGCTAATCTTCAACGAAGGATTCGAACCTATCTTAAAGGTGATGGAAGTCATGGTAGTAAATATTGGCCTAAATGCCCAAGCTTTCGTTCATCAACGTAACGATTCTCGCATCGACCGCTCAGAGAGACGCTTGAGCGATTTCGCCAAACAAGCCCGGATATCCAACACAGAAGAGAAAACGGCCTTACATGACTTCTTTGAAGAAGAAGAAGAAGAAGAAGAAGAAGAAGAAGAAGAAGGTGTACTCTATGGTGCAGGCATAGCAGATTGATCGTGAGACGAGTTTTTTTTATCATGAATTATATACAACAACTTTCAAACGCGTTTTTCTCAAAACACGATTTTTTCAACCTGCTGCCATGATATCTCAAAAACTATTTGATTGATTCTGCTCAAATTCATACATCATTTTAAATACATAAAAAACTACAAAATGAACTAAAATAATTCAGATTGGTTCATTAATTTTCATTTTACAAGCTAAACAGACCCAAAAAAATCACGAAAAATTGATTTTATTTTTCTAAAGCGGTAAAAAATATTAGTTTTTGGAATTCTAACTTAATTTTACTTCACTTTGGAGTCTCAAGTCTCACAATCAAAACTGCGTTTAGTTTTTTGATTTCAGATAAGCGGAGCGGCCGGAATCATGGCAGCAGTGGAGCACCTCTTTTTATATGTGTGGTCTTCTTGGGCGGCGTATCTCCGACTATTTTGTATAAATTTACTTCAAAAAATGCACAAAGTTTGTCTTAATAGTAATAAAAATGATACATAATTTATGAACTATTTTATTTCAATGGTTTGTCAAAAAAAAATTTCCCAAAAAAGCATGAAAAAACGGCCTTCACACTAGACGACCGCCTTAATGACCTTTTCTAAATTTAGTTTTTTTTATTGATCAACACTGATCAACTCAACGTTGTCCGCATGTTTTATTGTGCTCTTCCTCCAGGATGTGTTTCGCTGCTGTTGATCGCACTAAAGTTGTGTTTCTTTTCCTCGGCTGAAGCTGCTTCCCACTTGTTTTCAGCCAATCTAACTTCAAATAACCGCTTTGTTTGATCTATGAATATTTTATCTCCTTCAAGGCAATCCTGTAAATACCACACCTTTCTCGTTTTTTTTTTTTGTAATTAACATGACCTGACCTAGGTTAGAACCTAATTTACTATTTGTTGGATCTGCCTTTATATCAAAGCATCCAAGAAATTCCCAAAACTTCTGGAAATTTGACGAAAAGATTATTGTTTGTGGCTATTTTTTTTTTTACTTTTCTTGTGTAAACAGCGTCGTTAACTAATCGCGCTGTATTTTTTCCTTATTCTTTTGGATAAAATTTCCAATTATTTTCTCCCTAAATCAATTTTTCCTTGCTGAATCTTCAATATATTTTATATCATAGCGAAACTTTTCTGAACCATCGCCAGTAGAATACCAATGAATAGACGTAGATGGTATCGTTCTCTGAGTGTGCGTGGGTTTCCGGTAGACATTGAATCCCAGAAGACCATCTTTCAAATCCATTTTGTTGTTTTCTCGAATGCTTGACAGCGAAATTTGGTCCTGTATCGCGGGACTAAAGCACCACATCCATTTACGCACCAGAATCCAAACTGTTAAAAAGGTAAACGTTTAAATACGATATCTGGATCGGAATTTACAGGACAAAGCAATTTTTTTGTTCAGTGATTTTTCAAGATGGTACCACTGTCACACTGTTATCGACATTTCAAAATCACTTCTATCAGACCTGGTCCTACTTAAGGCTAATGCAATCTAGGAATTTCAATTGGATCGTCAGTTCTTGCCAGCACAAATTTGCGCTTGGCCTAAGTACGCGCAAATGTTCGTCCGTCTATGGAGCCTTTAACATATCAGTTTCAAATGTTTTTGTAATCAATAAAATTATTATTTAACAATCGAGCCTCTGATCGACCTTCAGATCTTAAATAAGATGATTTCTACTTCTGGTCCAAACCTGATAAAATCTTATTATTAGCAACCTCCAAAAATTAAAATCCTGATAATCCGTTCTTCAAACAATCAGTTTGTGTCTTGTATTGAAGAAAAGTTCAAAGGAAAAAAAACAAAAATCGTGCATTTTGAACACTCATCTTATTATTCTGAAATGATAACGAATATTTTAATGGCAAATAAACTACAAAATTATAATCAATAGTTATTATTTGTTTACGAAAACCCTTAGAAAAAGATAAAAAAATATTCATTACAAATAAATTAATTATCGATAATTTTTTTCTTTAATTTCCAGTAAACGATAAAGTGAAATGTCGGCCGATTCGCCAAAGCGTCCAGCTGTACGATCTGTACCAGCCATAGTTCCACCGCAAGTTGTTAGCGATCGTTCTCTGATCGACAGTGTAACTGGATTCATCAATGATGTTACACTTTCAAGTCCACCGCAAATCGATCCCAAGGAACAAGTACAATGGGTTAAATTCGAAAATATGGCCGATGTAAGCGATCCAACATGCGGTGAAGACTGGGAACTGGAAGGCAACGTACCACCTCCGTTGATAATAATGCTTGGTTTCGGGTCGGGTGTCAAAGTGTACGCTTTACCGGCCCATGGTGAAGCACATGAAGTGCTAGGATGGCGTCATGGAATAGTACGAGCATTACGCGTGTTACCAACACCTTTCTCTGCAGATGATGATATGGCCAACGAGCCAATTGATCAATTTATTGATCAACGACCAGTGATGGCACTTTGTGATAATTCTTCGACCGCAACTTGTGCCCCATACTGCTCGGCAAGTTTTGTATCATTGAAAAACGGCGCTCAAGTGAAAGTGATTCGTTTCAAGAATCCAATACTGGACATATTAGCAAATCGCACATCGATTGTGATCACATTTCAGGAAAAAATAGCTGTGTTTGATGCGCGAAATTTCGAGGACCGTTTTACAATAACATCGTGCCATCCTAGCCCTGGGTGAGATACATTTACTTGTCTCTTCTGTTGATTTTATTGCATTGCTGAAGTTTCTTGGTGACTTTCATCATTTTTCAACATTTTCAGAACCAACCCGAACCCTATTGCTCTCGGTGCTCGTTGGATGGCTTATTCCGAATGGAAGCTATTGCCATCGAAGCGAAGTAGCGGTGGATGTGATTGCGAAGGAGTTTCAAGCTATACAGCCACTGTTTTAAACGCAGCAAAAAGTCTCGGCAAAGGCTTAAGAGAATTAGGAGAGCAGGTTGCTGCTGGACTTACTGGTGGTTCGAATGGGAGCAGCGCATCATCATCGAAGTCTGGAAGCTTTGAATCAAATGCTGGAGAGCTAAGGCAGTCGGGTTTGGTTACCGTTATTGACATAAAGGTATAAATGAAAATATAATAGTATATTGGGGCATAGATTTAAAACCACCTTTTTTTTGTTTTAGTATCCTATTAAAGAGACCAGTCCTACGACAGGTACGCCAGTAACTGTCACAGGCACGGATCCAATTATAGCTCATTTTATAGCGCATTCCGATGCAATAGTTGCTTTGGAGTTCGATCCGTCTGGAATGATACTACTTACAGCTGACAAGCGTGGACATGACTTCCACATATTTCGTATTCAACCTCATCCTGCGGGATCCCACCTGGCTTCTGTCCACCATTTGTACATTTTGCATAGGGGCGACACTAGTGCCAAAATTCAAGATATAGCATTTTCACTAGACTCTCGTTGGGTGGCGATCTCTTCTCTTCGCGGGACGACTCATGTATTCCCCATCACACCATATGGTGGCCAGGCCGGAGTGCGAACACATGGTAGTCTTCATGTTGTCAATAGACTGTCGCGGTTTCATCGGTCAGCCGGCTTAACTGTTGACGGCCGATCAAGTAGTCCAATTTTGTATGCAGAGAGCGCTTGCAATCAGTCGTATATGCCGTACAATAATCCTCGAACACCGCCATTCCCACGACCTGTGGTGGTTCATGCATTGGCGCAAATCCGTCAACCATCGGCATTGGGCACTCCGCCAGGTAGTGCCCAAAACTCCTACACAAGATCGGGAAGTGGCCGGCAAAGATTGACATCGTTGTCCGATGACACCGGAAAAGAGATGCGTGTGTGCGCCGTTTTCGCGAAACCCCGTTCCTGGCTTCTAGAACCACCTGGTGCTGCACGTGAGTCACAAACACAACGCATGCAGCGCAGGGTGGTTGATTCATTATTTTTGATTGCTGGACATGGTGCTTTGATTCAGTATGACCTAGATGTGAAACTATCTTCAAGTGAGTTTGTGGTTTGAATTAGTGATGATAATCGTGCTAATATGCGTTTTCACATAGATGTTGCAAGGGATAGGGTGTGTGATGATGCAGCCATTGAGTTGGAAGCTGAGCCTAGGGCACAATGGTATTTGGGCCGCCGTGAAAATACGCCCGATATTCAGCCACCTCTGCCGAGAGACAGCTGGTTATTAAAAGATCCAAGCTACCCTAATTCGGACGGCGAGACAAGTGCTAAAGATACGGATGAGCTGAGTGATCGTTGGTTGTCACAAGTTGAAATTATAACACACGCTGGACCACACAGACGATTATGGATGGGTCCGCAATTTGTTTTTAAAACTTACAACACGCCAAGCGGGTATATGAAATAAACCTCTAAATTTCAGATTGCGTTACTTATTTGGAGTATCTTTTTAGGTCACCTTTAAGCCACATAGATAGTGAAGCCGTCGAAATAGGGCTAAGTAGTCGCCCTAACCAATCCAGCCCGATGAATATAACTATTGCAGGTCACAGTAAAGACGGTGTTCCAGTCCTTATTGAATCAGGGTCTTACAGTAAGTATACTTATTGCTGAAAAGTAAGGCTAAGCATCGAAAATAATACAAATTATTTATTGATCGAAACAGGTAGTATTGAGCAAAGTCCAAAATTTATGGATCGTTTTCGACACGGCAATATAGAGTCCGATTTTTCGATTGCCCAAGGGGACTCGAGACTTAAAGAAGATCTTGCCGATGCAATGAGGGAATCGCCGTCCGTACCCCATAAAGATACAGGTAATTATATTTGGTATTCAATGGAAATCGCACAAAATAGAAGCGCAATGTATTATACAAATGATCTATGCACTATTTGACTTTATTAGACTTTTGCAATAATTCAAGTCAAAGTAAAATGCACAGGCGTTGGCTAAATATTCATCATTGAAAGGATAATTTTTTGTTTGAATAAGATTTATTCTATGCGAGTAGGTTGGTTGCAATCAACTAGTGAGATTTAATGGTGATTTGTTGTGTTTGAGATGTATCTTCAAATGGGAAGTGATAATTCATATACTAATCAACTCTTCAGTCAACGAATACTTTCAGTGCAGCTTAACACTATATTTATACATGTATTCATACATACATAAATACAGTGTTGGAAAAAACTATAACAACTCAACAAGAGAAGATAGTTTTTATGAAAAAGAAACGGTGTATGCCTAGCTTTAGAATATAATTCTTAAAAATTAATCTTTTTGTATCCTCCATAAAGATAAATCAATATTTCTAATAAAATCAGAATATCACGGTAAGAAACAGTTAAATTTTTACACATAATAAAAATAACCTGGAAAAAAACTAAAGAAACATGCACGATAAAACTGTTTGCTTTGCGCTTTCATTGGAAGAGCTCTAATGATCGCTTAAAGTGTTTGTTTTTTTCATCGAAATGATTAGTGTGACTGGCGAGAAATAAGTACGAGTTGCATCGAACGAGTGCGTCATAAGTGATTTAAAAAAAGGTTTTACTCAAAAGACCTTATGTGAGAAGTACAGCATGGACAACTTGATTTCAAGTCTTTTAAACAAGTTTAAATTAACTGGTAGTTTGAAAACTACCAATAAAAATGGACGCCCAAGAAAGACCACGGGTGGATTCTCTCATTATAAGATATGTAAAAATAATCCCTTTCGTACCATCAGCCGAAATTATCAAATAGATCTCCCCGTACACTGTTACTAATAGGGCCATCAGAAATCGAGCCATCGAAGTCAAATTTCCTGCAAGAAAACCAGCGTCTATGAATCAAAAATCAATTTGATTCAGTCTCATGAATTGCCAAGTTTCAGACGTCCTACCGGAACAAGGCTTCTTCCTAGATACTGTAATCATACAATGAAATTCGAAAAAGACTCTATAATGTTTGACCTGAGCAGAACCTAGACCCATTGTGAGAATCGAAGGCAGTACGTATAGGTTCCGGTACAAAGAAATATAAAGTTACAGGTTGTCATAAGCAGTACAGGAACTGCCACTTCCTTGGAGGTTTCAGCGGGATCGCGATCCAAAACATACTTCAAAAATGTATGTGATTCGATCAGAGAGAGACAAATTAACATTCTGGATTGGATTGCGCCATCGCCTGACTTAAACCCAGTAGTTGTATATACAAACCATCATGTACAAGCCAGTTGTATAAAGTCAAGAGGGGACAGAGGTTCTCCGGCCGCAGGCAATTGTTTGAAGCAATGCATTCAGAGTGGTTAGAGATCCCAAAAAAAACATTGAACACTTTATTTTGTCGATGCCAAGAAGATTTCAATCCGTTATCAAACAAAACGCTACTAAGTATTGAAGTTTATTATTGTTTTTTGTTACATATTTTGAGCCATAATGAAGTTGCTTTAGTTATTTCCAGACAATTTTTATTATGAGTAAGAATTTTATTGTTAGCCACTGCAATAATCTGAATTTAGTATATTATTTTGTCGGTACCTAGACGGATATAAAAAGATTAATTTGAATGAATTTTATTGTAAAGTAAAACATACACTTGTTTTTTTTTTCTTTCAAAAACTATCTTCTCGTGCTGAGTTGCTTTGATTTTTTTGCAATCCTTTATATGTACAAAAATATGTATACATGTGTATGTACGCATATAACTGTTATTCTATTAGCCAACCATGTTTCGTTTAGTTTTATAACCATATAATCTGCAATATTGAATATCATGAATTAGAAATAGGCAATAGGTGTGTGCTTTGATGTATTTTTACGATTCAGTTGTTTAAGCACATATTTATCTGTTGAAAAATACAATCAATCAACTGCAGAAAAACAATTAAGATTCAGCCAAAAGCCTTGTGCAATCAAACTTAACCGTCAATATTTGAAAGTAATTGTATTCAAGAATGCAAACAATATTAGTAGAAAGCACCTTAGATAGAAATTTCTTGTACATATAAATTTTCTAAAATCATAAGAAACCTCATTAACCAAAAGGATAAATAGAAAGCTTGTCGAAAATTCATAATTCATAACGTGCCGCCATTCTAAGCATGCTTTAATAATTTTCATACATTTCACAATTTTCGCAATAGTGGAGTCTAATAATAAAAGTGAGCCCCGAAAGTCGCATAACAATCGTTTCTTTATGTAAAACTAAGCTACAAAACAGTAACTTTATTCTTAACATTCTGTTGCTTGAATTACTCGAATTGCTCTTATTTGGAAACGTATTTGTAGCTTTGCCAGCTTTTCCATGTGTACATCTTTGTAAAATAAGTTAATGATGGAAATACCGTCATAGTAAGAGTGTGAAGAGAACTTAAAGCCAAAGGCAGACGTTTTAACTTTCGTTTAGATTGTGTGTGTAACCGCTGTTGTTAACTGCTGTTGAGATAACAAGTTTACGCATCATTACGCGTTAGTAATGAAAGAAATGCCTAACTAATATTAGAATCTGATAATTTTGGTGTGAGGTTTCTACCACTTATTTTCCTTTTTTGTTAGTTGATAAATGTAGATTCTATCCACTTCATATAGATCTTTATTCTGAACATTTCAAATGCATGATGCGCTTTTTGAACTTAACAGATTCTTCTTTATTCGTTTTCTGTTTACATTTTCATAACTTCAAAAAAGTCGTCTTCTCTTTTATCTGTTAGAAACACACTCAGAAAGACACTAATTTCATAGACCTCGTAAAATTGCTTGTTGTTTATTGTTTCAATTTCTGTCATAAGATTAAATTAGAGCATTTATTTTGCTATCGCATTTCTAATTTGCACCAGCAATAAACATGATTCCCTTCCAAAAGCTTTTAAAAGCGAAATTACAAAAACCGTCTAACGCACTGCCTCTGGCTTTTCTTCTCTTGAAGGTCTCACTCCCGTTAAAATGTTGTCATCTTCACAATCAACCACAACTTTAGAGAGCGGTCATTCAGCATTACCAAAAGATGATATACTTCAAAGGGTGCCTATCGCTGTGGATGCTGCGAAGCAAAAACCCATTCAAACACAAGTATTAATTGAAAAAGTTGTCAACCCTTTAGGAACCGTAACAACCATAACTCGCTCGCCAAGCGAACATGAGTTCGAATTGGGTAATATGAACGACTTTGATGATGACTACATAATCCATGAAAATTGCGATGAAGCTCTATTCAGACCGGTGGTAGCGATATTTTGCGATGAGAAAGAAAGTAGCGCGGAAATCGATCCAGCGCACTCGAAACCCCCTGAAGCAGTTGGCACGAAATTGATAGTACCGGTTATTGAACTGGAGAGGGATTCGCCAACCACCGGTGAACGTGGAGAACGTAAAAAAGGTTCGATTGCCGTAGTAAAACATAAAGAGCAGGATAAAGAAATTTCGAAATTCGATGAAATGACTTTAGTTAACCGCAAAACACCGAAATCCACGAAGAAAGCAACAGAAGACGCAGCGACTCAATCAGCCAAAGAACAGGCTTCTGACAACCCGGCAGCAAACCGTAGTAAGCTGGATGAGACAGGTAAACAAAATAGCTTAGGAATAGCGTCTGGAATAAAAGAAAAACCTGCAAAGAATAAGTGTTTAGGAAAGGAAAAATCAGAAAATAATGAAATAAAAAATACTCAAAATGATAAAACTAGCGCTTCGAGTTCCAACGTGGCGGCGGTAAATCTTCCTATGGAAACACATTCGCACATTGATGTTAGCAAAAAGAAGCCAGCTGTGATAGAAGAAACTGCAAAGGCATCAGAGCTGCGTGAAGATGCAGGAGCGGTGTTTGAATCGATTCTCACTACGACCAAAAAAGTGGTTGAAAAGACAGAAAAAGTTTTGACTGCGGCTAAAAAAGTCGACAAATCTTCAGCTAAAAACGCCAAAAAAGGATCTGCAGAAGATACTGTTGTAAAGGCGGAACAGCAAAAGCAACAAAGCGTTCAAAGAGAGGTGTCTAAAGATATAAATGAAGCAGCCGTTCGTTTAAATAGTAAGAATGCAAGGCCTGTGGAAACGAAAAAATCGCAATCACCTGAGCCCAAAGCCACATCCACAGATTCCAAGAATAAAAAATTGAAAGACAAAAATTTGGTTACCACTCAAGAGCCTTTGAAATGCCAAATAACTGAAGACGATGCATGCCCTACCACTCTTGAACTGAATTTCTATGAAAAATTTACTGAATCCGATGTATGTTCTGTTGAAATTGAAGACTTTCCGCCTCTACAGAAGGTTCATTTCGAAAATTTGGAATATCCTAGCTTGTCTGCTGCAATATCTGAAATCAAGACAAGTCCAAAGAAAGCAAAAAACTTAAATGTGTCCCCAAAACGATCCCCACAGAAATCCAAAAAAGTGTCACCTGAAAAACGGGATATAGTTGCAGAAGCTGAAGCATATGAAAAAAATATATCACTGTCGCCGAAAAAGAAGAGTAAAAAAAGCTTAGTTGATGAAAAAGAATCTGTTAGTGTTTTTGATCGGATGGACGAGGACGTGCTATTCGAAACAAAGACACTGATTAAAAGTACTGAAAAAA
Organism: Nemotelus nigrinus; assembly: GCA_947369275.1. Lineage (NCBI taxonomy): Eukaryota > Metazoa > Arthropoda > Insecta > Diptera > Stratiomyidae > Nemotelus > Nemotelus nigrinus. The sequence continues at coordinate 8,828,772 of OX376374.1, forward strand.
GTTCTTCATCAAGTAAAGAGGTCGATGATTTCAGCTTAACTGGGAGGCTCTCCGAAACAACTATAAAACGCGAAAACATATCCAGCCAGATATCCTTCGAATTAGTGTCACCCGACAACGAGAAATCTACTGAATCGGATGCGAAAAATCAGCGACCATTGAAATTTGATGAACTCTTCTATGAAAGCGAAGCCCACCCGGAAGCCGGAAGTTTAATTAATTTTGAAAGTCCGGTGAAAGATGAAAAAATTGAGAAAAGTGCTGAAATGGCTGGAGGAAAGGATATGAAAGTCGACTTGTCGTCTAAGGAGCAAGATTCAGCAGATGCTTCGGGTCGTCACAAATACACTAAGGAAAATTTAATATTTGCTCTCTGTGGAAGTCTGCATGAAGGCGAGAACGTATCTGGCGTCACTCCGAAATCGACATCTACCGCAACTAGCGACGAACATTGTCCAGTCGAACTTGACGAACAATATTTAAGTTTGGAGCCGATTCTCTATCATGAGAATACGCCATGGACCTCATCTTCAGACGACACTGAAGAAAACTCTCGCATCGTTAGTAAGAAGCAGAGTCGATCTCGCCATCACGGCCAGAGTGCTTTGTTGCATCGTGATGACGACGAAGAACTGAGACCCTTAATCGATGGTACAAATTCAGCTTGTTCGATAACATCATCAATAAGTGTTGTTCCGCGCACCGCTAGCGATGGAAAACGACAGGAATCCACGGAAGATGATGAAAACTCAGCAATTGCGTTGGAAATAGCAAAGGCTATTAGCGACTCACTGCCGGATAACAACAGTCACAGCGATTCGAGCGATCCAGGAAATGCTTTGCCATCTAGTGATGATTTAGATTTCGATATGCCCAGCACTCCGCCACAAACTGATAACGGTGCTGATTGTCCCGGTCCCGTAAAAAAACCGACAACCAGTTGTATTGGTGGCAGTGCAAGCCGAATAAATTTATTGGGCTCGATCAATCAGCAAACGCCTGCAAATACAAAAAAGAAGTCTAGGCGAAAGAAAAGATAAGAATTATTGATTTGTTTGATTTGTATTTTTTGTATTGTAACTTATTACTTTTATTTCATTGTAATATCGAAATGATAACAATAGCTTTTACCCCTGACTTCGGTTCAGTCGTTTTAATAATAGTTAACTCTAAAAATTTAAGACAAAGTAGTTTCTCCATTGAAAAAACAATATATAAACTCAATTGTGTGGTGGTCAAATTGCTTGTGTGGTGTTTTCGCAACTATGGAAAACTACTTTCAATGTTTTTGAACAGTTTATGCAAAATGTAACGTGAAGGGAAAAGTAACCAAAGTCTACACTGACGTTTCTATAAATTGTTTACGCAAAAGGAGGCTAGATTGTTTTCTACAACAATAATATGCTGGAGGCGACTGGTCGCTTCGGGCTCGTTCTAATGTTAAATTCTACCATATTTTCGTTACCATATATAAAAAAAACAGCAAAAATATCTCACAAAATATGATTTTGCAATATTGCTAAGAAACATATATTTTCTTTGGAGAGAAATGGACAACTTTGAGCAGATGTTGCGAACGCACCACACGGTGATGTATATTAAAAATGTACTATAGACAAATTATTGCCGTTTATGAAAAAGCTTATACATATTTTTAAAATAACAATAAAAACCTAGCGGCACGTTTCAAACAGTATACGTACAGAAATAAGTGCAAGTATTAATATAATTTTATTGCTGCCCGTCATATCTGCAACTCAAATACCTAATTTATGTTTTAAAAAATATATTTATATTATAGTTGCTTTAGAAACATTAAAAACCTAATAAAAATTGAAATGGCCAAACTCTGTGCAAGAATCATTTGTACGCAGTGAAAAAAAAATACAAAATTGATCATTAAGTTATACCCGGGGGACCACGCACAATTAACAAAAAAATGCAAAGTCAAACAAATCATTGAAAATTGATTTTCTACAAATCAAACTTTCTATCGTAGAAAGTAGATAAAATTGATTACCTTATCGCTTGAAAAGATGGAAAATATGATTGTTGTTTCTATACTTAGACTTACTCGTAATCGTTTTAGTATTTTTGAGTGGTATTTTATTTATTTAAAACAAATATACACACATATATATGCGAAAAGAATTTATTGTTTTTAACGAAATGTAACATTTACATTTTGCATGTAATGCGGGAGAAAGATACATATGATTCGGATGGTTTTATTTGAAAAGTCTACATATTTACTTCTAATTTCGCGTTAAATATCTAATTGTTACTGTTTGTCGTTTACATCGCGCTATCAATCATATTGCTTGACTGTTACACATATTTTATCTTGCTATTTGGTTTCAAAATAAATACATATTCTAATGGTAAATAAATAAATTTTTGAAGGTGTGGTGAATGCAACATTCTTCTATTAACATCCACATTTCTTTAGTGTGACATTGAAAATATTTGAAATGAAATGTGTTTTTTTAGAGAAAAGGAAAGAACTTTGTATCAAAAAATTTGTATAATGCAAAACAGTCTCGATTGTCGGAAACGACAGCGTTTGAGTGATTAAAGAATATGTAAACACATTTTACTTACCATTCATAATGAAAACTGGAAAAATTCAATAGAGAAACAAACAGTATTTATTAATAAAGTCATTTGAAAATAGCAAAAAAAAAATGAAGTTTAAAATGAAATTAAAAATAAAGATTCCAAAGTGGAATACAGGAAGATCTTTTATTTAACGGATATTTTGCTACATTATGTTATTGTTTGAATTTGTTTTGATATTTTATTTGAAAGGAACCCCGTTTTTTTTTCTTATCTGTTTTTCTATGCAAAGAATAGAGATTAGAATGGCAAATATTTTCTCTCTTAATGACACATTGCAAGGTGCTTTCTCATCATTAGCCACTCACGCAAGATAAAATGTTTTTTGGCCATAGAACATTTTTTGGCGAAGAGCATACATATACCAGATTTGAACACCAGTTTTTCTTGTCTATTACTTTTTTTCTCAAATGTAAATATTTCAAATGCAACAATTTTTTAATCTCTATATATCATAGGCAGAAAATATAAAACAACATGAAGATAAATGTTTTTTAAGCCTGCCTCCATAACGGAATTATGAGCCATGAATGATAAAATAGCCTTAAAAAATCATAGATTGAACATATGACCATGATATATGCAATATCTTGTATTCTATTTCAAAGCATTCAACTGTTTATTGTATTTTTAAACCGTTTTTGAGGTAATGTAATACTTGCTTACACTTAACAGCGCCTCTATTCGTAAAGGGACAGCTGTGATTAAGAAATGCAGCTAGACTTGTCGCAGCAAGTTGCGCGTCGCGGCACTTTTAGTTTGTTTGGACTCTAATCCAATCTAATAATATAATCCAAAGTAATAATAGTTGCATTTTTACGCCTCGGTCGAGACCTGGTAAGGAGAGTAGAATTGAAGACAACAATCCTGCCCCAGTCGCTGTTTTCAATGCTACTATCCTCACTTCTCCAATTCAGCGACGTACCCAATTCTAACAGGATCCTCGATCTTGTCCTGACTAACCTTCCTCTTTCTTCCTTATGCTTGAGTATATATCTATCTCCACATGTGCGCCCTGATCCTCATCGCTCTACTCTATGAAATTAACTTTAAACCGTTCGTTTAAAGTTAAATCAACTTCTACTCTACTTTTGATTTATGAAAAGCGAATTATTCCGCTTTGTCCAATGAAGTAAAAGTTTTGTGCAATGGAATCTACAAATTTTATTCCTTACTGTCCAACTTAATGTCCTGTTATATTTCTTCCTTTCGTTGTTGAAGAAGTTTCAACCCTCCGTCGTTCGCCGTCAATATCGTGATTCGTTTTAAAGCCAAAGATGCAACGAATAGCAAATACAAAAGGTCTCGTTCGTTTAATGATCTTTGCAAGTTTCAAACGCTACGGGCTGCTGCCAATGGCGCGATAAGTGCTTACTTTGAATATGACGAAATCTCTATAACATCCGGAAATCCTAAGTCTTTCGTCCATATCAACTTCCTCTGATAATATATATCTCGGTCATAAGTCTGCCTCTCCCCACAATGTTCAATTCTTGGCATTCCGATGGCATTCCGAATATTTTCACTAAATCACTTTCGACTCCCTTCTGTGTTCCTCTATCAATTATTTTTAATCTTACCAATTACCTTTGCATCACTTTGGAAATCCGCCAACATATTTCTCATCCATAAAGTTGGTTATGTTTCTTGCATCTCTAATTACCGTCCATATCCTTTTTGCCCTGTTTCAGTAAGCTCCTCGAAAGAGTCGTTTTCAATAGAGTCTACCCTTTCATCCAGCGCTTGCTGGCCAGTATGGATTCATCAAAGTTAAGTCAATGGTAACAAATTTACTGTCGTTTATAAACACCGTTGCTTCTGCATTCGAGCAGAAAATGCAAGTGGATGTCGAATATACAAACTATGCCAGAGCTTTCGATTCTGTGAACCATAATATTCTTTTATCAAGCTAACTGGGTTTGGTTTCTCCTGCATTTTTTTTCTTGATTCTCTTCCTACGTTTGTAACCGCTCACACACTTTTTCCTACCTCAAGCATTCCGCAACACAACAATTTGGGTGTTTTAGCTAACTGGTGCTCTGCGAACTCTCATACTCTGAATTTTACGAAGTATCATCAAATGTCCTGCATCTACGAAACCCCCTCTACTTTCCTCCTACTCTGCTCTTGGCCCCCTGTCAATGCTGTCAACAGTTTCAAGGACCTGGGCGTGATCTTTCACTCTAAGTTGAAGTTGAACCACATCACTACCAGGGCCTCTCGATTTTCTTTCCACTAAGCTTTTGTTAACCTTTCCGCCTCTTTATATTTGTTTTTTTCCTTCGTTCGTAGTGCTCTAAAATATTTTTACCAAATTTGGTGTCCACATTACAGATACTTGATAAATGCGATTGAATCCGTGCAACGCCGATTCGCCCGCAGTATTCCCTATTGTGATTACAGTATGCGCCTCTCCATCCAACAAATCCCTTCTCTTGAATTATGAAAAAAACTTTTCTTTTCTTCTTCTTTTCGTTTTCTTAAACTTCTTAACGGCTGTATATTAGTTGACTCCAGCATTCACTTTTCTGTTAGTGAAGCGGGCCGTCCTAATAGAACATTTTTCAACTTTAATGTTTCATTTACCCGTACATACACTTATTTCCTTTCCCCACTTTTGCGTTTGCCTCGTCAGCACAATAACCTGAACCTTGGTCCTAGTTTAATGTATTACTTTGGAAGTCACTGCCTTTATGCATTGTAATTGATGAAGAGAACAAACTTGAATGAAATTAAAATATTCAATCTGAAAGACCAATTTTTCCTTAATAAGCTAGATATATTTCAATTTCCTGATAGATGTCGATATCTCGAGATCGAATTTGCGAATTTACCACTGGTCTTTTAAATAAATAGTTTCAGGATATTTTCAAGCTGAATGGAGAGGTCATTTAAGCACATATATACTTTTCTGTGCTTTTTTTGCGTTAAGCTTTAATAAAATGAATTTCCAATCGTATAATGCAAACTGTTTTGAGAAGTATTAAGAGTTATTTTTTTATGTTTTAAACTTATTGATTTCAGGTGGTGGAAGCCAGTCTGCTGTTAATATCGATGCTGAAGACTTAAGTTCAAGTAGTGTCAGCTCTGCTAGTCGTGTATCACTTGACCCACCGTCGTCACCAACCGCTAGTATTAGTGGCGAGAATTTGATGCATTTTCCTGGAGATTCAAGTGGATCTATTTGAAAACGTTTTGAATAGGAATGGATGAAAGAAATGATATAATAAATACTTGCATTTTTTGATTGAATATAGGATATTGACATTTTCGTGTCCTGAGCGCCAAGACACTGCACAAAACTTTTATACATAATGAGATTCAAACGAAATTAAAACGTCCGTAGGAGAAGTGATAACGGGCGTGGTTTAGATGTACATAAAAAATTAAAGAATGAAATGAATCAATCATAAATGACGGAAAAGTAGGGCATGTATGGAGAATTCGCGTAAATGATATGTAATTCTTGAATTCATAATTAGAATTGGTTTCAGTGTAAAGGCCAAGTATTTAACATTGTACGTTCAACTTTATTTTAAAATTGATGTTGCACAATTCAGTAAGTGGTATGACCAAGGCTTTCACATCTGTTCTATGTTAGACTGTCATCAGATGGTGAGAAATTATTGAATGAAAAGAGGACTGAAGAGATATTAATTTTGAAACAAATGCTATGTTAGTAAAATGAAAAATTGAATATCATCTCGGTACGTTTGTTGTAGAATACAATTTTTTTAAAACTATATTTTATTTTATATATAAAGCAACAATTATATTGTAAATGGTCTGAAGTTGTAGCAAATTTAATCAATTAAACGATAATCCTAAGTGCTATTGGTGTATCAAATTGAATACTTTTACGATATGGCGAAAAATAGTCATGCTGTCAGATAGCCCAAAGGTTTTCTATTGCATGTGCTGCAAATAAATCAAATTTTTTCACAAATGTATTCCAAATTAAATGTCTATTTATGATTAGAAGTTTTAAATAGATATCAAGGTTCTCTAGGAAAGTGAGCGCCTTTATCTCATGATTTACCTTCGATTTCAAATAAAAATCTTATTGACTGGCATGGTTTGATGCATTGGTTCGTTAAAAAAAAACTTAGTTTATTGCTATTAAACCAGTGAACATACGAAGAAATATTTCAATTGAATCAAAATCTAATATTTTGATTTTTTAGATAAAACTAAAGCAAATTGTGATTTATTTTCAAGAATAATTTAGCAAATTTTACACAGTTTTATTAACACATAAAATGTGCATTTAGTCGTTAACTTTTCCTACCTTTTTTGCACACCACCAAAATCGTACCCGAGTATTAGTTTTACGATTTTGGTTCCACGTGTTTGATAGCTTTACTAATCAAACTCTTAGTTTTATTTAAGATATGAATGAAAATTAAAATCTCTCTCAAGATTTAAAATCGGAATGCTTTGCCACATATCGACAAGCAATCAAAACTAATAAGACAGTGCGGAATGGATTCACTCAACAAAAATTCTATTCAAATTATGCATTTTTCGAGTCGATTCAAACAGTCTAAATACATTAATCGAAACTTCTCCATTAACAGCTAGGTACTCAGCAATTTTTCTAGAAATGGTCACACATGATTCTACTATCTTTCAACTAAGCTGCAAACTTAACCTTCAGGTGATAAAAAAAAAATTGCTTTTTTGCTATATAGTAAGTTTTTACTGTATAGAATAGTGTAGTTTAAGCTTTTCCAAGTGCTGTTTGGTACCGACAATAGGAATTATTTAAAATATTTTATCGTAATAATGGTCATAAATATGTAGCGAAATGTAAAAATCTTCGTACTTATATATGGGAAACTGATATTAGAAATATCAAAAAGGATACATTTTAATATAAATTGAGAGAAACTTTGTACTGGCATAACTCTTCAGTTTTATAATTTCTATTTGATTTTAAAAATGAGTAAATGAATGATAAATTATTTACAAAGTATAATGTTTGGTAAATTATAAGTATGCAATAACCATGTAATTTTGATCTACAGATTAAAAATAACGATTTGTCTGGTATTTCTATTCTAGTAATAATGATGGTATGTTTTGTATGGAAATTGTTTGGGAAAGCATGTTTGTACGTATTTTTGTATCAAATCATTCCTGATGAAGAAAAAATTGACATTGCATTGTGGTTATGAAAGTAGACATATTTTTATACAGGATCGTTTTTCTTGCACTTGATATGAGTCGTTCATATTTAAACCATTAATCGGAAAATGTAAACGAAATTTGATCAATCTAAAGGAAATGAAAAATAAAATTAAAATAAATGAGAATAATGCTTTTTAATTATATCAATTTAAAAGCATTAGCTTTTCGAATCAAGTGAACGTTGAGGTAAAAATCACTTATATTTTGTTACATTGAATATAATTAACAGCTCAATTTCATAATCATTATATGATTGAGCATGTCCTGAAAATACTATGAATACACAAACTCCACGCTAGATAGAGGAAATCAAGCTGCGACTATTTTCGTTGACATGCAGAAAGCTTTCGACACCATCGACCATGGAACTTTACTTGAACTTTTTTTCTCATTCGGTCATTCGGGCCGCTTAAAATCAGATTCTGTTCCAGAGATTTGTAAAAATCTCCATAGTAAAAGCAATAAGGCATGTGTTGAATACACCGCTGTCTAACTGAACCACCAAAACTAGTGATATAAAGCTGATACATTGAATAAACAAATTTAATAAAATAAAAAACTATTAAGTTTCGGATAAAATGTATAACAATGAGCTAAGTATATTAAAAATATATCACAAAATGTGCTTATATGACTGCCAGATTGTTTGTTTATGCTCGATAAAAACAGCAGCATAGCAGTCTCTTCAAAGCTTTAGGTGGAATTCGTGCCGAGTTTTGTCAAGCCATTTGACATCATATAACAGTCAAGCATTCTTCAGCATTTTTCATCCCATGGACAGTAGTATGCAACACTTCCAGGTCTTCGTTTATCGAAAACCGCGATAACATCTTCTGGACTTAATGAAGTGATTGCTGTTACAGCTGAAAATCCCTTGTCCGACGCAATCATTTGGAGGTCATGTCTTATATTCTTGAGATAGTTTAAAATATCCTGGAAAGAGTATAAATGCTATAGATTCCTTGATTATAATTTTTGTTTTTACAATACTCACCGGACTATAGTCTTCTTCGTGCTGAATAGCCATTGGGCTGAGTTGATGATGTATTCTAGGAGATTGAACCGCTTCATCCAATGTTTGATCCAACAATAAGTGACGTATAAGAGCCTAGAAATAAATAGAGCGGTTTACCATGGATTATTAAAACCTTATTAATATGAACTAGAAGTTGTTGAACTAGAAGTTGTTGAACCTAGCTCTTCATTATTCTAATACAGATTCCGTCACACAAAGTTTCAATTCAAAATATTTCTAAATAATCAAATTGCATTTACCTGCGCCACGGATGTTGTTATTTTCGATCCTCCTGCGGCACCGATCAAAACTCGAGGATTTTGATTTTTATCAATCACAATCGTAGGAACCATGGATGAGAGAGGCCTCTTGCCTGGTTTTATGAAATTCGCTGGAGACGGAGGTAGACCGAAACCGTTGGATTTTCCTGGTGTTGAAAAATCGTCCATTTCATCGTTGAGAATAATGCCAGTTTGTTGCGATCGTATTTTAGAACCAAAGCTATTGTGACAAAATCTATATTTTGGTGTTTGCTTTTAGATAAAAATGGTGCATACATATTATTTATTGTGCTGGTGACAACTATGGCATCTCCATTTGGCCCTAGCACAGCCACATTTGCTGTTCCATGATCTTCAATCGAAGTGGAATTGGCGCCATAGTAAGTGTAGTCGGAAAATGTTTGATCATCAAATATTTTAGGGAGTAGGTTTTCAGCAAACCCTTGAGTCACCATTTCCGCAGCTATCTGTAGTTTTGTTAAGTTTAAATACGTATAATATTTAACGGTTCTTTGAATTGTTATCAAGCACTCTTACAATTATCCTCTATGTTAAATAATTTAACGTATATGTATTTGTTAAATTATTTAACAATTGTTAAATTCAATCGGAAAAAAAATTTGACCAATTTTTAATACTCATAATCACCTGAACTGCACCTGGATTATCCATTTGATCGCCCAGGTGCGTACGCCAACCGTAAGCATGTTTAAAAGCTTCAGTTACTCGTTGCCACAGAATGTTCGCAGTATTGGTTACACGGGTGCTTACTAAATTCAAGATGAGACTCAAAACTGGTCCACTGCCTGGTAACGGTGTTGTTATCACCGTGTAACTATTAAGTTTTGAAAAAACCGGTGGATCCCATGTAACACTGACGGAAAAAATTGTATGTAAAGATATTGTTCGCAAACTATTCGTATCAAACTAACTTGTATCGAAGCAGATCTTCCTCAGTAATGATCCCTCCGAAACCTTGTATGTCCTGCACTAACATCTTTCCAATGCTACCGCCATTGTATATTGCATCTACACCTTCGCTCGCCACTATCCTCAATGTTTGAGCCAGTTTCGGTCTTTTAATTTTATCACCTTGTTTGAAGACTTTTCCTGTCGTTAAGTCGACATAAACTTCACGTAGTGAAGGAGTTCGCATTATCATTTCCTCTTGCTCCATCAATTTAGTAGCCAAATATTGGCTGACAGTATTCCCTTCATCACAGAGTTTTATAGTTGGCGCGAAAAGTTCTGCCCATTTGAGCAGGCCGTACTTTTGATGAAGTTCCCAGTAACCTTTAATTTCACCCGGAACGGCAACTGCTAAACCGCCTGGAATGAAGCAAATGTACCGATTCAAAAATCGAAATCAAATTAACGTTTTCAGTAACTACTGACCTGTAACTGTTTTATTCACAAACATATTTTGGTCTGCCTTCAGTGGAGCAACTTCCCTAGCATTAATTGTCTCCGCGAATCCAGTAGATTTAATGTATATTGTACCAAGAAAACCACCTCCGAGTCCCATACTCTGCGGGTTTGCTATACCTTCACATAGTAGGGTTGCAATAACGGAGTCAACTACACTTCCTTCTTTCTCTAAAATAGACCTTAAAGTTGCAAAGTTGTGGTTATCATTTCACATAATGTTATCGATGTTGACGGGTGGAATTAAAAATGTAAACATACTTTCCAATACCGGCACATTCTATTCCATTCGACACAACAGCACCGCGGAATCGAGCTTCAGTAGTCTCAGTTCTCAATACAAAATAAAGTGTCAGCCCAATTGCCACTGCGAGCGTAGCCAATACGATGGCTATTATCAGGACCTTTTTCCTGATTGGGTTGCTGAAATTTAACTTATCTTAGTAGCAATTCCTTGAAATGGTATGTGACGAATGATGGAAAGGTGAAAGTGTTATGAGCTGTTGCAAGTATTGTATGTTTCATTTTTGGTTTCAACATTTCAAACTTCTGCAAGAGATGTGAATATATAATAGTATGCAACAGGTAGGTTAATATGCAGATGACCTGATGAGGTTTTATCTTTGATTTCATTCAATATTGAACTCCGCAGTTGATGGTTACGATTTATCTGAGTTTGCAGTGGTGACACCAAAGTTTTGTATGTTTGGTGTATTTATGTGCAATATTTTGCTTATTTGGTGTCACCACTGCAGTTTACAGTGTGGCGCTCTGTGACCAGATAATCATTGTTTGAACCGGGATACGCACGTTGAATAGGTACGTACTAAAATCTTTTTGTTGATGTGAGACATTATGTGTTAACTATTTAGATGAAGTAAGCACAATATAAACAGTTAACATGTAGATTGTCCAGTAAATGAAGGTGTAAATTAAACCGAACCAAAATATATTGAAAATATATTCGATTTGAAAATATACTAACACTTAGGCTTTAACATTTTATCAAATCTACCGAAAATATTTTTGTAAATTGTGTACTCTCCTTTTCCGGTACAGGTATGTTAATCCTTTTCACATCGACAAATTTTGCATTACTGAAGAAATCAATGTAGTAGTGTGAAAGGTGGAGGACATGGAGGTATGATACTCGAAAAAGTCCTTAGATAAAGGCGGAAATGAAGTTTACACTCGGCTGCAAAATGATAACACACCTCTCAATTTTTCTATTTTCTATATTTTGCCATGAAGAAAAATATAGAAAATATTAGCCTAAAACTCAAGTGCCTGCATTATTGAAATAATGAAACAAAAGATTTGAAGCTTTTATGGTAAAGTTGAAGTTATTTAATATTTGTTATTCTTCGAATTGTGCATATTTTAGTTGATTTGCGTGAAACTTGATTGTCATTCGCCATTGATATGAATATGTTCTGCTAAATTCTTGATTTCATACAAAAATTTACGCTACACATTAGAAAAAGTGGGCCCATTGTCAAAATGAATCACACTACGATGAAAATGTTAAAAAATGCATTTAATGACATCCTTTTTAATGATGCGACTAATTTTAACTTGACCAGCATCATGAATTCCCTTCCGAATTCATGGACTTTACTTACGCTAAGGATAATGCATCGTTTGTTTGCTAAAGCTAGAAGCTATTTGCAATAAAAGCGGGCAATTTAACACTTGGAAACCAAAATCCACAACATTCCACTACATTAGAACTAAAAAAATGGCAATTTTCTGATGCAGAAAATATGTATGAACGCCTTATTAATGTAGGGTTAATATTAAGGTTGATAATTCTAAAAATAAAGGAATGACATCACGAATGCGAGAATGTTAATTCTTTCTTATATATTAGGTCTGCCTAAGAGACATTACTATAATTTTCTAGTAGCTGTTTTTTTGAAACGAACATTTTAGACTCTCATAACATTTTTAAAATTAAAATTTAGTTTGTTTAATTAGAATCCCTTTACGGAAGAATATGGAAGTGTAAGTGTATGTTTAATTCCTTTCGCAAGAATCGTATTAAATTTGCTCGAACGTATGTAGATGCGAGAGTTAAATGATTTGAATCATAAAATTTAACATTTTAACATATTATAATATTCAACATTTTTAATATTATTATATATTCAACATATTATAATTCAACATATTATAATATTCAACACTATTTCTTTTAAATTTATAAAATTGACGTTCATGGGTTCGCTTTCGCTATAAAATCACGGGAATTCACAGTAATTAATATAACTGATGTGGGCAATGAATATGACTGACGCAGCTCGAACTGACGATAAACATTAACATGCGCTATGAAGATTGATAAAAAAAACAATAGACAAACTGGTTTTCTGGATAGTGATTAATAGCTTGCAGTTTTTTCGATGCATTAATTCATAATTTCTTATTAAGATTAGTCTATCAAAGAATAGATTATTCGTACAAATTCTCGATCATACAATCATTATAAATGGCAACTAAAAATTTCTTAAATTCAGGCACCCCATAGAAAAAATGAAAACCAGTTTTACAATAAACTCTTGAAAATACTCTTAAAATATTGTTTAAGAGGAACTTAAACAACAAATCATGAAAGCTGTTAGGAAATAGAAAAATATATACAGAATTCATAATGCGTACAGGTACTAAGAAATAATGGGTACTAAAACAAGATAAAAAAAAGATAATGCTATTATTTTTATTATTCTTCCACTACATGTTGTATTAATTTTTTGTTTCTCTTCATATTTTATCTTAAATTATTAGTCAATGTATAGACTATTAGTTTGGATTTTATTATTTTTCTGATTATAGTTTTAGCTCGTATTTCGCAAATAGATTTCAAATGCAGCAAAAAACGGCAATCATAATGGCAAAAGAAAGATAAGCAATAATTTACATAGAAATCTTAACTTTTCTTATTATTAAACTGCGACAATTTGCTGAGAAAATTGAACAAAGAATCTTTGACTTACTTTGAATTTGGACTCAGATGCTGGTAAAAACTTCATTTCAGAGTTAATATACAAGAGTGCCAAATTAAAGTTAGGATCACTTCACATTATCACTTGGCGACTGATTAACTCAAGCTGGGTATGATTCTCGAGTGCATAAGCTTTTGGAGCTAGTGCTTTATATATAGCGATTATTACCACAAATATAATTTATCATATGTTGTCAAGAAAGTCTCAGTCATGCTGCCAAATCTTATCGTGAGAACAGTGGAGAGCATACAAAATCTATCAATTAATTTAATCAGATTTCATTTTTTGGGGGCTTTCAAAATCAAATATTCAAATGATTTAAATACCACTTTTTAACGACCAATTATAGAATCCGACTCATAAACACTGAAGGAGATACTTTCAAAATATCAATATCGGTCAAGAAATCGATGTACATCTATCTTGTAAGTAAAAGGAAAATTGCTTTGCAATCAAAAAGCATTCTATCAGCTCTCAATATACGAAGCAATCTTTTACATCTAAGTTCATAGTTTGATGTATGATTCTCTTAAAAAAATATTATTTATCAAAATGGCCTTTATATACAATATTGTGTATTAATAATATGCATGGGTCGCATGCAATGAATCCTTCCTGAGCCACTACTTGATGTATTATGTTATCAAAGAGTACAGTTGCGTTTTTAAAGCAATTCGTCATCAATTTTTTTAATTTTTGTATAAAATTAATGGTTTAATTATGAGATATTATGATTTTGATGCAGTATACATATTTTACAACCAATAAAACATGCCAGCTAGTGCAAAACAAATGTATATAACAACTGGTAGGTAACCAATATAGTTATATTATTTTACACCGTAAAACGTTTTGTGTTCAGGATTAGATTCAAATGTGTTAGAAAAATTAGATATACCTTTGTTTAATTTTGGAGGCCAAAGGAAAGCACTCAGGCATGTAAGCTCAAATTACACCATTAGAAAACCCAGATCATTTTTCAGTCCTCCATAAATTTGGTAGTTGCAGATGTTGCACACATTGCCCTTCGATTGTAGTTTTTTTTACGCAATTTTATGTCAATCAGTCATTTTTCAAGCCAAACGTCAAGATGGTTGGGCTTCAAAAAGTATGTAATGTCTCTAATCTTATATGACAATTTAAGCAAAGTAAATAGTATGTGCAAATGTTTTCAGAATCCTGAAATTTGCTTGCAGATAGCGGTTGTAATATTTAGTTCTATTTGAAGCAGTTAAAATCAAATGGTAGTATAGGCCACGGGGGCGTCATCGGGTGTGGGTTACCGAAGATGGGATTGAAATCCCGAGAAATGCCTGCTGGAAACAACATCTACAGCTCTGCTACTGAGTCCTACCTTCAACCTCCCCGAAGATGTGATTTCACATTTTCACATCGGGTGGCTGCCGGGAGCCTTCATGACATTGCAGATCATGAATGTTGCCAACGAAGACGGGTGAGGGCAAATTTTATGCGCCTCAAATCGGGAACATTAACCAGACTGGCCCTCCAGGTTGGGGTTTGGGCAATGGGCCAATAACCCGTTCCCGCAAAATTTTACTCATTCAGGAACTTTATACTTCACCTCAGATGCTTAGATCGGATCAACACAAACGACCACGCAAACTAGATATGGACTACTCTATTGGGAGTGCGAACCCTGTACAGATTGCAGGCCATAAAACCCCTCCTGGAACAGGTCAATCTCTACAGAATAAACATTCTCGCTGTCTAGGAAACAAAACTGTTTGGTGCTGATATTATGGACATGAGATCGTACACAATCTTCAAAAGCGGAAAGTCATCTGGAAGTCACGAATTTGGAGTGGCCTTCATCGTGGACAAAAAAATAAGACCGCAAATAATCGAAACCTGATCCGCATTCGAACAAAGTTTTTTAACGTTTGGCTCATAAACGTTCATGCCCCCCACTGGAGATAAGGATGAGGCAGTGAAAGATAGTTTCTATAACCTTCTGGAAAGGTTATGTGATTTTCTGCTATCAAATGATGTGAAAATCCTGCTGGGCGACTTCAAAGCAAAGATTGGAAAGGAGGAAACACATCGCGGACCCACCAGCCAATTTAGACTTCACGATCTCTGCAACGACAATGGACATGGGCATCCCCGGACGGCCGTACCTTTAATCAGATCAATTATATTCTGATTCAGAAAAGGTGGGTCTCCAGTATTTTAGATGTGCAATCTTCCGTGGGGCCAACTGCGACTACTTAGTCAAGACTCGATATTGATGTCGAATATCACTTTCGTATGAAGCCAGAGCCAGTTCACGACGCAAATTCGATGTCGACAAGCTTCGACACAAGACGGTAGAAGCCGAGTATACATCTGCTCTGAAAATTAAACTAGCTTCTAATCCTAATAAGACGTCTATCGACGAAGTGTGGACAACTATCAAAGGGCAGTGAATGTAGCAGGACGAAAAGAATGTAGCCTACAAAATCCACATTGAACGACCGACCAGAGCCAAGGAAGAAAAATATGACGATCTTCGGAGAGTAGCTAATAGAATAATTAGACGTAAGAAACGAAAGCATTTTGGCAAAATGCTGAATAACATGAATGACAACTTTATGGCTAACAACACTCGACAAGCGTACAAAGTAGTGAGGCACTTAAAACAAGGCTTCAAACCACGCATAAGCCTATGTAGGGCTGCCGATGGAAGCATCGTAAGCGGCTCAGAGCAGGTGAAGGAGAAATGTGCGTCCTATTTTCAGCAATTACTGAAAGGAAATGTCCCCACACCCGAGGAATTGCCATCACTAATTGGCACATACCTTGAGAGTGCCTCATTCGACCCTTCTACATTAGATGAAGTCCGACAGGTCATGGACCGATTGAAATCCAACAAAGCACCGGGCATCGATGGGATCCACGCAGAGCTTCTGAAGACAAGCGGTATATCCGTTTTAAGGGCAATCCATGGATTCGTGACAGACATCTGGCAACAAGATACGATGCCGGATGAGTAGCGAAAAAGTGTCATATGTCCCATTTACCAGAAAAAAGATAAACTACTGTGCAAAAACTACAGGGGCATACCACTACTTTGTACGTCGTACAAGCTTTTGACAAAGATTTTAGAGTTTAGGATTTCCCATCAAGCTGAGAAAATTAAACAAGCGTGCGACAGCATCACCCGAAATGCATTATACAACATCATACTGCAGCTCGGAATCCCAGCAATGTTGGTACGATTGGTGAAAATGACCATGACCGACTCCACATCACAAGTGATGATGCAGAATGATATGACCAACTTGTTTTCGACGATTACAGGGCTAAAATAAGGGGATGGATTAGCTCCTGTACTCTTTAACCTTAGCACTTGAGTATGTCATCAGAAAAATCTAGTGAGCATAAGTCAAATGAAAGGCAAAGAGAGGGGTTTTTCAAATATTTCACATTTGTAGAAATAGGTTATAAAATCCTGGCAAACTTTACTACCCAACATTCGTCATAGGCAGACTTGCCACAATTTTGTATTATTTAAAACTGATACAATACTCGTATAAGTAGAGCTGGCTTGTATAAATTACGCGAAATATCTGAGCAGCTAGAATATATTGTAATTAAGATATCGATAAATAAAAAATCTCATAAAAATACTAGTCATCACTATCTGCGCACGTTTTAGCTAAGTACTTTTGCTTGTCATTTTCCTTCAATAAATCTTACCGATACAAAGTCATAGACAGATTCTTAAAAAAAAAAATAATCACAACACAAACAGATTTAACGTCTAATCGAAAGTCACTTACGGTTTGTAAACGTTTTCAAGATAAATTTTTAAGGCATTTCGCAGATAAATTTGAATTGTAACCGCAACCATAAAATTTCCAATGTTCGTCACAAAGTTAATGTTGATTAGATGTTATTTGGAATTGGCTAGATTATTTGGCTTATTTACATCTTGGGGAAATCTATATACTATATTGAATCAATTACGTGAGAAAAGGCAGCGATAGTCAGCATATTTGAGATTTTAGTTTTGTGAGCTAATTGACTTTGAGATCACGGATAAAATCAGGACACTTCACTCGTATGAGTGAAGATCTCCATAGAGAGACGAATCTATTCGTTCGTCTGTGCCTCTCAGGGAGGTCCGGCTGAGAAGAGTTGCCCATAAACATGATTATTGTATAGGACCTGTTTTCAGTTGACTAATGAATATGCCAGGAAGACAAAACAAATTGCTGAGGATATCGAACTTTACGGAGATGTATTAATGGGATTCTATAGGCCTAACTGATGATGGGCCATCAGAAAAAGCTAAGTTCTACGAATGTTAGTAAAGTTGTTACATGCTAACGTAGTATGAAATTGATTTGAGTGATATTAGATCAATATCAAACAGATATTAGATCAATATCAATATCAAAGAGAATCAGTGTGAATATTGCAATTTACATATTCCGTTAAAGTTAATTTGTTTAAAAATATCTACAAGCAGCAAAAGTGCCGATAATGAGAGGACTAAAGATTCATTTGATCGTAATTCCCTCAAGTGGTTGACACATAAAATTTCTGTGATATCTTTACTATAGCACACATTCTCCAAAATGTCGGTGTCTCAAATTTTTTTATCTACTTACGTACACGAGAATTTCAAAGGGCTTACCGCTTTTTGAACATCATCGGCCTTTCGAATTGATTCAATAATAGGGCTGTAGAGCGATACATGCTGTTAGAACTTGACATGTTTGGAGTGATTAATTATCACACTAGAAAAAGCGATTAATTATCACACTAGAACTAATTGAAATTCCTTCAACTATGCAAATGAGTAAATTTTATCGTATGGGAATAAATTCGAGCCCAACTAGAACACGCGGGGTATTTAAACAATGAAATAGTGATAAGAAATTCGTTGACACATTTTTGTGATGACTACAGTCAAATATCTAGTCGATACTCATGAGGAAAAATGTCTACATTTGCAAATATTGTGTTTTCACAAAACATTTCAACAATATCCGCAGTTTCAAACAAACACAACTGCTACGAATCATTCGTTGATCATTCGAATATGCAAAATCACATAAAATTCACTGCACGTCTCTCGTGTAAGAAATGAACACTATTCACGCATTTTGTATCACTTACACCTAATTCACCTGCACCAGGAGAGAAAGCTTCAAATACGATACAAAACGAATGTGGTGGCATGGGCAATGAGTATTTTGAATAGTGAGATAATTAACACAATACTAACAGCATCTTGGTAATTTTGCACCGTTGATTGAGCTGAAACGTTACAGTACAGCGGCGACTGGTGAACTAAATTTGATCGAAGCACTTTTCGTAATTTAAGCGACCCTGCCTTGCGTAATCGCTGGTAAGCTACACCTCGACGAATAATATCAATTTAAATTGCCGGTTCCATTGTTCGAGACTACTATACACAGTTATAATATCTGCGATGTTTGAACAGATTAAATTTTTATGGTTCTTGTATGCCTTTTAATTGCTCGATAAACGTATAGTATCAACGATTGCTTGTCGCGAATACATCATAAATAAAACTAACGAGCTGCCGGTGAAGTGTCACCAGTTAAAGATATAAGTTCAGGTGGAGGTGGTTACTGCAACTGGAGAAGGAGAGAGTATCTCTGCTTCGTGAAAGTAATTTGAGAAAACGGTATCAAATCAATCTATCGCATGGAATAAATCGCAATGCTTTCTTCTATTTAAGATTAGAGAGTCTTGTTAGGTTGCAGTTTGTAGTCATTAACTGTTTCGGTCTTATTTTACTAATAATATTGTAGTGAGAGATTTGATCTATAATGGATTACGTCAGGGATTGTAAATGTAATGTACATAGAATGACGCTGAAGCCTATTGAACATCGATCGATATTTAAGTCTTACTTCAACATTCCGTACGTACCCAAGATACAACAAGTGTACTCGTTATTTTGTAGGGGGAAAAATAACGCAGATATAGCAGATAATTTTAAGAGAGTTTTTCGGCTTGTAGAACAAGCTCACTTCAATCAATGTATTTAGTTATTGATGAGCACTGAGTTTATTCAACTTAACCGAGAACATTTTACATTGGCTGGTAAGTTTGGTCAGGTATTTGATTGCTCACAAAATATCGAAGCGAAGCAGTACTACAAGCTATAACCAGGCATGCGAATAAGATAAATATTTATTGAAAAGATAGAATTTATGAACACATATCAGATGGACATATTTACTTAAGTTAACATAGCTTTGTGTTTGTTCGGTTTTTTTTTATAGGGTAAATTTTTGTTGTTATTGAAGAATGCCAATTACATGTTACAGTATGTAACAGATTAACTAGATCTAGCTCGTTAGACGGGTAGTTAGATGGTCTAAATAGTTTTGAGCAAAGATACTCGTATGCTTAACCCTCTGACTAGACACACATGTTATTAATTACTTCCTATGTGTGTCATTGATTTTTTCTTTAAGGACGAGCACGGATCAAAAATTTAAGAATAACTAACAAAAACGTACAAAAAATACACGAGAAGACAACACACTGAAGACGAACAAACAAACAAACAAAAACACACAACCACAAAATACACAAAAAAAAACAATTAGTAAAATTGTCTAACGGCTTTGGGGGGCACGTAGTCGAGTTTTAGCGATTTTTGTTACTAAATGGTACTCGGTGTCAGTATGGCCAGATATTTGGATGAAAATGTAGCAAAATTTAAAATTTTCATAGCCCAAAATAGCGAAGATTTTTTATTTTTAGCCTAAAAACCGCTACGTCAGATAACTATCTTTATAACTAAATCAATTATAATATTTATATCCGTAAAAGTCATACGATATAGCATAAATGCTCGAATTGCAGCAAAGAGGTCGTTTGAAACAGAGAAAATTCCAATACTATATACATATACATATGTAGATAAAGCTTTATTCTTAACGTACTTGAAAATGGAAAACAAGAAAAATGTAAATAAATTGCAGAAACGATGTGAAAATTTTGGAAAAGGGCTTGAAATAATAAAGCTGCTATGAATTTTTCAGTTGAAATCCCTTCAAAAAAACATCTTCGAAATTTTGAATATCTGCTGGAATATCTGCTGGAACGTTTGAACTCTCATCACGATTCCCCAGCTTTGCAGGGAACCAACATTTAGCTTGATGTTTTCCAGATTATCAATGCTATCACAACTAGCTTTATCAAAAAAGATTGTGATGTTTTGGTTTTGTATCTGCATTTCAATATCAAGTGTGTGCATCCATTCTTTAAAAATAGGATCCGTCATCCAGGATTTTGTGCCAAATCGCCAAGCTATGCCCAAACTTGGCTCAACGTTAATGCTTCCGAACGATCTTGGTCTTTTGGCTTTTCCTATGACCACGAAATCTTTCTTTTCGTCGCTGATAGAGCACATCAATTGTCATGCGTTCCTTTGAAGGATTTCCATTTGTCCATTTTTCCTATTTAAGGCGTAGTGATTTTTGTGGTGTTGCTCTAAGAAATAATCCTGTTTCATGAAGGTTATAGATATTTGAAGCATAATTGCCATCATGTAACATTCTTAGCTGTGACTGAAATTTCTAAACTGTGTCTAAATCAACATTAACTCCTTTGCCACAAAGTGTGACGGAGTGAATATTGTAGCCCTTTTTAACGGATTTTAGCTACCGATTTGATCCCTTGAAATCACAAATTCTAATTTTGTAGCGATTTGACATACTTTACTGTGAAGTATCGGGCGGGATATTGGCAAACTTTTGGTGTGTGCCTAACCATTGATACAAAAATTTATCTATCCGGCAGTATGGCAAATTTATTTTCGACCGCTTTTTCCAATGGCCGTTAAAGTTGGTTTTTATATTTTAAATACGTTGCACCTGACTCTTACTAATTCTCGTTCGTTGTGTTTTCCACTCTTATTATGGTTTTTTCCGTTGTTTTCACGTTGCCTGAGCAAACAGTTATATATTTACATCATAATTATCAAATAAATTGCATTCATGCTTGCTAATAAAGGGAAAATATACCATAATTAGAGATGGGCAAAATAGCTCTTAGCTCACCACTCACGACTCTTTTTTACAGTGTTGCGCCGTACTCTCAGTATACTTTTCGCTGCACATTTCACTAAGTTTAGTCAAACCAGAGCTTTCGTTCGCAGACTATGCTTTGCTTTTTTCAGGCGCTGCACTGTAAAAGTGAGTGGTGAGTGGTGAGCTATGAGCGCTTTTGCCCATCTCTAACCATAATGCTCAAATAAATCAATATTTTATCAAAATACCAATAAAATTGAAGCCTTCTGAAACACTTTAAATGATTTTTTTTAGCAAAAAGTCATGCAGACATTTTTTTTAACCTTGAGCAGTTGATATTTTTCTGGAAAACTGATTTTTTACATTTTCAAACTGGTCTTAAAACTGGTTGGTCCGATTAGCAAATACTACTGGACAAATTTTTTGCGCAGCTAATCTGCTCCACGGTCCAATCTTATAGCTTACCCGCTTACAATGCGATGATTTTATGATTCAATTGTTTAATAGCCTTGATCATAATCGCAATAAGAAGATTTTACTGTATAGCCCAAAAATAGTTTTTCATAAAAATATATAGCCCAAAAGCCGCCAAGTCGCGTAATTAAAGAACGTCCCGCCAATTCAAATTTTAGACAGCCCAATTGGCGAGAAATAGCCCAATCTGGCCATAATGATCATAGCCCTTAATTTAATTCCACCAAATGTGACATTTCGTTATCTTTTCCGGTCTGATCTGTTCCGAAGCTTGACCATCAATTTTCTGGAAGATTACATACAACTACGTACGGATATGATGAAAAGCCTTATTGGCATTTTAGTTGAACGGATCGAAATATCCTTACTGGTTAGATTAATGAAAAATTATCTGAAATATTCACTTACATGACAATTGGCCGTTTCACTGTATACAAGCACTTCCTTCCACAAACCTTATATCACAAGCACTTCGTTCCACAAACCTTATATCACTTTATTGCACCAACATGTTAAGCACAACAGTCGAAATGACATCGTGGGCACTTACCGTTCCCACCTCGCGCCTCGATCTAGTCGTCTGTCCCGCGCTGTAGTAGATGCAGAGAAATAGCTACTCTCATTTCGGAGTTTCGGATATAACATCTATCAAAGCAATATACGCTCATCCAGAGCTTTTAACTGTGTTCTCTCGCAAATTTCTTCGGCAGCAATCAAGTACCTTTTTTTTTTTTTTTCCTAATGGCTTCTAGAATTTCCTAGAAACAGGAATGGCTTCCTGACTAGCAGGCATCAGCCAACGTTTACACGATTTATATTCACGTTAATCCGATTGATCGTTTACACGATTAGTTTTTAAACACATGGTTTTGATTTATTATATTATTTTGCAAATTTTTAAACACACAGTTTTTATACAACTTATTATTTAGACATCAATATGTCTATTTGATTTTCAACATTCACAAGACAGACACAAACATTAAACACAAAGGCCTCAAACAACGCGACGACGCGAACACGCAGTTCAAGACACGATGATTCCCGTCTTGTCAATTCCAGAGAAAGGCCATCCTTCGGAGAAAAACAATCACTGCAGTTCTCCGGCTACAACCTTCCACCGCAAGAGACAAGTACCTTAAGTACGTTGAGAACTCTGACAGTTCTATGAGGTGCGGAGTGCGGTCTCATTGATTCTGGGTGGAGTCTTAACTTCTTGGAATTAAGTTTTAGCGGTAATTTGCAGTTGTTTGTTATAGCCCGTCCAGACTACGAATACTTAAGTATCCGCATACATAAGTATCGTCCACACTTTTCATTGATTTTCATGGCAAGGGTAAAATGTATCTGCAGATGTCACTGCAGTGAGGACAATACTTATGTATCCGGATACATAAGTACGTAGTCTGGACGGGCTATTAGAGAGTGTGTAATATGTCCTTCGTGTTACTTTGTTTCTCAAATTTTCTCCAGACAGTATGAGTTCTGGTCAGAAAGTAAGTAGATTGATGAAACTGAAAATCTAGTACCTACCTGAATAGGTACTTACTCTCTGACCAAAACTCATCCTGTCTGGAAAAAATTTGAGAAACAAAGTAACATGAAGAGTAAAAAAATTCACTCTCTAACAAACAACTGCAAATTACCGCCAAAACTTAATTCCAAGAAGTTTAGAAACCACTCAAAAACTATGTTACCGGACCCCGCACCGCACACAACTGGCTTAGTTCTAGTCGTACTTGATTGCTGCCGAAGATATTTGCGAGAAAGGGTGCTGTCAAAAGTTCCTAACGAGCGTATCCTCGATCAAGACGCGAGGTGGTACGTGCAGGTGCACGGTGCCACGTCGGCTATGTTAGTTGTGCTTGAGGAGTGTGGTGCAGTGAAGTGCTTATTAGGATTGCAGAGTGAAGTGTTTGTATGCAGTGAGACGACCAATTGTCATGTAAGTAAATATTGCAGATAATTTTCTTTTAATTAAACATGTAAGGGATATTTCGATCCGATCCACTAAAATGCCAACAAGGCTTTTCAACATATCCGTACATAGTAGTTGCATTTACCGAATGGAATCTTCCAGAAAATTTGATCGTCGAGCTTCGGAACGGATCGGAAAAGATGACTAAATGTCACATTTCGTTGAAATCGATAGAATTGCATTGAGGGTTATGTTTTGCTCGTTAGCATCATGATTAACGGTATGCATTTGGATATTTTTGTTTTAGCAATAAGTAGCATTTGTTTTTTTCTTCATTCATCCAAAAATATGGCATCGTTTTTGAATGGGAAGTAAGAGTCCTTCAATGACGCCATTCTTCTGAATTTTTGGATCCCTGAGCCCATAAAAAGCTCTTATTCATCAAAATCGTATACATACTAGGTTTTCGGATTCGGCCGAACGGGAGCTTATGGCTTATGCAGTAAGCTTTTATATGATTTCCGACGCTTTTGATTATTGATTTACGGTATCAAAATTTATATTTCATGTATGTACCTAGATTAATTATTTCTTAAATTGAAATAAGTTTAAATTCAGCCTAATATTAGAATTAAGGTGGACGAAGTTGTTCCGTAACAGAGAAACTAATTTTTGAACGAACTTCTTGCTACGATGAAAATTTGATGATTGCTTGCTTGGTGGTATATTGTTTGGTTCTTAAATGCAGCCAAGCAATAACCAAGGGAAGAACATTATGAACTTTTGCAGATAAAAACTGAAAAAGGAAAATCACAAAGTACTCACTACAAAATTATATCACATAATATTGTTCTCAGCGTTGTCCTTTTGAGGGGGAACTTGAACCTCTTTGCGAAGAAGCTACAGCTATACTTTGACTTGCTCATTCGTTTTTCTGGGTTTGACCAAAGTTGTATTTGGGTTGCATGGATTTGGATTGACCACCACCACGTCCGTTAAGTTTGGCCAGACTTAGGGGTATTGTTGGGTCTGGACCAACACCAAATTTTGAACTTGAATCCTATGTCTCCATTTCAAGATAGACCTGTACGGGAGCGAGCATTCTTAATTTCAGTAAGTCCGAAACTCCTAGTACAGTTATCAAGAGACCCGAGGTGGTAAGTGCAGGTGCACGATGCCACGTCGACTATGTTAGGTGTGCTGCAGTGTGGCCAGATATTTGCGAAAAAATATCGCCCAATTTCAAATTTTCATAGCCCAAAATAGCCAAGATTTCTTATTTGTAGCCCAAAAACGGCCACACCAGATTTAAAACTAAATTAATTCATTTAAGCTGATTAAACTATAATATTCACATCCGTAAAATTCGTACGAAGTAACATATGTAAATGCTCTAATTGTAGCACAGAAGTCGTTTGAAACAGTAAAAATGTTCGATACCATATACAGATAAAATTTTATTCACAACGTATTTGAAAAAGGGAAAATGTGAATAAATTACAGGAACTGTGTGAAAATTTAAGAAAAATCCTTTAAAAATAAGTGTAGAAGAGCACTTATTTTTTCAAGGACTTTCCTAGAACGTTCACACAGAAAATAAAAGCTTGCAAAAACAACTTGCAAATTTGAGTGGCACAAAAATTCAATTAGTATAAGAAGCAGTCTTAATGGCTAGAAAGGCTGAATATTTTATTTAAAATGTAAATATTTCATCCGATTTCATACATTCAAAACTACGAACGCAAGTTTTGAAATAAATTATTTTTTTGATTAGACGATCAGCTGTTGTCATTATGTTTGTAGATGTCACCACTTGCATTTGGAATTGAAATTGTTTATTTACGATAGTTGCGATAAATGTTTGCATCCGCGACTTATATCCATCGATATCATTTACCTATCAATTTTGAGACAGTACAGGAAGTTCTTTGATTTCGGAAAATTTGGCTGTTGAAATTAAGAAAGTCTATTTCATCATGTTACTAAAAATGGAAAATTCTCTTACCTAATATTTATAAATAATATTTACACGTGTGAAAAATATGATTTTAATCTCGTCTATAAATAAAGCTGTAAAGCTTGAAACTGTTAATCTATTGATTGAAATATTTACGCATCATCATTCTAACGAAAATCTGCTAAGATAAAGAATATGCTGACATAATTTTAATTATATCAATTAACTGATCTTAATGGATACTGGTTTCCACTGATAATAGTTTGCTCATTTACAGTTTGGCAAACGAATTTAATCTTTATCTATGAATTTAATTATACATTTTCATGATATATACTATTTATACGAGCAAATAACGTCTTTTGATTATTTTCATTGTAAAGTCACATGCATCATTTCATATTTGTACACGAAAACGAGAGAATCATTTGGCCTTTGAATTATTGTCCAGCATTCGAAATATGCTGTGTAAAGCATTTTTACAATTTTGAACAGTTGAATTCAGATAAGATTGTCTGTAGGTACTACTATCGAAAAAAATTATTTGCTGACTAACATTGTTTAAAATTGTTTACAGTTTAAACGTGGTATGCGTATTTGTGGCTAAAAATGCAAACAGTGTTTTGTCTACGATCAACGTTACATGAAATTACTCAGAAAAAAACGACAGTTGGAAAATAATAGCTCTTGTTGCTTTCTAAAGTTTCTGAATTATTGAGCAATCAATAAATGCTGACTGACGCTTTAAATATGATACTAATATTATTTGAGGTGATTCACCCAATTTGTATGTGTGGAGAGCAATTTATTGCTAGGCACAGGTATTTGGTGCATACACTTTCTGCTAGAAAATTAAATTATAAAATTTTAGTGACAATACACTATTATTGTCATTAAAATTTTAAATGTGTGACGATGGATACAAAAAAAAAATATTATCATGAGTAGGTTCAGCTAATGTAACATTATAATACATTAAATTTATTTACTTTTAGCATTCCACTAAACATCCTTATCGAGTAAAACTATCGTGTGTCTTATTATTTGCATGATACTTCAGTCTAACACTCAATTATATGATTATTTACAAGATTCACAAAACGGAAGAAGCAGACCGGAAGAAGGAAAGATGGCAAAGGATCGAAGCCTCCCCCTTTAACTCTGACAGCAGATCCATTATACAAAAAAAATAGCCAGACCGGATGAAAAAATGGCTTCAGAGACTCTCGAAGCCTCCTTCTCAACCTCTGACGGCAGGTCCTCCTTACAAGTTGCGACCTCTCCCAAAGTATGGAGGCGCTGAACATGACTTCGCGAGAGCCATCCAAGGAGAGTCGAAAATGGAAGAACATGAGCGGTGCAGCCAGAAAGCGTATGAAATTCTTCATCTAAAGTAGTATATGAGGCCAAACGGAAAACGTTTAGAACCGACGATGGCACCCCTGTGGGCAGACAGCCAAAGAAAATAAGCAACTTTCTCAACTTAGCAAAAGGTAGCAACATCTAACCTATAGTGCAGCCTTGCAGAGTGTAAAAATGCTGGTCATGTCACTTTCCCCAAGGACTTCTCACGACTGGCCAAATGGATAAGGTGCAAAATAGCCTTGAGGAGAGGATACTGGTGATGGAGAGAAGTGTTCTTCAACATCACCTACACATTAGGTTGTTACAGTAGGTAGGTAGGTAGGTTACAAGCAGGTAGGTTATGCCGTTGGCTTGTCCCTCCATTGTAGGGACAAACCATCGGCGGATTGGAGTGGGTCGATTGCCGAGCCTATGGGCCACAAAAGAATCTCTGATTGCCAACCCCATTACCATTGTTGGCTACTTCCCCGACGCAGCGGACTTTGCTACGGAAAGGATCCTAACTTTCGTAGAACGCCAGAATGTTAGGTCAAAGTATTGTCCATGAGAACACTTTTCAATATAAACAAAGGCAAGTGCGCCATGGTAGTCATAGTGGCGGATCAAGCCTAAACCACCAAAATAACTGACAGAGACGGCAGCATTAGCTTCCGGTTAGGGAAGTTGACCATCAGAAAGTCATGCGAAAAAGGACCTGAGCCAGCGGTCAGTGGGCAATATTTGCCTCAGCCTACTTCCCAGTTGATGAGGACCAAGTCCCAAAAAACAACATTATGAGACGCGTAGGAAATCAAAGGAAATCAATTCCTGATAATCAGATGTGATGCCAATACTTATCAAACATCTTGGGTGACTAGTAATGTCAACGCTAGAAGTGACTCCTAGAATTCCTCATTTTTCCTATAACAAATAGTAAGATGCCAAAATTCCTTACACTTAACAGGCAAGAGGTACTAGACCTAACGCTAGTATCAAACAGTGTAGTGCATTTAGTGAAGAAGTGGAATGCTAAGGCAGGCGTTTTGTTCTCTGATCACAGACATATAAACTTCGAACTCGTAAAAGATATCGTAGAAAAGGAAAAGTATAGGCTACCAAAGTGCATGGACCGTGAAAGCTATCAAAATGGCCGTACGGCGGAACTACATGGCCTCGAACCATAACACGATAACTGCCGCGACAAAATCAGTTCTTCCAAAACAAGGGTGCAATGGTAAAAAAACTCAGAAGAGCCGCAGGAATGGAGTTTGACCGGATCAAAACTATACCAAACTCAGAGAAAAAGAAGCTCTCAGATGGTAACAAAGAGCTGAAGAAATTTAAAAGAAAGGCCTGGAGTGCCTTCTGCAAAAGTAGCATCCCAGAGACTAGCTCTGCTCAAAGGCGAGCAAGGGCATGTCGGACCACTTAGAACTCCAGATGAAGAGATGACGAGATGATACCCACTGGAAGTACTACTTAGAATACACTTTCTAGGGTTCTAGGATGGCTCCGATCGGACATCTCACTCGCCTCTAATTGAACAAATCATCAAGTACGAGAACGTTGAATGAGAAGAACTGAATGGGCAATAAATTACGAATACTTCAAGTCCTATGAATAACCATGATCAGATAAAATCTACCCAGCTTTACATGAAAGAACCACGGAGATATTGAAAACCACAGGATACACATATTTAGAGCGAGATTGGAACTGCTACATACCAAAATTGTTGAGACTGGCAAGGGTTGCTTTCATATCCTCAAGGAAACCTACCAAAATCATACAAGCCAATTAGTCTCATGTCCTTCATGTTGAAGGCCATTGAGAAGCCGGTGGACTTTTACATAAGGAGTGATCTTCTGGTAAAGATGTGACTCTACCAATTTCACTTTTTTAATAGAACCGACATTGGATGACAAGGAAATCGTACTATTTGACTTCATGGACATATAAGAAGCCTCTAACAATGCAAAACACGATTCGCTGTAACAAGCTCTCCAGATGAAGAATGTCCTTAAGAAGTAGCAAAATGGGCAAGTGAAATACTGAGGTATCGAGGTATGTTTGCGGAGCTGGGAGAAGCGAGACTAAGAGCGGGTACTAGGAGGGGATATCCACAGGAATGTGTACTATCCTGCCTGCTATGGTCCCTACTAGTTGATGACCTCCTCGTGATCCTCAAAAGTAAGGGCCAATTGCTCTTTGATACACGGACGGCATCACGGTAATAGTAAGAGGCTTACACATGGACAATTTTGAGTCCACATTATAACAAGCCTTAAGTGAAACAATTCAATAATACGAGGAAGAGGGCTCATCCATATCCCCAATGCCAAAGACGGAGGCCCTTCTTAACTTTCTTTTACGCCTCAAAATCCAAGAGAAAGCAGCAACACAGGCGATAGGACATCAAAATGCTTACAGACATAAACCAGGAGACCCAAAAAGTCGCCTTAGAATCCTCGAGGACATCAGGCCGATAAACGAAAAGATGAACTTGTGAAAATGGATTGTGAAGTAGGAGCAGGGATCGGAGGACCTAAGTGCAAAATGCATTTCCCTTTCACAAAGGAGGCCACCATCTTTCAAGTAGCAATATCTGTCAAACTTAGAGCCACACATATAATAAAGATAAGGAACTCTAAATGAGCTAGAATTAAGATCCTATCGGATAGCCAAGCAGTTCTCTAGGCTATCAATCGCGGTCACATAAATTCAGTTATACTCTTACAGGTGAGAAAGGCCCTAAATGAAATAGGGGTACAGAACAGGCTCAAGTTGAAATGGATCACCGGCAATGACGGGCACTAAAGCTACTGCCAAAGTAAAAGAAGGAGCGAGAATGCCTTTCATAGATCTTACTCCGTATTGAGGTTTTACAATGGCAGACACGGACAACGAAATCAAAACATGAAGCATGGAAAAATTCTAAATCTTCTGATTTAATCTTGAGGGTTGGAAATGGGTCTAATAAATATTGTCTATCGGTTTTCTATCATGTGAGGTTCCTGGTTCAAATTCAAGCTCAAACTTTAAGTTAGTCTAGCTCTGGGCTGGTCCTTTGAGCCAAATCAGAGGCAAAACGAGCGTGAAACTGATCATTTCACACTCGGGAAAAAACTTGTGTATGAAAATCAATCTATGGCAACTCCAAGACCCAAAAATGAACTGTAGTGGGATACTTAGCTTATGAACCAATATGACACTCCATTTTACGTATTAATTTCAACAAGTTAGAATATGCAGATCGTAAAACTACCAGCTATAAATTGATAAGTCTCTAATTGTGTCACTTTCACACTTTTTTGCATGAATAGTTTTTCGATTGTGATAATTGATTCAAAATACAACCGTATGCATGAAAAATATTGTTTCATTACTAAAATAAAAGTTATAACAAAAGTCTTTACTCTTACTATTTTATGTACTCATAACGAATGCATATGACTATTTCATCCCAAGTCAGCCATTCTAAACGTGCTGAATTTTGATCTTTTCGTTTGTCTGCGTCCTAAATGATCATATATAATCTGCAATCAAAAAGAAACAATAGTCTTATCAAATTTAATATTTTCGAAAAATAACAACTAATAATGATGCTTTAGACGACTGCATACGCGGTTTTTTCATTGATCGATACAGTTGACCGATACAGATACAGAGCACTAAATAATGATTCAGTGGAATACCTTTGCAACTGAAAATGTGGGATCTGATCCGCCGGAAGAACCAATTATTAGCCTTGGATAATCGTTCGTATCTAAAATGATTGTGGGGCATAGAAAAGTCAACGGATATTTTCCAGGTTTAATACGGTTTGTCCCCATTGCTAATTTTATGTAAGGGTTTCTGGAAAATGATGGAAGAAAGTCTTTCATTTGACTGTTTAAAATAATTCCCGTTTGAGATGATCTTCTCATGGCTCCAAATCTGTTGATGTGGTATTACAATAAGATGTGAATATATATTGGAAATTACATTGGTATAATAAACTATATCAGACATTCTAAGTTTAAATCAAACCTTGTGTGCAGTGTACTCGTAATGACTATAGCGTCACCGGTTGGAGAAAGAACGGCAATATGCGCCAGTGATACACTATCATGAATAGGTGGAGATTTCTGTAAATAGTGCTCGAATACATTTAATGTTTTTGGATCCTCGAAACGCTCGTAGCTTAGATTTGAACTGTTGTTTTTGTATCGCATTAGCTTTTTCTTAAATTGAAATTTATTTGAAAATTTAGCTTCTTTCACGAACGCAATCTATGAACCTCCTTCGAACGTTTCAACCTCTTTAGATTGCGCAGGAAAGATGTAAATGTGAATTTAACTTCTCTTTTGTCAATTCTAGGTCGTCTTTTTCGGTATCCATCCAGCACTAGCTTTAACAAAACTCCACTTCCAGGAAGTGGCATTGCATGTACTGTGTAATTATTGTACTTGGCTTTAATGCCTTTTTTCCAGATATACCTACACAATGACATGTTAAATCAAGCTTCACATAGCGGAACCTTACCGGTATTTTATTAGGTCTTCTTCAGTAATTATGCCCCCAAGAGCCCTAATGTCTTCAACTAAACGCTTTCCTATTTTGCCACCCTTGTATAGAGGAGCTTCACCTTCACTAGCTATCACCCTGAGCGTTTGAGCTAACTGCGTGTAACGAACAACGTCTCCTTTTTCATATACTCTGTTCGTGGCTGGATTAACAAATATTTCTTTTAATGATGGAATCCTGCTTATCTCCTCCTCTTTTGCTTTCAAGTCATCTGCCAGTTCTTCGGTGATACTCAGCCCAGTTTCGCAGATATGAATAGCCGGGCTCAGCAAATCTGCCCATTTAAGGCGCCCATATTTTCGGTGCAATGCATAATACCCCTTTATTTCACCGGGAACTGCAATGGCAAGACCTCCTGAAATAAATTTACACTTCAGGTTTTGTTACGAAACAATTGATCTTTGGGACCTACCTTCACAAGTGTGATTTATGAACATATCTTCCTTGGCAGCTAATGGTGCGACTTCTCTAGCGATCAGAGCCTCAGAACTATTACCGCCCTTCAAATAGATCAATGCGAGAAAACCACCTCCGATTCCCAATGTCTGCGGCTGATGAATACTCTCGCAGAAGAGCATGGCAATCGCTGCGTCTGCAAAGCTACCTTTCATCTTTAATATTCTTCTGAAATTTGACAGAAGGTTTAAGGATCAATAAATACCCGGTATGAAACGATCAATACCCTCCAATATTTGCACACTCTTTTTGATTCGCTATCACAGCACCATTTCTGTATGATTTCGATTTGAAGATAATAACGGCTAAAAACATTGAAATGACGAACGTACTAATAATTCCTATTAAAATCAATAAAGCGAGGGGTAGCTTTCTTCTGTAAAATAAAAGATACAATCACTTTCGATGGAGCTATGAATTGCTTACTCCATATCATGGGCTGAATAATAATTTTCATTGAGAAATTAACCAATCAGTGGTAGTTGACAAAGGCTTAGATTGATGTGGTCCTTGAAAATGACTATCCACTTTGGGAATAAATTTTGTGTTTAACATTACTGAGAAACTGTATCTAACATTACTGAGATCTGCTAGTGGAATAGATTTATTATATTTTGAATTATGACTGAATAATGTCAGTTATTGACATAATAACAAGATTCGACAATTCAAGACAGTCGAAATGACGTTTATTGCTTTTATCGATGCATCCTAAATTATTTCGTTTGTAAAGATAATGTCTCCGTTACATTGTTTTCAATTCATTTTGTACATTCTGGAATCATTTCACAAATTTTCTGTGGAAAGTTTAAGAAAATAAGGCTTTAATTTAATTTACTAAGATACAATCGAGAAGCTGAATATTGCACAGCCAAGAGTTTAGAAATAACGAGATCATACTATTATAAAAGTCTTGAGTTGACAAGAATTGGATACAATTTAATATAATCATTCCCAGTGAAACTAAGACTGCAGCTAAGAATGGATATCTGTTATTTAAACAAAAATTTTGAAATTTGTTATAATTTTGTTCTTCTTTCAAATGCAAGACCTTTCTACTTCTATATTTAAATGTAAGCCTTTTTATTCTTCTCTTTTTAAATGTTAGCCTTCTTCATATTATCTTTTTGAACGGTAGTCTTCTTCTGATTCTGTTTTTAAAATATGGCTTTCGGTAAAACTCGACTACGTGCCCCCATAGCCGTTACACAATTTTACAGATTGATTTCCGCCTGTTATTTTTAATGGGAACAATTGTTCCAATATAATTGACGCGAATATTCTATAAATGGAAACAATTGTTTCAATATAATTGACGATAATTATTTTGCCGCTTTACATTCAACCGCCTACAACTGACACTTCTACCTTGCAGCAAATTGCAGCAGAGTATTTTTCTACTTTTTCCAAATGTTCTCCCAGTACATAAATAATTTTTTCCACATTCTGTTACTGCTGCAGTACGTAGACTAGTAGGTCCAGTTTGATGTCCACATTTCAAACAGCGATATCTATAAATTCAGTGGTTTGAGCCTCAGCTAATTAGCTGACAACAAAATCATCAGCCAATATAGTGCTTACAACTATAGACTCTTCTGTCAATTGCAGTTTCCGTCAAGTTGACTGCCGGTCTAGTATCTCAGGTCTAGTAGCAGAATTCCAAAGCTGCTGTTTCGAAGTTGCAATCAACTCGTGTGAATCGTTGGATTTTGATTTGATGTCTTCCAAAGAAAGCTAAGACGGTATATAAATTGTTTTCAATGTAAACCAATTTTACATAAAACGAAACTAGAATCCTTTTTTATGAATCTCTCCGTTGTAATCCCTTTGAACCATCTTGACTGTTTTGTTTTTGTAAATTGAAGCAAAGCAACTGCAATAAACTTGTCTTATCTTCCAGATAGTACTGTTGATCAAGCTACATGCACTGCTAACTTTAGAAACAAAGCATGCAAGGAGATAACCGCATTGAAGATCTATTTTTCGTTGGTTTTTGAAAAATAGTTGATAAGCACCACTGTGAATTCTGTGATATTGCTGGTGCATACTTGTACAATATTTAAACTTATTTGAATCGGACTGAAATCATACTTTCATCCGTGATAGGTCGAATAGTCCCACGAAATTTTTGGTAACTCCACAAAATTTTGAATTTCAAGATAATAAGGTTTTAATATCGTCTAGTATATCTAAAATTGTTATGGAGCCAATTTTAATTGTTCACGGTGGCGCAGGCGATATCACTGAAGCCCGGGTGCCTGGAAAACTCGTAGGAGTAAAAAAAGCAGCTCGCGCAGGCTTCTTAGTCCTAGAAGGTACGTCAAGTGTTCTGGACGCCGTAGAACAAGCTGTGCACAGTATGGAGTTGGACGATAACTTCAACGCAGGATACGGATCTGTTCTAAACCTTGATGGCAACATCGAAATGGAAGCAAGTATAATGCATGGGAGAAATTTGAGAGCTGGCTGCTGCACTTTGATCAAAGAAATCATGCATCCTATATCAGTAGCTC
Organism: Nemotelus nigrinus; assembly: GCA_947369275.1. Lineage (NCBI taxonomy): Eukaryota > Metazoa > Arthropoda > Insecta > Diptera > Stratiomyidae > Nemotelus > Nemotelus nigrinus. The sequence continues at coordinate 8,863,553 of OX376374.1, forward strand.
GTCATGTGATGGAGAAAACAAACCACACGTTCTTGGGCGGCGAAAGTGCTATAGAGTTTGCTCGTCGAGAAAACTTTGACATACTACCCGAAGGATCGCTTATTACTGATAATGCTAAGAGGGCTCTAGAAGAGTTTAAGGAAAGGCAGAGGAAAGGTCTCGACACAACTTTCGCCAGGACAGAGCTGGATAAGACGGAACCAGGTGAACCTGGAACGGTTGGTGCCATAGCAATTGATCGAGAAGGTAATATCGCAGTGGCAACATCAACAGGAGGAATAACTGGAAAAGTTGCCGGCCGCATCGGGGACACTCCTGTACTGGGATCTGGCACTTATGCAGACAATGAAATCGGCGGAGTTTCGACGACAGGGCATGGCGAAACTTTGATGCGATTCAATTTGGCGCAGAGAATTTTACAGAAGCTACGATATGAAAATGTAACAGCTCAAGAAGCGACCGAAACTTGCCTGAAAGAAATGACGAATCGGCTGATGGGGACGGGTGGAGCTATCACCATTGATAAAAAAGGCGAGATCGGCATATATTTTACATCAAAACGGATGGCCTGGGCGTACGTCAGAGGAAAAGATTTGCACTATGGTATAAACGTGGGCGAAGATTTTGTTGAACATAATTAGATTCAATAAAGAGTTTTTCAATGAACAGTTGCATTTAATTTTGTGGCTAGAATCGCTGAAGTGGCTGGTTCTTGCTTTTTTTTCGTATTATTATTAAGTGTTTGCTATAAATGCAACAAAGTCCCTGTTAAATTTTTATTTCACAATTTTTATGTACATTATGAAATCTTGTTAAAACCTAGACTAGTCTTCCATTAAAACTATTTTCATAATGATAGTAAGTTTGGTCAAACATCCATAAAGTGTTAACTTTTCCTGCAAATCATAGCAACGAAGTTTAAAACTAAGTTTAGCGAAGGAGAAATAGTGTGTTTGAAGATGAATTTCAAGTAATAATTTTGGCGACCCGAGCAGTGAATTCTTATGGATATTTTCAAGTAACCAGGCATTAAAATGGTCGGATATAAGTAGCTACGAAAATTAATGCCGTCGCTTAAGTTATAACATAATGTTTATGTCCCCCATTTTACTGAAGGTTAATGACGTATTCTTCTACTTCCAATATTATTTCTCCTCCGCTAGAACTTCCTCTAAAATATGATTATCTTAAAATCATGTATCCCATATATAGTTACAAAAATAAATGTATTAAAGCACCGAGTTCCCTGCAACTTCCTTTTGAGATTCATGCGCTTCTGTCTCCCCATAACAATGTTTGGTTTTCGGATCCCGATATTTGTTTTCATGCTGAACGGAGTGCGAGTTGGTACGGCACTTTACCAAACATAATTCAAAATGATCTTTAACCGAAGCGAACAGTGCAGATTGCCGCCCAGATGCTTTCGACAGTACCCGCTCAAGAAGTTCTCTTTTGTGTGGATGTAGGCAGCAGGAAACACAGTTCTCATATATTGCACAACAGTGAGCTTCGTTGCAGGTTTCGCACGAGTAGTGTTTAGTGTTGTCGGCTTCTACGTTGCAGCAACCTGTCCACAGTAGGTCCGAACGTAGACATACGTATCCTTGGTCGTCAACTATCAGAACTTTTCCTTGCACGGAGTTCCGACACGTCAAACTCAGGTCATTCGTTTGATTGTTCTCTTGCAGTGTTCGCCAGATCATGGGATGTTCGCGGCGTACTTCAAACTCATCTGAATCAAGAGAAAGCGGTCCTCCCTAGAAGGATGGAATATCATATTGCTTTCATCATTTCAATTTAAAGTATACTACATTTCCAAGCAAATTAACGAGGAAATAAGTGAGGGAAAATATAAAAATTAATCCCAGAACCAATCGACGTCGAATAAATGCTAGAAAAGCGGCGTAGAGCACCGCGCCCCGTTGAATCTGTTCCATGCCTGCACAAAGAGAATTACATCACAAGGCCATGTTTTGGTCGCCTTCGGTAGCAGGATCTCGTTTTTATTGAGATTCGAGCTATTCAATTGTGCTGGAATTTTCTTTAGAAAAGTCAACCTTTGACATATGTTGCGATAAAATTTGATAATAAACTTCGGACTTTGACAGTTCTTAATTTCAGCTGCATCTGTAGCATGAAGCTAGCCGCAGTTATTAATTTGCAAACGCTGAATGCACGGAAACATTTGTTTTAATTCTTTCTTCGGGGAAACCCCATTTTTATTCAATTTCCTGTTTTGGTTTTGGTATATTTCTTATAACGGATGAGAAGAATGGATAAGAAGGGAAATCTAAGTGTAAGACAATTTGGTGATTTGCGGAGGTATAATTGCTAAAAAGAGTAGATAGGTATTAAATAGATCCACGTATGTCTGAGCAAATTAAACAATCACAATGTATTTTCTGATAACCAAAATTGTACAGGTCCGTTTTTCCAGTCGTTCATAAGAATAAGTGGAAAATTTTATTGCTCTGCGAAGTGTCAGGATTTAGCTAATTTCGCTGCGCAATAAAATTGTGTTATTTCATTGTAACTGCCCCCACACGTCCTCATGTGTTCAAAATCATTTTACAGCGCAACTTTCATGCGTTGTTTTCACTGCAACATTGTGCAGCATGAGAACATATGTATAATGTATAATGAAGCAAGACATCTTTGTAGAGAAAAACATTTTTGAAATTCCCGATTCCAGTTGTTATAAATGGCTGGGATATGGGTAATGCTAAATGTAAATCTAGCGTTTCATTTTCTCTTTGCAATATGCTATGCAATGCAGGCCTTAAGAACGAAAATATTCACTAATATCACTTTTTTGGACTTGAAAAATATCATATCGCCAAACAAATATAGTATGGTTAGCAAATGTTGTGCTGCTTTAATTCTTACTCAGGCCTTTAGAAACGAAAAACATTACTTTGGTACTAAGATTGCACAGGTGCATTACTTGTTTTATAGGTTCGTCAATTTAAAATATACTTAGTTCATTTTTTCCCGTACTATCAGTATTTCCTTTTATTGCGGAAAGGTTTTGACAAATCTGTGACAAACAGCTTTAAGAAGGAACTAAAAACAAACAAATGCAAAGCTGTTACATCCATGCTGATAATCGAAACAGCTTAAGTGTTTTTTAAACCGATATTTGCAATTGCTGGAGATTCTAATTTACTTACATGCAACATACTTATTTTCAAGATTAAACGCAGTGATAGCTCGGAGGTAAAGAACAAAATAATATGAGTATAATCCTGGAACATTTTCGAATTTCATAGTCAAGATTGCTCACCAAAATTATTTATCAAAATGCACATGTGTAGTGAAAAAATGTATAATCAAATTTATTTGTTTTCAATATTATTCAGAATTTTCAATATTATCCAGTATTATTGAGTACATATAATTTTTTTTACTAAAAATATGAATCGAAATGCATTGCTTATTTTGGAAATGTATAAGATCAATCCTAACAGCATAATTTCAAGAGAATTTTTTCAGAAATTCAGCATTTTCAGCGATTTGTTTCTCCAATCGCTCCCTAGTTGCATTCGTTAAATTACTTTTTAATTTCAGTTCAATGTTGGCATTTGATTCTTTATATCCGGTGATATTGTGATACATGCGAACATATCGATCGCCAGCTGCAAAAAGATATTTTCCTAGAGGATCGAATGTTATTGCTACAATGGACTGTTCGAAAACATGTCTGATCCTAGCATCACATTCGCCATTGCGCGTTGAATATAATTCGATAATGGTTCCTGATGCAATAGCCAGTACTTCAGCATTGATTGATAAGGCAATTAGTGATGGTTGCGGTCTTGGTTTATATTGGCCGGTTATGAGACAACGTGGTGATTGCCCCTTTTCATAATCAACTGAAATAATAAAAAGATTATAGATTTAATATCAAAATGTTGCATTTAAATATTTGCTTCTTTGCATATTTTATGTTCAAAATAGGTTTTTTTTTGCAAAACAGGTAATTGTTCGAATGTTTTTGACTGTAAGAATTGAACTATCAATTTACTAACTAACAATGACTTATATTTTGCTTTAGATTATTATTTATCACTCATTATCACAATAAGCCGTGTCAATAAAAATATACCCACTTCTTGTATAGAAGAGCTTCCATGTGCCGTCTCTCGACACAGTTGCCATATGCGACGTATCCTGATCGAAAGCTACATCATACAGCCCCGATGAGTGGCCAGTTAAATCAAAGGCACGAATAGTTTTCTGATATTCGCCAGCTTTAGAAAATTTCACTTCCCAAACTTTGCAGTCCGGTGCAAACCCACAAGCTGCTATGAATCGACCACAAGGTGAAATTTTTGCCGAAAAAGTACTCATTAAGTAGGTATCAATCGTATCGAGCTGATTCCCTTTTAAATCCCAAACGTATAAGTTGGTCGAATTATCGCAACTCATCATAAAACGTCCGGTGCAGGATATTCCGAAACCAACCATACTTTCATGTGTGACCTAGGAAAAAAATTACAATTTATTTCGAATATTCATTGATGTTAATAGCTTACTTTTGGATAGCAAATGCCTTTCGATGGACGTATGAACCAGTTGTCTTTCCTGTCCATTTTGTAGAATTCAATGCAGTTTTCAGCCAATTTGTGGATTGCTATTGTACGATCATCCGGATGCCAAGCAAGTCTAGTGCCCGAATCATATTCCACGTTGATGCGGAAAGATTTCCGATTTTTACCATCCTCTAAGTTGGAACATGACCAAATCAAGATGCTGCGATCTGCAAATGTAAAAAAATATTTAATTATATTTATTTACGCATGAGCAGAATTACATCCTAATTGGATTCAAAATTTTCAAAATATTAAAAATTAAAAAATATGAAAGAAACACGAAAAAAAATATAAAATAACAATTCAATTGAACATATAAAATAAACATATTATATTGTATAGGAAGTAAAAAATTTGGTACCGAAGAAAAATTTGAAAAAGCTTAAAAGAGGCGAATAAAAATAGATATTTTTATTTATAAAAAAATTAATTTTTCCCGCACAAATAGAATGTTTAAGGTCAAAGAAGATGTACTTATTCGTTCTGAATCACGCCAAGAAAACTGAAAAGGAAGAGATTTTTAGGATTGCGAGACGCATACTATAATCACTCTAGTATAGTCGCATACCAAATTGGAAGATTAACGAGCGAGTAAATTTGCATTGCACAGACTCAACCGCATCAATTACGTTATGATAATGAGGGCACCAAATCTGAAAACAATATTCAAAAGGACAGTGCACATTAAGGATATGTCCAGGCGAATAGAGGAAGGAAGAAATATATGATGAGTAAGAGGAAGAAGGGAGGAAGAATAATATGATGTGACATGTGGCATATGAATACTAAATTCAAATTTGGAATCAAATACTACACCAAGGTCCTTGAAATTATCAACAAAACTGAGAGAAATGCCAAGGAAAGAATAGGCAAACGTGAAAGCATTTAAATCATATGTATATGATATTCGAAAACGTTAAGTATATCCAAATACTCTCAATGAAACTGGGAGAATTACTCCTGAGATTTCATAACTCTAAATATTGTTCTATTTTTCATTTGAAACACACTTCGCGGATTCATGATTATTGCGTTTAACAAATAAAACGGTTTTTAATGCCACCTAACACACTTTTATTCAAGAAATAATTGTCACAAATAAATCACGTCACTTTACAGAAAACAATTTATTGAGCTCGCGAACGCACACTTTAACGATCGTACTAATATCACAATAAAGCACTTTGAAACTTCTACGCCATTCAATTCGTTCGTTACTTTATTTAGCGTTTTCTTTATGACCAGAGTGCCTCTCAGTGCTCCCTCAAGTAGTTCCCGCAAAACATCTTTGACTTTGCTCCAGAGAGGTACAATACGCATGTGATGTGCGGATCCATTAGCTGTTTCCCATTTTCTTTTTAATTGCCCTCCATCATAAGCAAGGAATGCCCAGTAGCTCCATAGCGTAGGACTTCGATCTAACATGTTTTGCCATTTAGGCCAACGTGTGGACCGTTTCCTGGCTATGATTTCCCTCAGATCTCCATTAGCCAGTTGTGCGTCGAACAGCTCCAACTGTGACAATCTTCTTGCTTCGACAGTTGCCAGCAGTTCTCTTCGGGTGACGGCTTAGAAAGTACCCAGCTGAAGTAAGCAATTTCCCGTTCCTGGCCATCAACTTACGGTGATAATACTGCATTATTTATAGTATTACTCGCATCAGTACCAACAGAGAATATTTTCTGTGGCTCAGAATACGCCAACATGGATACTTCACATAGCTCCTGATTTAGCTTTTCAAATGCTGCTTGGTACTTACGGCTCCACCTAAATGGCTGATTTTTCTCTTCGGCTGGTGGCATTTTTTGGCGATGATAGTAAAACCTTTCAGGGACCGGTTATCTTACGTTGCCAATCCCAGAAAACTTCGAAGATGATGCTTATTTTTAGGCACTGGCCAATTTTTCGCAGCTTGAATTTTTGCAGCTTCAGTTTTTATTCCTCCCGTGAAAATGTTGCACTTTTTGGGACTTAGCTTCAAGCTAACTACTCGCAATGTTTCCAATACGTCCTTTAGGAACTTCAGGGTGTTCTTTGAATGTTTTGCCAATAATAATGAAATATTTCTTTTAGCTTAATCCACTCAGTATGCGCTCTATAAGTCGTACAAAGACTACAGGTTCATTACAGAGTCCAAATAGCATCACAACGAATTGCCAGAGCATAGTTCCCACAGAAAAGGCTGTTTTGTTTTGCCAGTATACACTCTTCCACAAAAACCACTTCGCACTGGGTAGAGTATCTATAAAATCGTCCATTCTTGGTAATGGGTAGCTACACTTTTTCATTACGTCGTTTAATCGTCGATAGTCAACACAATGTGGGACTCTGTTCAATGGGACTCTGGTTCTTCCCGTATTGTATCTCACAATAATATTTCTATTGCTCTTTTATCTTTTCTATCATCTTGTCCACTTTATCAATTTGACTCTGTCCTTAATGTAAACAATAACATCCTTGACCTTATCATTTCCAACATCGAACGTTCGTCGGTTTTACTATCTCCCTCCACAACGCCTTATACGACGAACTCTGACCCCATCATCCTCCCCACTTTCTACATATTGTGGTTCATCTATCTAATCGTGCTAGAGTTTCCAATAAGCCTTGTTTCAATTTAAAAAAAAAAACAATTTTGACCTATTAGCGCTTGATCTCAACTCAATTAATTGGTTTGGCTTCGGTTTAAACTTGACATTGAGATTGCAGCTAAGAAATTATATGCTGTTCTCCTTGATTTAATCACCGCTCATACTCCAATCTTCCGCTTGCGTAAGCGTACTGATACTCCCTGATTCACTGAGAGTGTTAAACGCGCTCTAGATACTAAAAATGCAGCACGAAGTAAATTTTTGAGCTCTCGTTCCTATCATGACTATGCTGATTTTGCTTGTTTACGTGCTGCTGCCAAGAATCAAATAAGTCTTGCCATGAGCAACTATCTATCGCACATTGAATCTTCTCTGCTTTCAAATGACCCTAAAAACTTCTGGCCATTCTTTCGCCTTTAAAATCCTCCTCTTCTCTACCTGACTCTCTTACATTTAATAATATCACCACTGCTCATCCTCAGAATGTTTGTGGTCTCTTCGCACTGTTTTTCTCATCTGTATACTCTGACTCAATTGTTTCCTCTTCTTATAGCGTTTCTTTTGATTTCATTCCTTGTCTCTCTTCACTCTCGACTAATCCTCTTGAAGTTGAATCCCTTATATCGTCTCTTCATTCTAATTACTCTCTTGGCCCTGATGGCCTTCCTAACTTTTTGTGAAAAATCTTGCATTTTCCTTATCAATTTTATTTAACATAAGTCTATGTTCTGGTAAATTTCCTTCCTCCTTTAAGCTGGCAAACATTTTCCCTATTTTTGAATCTGGTGAACGGAACGTAAACTCAAACTATCGCCCTATTTCTATCCTACCCTGTTTTTCCAAAATCATTGAACGTTTTGGGTTTAACAAAATTTATGACTCTCTTAGGTATGCTTTCGTACCTCAGCAACATGATTTTGTTAAAAGTCGCTCCACATTTACGAATCTCATTGAATTTTTTCATGCAGTGACCTCGGCGTTAGATTGGAACTCTCAAGTTGATGCTATATATATATATATATATATATATATATATATATATATATATATATATATATATATATATATATATATATATATATATATATATATATATATATATATATATATATATATATATATATATATATATATATATATATATATATATATATATATATATATATATATATATATATATATATATAGATTTTTCTAAGGCATTTGACTCTGTCAATCTTGAGCTTCTTCTACGGAAATTAAACCACTATGAGCCTTTACTTTCTTGGATATCATCGTTTTTAATTAACCGCACCTGTTTTGTCTCCCTCTTCGGCGTGTCGTCCTCATCGTTTTCGCCCTCTTCTGGTGTACCTCAAGGATCTATATTAGGACCGCTATTATTCAACCTCATCATCAACGATCTTCCTAATGTTTTATCGTCATCTTCTTTGCTTTATGCAGATAACTTGAAATTATTTCGGGTAATCGAAAGCTCTGATGATCAACTGCTACTTCAGGATCATTTGAACTCTCTTACTGCTTGGTGTAACTCGAACTGCCCATCGTTAAATGTTTCCAAGTGTTTTGCCATGTCGTATTCTCTGAAGTCCCAGACTTCTGCCTTTCCTTACTTAATATGTGGGGGCCCGGTAGCTCTGCTCGCTAAGGCGTCAGGCCGAAAAGCGGCGTGCTACGAGGCCTGCGGGTTCGAATCCCGCCAGTGCCATGGCTGTAAATGTGAATGCGTGTGATTGTCTATGAGGGTGGCAAATAGGCCCAAACTGGTGGCCTAATCCTGGCCGCGTTCCCGGCAGCCCTCTTCACTAACCTAACCTAACCTACTTAATATGTGAATCCGACCTTGTCTCTGTGGAATATTATACTGATCTGGAGGTAACCTTTGATCGTAAACTTAAATTTGATATCCATGTTCGTACCATTACTAATAGGGCCTCGCGGATTGCTGGCCTTGCTATACGTTCCTGCCACAATTCTTCTAGAATTTTTACATGTGTTATAAGATATCTGTTACCCTAGCTCGTTCCAAACTTGAATACTGTACTTAAGTCTGGTCTCTTCGCTTCTCATATCTTTCCGATGCACCCTACTCTTTAGATATAATCTTCCCTACATGCCTTATGATTAACGCTTATCGCTCCTTAATCTCCCTCTCCTAGCAAAGCGCAGAGTTTACCTGGATGAATGCTTTTTGTTTCAAATTTACCATGGCTATCTGACTTCATCTTACCATCCATGACTAATGTACGGTAGTGTGGGAGGCAAATTAGGTCCTCCGTTGTCTTTGATTTGCCATTTGCACGTACAGATATTTACTTTCATTCTCCTGTTTTACGCTTATTACGTACCCATAATGACCTACAACTTCGTCCTCTTCCTCACTCTTTAGCCACCTTTAAAAGTAGTATCCGTAACTCAATATTTGCTGCTGATTAACTTATCTATCTTTTTTATCATTCTTGGCTTTGAATTGCATATTTTTAATTTTCTCAATTTTTAGTATCTGTTTTATTTTCTATTTGTTATTTTCTGTTTCTATTTCTAAGCTATTCTATTTGTAATTGGGCTTGTTGTCTGTAAATGGATTGTTGAATAAATAAATAAATAAAATAAATAAATAAGAGACGGCTACGTTAGTTGAACCAGTCTCGTTCCTTTGACACATTCTTGCTGCATACCCTTCGGAGTTTTTTAGTTTTCAAACTACAGATTTTCACGTTATATTTCTGATATTTCTGGAATTGATAAGGGGGAGATGTAAATGCAAAACATATATTTGCTTGATTTCAATACAGTTCAACAACAATTCAATATGATTTAGTTAGCTCCATTTTTGTAGTGTTAGGATTTTGGAAGAACATATTAAGGGTCTTTGTACGTTCTAGTATATGTATGTGGTCTGAACACTTACTTATGAACTAACGTTTATCTACGAGCTTATATGACCATGGATCATCGTATTAATCTCGTCAATTTAATGGAAGCGTCTGCATTTCTGGTCATTTATATTTTACTGACGAAAGTGGTAAAAATTATTTGTAAGTAGTGCGCATTTTAAAGACTCTCTGCAATATAACAATAAATAAATGATGTCTAGTATGTTTTTTGAAGATAAGAATCGTGATTTTTAACGTACATATATTGCCCACACGTTTGTATGATGTCAAAATCAACCCGATATTGAATTTGTTTGAAGGCTTCATAAGTGACATCGGATTATGGGGGCTATATGGCTCTTAAGAAATCAGTTTAATCTATTGTTTGGGAGTCAATTAGCTGTAGCAAATATAGCAGGTACTGTTTAGTGTTTTATGACACCATTCTAGTAATTATAAGTCAAATAATTTGTCTAAATCGCGAGTCATTGCATTTTTCGTATCACTTGAATGAGCTTGAAGATTTTTTTGTTAAAATTTCAGAAATAGTACGCAATTTTGATGTCATCAAATTCATCTAAACAAATTCTTACGCGATTCATGATTACACAACGCAGTGTCAATTCTGAAAAATAATTAGCAGCAAGATGCGAGATAAGCTCAATCTTAAACTGCAAATCTTAGCAGAAATAATCTCCTTGTCTACTCAACAGAATCGGAATCACCAATAAAATTTAAAACTACGAATTCAATCGAACTGCGTCAAAGTTACGCGGCATTACTCTACTACAGCATAACATCTCTGTTTGTATACATACGTGTGCAGTCATTATTTTCGTATTCGTGCATGTTATATCTGCCTTGAGTGTGTTTTCGTTGCGTTGCATGTAGAGTTTGTTATTTAATCGAATAAGATACAGCAACAAAAAAATCGTTATATCAAATATATCTAAGAGTTGAACGCTACGTAATGGACAACTATGGCTGGGTGTCATTAGATTTATTTTAATTTTATTTATTTCAATGCGGTTGCGTCGCCTCAGACCATGTCTTGTCGCTGTCACAAACTACACTATATGACACTCTTGATTGCGCCACTTCTCGAATTACTTTCTACTTTCACTTCGACTTCGACACCGGGCAACGACTCAGCCACTCTAGTACCAGTTTTTAAGCTCAATCTTAGATGTTGTCTTAGGTTACGTTTGTTTTATTGTGAATGTGTTGTTGCGGTTGATGCAGTCAGATAATCGATTATTCATTAATTTGTTTTTGTTGTTGTTTTCATTTTTAAAACACTGGTGGTACAGTAGCGGAAAATAACTATTAAACAATGCAGATTTTCCAATGGTTTGAAATTCGTGTATTAATGTTTTTGTTTTGGTTTGGCATTTGAACCATGACACATTGTCGACACTTTATGTTTTGATTACATAATTGATTCGCATATAGATACATATGTATGTAGCAACAATGTATGTACTGATAGAGTATATCAAAAACATATCCAACCTGTGTACCTCATTATTTATTTATTTCCACAGCCTTGATAAGAGACTGTGACCAGGGCCGGTTCTGGCCATATTTCCGCCCGGCGCAGGACAACATTTGGCGCCCCTATTTTCTGATTTTCAATATATTGACCCCCTTTTGCATGACTGCGAATTCTTAGCAGGTTGTATTAATATTGCTCAGACGATTTCTCGCAAGTGGGTGCTGCGTTTGCTCAATGTAAAATTATTATTAAAAATTAGATATTTGTTTACATAAAAAAACAAAATAACACCTCTTTCTCCAAATTTATTTTCCTCAACTTTTGATGTGCGAAAATAGTTTTCTTCTTCAATTTTCGGCTCTGCAACGCTAATATTTAATTGTTTGAACCTAAAATTATGTACAGAAAGATTGACTTCGTTAAAAGTTCTTTTCCACATCACCTTACGCTACGAGGTAGAACTTCAGATGCGTTGTTTTAAGAGGTTTCCCCTGTAGGCCTAATCCTCAATATCCAAACACATGCATAAATGTGAAAATAGTATATTAAGCAGATAAATTAAATATTTATAAAAAAATTAAATTATTCGTCCATTCAAAGAACCAGAAATAAGCTTAAAATGAATATTAAAGATATAATTAGATAAGAGCCCACATTTTTCTACGATGGTGACAAGAATGAAATTCGTTGAGCCTATCTACTTCTAATCGTTTGACACAGTTCTAATATACAAAAACTTCACATCTTGCGGACAAAAAAAATGTGGTTTTTTGAGGAGTTTTAATTTTATTTTGTAGATAGCACAATGCGGCGAGCTTTAATTTTCGCGAAATCTTCAATTAAACAATCAATATTCAATTCGGAGACAAGCCCTTTTTCTATAGATAAAATTGCTTAATCTACTAACCTTTCTTGCGTCATCGTGGATCTCAAATAATTTTTTATAAGTTTTAATTTCGAAAAAGATCGTTCTCCCGATGCCACCGTAACGGGTAAAGTCATCACTATTTTCAAAGCGATGACAGTGTTGGGAAAAAGGTCTTGCATGTTTTTACTAAAAATGAATTGAATTATATCATTGGGAGAGTCGTGTTCCTGATTTAACGTCGCAAGCATAGAAATTTCATTATAAAATTCCTCACCATTTAAATCTGAATTTCCATTATTTGTCAACGCTTCTTCAAGCTTTGAGCAATGTTGAAGCGTGATTAGATTGGGATTCGTTTTAAGTTTCCCCATCTGATACACACAATGAAATATTTCATTATGGTGTTTGAGTTGCTCAAACCGTTCGGTCAAAGAATTAATTGCTCTATCCAAGACATTAAAGTAAAATTCAACTTTGAATCTTTGTTGAGGGTCTCGAATAGGCTCATCTCTTGTTTCGTACGAGAAATGGTTTGGTTTGCGCCTGGAACGCAATTGTGTTGAAGGAGGAAACGAGCATGGAACTTCTAGATTGTGTGCAATATTTTTTGCCTTTTCTATGAATTCAGTGTACTTGTCATCAGTTCTTAACTCAACTAAGAACTGCTTAGTTGAATTCAATATTTCAACAGATAACTTTAAGCAAGCATTACCTTGTTGTAAGTATTTACTTGCTACATTAATTTTATCCAAGATGGCATGCCAAATTACAACACAGCAAATGAACTTAAAGTCGCTGATTTTGTTTCCAAGCGATTGGGCCATACTCTTAGACTTTGCGTCATCATTCTCTGAAAGTTCGACTAGAGCTTCGTATACATCCCCTAAATGTCCTGCTAATGGTTTGATCGCATCTATCCTGCTTTCCCACCTAGTAGTGCACAAAGGTTTAATAGTCAAAGCAGTCAAATATTTTTTTAACGTTTGCCATCTAGTCACAGAACTGGAAAAATAAACATAGAGGCTTTCCACAGTATCGAAAAATGTAACTGCGTCAAAAGAACATTGCACTGCATCAACGAGAAGTAAGTTAAGAGAATGTGCTGAACAGGGTACAAAAAATTCCCTTGGTTCTAATACCTTAATTCTTGCCTGCATTCCGCAGTGTTTCCCTTTCATGTTAGAACCATTATCGTATCCTTGACCTCTACAATTGGAAAGTGATATATCAAAATGTTTGAGTTGTTTTAGCACAAGATCGGTTAAACTAGCCCCACTTGTTTTTTCAGCTATTAGAAACCCCAAAAAATATTCTTTTATTTCGAACTTGTTGCCAGTCCGGTCCAATATTCTAAGAATTAATGTCAGCTGCTCATTTCTACTTACGTCAGGTGTACAATCAACTATAATTGAAAAATATCTGGACATTTTGACTTTTTCTAAAATTTTTGACCGTACAGCATTCGCAAGCAGACCTATTAACTCATTTTGTATCCCTTTGCTCAAGTATTTGTTGCGTGTTTCTTCACTTTGGATACGCCTCAAATGTTCACCCAAAACCGGATCGAACCCCGCAACAGCTTCTACTAGCTTAAGAAAATTACCATTATCCGGCTCATATAATGCGTCTGAGCCTCCTCTAAACGCTAAAGACTGCGAAGCTAGAAATTGTACGAGAATGAACAAACGTTTGAGAACATTTCTCCAGTGCTCAGTTTCTTTCGAAATTTGATTTTGAAGAGAACAGTCTATGGTTTTTCCCGTCTTCAATCCTAGCTCTAAGTCCTTCCATGACTTAAAGCTCGTCATGTGAACTATACTAGTTTCATGTTCTTTTAATGTTCAGCTTAAATGGCCCCAGTCTCTATAACCTGTACTGGAAAGTGAGTGACTGTTTTTAGCAGTTGAAAATATAAGGCAGCAAAAACAAAATACTGCGTCTTTGCATTTGGAATAAAGTAACCATGGTCTAGAAGCTGTTTCGCCATTTTTCAACTATCTTTCGTAAAGCTGTGGACTAAATTTTCTATTTTTACTGACAGGAAAATCGAAAGTTTGAATTTGGACGGGGCCTTTCTGTACAATAATTTCAATAACTTCTTTTGATTTGTTTGCCATAAATAAGGATCTCCGAGGTCTGACTCAATTGGAAAACCACTTACCTCTTTTGACATTGAAATGAAAGAGCACGCACTAGAGTTATTTGACAATCTAGCATCCTGGATCGTAGAAACATTTTTTGATGTCGATTCCAAAGGGGAGGGAAAATTTTCACCTTGCACAGTACTTGGCACGTTCAAATCACTAATCTGGGTCAAATCCAATAGTTCTGTACTTGGCGAAGCGGTTGTCACGAATTTGTTTAGTGATAACGCTTGCTTGCTCACGTGAAATCGAACTCAGTACTATGCTTAAAGCGAGTAATGTTGGTTTTGCTTTTTTCATACAAAATGAAGTCGGGAATGGAGCAATATCGATTTTCGCGCCTAGGGCAATTGCTCTTCTTGTGGACTTCTGTGTTGAATTGCCTGAAGGATGGAAAGAACATAGATAGAGGGGAATGCAGCAAAGTTGGAAGTAGACTAATGATTAGAATGACGTAAAATGAATTCATTCATAAATATTAATGCTATGAAGTGTGTACTGCACTGAAAAATGTTCATGTTTGTAAATTTTGCCGTGAATGTTGAACGGAATTTTGTATGTGAATAAGGCTACTATGAAGGTTTGTGAGATCTGTGGGAATAAAGTTAGCTTTGAAGAAAATATATTACAAATAAAAGTACAAAGTGTATATTGAATCGAATAAAGTTTGATTATTTGTATATTTCAATATTTTTGACATCATAAACTAAAGATCAGACCGAAATATTTGCGCCCCTTCTCACGTGCGCCCGGCGCAGCTGCTCCATTGGCGCCAGAGAAAGATCCGGCCCTGACTGTGACTCCTTTGGAAAATTTTGGAAGACTTTTTTGGGGCCAGAAAGTCAGTCGGAAGGTTTATTGTGATATTGTGCCGTACAAACGATCGGCAAAAGATGCACATTCTGAACGACCGATTAACGTCAGTGATTACAGATTCAGGAGAATGTTGCCTCAACAATTTGATGATACCTCTTGGTTTATGCATGTCGTGTTGTTGTAGAAGTCTTTTTTGAAAGCTATCACATCAGAATGAGTACAAAATTAAAGATAAGTTTCATCGCTTAAATGATTTACTTCGAAACTCCGTCAAGTAGGAAGAGATAATGCTGTGGAAAAATTTGCTTACCAGTTTACCCTGTTATACTCTAAAAAGTTCACAATATCCTCAGAAAAGGCCAAAATTAATCTGGTAAGGACACTGGTGATGCAGTAGGATCAAATGGTGATCACGAATCTGCAGGCGTTGTAAGTTGCTAAATGCAGTATCAAAGTTGATGAATGCAGAAGCAACTTCATTTGGAGATTGCACAGGACTGGTCAGAGGCTATGGAATTGTGATCCCTACTTTCTCAACACAATGATCATTGATGGTAAATCTTTTTCTACGGTCTAATTAGTTCTACGGTCAAAGCTGTTAATTTTTCAGGTAAATTTAGTGAATAAAAAGGCAGCGGACTACTTTTACGGATATTTTGCAGGGCTTACTTCCCGAGGGGATTACGAATTGACTTTTGAAAAAAAATCTCGAATGTGCATAGACTATATCTAGATGCACCGAAAAATATATAGTTTTTATAATGTTGATCGTTTTGTATTTTGGACAGCTTGATGATTTCCTGTTTTTTTCTAAAGCAAATATTCCTCGGTTCTAGTTGATAGCAAGTAGTTGCGAGCCTATTTTAGTAAGGTAATTTTGCGTATGTAAGCTTGGAGTCCCGTTAACTTTTTCATCTAAAATATTGACTATTAAGTCTATGTTTCAACGCCAACCCTCCAGTGCAAGTAAGGTTGTCTGATAATGGAAGTCGAATATTTACGTTGATGTTCCTTATTGGTATACCAGTCATTTGATTTGCCGAAGAGTTGTTCAAGGAGGCAAACGAATTGTCCAGGTTTCCAATTTGAGCAGGATTTTTAGCCAATCAGGACTACATACGGTGAAATATCCAATATCACAATATCACTATCATCGCAACACCATTAGTAATAGTGGCGACATTTCGAAATCGTTCTTGTTTTGGCCACTGCTTTTGGAAAATCTTGGAGAATTTCATAAAATGAAGAAGGATGAGAGCGAGTGTCTTGCGCGTCAAAACCAATTTATCATTTTATCATTTATCTATTTTTATTTTTATCATTTGATCTATTTATCATTTTCCAAAACCGTTCACAACCAAATGGAAATAGTACCAGGAAGAAAACAGAACAACGATTTCTGCATTCTCTCTTAGAACGTGCGTTCCCTGTGTAGACCGAATACTGCAAGACACCTAGCCGATATCTATTCCAAATATCGTTCTGACATAACAGCATTGCAGGAAATACGGGCGAAAGAAATTAGTATTTTGAAGAAGAACAGCTATAACATCTATTGTAGCTGCCATTCAAACCACTAGGTGCTCATCACTGGTTTGCTCTCAGAGAAGAAATGAAACCTGTGATCATCGGCATTACAGCTATAATTGAAAGTCTATACCCTCTGCATGTTTGAGGCCAATTCTATAACGTTAGTATAACTAACGTTCATGTTTCTACAGAGGAGTCTAACGCTGATGAAATGGACATATTTTTTGAAGAGGTCGAGGGAATCATTAATAACTGCCCCAGATATGATGTCGAAATTGTTCTAAGTGATTTCAGCAGCACAATAGAGAAAAACCCGTATATAGGCAGTATGTTGGCTCTGATAGCATCCACGACAATACCAAAGATAATGGATTGCGAATCCTTCAGTTAGCAGCGATTCAAGAAATGTTCGTGGAAGTTGTTCGTTCCGCGTTAGTTTGGGCGGAAACATATCCACAAAGTAGTTGCGGTATCTCCGAACGGGACCACTCTCATCCAGACGACAAAACCAGCAAACTGCACACAGGAAAAAATTAACAGAGAGAACCTGAAGGAAACTGGTACTCGAAATACCGACCAATCAGTCATAATCACAAACACTGATGATTTGAGTAGCCCTGGAGTTGAAGAGACCACCCGCACCAGGCAAAGAAGTATTCCAGCAAGTAGGCAGGATGAAGCACTATATCACTAAAGCCCACATCAATTGATATCCCGATTCATTTATTTATTGAATAATTCACGGAACAATGTTTCATTACATTAGTGTAACAACAGATAAATATATCATAATTCTATGCCTTAAAATTAGCTTAATTCTATACCTTATGTGATATCCAAGCTACAATTGAAATACATAGTAGTAAAATTAAAAAGTTTAAATTCGAAAAATGGTTGGAGCATTGGCACTGAAAACAATCCAATTGACCAATATCGCGTCGGCAACAATGAAATTACCAACTTTGGGTCTAGTTTTGTAGCTTAAGTTAGAATTTAAGTTGTTAAATAGTTAATGTACAGCCTGGGTAACATTTTATAAGTGTAAGCCGAAAAGTAAATAAATGATAAAATTAAATAATTACAATCTAAGAAGAAACAGCAGGCCAAAATAGTATGGACGCTAAATATATGGTTTTTATATTAACTTGGGTATTTAAGTAATTTATGTACTGTTTCAATTTTGGGAAAAGATAATAATTGCTTGTAGGCAAGTGAGGGATGGGTGTTTTAAAACATCGAGCCCACCAAGTGCAGCGCTGCCAACGCAAAACGACTCTTGTGAACAGGCGCGTTGTCGTACAGAATTATGTCATCTTTGGATAGTTTTCCTTTTCTTTTTTCTTTGATGGCTTCTTTCAACCGCTCTAGAATCGAAGTGTATTACACTTCGGCTATGGAGACGATTTTTTTTTAAATCGGTCAACAAGATCTCTCCTGAGACCCAAGCACGGATGCCATGTCTTTTCTAGCAGACTGTAACAACTTAAACTTCTTGGGTGGTGGAGTGCCTTTTTTGTGCCACTGTATAGAGTCTTGCTTGCACTCAAGCTCATAATAATGAATCCAAGTCTCATCTACATAACAATTCGACTCAATATTCCATACTGGTCTTCAGTACGGAGGCTCAAAAACGCCGGACAGCACACCACGCACCGTTGTTTTTAAGGCATTCTCAGAATCCACTTTGCACTGACTTCAGTCATGCCAAGCGTGAAGAATATTTAAAATGGTTGTATCTGATACTCCAATCATTTCTGCGAGTTAGTTTTTTTTTAGTATTACATCGTAGAATGTTGCTTTCTCGTCTTTTTATACTATTTCCGGACTGGTCACTTCGATTGGCCGTTATGGTCGTGGGTGGTCTTCAAGTGAGCCTGTTCTCCTTGTTTAAAAATACTGTGCCACTTCTAAATCATGGTTTTATTAGGCCAAGAGTCCTCGTAAACGGATGCCATCTCCTCTATTGTTGTATGATTTGAATCGACTTTCCTTCTGTGGTGACATTCCTTCCACGTCTGAATCGAAATGACAGTGAAAGCAGTGAACGCGAAGAGAACTGGTTCCAAAGAAGGCGACAATAGTTCCATTGGCGAGGAAAGTAATGACCAATATTTTCTAGAATAGCAAGGGGGCTATCATGATCGACTTTCTAGAAGAAAGAAAGATTATAAATGGGGAGTACTACGAAAAAGTATTGAACCGCTTGGACTCTGCCATCAAAGAAAAACGTCCTGGTTTCGCAGAAAAAGATAATCCTATAAAAAATGATCATGATAACGCTCCTGTCCGCACATGAACTGTTTTAAAGGCTAAATTTCATTAAGTACGGAAAAAACGATCGAATATCTACCGTATTTAGTTAAACTAGCTTCGCATGTTCTTTTATTAACTGAATTCAGTGGGCATGAAATCCCATTTCTACCAATAAAGCAGCCAAAGACTCTGATTTTTATTAATTTGCAGAGTGCTACAATACTTTTTTCAATCGAATTAAATGTCTAGACAAACGTTGGACAAAATGTATTAAGCTTCAGGGAGATGGAAAAAAAAACACATTGACAATAAAATGGTACTTTTACTTTAGGGCCGAAAACTTTTCAAACAACCCTCGTAGCACTTAAATGGAATTTCTCACGTTTGGTGATATCAGTCGTAAATCTAAGAAGGTGTGCAGTAGTTTGCCGCTTTGAAAAGGCTCTCTCAAGCCTACAAAAGCATTTTTCGCACATATTTTATATCGGTTATTATGTTTGGGTGAGTAATATTTAGAAGATACGATAAAGTCTATGTGGCACTCACTATTTGGCTGAAACACATAACTGCGAAATGTTCGAAGGGGGAGGCGCACTTCTATGTAAAATTTCGCAACCTAATTCACTTTTTTTCTTTTGTATTGCTAAATCCTGTTGTACGAGGATTAGGTTGGCTTATCACAATACATATCAGCCATCGCTTGTCTATTCCACCAGACCATTCAACCTAATTCAAGCAGACTTAGTGCCTCCGCACACGGGTCGACATTCAATCGACTCGACTGCGACTCGAACTCGAAGCGTCATAGGCGTCACACTCGAAGTAGACAATTGCATCCGCACACGGGTCGACATGCAATCGACTCGACTGCGACTCGAACTCGAAACGGGTCGTTTTCTACGCGAAGTTTTGACAAACAAACAATAGTATATATTATTTATTTAGATATTTATTTTACGAAACAAGGCAAAATACACAACAAGAAACCATAATATAAATCTAAAATACAATTAATCATTATAAATATAAAATAAAAATTGTCCGTAAAAAATATTTCAATACATCACAAATTTTGTAGCATTTACTCTACATTGTTTTAATTAAATTTAGGCTAATAACGATGGAAGTTAAGCGGGTTCGGATGTGGAATGTGCTTTGGACCAGTTATTTTTGAATTTTGATTTGGTAATCTCCGAAGAGTAGTGGCTGCTTATAGAATTGAATAATCCACAGCACCTATTAATGGGCTCATTATATGATTAGTAGTGTGATGAATGAATTCATTGAGCAGATTTGCAAATCTGGTGCGTCTTGGTCGGTTATTGAAAGTAATTTTACTAGAGAGATCTTCAATAATATTATATACTTGTATGTTATTAGTATATGTCGCTTTGTCACGTGTAACTTAGATTCATCCACTATGGATTACTACAAGTAATAATGATCCGACCTTTATTGAATCCGATATGAAACACTTCCATTAATATTCTGACAAGCATGTCCCAGGGTCCAACTAAATTCAATAGCTATACGCCTCTCTTCCACACTCTAGGTGCAAAATTCTTATCCTCGCAGATGGCACTGCTATATAATCTAAGAATGTCAATACCAATCGAATCATTAGCCATTGGCAGCAACAACTAGTGTTCAATAAAAGCTTCTTCAGTAAGTGGAAATTCATCCTGTAAAATTGCAAGCTTGTTTCTTTGTTAGGAAACTATATTATAAACACTTCGCTGTTGCTTGAATAAATATATTGGTGCTAAAGTGGAATTGTTTTTGCGGGATGATTAAAATTGAAGATTTCGAACTTTTTTTTGACAAAGTGGTTTCGAAAGTATACACTGATTCTCATCAGACACCAGCGCACACAAACTCGATTGTTTTGCGTTTTGCGGAAATGTTAAAATTTGTCACAGCTAACGTAAATAAAAATTACTGATTTACAACTGCAAGTGGTCACATCAGCCAAGTAAGCACTGTAAGCTGGAGTCTGATGAGAATCAGTGCATACGATCGAAACCATTTTGTAAAAAAAAACATTTTCTATAAAATTTTCAATTTTAATCATCCCGCAAAAACAATTCCACTTTGATTCTGCTTTCGACGGCTTATTCCGCAAAACGATCGAGTTTCCCGTATCAATTATGCTCTGCTTTATCTATGCTGATTTATAGACAAGAAGGGAACCATGTTCACAAATCAATAACCTTTATGAACATATAGGTGCAACTATTTTACAATATGTAACATTACATTATGCAAACATATAAAAAAATACATACGTCATACGTGATCAGAAACACTAATATTTTTCAAAGAACCAATAATAATAATACATAAAATAAAATAATTAATAATGCATACATTATAAAAAAAAAACACTTTCATATATTTCGAAAAAAAATATCACGCGTCTTGCTCGACTTTTCCCGTTCCAAACATGTCGAGCGAGACGAGTCGCAGTCGAGTCGCAGTCGCACCGAGTCCGAGTCGAGCACAAGTCGACCCGTGTGCGGGTCTCCATTCATTTACATTGGAAATCGCAAGGAGTTCGAGTTCGAGTCGCAGTCGAGTCGATTGAATGTCGACCCGTGTGCGGACGCTCTTAATTCAACCTAGTGGTGATGCCAACCTATGGTAGGTATCACCGCTAGCGAAGCGAAAAAATTAGAAATTTGGTAAATTCTGACGCTGCGAAAAATTCGGCCGTCGGCATTGTGGGCATTACCATACAAAACAGTGCATTCTAATTTTTTGATAGCTGTTTTTCTCAGCCCAGTGCGAAAAATCGTTGTATTTTGATTAAAACTAATAACTGAGCCGCCTCTTGCTTCATCTTTGGGATGCCAAGTTTATAAGATATGTGAACCGCAATATTGAATTCGTCATTTTTTCGTGAGATGAGTATCGGAGATGAGTTACAAAAGCAAGTTGTTTTTTGCTTGTACTGGACAAGTTTATTTCCATTGCAATGTGAAATTTCCATAACATTCACTACTTGTTCGGAAGAGTTTGAAGTACCATGTCAATCATCACAGAGCCTTGCGAGTATTGAAGAAAGTTCTTAATTTTGATAACTCAAAGAATTCGGCACCTGAAAATTGTACTATTTCATTCATACTGTCGTTGTTATTGGGAGATGAAAGCTTATAGGCAATGGTGTTCACGGAAAGTTCTTTGCTATGTCGCAGCAAGCGATCCATAGACCTTGCAGCTATCAAAATTAGCAGAGAGATTCTCACTGCAGTTTGGACATTTCTTCTCTAGACGGGTTTCATTGCTTTGACCACATTATTGCATTGGATGCAAATCTATATCTATGATTAATGATGGGCTCAAAAACGCCAAACAGTTTGAAAAAAACGTTTGGCTGCAAAAAACGAACGAACAGTTTTTCCAAATAGCGACAAACAGTTTTTCTAAAACGAACCGTTTTTCTACAACGAATAGTATTTCTAAAACCAATTATTCCAACTATTCTACAGCGAATAGTTTTTCTAAAGCCAATCGTTTTTCTAAAACGAATCGTTTTTCTTATTCTAAAACGAATCTTTTTTTTTAAAACGAACTGTTTTTTTTAAACGAATCGTTTTTCGTTTTTTTCAAACGAACCGTTTTTTATAACGAACTGTTTTTTTTAAACGAATCGTTTTTGGTTTTTTTTTAAATGAACTGTTTTTCGTTTGTTAAAACGAACTGTTTGGCAGTCGAAAACTGTTTAGCTGCGGAAAACAGTATTTTGGTGCTTGCGAACATTTTCGTACTTGTAAGTATTTTATTCAAATATTCAAAAAGTTTTTAGGGTAAAAGGAGCTGAAATCGGACAAATCGCCCAATTTTGGGTTAGAGTGGTTTGGGACATAACGGGCCAAGACCTATTGCTGTGATACAAAAATTTCGGTTTTGTAGGGGAGTAAGTGGTTTTTTGGCCATAGTTTGGCAAAAACTAACTTAACGGCGTTTTCGATTATTGAAAGTGGTCGGGGAGTACAATAGTGATATTTTAAGGGCAAACCATTTTTTTTATAGGAGAAATTTTTTATAGGGATTTTTTTTCCAAAATTTTTTTTTGGTCTAGCATGAATTCGGGGACTTTTCTTAGCTGAATTTTCATACAAGTCTGGGAAAAAGCGGTCTAGTTTCAAAGACACGGCAAAATGAAATCCGGCGGAAAAACTAAAAGTAGCACTAAAAGTGCCAGGGAGGAAAATGTTGAGATTCTTTTTGGATCACCAGTTGGCGTCTCCGGGTGTGCTGAGGCCCTCCTCGTGACTGCAGGTCGCCACGAGGGTGTCTCCAATCCTACCGGGGTTGTAAAATTTACGAGACCGCGGGAGGTAAGGTGCCCCTGGACTCATGTCCAGCCTTACGGAAGAGGTTGGCCTCCTAGAGGATGCATGTTTAATAAACAAAACATTTTTTTTATCATTTCTTAATAAAATTTTCGACAAACTTCATGCTTCAGTGAGGCAAAGTGGAAATCCGACTGGTTTAGCCACGAAAAATTTGGTATCAGAGATTGCTCAATGAAAAGTCATATAGATGACAACAGGATTAGTTGGTCCTATCTTAGTAATTTTTTTACTTTGGTCATTTGAACGAATACAGGTGGTGTTTTTGCATATAATAAAATGAAAAACAAATTGAATTGATTTGATCGTTTTCCCTTAGATGGCCCCTAGATTGGAGAAAGACTTGCCAAATAAATGACCGACCATTGGAAAGTTACGGACAAGCTGCACGGACTAATGACTCGGTATTTTTTGAAGGTCATCTTGCACCATCACCACTCTAGCTTGGGAACGTTGTGCCTGGAGGGTGGGGGAGGGTATATCAGTCCGTTTCATTACATCACTGCAAATCGTATGCATTGTATGTATATATGTACATACCTCAAACAGGTATTTGGAACAGGTATTTTTTCGTACCCGTACTAGTTATACCTAGTATGTGAAATTCAAACTGTTTTTTTTCAAACAGTGTTAAAAAACCGTTGTTTTAAAAAAAACACAGTTCGTTTTCGTTTTTTGAAAATAACAGAAACGCCCATCACTATCTATGATACATGTGGTAGAAAAAGAGCGGCAGGATTTGGGTTGATCAAATTCTTGAAAGTTAGTGCATTTTACTGAATTATTGCGTCTGAACGGATTGAACGATGATATGTAACAGGTAACGCAAATCTTCGATTCATATGTGTTTCAATTTATTATTTTTGTTAGTCCCTAGGTATCTTTAACATTTGTTTATCATTATTTTATCATTAATCATGATTACAGAGGATATACAAATCTGGCTATGACCGTAGTTTTTTCTGGTAGTAGGTAGGTAGTAGGTAAACGTGGTGTGGATGAACGGTGCACCTTCATCGACTGCATATTCTTTTTATGCGGCAGTATTATATGTAAAACACAAACAACTATATTAGCTTATTAAATTAATAATTCATCACTCTATTAAATTATTTCCAGTCTAAAATCGTTTGATATGGAGCTCGTTTTGGATATTTTTTTCAGTATTATTAGTGTTGCGAAGGCTGTACTAATGCACTAATCAATTTTATTTGCTTTTATCGAGCTTTCAGCTTTTCTCTTGTTAAATTTTGATGAACCCATTCCCTGCGATACGAATATAGCGAAAAACCAATTTAACATTGCATTGAAAGGCTTAAAAACCAGTTCGCGCTTAATACCAATTGAGTTTCTCTCGTCGATTAACTGACGTGTATATGTACCAACGGCCCGTATAAAAGTTTGCATCATCAAACTGCTTATCCAATACTTTCACATCCCACGCAGCGCAAACTGCACACGCATTCTCGACATTCGAAAACTGTGATTTCAATGGAGACAAATTTATCATTGCATGAAAATTGAAATGAAAGGGAAAGGTTCTCCAGATGTGCAATTTCATTATTACTTCTGTGTCTGATTGTATAATCACATTCATGCGAAGATGAATTTTAAAGAATGCAATCTGTTTACATATGTTCCGCACGGTTTATGTTGTAACAATTTTGTAATTTGGAAACACTTTTTTATACAGTTTATGTGTTTTCACTCTTGAATTATGTTGCTTAAAACATTGTGGAAAAGTTTTATTGCTGAAAAATACATACTTTAAATTTCTACATCGGTGATTTCATTGTAGAAACAGTGGAAGATGAAATATTGGACTAGACCAGGGTAGGCTCTACTAAAATTTCCTGGGGTTTAAAACCTGATTTCGAAACTTCCTACATTCAGATTAATTTAATTTCAGCTGAAGCAGCAAATAAACATTACATTCATTGAATAGTAGAGTAGGTAGACACAGAGAAACATTCATTTCCGCGAATATGCATTCCCGTGTGGTCTACTTCATTGAAATTGTTCAATCGAATCGAAATAATCTCAATTGATTGTCGGCCAAACGATTGTACCTACGGTTAGCTAAGAATAAATTTCAAGCAATCAATTAAATGGGCAGCATTAGACGGAGCTTTCTGGTCGATAGTTGTTAGACACCGGCTACACCATTCGCTGAATATGTACATACTTCTTTTTATGCATATAGAAATACATACATATGTACTTATGTACTACTAAATACATACATATGCACGTGGATCGTGCATCTATTTAATCATTTACCTGGCATACACTCAAAACATTTTCCTTTCATTTCCCGGGTGATTACTTTTTCGTAAAATAAGAAAATCACCACAAAGCTTATCATAATATCTGCACGCAATGCATATTAATTGAGTGGACAAGTAATGCAATTATTGAGTTAACGAATCGCATATCTACTTACATGTAAATATGCATATATTTAAGAGCAAGCATGATATACACTTGCTCACATAAATCACCTTGCAATGAAATGAGTTATTGAACTACCTATGTACTTCAGATATTTTATCTCGACACTTCCGAGGCATGGTAAAAATAATAATTATAAATATAAATATATGCGTCTATTCTGTTAAGTGGTGTACTGCGCTACTAAGCATAAACGTCATATCTGCATTTTCGTCATTTTTGAGTTAACACCGGTGTCAAAAACTACATACTCTATTACATCATTCCACAAAATTTGAAAAAACGTATCTTTTGTAGGAGTATGTTAAAATCAATATTGAAAAGTGCACTCCTCATATATCTACGTACAAATCAAAATACAAATCATTGAATATCTCGAAAGTACTAATATGTAGATTGAACTTTTTAGTAGGGCAGTGTAGTGATTCTGAAAGATAAATAATGTTTCTACCATGCTAGATTGTGTGCTACTGGAATTTTTATTAGTTTCCAGACGAGGAGTCAGCATAATCTACAATTCAATATCGAATCAGCTAGTTTCTATATGCTTCACCATCATTATGCACAATTATTCAAATGTGAAAGTGCACTAGATTAGAGATGCAGTAGTTGATTTAATAACGCAATGGTGCTGGACCATATGATTCCAACGAACGTTTTCTCGGGATTTTAGCTCTTAAATGGCTTTAACGAGATGTTTAGAAGTTGATAGCTTCTTACTACATCTACATATTTGCTTTATAAAAATGGTCTACAGATTCTGCTAAAAAAATCATTGCAAACCCCGAAAAACTAGTCCTAGTTAATTCAAGTATGTTTCAAGACTGATGATACAAAAAAAAATATTTAAGAACATGAGGTTCCATTCAACCCCGTATTCTATACTACAAGTAGCATAGGAAGCCACAAAGTGGAATTGATGTGAAAGTCTGTAGTGTCAAATGTAAATAAAGGCCACTAAAAAATTTAAATATTTTTCAAACTTCCCTTTTCGTAAACTTAACTTTTCAAACTTCCCTTTTTTCCCTCTTGCATCGGAAGTTTGGCGTCCGGAGAATCCTCGGTTGTTATCTAATCTCAACGAATTCTGTTGTAGAGTGCTTACACATTGTTTTTCAGAAGGATTACTATGTGAGCATTTTCGATTCAATAAAGTTTCCAAAAGGGTGTTGTTTAGAGGGTTCCGATTTCAAAATTGTTTAAAACAAAAAGTATCAGTCGAATCGCTTTCTTTTTTTTATTGAAAAATTTGCCTTTTTATATGTATGTTTTGAAGATGATCTAGTGCAAATGATCGGCGAGACTACCCCCAAAGAAGCCAATTTTAGAGGTCCAATTGCCGACCACTTTTTGAAGCAACTAGGGCCATAAATCGTCATTGACGCGAATTACGTTGGCTTCTAAAGCGTTGATCGTCGCTGGATTATCAGCGTAGACCAACGACTTCCCCACAAGAAGTGATCCAACGGAGTCAAATCGCACGATATCGGTGGCCAATTGACGGCGGATCGATGTCTCGAGATAATGCGATTTCAGTGCGGACCATACAGTACATTGTGGATGCAGAAGTAGCTCCGTGACTTGACGTAGATTTTCCTTCCTCCAAGCGCGGCAGATTCGATTATTGACGTAGCCTTTGAGCCAGAAATGGGCCACTTCGTTGAACGAAACTTCCCCGTAAGACAAAGAGTCCACCCTGTTCAACGTGGTTCCGATGGTCATATGACTTTAGACTGACATCCTCTCGCAAAATGTTCACCAAAGTGAACGAATAAGTCCCAACTCCTTGCGCACGACTGCGAATCGATAAATTTGGATTGCAAGCAGCACTGGCGTCGACGGCTGCGAACGCACTATTCTCAATCTTGTCGTTGGCCTAAGATCAAGCAATGTAAAGTGGTTGCGAAAATTTGCAGCCACTTGATGAATAGCACGTGTTGATGGAAGATTATGGTTTCTATACAACTGATGAGCCGACCTTTGAGCTTGCACAACTGAACACTGATTTCGCAAATAAATTTCTACGATTTGCAGACACTGGTGTGGTATAAATCTGGCCACGACAATTTGTCTCAAAATACTGCGTAAAAATAAATGATCTATCGGCACTGTGAATCATCCAGGAAAAGGGCGCCATTTTTTGGGAGTGGCAATGATCAGACCTGAATAGTGTTGTTCTCTGGGTGTCTGTGGGCTTCCGGTAGATGTTAAACTTGAGAAAACTCTCTTTCCTTATGACCATTAAATCGAAGAAGGGTAGTTTCTTATTGCTTTGGACTTCCATTGAAAATAGGAAATCCTTATGTGCTTGGTTAAATTTCTCCAAAGTTTCTGTCAAAGCATCTTTATTTACGGTAGCTAGAATATCGTCTACATATCTCAACCAAACACGAGGAAGCGAGCCGTCTTCATGAAGTTTCTTTTCCAGTCTGTACATAAATATCTCACCTATAAGTGGGGATAAAGGGTTTCCTATGGCAACGCCTTTCATAGCTTTAAAATATTTCCCCCTAAAAGTAAAGTAACTTTCATTCATGCAAATCGAGGCAAGTTTAAAATAGTATTTAGCCCTCTGCCTCCTCTCCGGTGAGCTATTCTTCTCTAATAGCCAGTCCTCAAAGAACGTGAATGCTTGTTTTACCGGCACGCTGCTCTTAAAGATAGCTTGCGATACTTTAGGTAGTAAAGGGGATATTGTAGACATTGTAGGAAAAGCAAACAGGACCTTTGAATGTGAGAAAGATAGAATGAGGCAAATTCTCACAACGAAACTGAAGGAGCTGATGAGAGGAAAGGATACTGTGGAAAAGAAAAATAGTGCCATAGAGACTATCTCCAAGTATGTGGTGAACAAGTCCACTGTCCAATTCGCAGAAAAGCAAATGGAGCTACTTAACCAAGGTCTGAATTTTGTTGTCAAGGAAACAACATTCCCAACAGAAGACTTGGTAGTAGACATCAAAGCAGCGGTAAAAAACTTCCCGAAGAGGAGAAAGCACAGATTAGAGGCAATGTGGCTAAACTCATCAGGAAGGAAAACCGTAAGAGGGAGAACACTGGTAACATACAAAAAGTCCTTAAAGAGTTGGCTACTAAACCGGTCTTTTATACCAAAGCAGATAAAGGAAACGCGGTGGTCATAATGGACAAAGATGAATATAACGGAGATTACAATGAGCTTAGGAAATATCCCTTAGCCAGACTCTATCAAACGAGTCGAAAACCCCAGAATACGACAAAATATACATTTGGCAAACGAAACGGTTAGTTCATTTTAGACTAAGGGAACTTAACCGGGAAGCAGCTTCTGCAAGGAAAAGGAACACAACGTTAGTACGATTTAGCAGTGGCGAAACAAATCCTGGAAGAGGAGCACAACATAGCATGGGACAACGTGGGGGACAGTTACGAAAACTGGATGCGTACGAAAGCCTCAATATATGGAAAACCCCGATGAATAGACGAGTAAACACAGACCATGGAAACTGTGCATTGTTCAGGTTAATTTGAACGTACATTTTATAGTGAGTAGAATAATGTAATTTATACATAGATAGTTAAATGTATTTGAGTAATTATTATATACTTTAAAAGTAAGCACTATAAATAAGGCACCTATGTTACATTAAGATTAGACCGATAAACACTGAAGAAGAGGGTAGATTGCCCTCGAAATATCGATATCTGTCAAAAATTATCAATATATCTAGCTTCAAATGGAAAAAAACGGGTTTTAATTTAAAATAACTAGAAATTGTTAAATTTATTGTAATGCAAAAATTGAACTGAAAACAATTGTGTATATAAAGTCAGCGTTTATGAAACGTAACATAATTATGAAATAATTCATTATTAATGTGTTGTAGGATACGGTTGCCTAGGTATTACTTTTTTCAACCAATGTTTCATTGACTGCGCTTATAATTCATTCCATTCTTCCACAAACTTTTCTTTTGACGTGCTTTTAGAAGTTTTGTTGTGCTTCAGCTAAAGAAGGGGCAACATTGTACTAACGAAACTGTATTTACCTTATTTTATTGTTGTAATTTTCAACTTATCTTGATATATACTAATTATGCTCATTAAAAAAAATGAAGAAAATCAATACTTAGCTCCATGACTAGTTAAAATTAAGATATCTTTAACGCTTTCGCGGCGCATTTTAGTGGATTTTGATGTACCCCTATACTGCCCTACCAAGCGCAAAAGCCGTATCTCAATGAAAGCGAGTTTCGAGATAATTGAAGTTTTGTAAAAGTAGTAATATTGATACACTTCTAATTCCTTAAGTGATTTAAGGTAAAATTAAGAAAGGCGACGAGGAACTCCACTTTTCTCGGTGAGCGGTCTTCTGCTCTTGGATACATCGGGTACTTACACTTAGAAAAATGTCATTTAATAGAATCAAAGTTAAATCAATAGTTGAAATCACTTTGAAATAAAGAGCGAATCTTATTTGAATTCCACTTTATTATAAAAAATTTATTTTCAAATCAAAATTTTTCATCATTGAATTAAAAAGAAAACGTATATGGAGCCAAATCATATTTGAAAATTTTTGAATCAAAAATGTTCAAATATGATTTGGCACCATATACGTTTTCTTTTTAATTCAATGATGAAAAATTTTGTTTTGAAAATAAAATTTTCATAATAAAGTGGAATTCAAATAAGATTCGCTTTTTATTTCAAAGTGATTTCAACTTTTGATTTAAAGTGATTCTAAAAAAGTGTTAAGTGGTGAAATTTTTCTGAGTGTAGATTTAAAAAACTTTCTTAAGGTGTTTTCCATATGTTTGAAATAAGATACCATTAAAAGGATTAGTTCATTTTGTATTGTTTGAAGCTTTCTAATGTTATACAAATCAATTTTTCGATTTTTTTTTAAATACCGCTTTTGCGCTTAGTAGGGCAGTATGCTATTATGCATTGAAATTTTTTGTAAAAAGCAAGCATTGGAAATAAAAACTGATCATGCTTTGTGCTTGCTTATGATAAAGAATTGGACATTTTGAGGCCAATGTGGTCGCTGAGTGCCTAAAAGAAGGCAAGGATTTTTTCAAAATTCGATACAACTTCTGACAAAAATATTAGATCACCACGAAACTTGAAGTTACTCAAACAATACATGACTATAAAGTGAAAAAAAAAAACCATCAAAATACCCAGTCAAATTGAATTTTTCAAGTTATTTCTATTTTGAACACTCGAAACTTCTGCTGATGAGAACTAAGGATCAATATAACATTCAGAGGATATATTGATCCTTAATCATTACTAGATCTGATCGAAGTGATTTAGAAATGTGGACAGCTCTGTGACAGTGGTATCATCTTAAAAAATAGCTAAGAAAAAAATTTCTTTTCGCCCTATAACTTCCGGTGCATATATGACATCCAAACTAAGTTCATATAGTAAATAGACCACATTGTGGAAATTTTAATAATCCGTAAATGTGAAAGCTTTTGCGGGTGGTATCCCTTAATTTTTTTAACCCTATAACATCCAATGCAACCAACGAATCGAAAGAAAATTCACAGTGCGGTTTGGCCTCAACGTGAAGGTGGTATCCTTTTGACTGTAGTGCTAACAGAGAGTTTCCAGCACCAGGCATTTTTGAAATTTTCATACCAACAAATGCTACCATTAAATATTCATATGGGGAATTTGTATAATGAAAATATGTAAGTAAACAATGTTTCAATTTTGCAAATTTTAGAAATTGTTTGTAAAACAACTCCATATATCTTTATGTCCCTGAAACTTTCGATGAAGTCATCGGATGAAAATGAGATTGATAGGGTATGCTGATTTCGCAGCTACAAAACCGAAAACCTAATGCAGTTTTCGGATCAAAGTGGTGCATAAGTCACCACTTACAGATACAGGTTGGCTGTTGTAAGGAGCACTTGTGGTGGAATATGCACTCGAAATTGAACAATTCCTCTACATTTTTTCGAAAATCATTGTTTCTAGCGGTTCCTATGGGCTAGAGTTTTTTAATTTATACTGTATACACAAGTGGGTAGACTACTGGAAGTTAGCTTGTTTGGTCATTGTTTCAAATCCCCCTATGACCACACACCGAACTACGAATTGAGTCAAATCAGGAGCAAAATGAGCTGTGAAATTAATTATTTCGCACTCGCATACATTGATTGTGATTGCAGTATCGAAAACACAATTTTATGTGCATTTTTCATCTATTTTTTCGAAAAATTCCCATAGATATGTAAGGCATTGTGGATCTTTTTCCGAAGATAATATATTTTGGAGTAATTTTTTCGAGCTTGAAATAAATATGGAAGCAGAAAAATAGAATGCATTATGCTTAGGATTTCGTAAAGCACCATATTCCTTTGAGAGTTTCATGAGCGAATAATAAGATTCGTAATACTGGGTTGCAATTTTTGTTAGTAAAAAGTAAGTAATTTTTGTTAGTAAAGTTATGAATAAGTATTCCTTTTCACCTGTTATGTCTATGTAAATATCGGTTAAATTGTCAATCGATTGTAGTGCAAATTTTCTCTTGTCCTAGTTTCTAACAACTGCTACTGTTTCATTTCAGAAACTAAACCCGGAAATCTACTTTTTAAACATCGAAATTGAATTCTGATTCCAATGTACACAATGTATTGATTGATACAATTTCATCAATAATATTATGATTGCAGTATTGGACAGATGATAGCTTGTTCAACCTACGTTGTGCTTACATTGGAATTTATTTACAACGTTTGTTTTTTAACAGTAAATGTTCACCTACATATGGACATACATTAGTAGAGACAAAATACGACTCCCTAAATGTATGGAATGTGCGCACTAGAGAGCCAGTGTCTTATTAATAGAGACTCAGCAATATCAGCGAAATTAATGTCATACTGCAAAAAAAAAACGAAGAAAATGCGATACATTACACAATGCAGTAGATGGTTGGATGAGATTAGCATTGAATGACGAAATCTACTATGATTTATTGCGCGTTGAAAACTTTATTATAATAAATCTACTACAGTCAGTAGTCTATGAAAACTACAAACTTGCCTTTCGATATTTTAATTGTAAGACAATCATGATACAAAGTAATTAGAGCTGGAGACCGTGATGCTTGACATTCATCGTTCCAATTCAACTGATTCGAAAGAGAAAGTCTTTTGCGGTTATTCGCACCATTGTAGCTCTCATGATTGAATCTTGCGTGTAGGTGATTCCTCGATGATTCAGATAAAATACAGGCATACGATTCAACCTCAACCATTGGAATTTTAAGTTGTGGAAGGTGGGAGCTTGAAGTAATGCTATGATACTTGAAATCAATTTTTGAAGAGGAGGCTTAAATTGAATGACTGCTAAGACATGGGTACGTTTAATGGACTTTGACAACACTTAAAATAATGGCTCAAAGTTCGTCGACAACCCGACTAGCAATAAACGACTGCCAGTCGGACCAGTCACCTTCCCTCTAGCTTAACGAATTTCATACTCAGTCTGTTGTAATATTTTTTCATAGCATTTGCTGTTAGTTCATACATTTAATTTTGCCTAAAACAGTCTGAGTCCAAATTTATAATCACTTCGAAAGCGTATACCCATAATGTTTAGTAATGAAGTCTTATATAATTTTTTACATTGAATTTTGAGTGTTCACTAATGCAAGATGCCTTTTAATATTTAACAATAATTTAATTAAAGATCAAATAAAATATGACTTAAAATTATTATAGCCTATCATCAATTCCTTCATTCAATTGACTCTTATAGCTTCGGCAGTGGCTGTCACAACTTTTCCTACAGCAAATACTGCGAGTACATCTAACATAACACGTACACATCCACAGATGTCGTTAATATTGTTTTTTCCAAGCTGCACACTAATTTATTAGCTACCAGAAATCTCGTTCAACTCAGCGATCAGTGGTAGATACAATAAATTCGCTTTACGACAATTTGCTGCGAATAACCTTAAACTTAAACTATACAATTAACAGTGTCACATCTTCGCATCAGAGAAGATTCAGCTGGTAATGGCTAGAAATGCTTGTGTAACTAGAAAGCTTGCCTTGAATCTTGAAAAGTGGTATTCGTACCTGTCTGCGCCGTTCCCGAGGTTCCGATTGTTTGCAGTAAGAAAGTTGCAGGTGAGAAATGGGCGAATGGATTTAGTTGTAGAGCTTTATTGTTACATGTTAGTTGTATATACGAGCTATGAGCATGACTCGATACTTACTCGTATCTACATTTATATGCAGTTTAATGGATAAGTACAAAGTTAACTGGTTTTATTGTGGCTGTGCAAACAGCTTCGATGAATCTTTTGTTTCTTCCTACTTTGCTTAGAGAGTATGCCAATAGTTGATGACGCTCCATATTCAATATTATAGTAGATGCATTTCTCTTTTTCGTTTTGCGATAAAATGTGAATGATCTTTGTTATCTTGAAGACAATAGATGTATAAAAAGTCAGATATCTCATGTAAATGACGGGAATTTGTTTTGGAAAGTTTGTGTCGAAATGTGGGGCACGATCATTAAATGTTTATGAAAATGTTGTTTTTTTTTTCATATATGATATGTTTTGTGCATAATTTGCACATACCATGGCTGGAAATTATAATTAAAACAAGGATTTCTTGGCGGAAAGGGCTAAATTTATCATAAATAGCTAAATTTTATTCTAGCTCCTTTATTCTAGCTCCTACTCGGCCGTGCCAATAGTACCTATCAGTTGCCGCAATGACTACTTGCGTCCGAGCAGGAGGAGTCTGTTAGGTATCATTCTGTTCTCTTCAGCTACTATACCGTCTCTACATATACTGAAACACGTACCAAAACATCATCTAAATGCAGCAACGCCTTCACGACTCTGTCCGGCTTCAAGAGTAGATTGTAGAGAAGAGAGTTTGTCGTTCTCTTCTGAAGCAGAGGCACTTGAGGAAAGTGTGCAATGCATCATCAGTTTCCTAAGCGCAGTATTTGCAGTATTCTGCCGGGACTTTACCCTATTATATGAAGATAATTCCTAAAGTAGCCGTCACCTAATAGAAATTGGCTCAGGTAGAAGTTTATTTCTCGGTGGTCACTACTAATCAAAGATGTTGATCCGTCTCCTTTTGATTTTATAGCACAGCGATCTTCCCAAAGCTCAGGCGTTTCCACTAGTGCTTGATCGGCTGCTGTCTTTCTCCTTAATTCTAAACTATTCAGGAATACCTCTTTACGCTCGTTTGCCAGTACGCCGACTGGAATTAGCCCTGATGTGGTGAGCATAGAGTTTCCCGATAAGTACGGCATCTACTTGTGATTTGTAGCTCTTTTCTACAGCTCGAGCGATTCTAGCTCGATACTTTTAAAAACTTAAAGTGGTGGCCCATATCTCCACGCTATACAGCAACATTGAACGAACTACTGCCCCTAAATAGTTTGTGTCTGCTCAGGATGTAGTCTATAGAGCTGTAATCCCTAAAATTATATCGCATAATTTTCGGAAGCACCCCTGGAAAGTCAGCTTTGAGACAAGATACTAAGCCGATTTTCTGGTCTCAACTATTTTGGAGCCAAACATCATGGGTATGCCAGTCTGCTCGTCAAATTGCCAATGTCGGTTTTTGTGATCTGAAGACCATAGTTTTCTATCAACCCTGCTCTTTGCTTGTTTTAATTAGTTCTGGAGGTGAGCCTACCAAAACCACATCTTTCAACATCTCAAGGCACAGGAACATTCTACAGATCTGGTTTACAAATGGACTCTTGCATTAATCCTCGCATTAATATTTTTCTAGCGTGTTGAAAACATGCATTATACAATCGTAGCAGCGTTGAGAGATGATTCTTTGCTACTGCTGTCAGCACTTTCACTGTGGTGATCACTTTGATACCATTTCAACAGTTACTGCTCCGATCTGGTCCATTCTAGTCCTTTTTTAAGGGATTGTAGCCCATGCACTTGTAGTAACATATCACTTCAGATCGCCTGATTGCTCTGGCATATACCCTGCCAAGTCTTATCCGCCCAGCCTTATCTTATTGGGAGAGAAATCCACCAAAAGCAAGGGAAATGCAAACAATAATAGAAATGGAGAATGCAAAATCTTCATAGCTTGTTGATATTAGGCTGAGTTATAAACGAAGTATTAATTGGAAAAAAAATATGTATAGACATCTATTATACGCTTTAATTGCTACCTAACAAGAGTACACTTAGGGTGAAACGAGACCTTTGTGCGTCAGGTGAAATTGGACTCTCAATCACGTTTTCTACTTCATTGTTTTTTTTTTATTTCCAAGGAATATTTTAGTGTCAATTGACGAACATGTAATGCATATCGTCGCTGTTAAATCAAACCGGCATATCTGCAAAAATTGAGTTTTTGAGTTTTTGGTATCAAAAAATTCCTCTTTTTCCCGTCTATTTTTATGTCGCACCGGCATATCGTATAGTTGAATAAAAATCCGTCTAATGGTGCTGTGCCGGTATGTATTTACGAGGAAACAGCCCACACGCGAAAACTTTAAATCGCTCTGGTGAAAAATATGCATTTTGCAGATATGCCGTTTTGATTTTACAGCGACGATATATAGGATTCGGTCTGTACCTTTACTTCTCGGGTAAAATTTTTTTGGATAAAAACTGGCTTCTACGCTGGGAGAAAGTTGACCGAAAGCTCTAAATATAATGGAACGGATTTTGGCTAGAAACGTACAAAACAAGAAAAAGAACCAAAAGTGACATCTTCTTCCATATTTCCACTTCATTCGTTATCACACAAATAACAGATCTCTTTCCTAGCTCAGTTAAAAGAGCAAAAGAAGCAGTGGCTCTCTGCAAAAGTGGCATAAGATCCCTATGCGGAGCATTGACAGGACACCTTCCATGCAAAAAGTACCTCCACAGGATATGTGAGGAGCAAGGCGACCGCTGCAGATACTGTGGGGAAACGACAGAGTGTGTAGAACATCTGCTCACAGTCTGTTCAGCACTAGCGAGAAGAAGATTCGAGCTCCTTGGCTCTGCTCTTCCTTCCACCAGGGACATCACAAATGTCCCGTCAAGGAACATATACAGGTTCGTTAGAAGCCTGGACATCCTATAGGACATAACGCAGAAGATGCACAATAGACCCAGGAGGTCGCAGTGCTAGGGTCCCTCTGGACCCACTCTAGGCTATCATCATCATCATCATCATGGAAAAACAAATTGATGCCCTGACCTCAGTAGAAACAGGTTTACATCGTGGAAATTGGCATGAATGCTGCTGGTAGCTTATGCCACCGATGTTATATCAGAGAAAAAATTCCTGCTCCTGA
Organism: Nemotelus nigrinus; assembly: GCA_947369275.1. NCBI lineage: Eukaryota > Metazoa > Arthropoda > Insecta > Diptera > Stratiomyidae > Nemotelus > Nemotelus nigrinus. The sequence goes on from OX376374.1 coordinate 8,900,831, forward strand.
ATCGCTCGATTGAATCGTTTGCTGCTTATCACGCAAGTGGATCATAGAAACCCATGAAAGAAAATCCTGGACTTTTTCTTCTTGACGGGCTTGTGTCAGACAAACAAGAACTCTAACTTCTCCCTTTGCATTGCACTCACCGAATGCAGCGGTGCAATGTCACTTTCATGTTCTCATTGAGCTCTTATTATGAATGAGGGGTGAGAAATTGGCTAATATACCACCGAGGGTAGAGCGTGAAGGTCAATCAAGCTCCCAGATTGTTAAAAGCAGCATTTATGAAAGCAGCTACAATGCATATAGCGATTCGAAATTTTGAAAAATCAGGCATTTGTCCTCTGAATAGAAACACCCTCACAAATTTTAATGTCGCGCCATCTGATCTGATGCAACCCAAATATATTTAAGCAGTGTAATAACCAAGAATGAGAACTTGACAGTAGCCATGGACATCCAACGTCTAAAGTTGTCGACAATCGATCTTGAGGAAGTAATTTTTCAGAAAGAATATCACTTGCGAGTGAATATCCTCTGAGATTGACTGGACTTAAGCCTGAAAATGAAATGTAAAACCTCTTATTAGATCTCCGCGAGGAATATGCATCCTCTACCGCAGGAGGCAAACATAATTGTACAAAGAAAAAGCATGCGTCGCGGAAGAATCGCAATTCTCGCATCGCCAACTTACATTCAAAAACTGTAGCAGCAAGAACAGAAGCACAGAAACGAAAAATGGAAAGAGCCGGAAAAAGACAAATCACAGTCAACAAGAGAAAAATTTAAGAACAGCAACTATTGTGCATACAAGAAATTTCGTGAACGTTTTTACTCTTCCATAATCTTCTCCAAAAATCAGTTAAAAATTTTTTGTTCGGCTGATGGTATAATTTCCAGAGCTCAGAGTAAAAAGGACCCTCGTTATCTAAATTTCTCCACAGATATTGATATATGTATATATTTTAATTTAGGGGAAAAAAAATGTATGGACATCTATTATACGCTTTATTTTGTACTTATATCTTATTAAATTTTGCCTGATCTGATTTCTTTAGCTTTCAAAAGCGAAAATTTTAAATAAAACAAATTTTTCCTTTAGAAGTTTAATATTTTTCAATTTCTTGACAGATAAGAAGGTTTTAAATGTAATTTTTTTCAGTGCCTATTGGTTGAAACCTATAGAAGGACAGATTATCCTCGAAATATCGATACCTTTGAACAAATTGAAATATATCTAGCATTTAAAGAAAAAATACACCTTTCATTTATCTCGCCTTTACAAGAAATTGCACATTGAAACTATTTAACAGGCTCATGCATATTACGGCAGTGCACTAAAATCAACAAGACTCCATTGAATACAGATATTATTCAACTGGTCAATGTAATCAATTCACAAAATTATATCATCAATTCATTTTTGTTAAAGCGAACCAACGAAGATAATAATAATAATAATAATAATAACCATGCTAAAATCAATCAGAAAATTGACTAAAATAAGCTCGTCAACGCATTTTGTTGATGTGCTTATAATTAAAACAAATGAGCAATCTCAGATTAAAATTGCATTATTACTTCTCTTGATTTTTCATCTCTGATTCACTTAAAATTAATTTGAATTTTCAATGAATAAATTTAGATTAGTAATTTCCTTATTTTTCATTTCTCGCGATCATACCATACAAACAACGTCTACGGCTTAGTATATTTTTCCTAACGAAAGAAACGAATATTAATGCCGTCGCATCAAGGCAAAGGTCAGCTGATTGTGTTAAATTGTAAATATATATACCAAGATAAATTGCAGCCTTGACTTCCATTATTTTGTTTTTAATTGAATGATAATGGTTGTCGAATTTCGCTTGCAGCTAAGAATTTGCACGTCAGCGCAACATTTCGCTGTTGGTGCCAGGTTTAGATTGCATGATGCATCTGTGAAACTGTAATTCTGTACGAGGGTCTAAGTTCACTTGAATGAAGCCATGAAGCCTACTTTACCTTCTAAGCATGAGCTGGCTATGAATTCATTATGCGCCCGCTAGCCACATATTTTCGAGAGACAGCTTCTTCACTAGAAGGTCAGAGCTTTCGGTTCACCAGTTCCAGAGCACGCATCAATGCATTATCGCATTACAATAATCATTAATAACTAATGATCTGAGAAGAACATTTTCAAACAGATTACAGTACAATTTTTTTTTGTATTTTTGAGTGTACAGGCTCAGGAAAATCGTAGAGAAAATTTTTGAATTCATCATGTTCGTATCAAATGCATCAATTAGTATTAGGGTTAAATGTAGTAGGAAATAGCGGTCATTGCAAACGCTTTCAGCTTTATCGAAGCCAATCAATTTAACTATGTTAATTCTGATAGTGCTTTGAAAAATGCAAATAATTCAAGTAATTATCCAGGATCATTTTAAAACGATTTCATCTTTTCTGGGCTAGTTGGTTTCGTACGAAATCGGATTCACTTTCAATCTTTATTTTTCTAAGCATGCGGGGAAACTCGTTAAGGTGTGTAGCTCACATGATTAGTGCTGGTTGTGGTGAATTCGTTAGTGCTGCGATGCTAAGTGAATTTCAAGTAAATTTCGTACGATAAATAAGGTCAGACGAGATAAATATAATATATACTTTGCATTTTGACTAGTAAGTGGCTTATGTTTAAATTGCAGATTGAATGATAAGCAAAAAATATGCACATGTACATACGTACGTGATGCAAAGTGTAAATAGGTTTATATCATATAAATGCTATCTCGAAGCAATGAAAAAAAAACTTAGAATAGAGTAATTCAGTGAAGTTGGAAGCTCAGATGCTCATGACAAACACAATTATTTTAGACATGTTAAGTTCCATTACCATTCAGCATGAAGACGTAACATCTAAGTGTTTTGCAAACTTATTAACATAATTAACGTGTTAAATCGTCAAAAAAGTAGAATAATTAACTGGTTCAAAGTTGATAATTTTAATGCTTACTGCTTGCTTTGGCTTTACCCATGTTGAAAGTAGAAGTAAAATGTATACCTGTTTCAAGATTTCGTGTTGTTGTCAATTTTAAAATTGATGTCGAGTTGTCATTAAACCTTTGCTATTCACGATCTCTTAAAATTTTTAAGTAAATTAGTAGAAGAGTATGCTAGTGAGATCATGGGGTTTATTTCTCTAAGATTTAGATTTTATCTAAAAGCATTAGAAATTTTCAAGGCTACCATTTACCATTAGTCTCAAAGGTTTCGAATTTCACGCACCGCCGTGATGAGGTGTGAGAATTGAACATTGTATCGTCGGTTTGCCGTCGCAGTTCGTTCTGTCCATGTTGTACTTTCAATTTTTTTGTGTTCAAGTAAATGTCCAAAAAAAGAACCAAAATAATATTGTTTACCGAATATTCATTTTTCCATATGTATCCTGTTTGTTGCAATGGTTAATTGCAATGATATAAAACATGTCTAATCAATTATTATGCTTTTCATTATGCATTTATACGGAGCGTCTTTTATTTAGAGATGTATTAAGCTGAATCTACCTGATTCTGCCGCACCAAATAGCTTAGCACGAAAGCCTTTAGATTTAACTTGAAATTTGTATCTTTATTGTTTAAAGTTTGGTAAAAGCAATGGGAAACGAATGAAAAGCTGTTTGGACAAAACTGTCTATTCTATCCATAAACTATCTAAAATTATCTAGATTCCATTAATAGATACTTTAATGGCTAAATGTTTTATGTCCTTGAAATATAGGCAAATTGAATTGCACATATTTATAGGATGATCACCAAAAAGATAATTGACTAAAAGCAGAGGATTAAAACATTAATTCTGGCTGCAGGAATCCCGTTATAATTAATTTTGATCGCAATGATGTAACAATTGGAATTGTTTTGTTCACGATACTATTTGAAAATTGATTTTACTCAGTCGCTTCGAAGATTTGCAGCATTATTCATCAAACATCATTTTTCATCAAACATCTAAAAATTTTATACACGGAGAATTGCTCACAGTATATCGTATCAATAGTCTCCGCTATTAAATTGTAGGTAGACTTCTATGAAAAAATTGTTTAAAATATATAAGCGCTACTTTAAACTGTAAATTACTAGTAATCATTAGATACAATTTTGCACAATAGTATGCATGAAATTCACACATTTACCGTTATTTTAGACTGCTTTTTCAAACAGAGCTTTTTTTTTCAAATAATAATTTAAATTTTTTGAGAATAAAACAAAAATTAAGAGTTTTTATCATGAGAGTAAATTATAGGATGTATACAGTTTGCCAAGAAAAAAATTGTCGTTTTTGGAGTGAGATAAATCGACAAGAGGCTATTGTAACTCAATTAAACCATACAAGTACACTATTTTCTGTTGCCTTTACACTAATGGCTTTATCTGCCCTTATTTGTCAAAAGTGTAACTACCGATATAATGGACAGCATTGCTCCGAATGATTAATGGATCCACCAGAATGAAACCATTGATAAAACTGAGGGGATACAAAGAAATTTAGGGCTACCCCCCGCAAAAGTTTTCAAAATTTCCTAGATCGTAATACTATATTTGTTTATTTTCACTACGAGATCCCTATGATTTGAAAATTTTATGATAAAATCGCTTGCTAAAGATATGCAAAAAAAAAACCAAACCAACCATAGCTGGCAACCCTATCATTGTTATTCCAAATGATTTCTACTGAATATTGCCTACAATAAGTTCAATTTGCCATGTGAATTTCGTTATGATTCCATGACTGTACTGGAATCTATAGGGCAAAGAGCTTTATTTTCCTGAGCGAATTTTCAAAATTTAAGACACCAAAATTACCATAGCTGGCAGCTCCAAAATAATTTTTAAAACAAATTTCTACCAAACATGGTTTAAAGTCAGGTTGAGCTACTGTGTTTTACCCTTGCATTCTAGTTACATCCATATATTTGACCTTGGTGTCCCGCAGAAGCTTTCGAATAAGCGTCCAACATGTTCAAAAGTAAATGAAAGGCAATCAAGCTTTCGAGCTAGATTTCTTAAAATTCAAACATAAACCTTAGAGCATAAACAAACACTGAAAAATTAAATCCTGAAATGATAAGCTGAAAGCCTCAATTGAAAGTTCTATCATTAAATACCATAAAACACAAAAAGAAACCCCTCTATATATATCTCATCAAGATAAGAGTTTTGTTTCAAGGTCGAGGCTGAAATTTGGCAATAGTCCTGCTTTGCTGTCAAAAAAGGATTCTTTCTCTTAAGTCTGTCAAAAGAAAATATAGCAACAGAATTCGAATGGAGCTTGCAGGATCAATTTATAAGGATTCGCGCATTAAGGCATCCTCTTAACCTATTCCACTTTACGAGTTTTTCACCGGGATAAATAGTAAAAATATTTCATTGAAGGAAGCATATTTTAGTATGAGTCATGGGGAAGTCAGCGGCTTGTGTATATAGCTTTCGTACAAAATTTGCAGATATGTCTTTCTCCTTGCTTGAGTCCTTACTTTCTGAGTCATTTATTATATATGGCTGCAGTACTGCTACGCATTAAAGAACATTTACAGCACAGTATAACATTTTGGTATCATTAATTACGAACACTCTATGAAATTTGATTTCTCACATTTTAAATTTTTCTTCCGTTGCATTACTTCAACAACACCGGGGCACAAGGTTCCATGACATAAACATCGAATCGACTAATTTGAAGTTATATACACGAGTTATATTATACGCGGCTGAATTGTGAAACTTATTAACGACCTAATCATCTATTGTTTAAGTTTTTTCTTCAAAATCATACAGCTATAATTTTCACAAGGAAACCTTATTGTGACAGTTTCTCACGTTTCACTCATAAACCAAGCCAAAAAGATGATGCCCAACGATGATTTTTGGCGCGAAATTACATTTTAAGAATACTTCTTCCACTTGTTATTAGCAATTCGATGTTAGCATCTAGATTTTCTGAAAAAAAAACTCTTCCTGCCATTCGATTTTCATTGTTGCAATCATCACCACGTAAGTAAATGAAACAATTTTATTTTGTTTTCAATAGTTCGATTCGATCTCAAAAATTGACTTTATTCAATATCATTCGTGTAGTTTTTTGTAGTCTTCAGGATCTCTGAAAGACACCATTCTTTTGTCTGTTTTTTTTTGTTCTTTGAACACAATTACTTTCTTAATAGTATATATATACAAAATAAATGTATTTTAGTGACAAAATATCGAAAGAAAGTCTGGTTCGAAACAAAATAAAATATGAGAAAATGTTTTATGGTTATGCAAAAACATGACAAAATATCATTTTACTCAATTCAAAGAAATTCATTTTAATACACAATGATAGCGGGGACTTTCATGAAAAATATTTCTAGTCCAATTCTATTTTCTAGTATCTTCATTTCAATTGAAAAGTGCTACGAAATATGCAAATGTATGATATTATTTACAAATGGTTGTGTTTTTCATCAATGAGAAATAAATATCTTTTCAAGGAAATAAAATTTAGGATGTATTTTTCTAAAAAAATTAATTGTGTCATATGTAATTTCAAACAAAAGTTTTCAAGTTTGGCAATGACAACAACTGTGTAATGATATGAAACGCAATTAAGATTATTACTCGCATCAGATTTTCTTCTATCCGAAGGAAATTATGAGTTTTTCTTCGCGTATGTTGTGAGTTTAAAAATCTGAACGAAAGTTAATTGACTTTTAAGGCTCTATTCGTGCGTATCACTTCTAGTTTAGGTGGATTTTTTTTTATGTTTTATATTTTCTTCGTGTATAATAAAATGTTCCTCGTCGTTTTCGTTTTTACAATAACAAGGAATCAAACATGACAAATTAATCATAGTAATTTTTTTATGTAAAATCACAGCAACAATCAGTTCATTTTTATCGTTTGCATTCATTACTAGCCAGCATTTCGAAAATGGTTTTTGTTTTTCGAAAAATAAAAATGAAAAATCAAAACCTGTTTTCGTTAGGATGAAAGTCAAAGTGTTTTTATGTAGATTAACAAAATAAATGTTGCGTAAATGGCTAATATTCGACCGATTTGAAATAAACGAAATGCTAGTAGGAATTATGCGAACGTATAAAAATCTCGTCTCGTCTTAAGTTTAATAAATTGTAAACTAAAAACTAGTAGTTAAATTAAGCAATTTAATATAAATACCTATAATTCAATGCACAATCTACTGCTCTAACACAGTTCGAAAGTCTCTCCGAACGCGCCACAGCATTAATTCGAGACAGGCCCTACTATCTTCGAAACTACTGTGGCCAGTTTCGCAGACTTGAATATCACGTTTCAAGTATGTTTTCGTCAGGTTTTTCAATCCCCGGCGGAAGGGAAAGCCACTGCAGTGCGGAAATGCTATTGATGTGTCAATGATGTTCTTGTGCAGGATTCGAAGCACGCGAAGGTCATTTTCGAGCGCGTGTCCTATGAGAATCGTTTCAGAGTTGAATAGCTGCAGGAGATCTTTCTGGATTTCTTGGAGACTCTTCACGTTACAGTTCTTGGAAAGGAGATCTTTCTCGGTGATGCCAGAGAAGCGGGTATTGTAGTCGACCACTTCTGATTCTGGTCGAACGTACTGCTCGTACACCAATTGGCCATCCGCTCCAACCACTGTTACTTTGGCGACTTCTAGGCCCAGCCCGGTGAAGCACATTTCACAGTCCATCGCATAGACCTTAGCGTTTTCGTCTTCGTTTGCGCTTTCCGGCAACGGTCCTGTACGGACATAGTCGTCAAAGGGCCCGTTCAATCCAACTGATACTCCGGACCATACGTGGAAGCGGTTTTTCGAGCAGCCCGGCGTGCTGACATCCTGTTCGCAGCACGTGTACTCGCTGCAGAAACCGTAGCCTGGCTTGTAGACTTGAAGAACCTTGCCCCAGTGATACGTACATTCCTCCTGAGTTAGATACTCCCCGTCTGGAGTAACGTAGAAGGGATTTTTGCATCTAGCGCAACTTTTTTCGAGCGATGAGTATAGAAATTGTGCGAGGATGCCAGCATCCGCAGAGTATACATTCGAATCAACTGCTACGTCTTCCTCTCCATTTTCAGAGGCATCACTATCCACCGATGGAGGACTTGACGAATCACTTCCCCTTCCGCTATCGCCAGACAATTGAATAACATCACTGTTATTATCCTCCCAAGTCCCACTGTCTCGCTTTCCTAGAGGTTCCTTTTTGTCGAGGAAGCTACTGCAGATCTTACTTGCGCTATAGCCGCGAGGTGGATGTTTGTAGATTTCAGCCAGGCCAATATGAACTTCACTCTCGACCGGGTAGCCATACATGCGAAGTTGTGCAGGATCGATAATGTAGTGACGCAGATATTGCACCAATTCCAATTCCTGTAGATTCAGCTTTGTGTGCTGACGAAGTGGTGGCGTTACGGCCCGTGCCACCTTTGCCAAATTATCGATGTTTATTAAAGTGGACTTTTCCAGGACCGCTCCTTTGCCGGCGTTGGATGCATTTGACAGTGGCGATATTCCAGCTTTCGCTGGCTTCCGGAACGATTTTGGTGTGGACGGTTGCTGATTTTCCTTGCTCTCCTCATCGACATCCATCTGATGGGTTGCGTACAAATTCGTGGACTGGCGGTTTTGCTGATTGGCTTTTCGTTGTCTTCGATTGCGGCCTGACTTCGAAGTAGTTTTCTTGATTTTCTCCTTTATTTGATATGCTGTTGCAATATCGTCGCTGCTAGTTTTCGATGAACTTCTGCTGACATCATCGCTGACCTTTGTTATCGGCAACTCATCAGTGGTGTTTTTTTGATGGCTGGTCACAGTGTTTTCGGTGCTGTTGTCGATAATGTCGGACGAATTGTCTTCGGAAGGAGGAAGAGGAAAATAACAATAAGAGATTTTTTTTACAAGTAAAGTATATTTTAAAGAAAAAAATCTAATAGGCGTGAACTTGTTAGCTAGTGCTGTGTTGTAGTTCTTTTTTTTTTTTTTTAGATGGAATTGATTTGGAAGTTGTGTTTTTAATGGATTAGTGATTTCACTGTTTTGCATTAAGAAATGAGTGGATGAAATTGAAAGGAAGACAGATAAATGTTAGTGAAAATTGAAAATATGATTCGATTGCAAAATCATGAGATTAGTTACGATGGTTTCGTTTCGATTGCAAACAATAATTCAAAATGGCACTATGCTTGATAACGCTATTGGCGGACTCATAACCTAATTTCTAACAAAACCGATAATATGTAATTACGATTACCAATTATTAAAATTGCAAAGGCGCATGCTGCCAGTGCGTTCTAAGTATTTCTTCGCATTAAAAATTTGATTTGAGATTTTCGTGGCCTGTTTGAAAGTGGGTTTCCCAAGTGGCTTTACGCGCATTATGCGAACATTATCAGTAGATATGACTCGTACTGATAGTAGACTTGATAATAATATCATATGTTGAATTATCAGCGTGTTAGTAATATTTCCCTAGATTTTTATCGCTTTGCTGTATTTAGATATGCATATAGTGTTTTCAAGCAAAAAAAAAGTGCTTGAAAAAAGGAGTATCTTCTCACGATTGATGAAGATATATTTATGAATAGATTTAGGTTAGGGGTGGGAGAGGATCCCAAATTTAAATAGGTCTATGTGCGCAGAAGTGCGAACATGAAATCAATTAGGTGTTTTTGATTGAAGATTATTGAGGCTCTCCAGAAAAAAAAAACCTATTCAGATAAATCATATCTAATCTGGAAAAACATACAATGCATGAAAAATATGTGGGAAATTTTACGAAGGATAATGTTTATTAGCGCGAAACCTAGATAAAATCATACGTTTAGACAGCAATTCTACAAAATAATTATTTTAGTAAACACTGCAGGTACGTTAAATTTTATATTTCAAGCACTATACGTTACTTATACTTATCTCTACGATTTGCATATTTATGAGATCAAGGTTTTCAATGAGGGTCTTGTTTTAGTGACCTAAAAATTGGTTCCAAAACTTGAGTGCCTATGAAATTATGAGATTAATTATAAAATAAAACTTGTTTCAAATTTTTAGGTTTTGATTCTGCATTTACTTTCGTTTAACCGTGTCTTTTCGTAAACTGCCTGATGAACGCTTACACAATGCATGTTAAAAGTCTCGTTGGGATTGCCAAAAATGTTAGATTTGAGAAAAAAAATTTAGCAGCAGTGAGATACTGTTAAGCAAAGCACTAAAATACTGTCAAGCTAGTAGAATTGGCAAAACCTTAAAGAAAACTGAAAAATATTGTGTGAGATTTGTCTTAACGACATACATATATTTATTATTGAGTTTTTTTTTGCGTTTACAAGTATAAGTACAGTTATGATAATCGTGATTACAAATCGGTTTCACTCACGCGAAAAATTATAGCTTGGTTTGCAACACTGCCAACCATTTTTGTATTCAAATTACAAACTTACATAAGTTACGAATCTATTCATAATATTAATAAAAACCACGATCAATCAAAACAGTGACATCACTTTTTTCATTAAAAATACACCAAAAATTATTTACAACTGACATTTACTATGATATCCACAAATATCTTCGAAACCACCAAAACTTACTTAAACACTAAGAACCTGTGCATCAACTGTTACATAATAGCTACCTAGACCACAATCTCGAAATCAAAAAAACATTTGAAATTCAGCAAAAAAAAAAACTTGTTAAACGATTTACATAAGAGTGTACAGACACGCTTTTATGCCTATTTTTATGTTCCGTTAAAAAAAAGCGGCGAAATGAATAACATTTAACTTAAAAATAAATATATGTCCTTCACCAAGTTTGATGTGATTTTGATGAATGATTAAATTTGACTATAAAAAAAAGTTGAAGTCGAACTAGAAAATACAATAACATGCTTTTGATGTGTAAAAATTTTGATTCTTAGTGACATTGTTTGCAGTATGGTAGTAGTGGTTTTAAGAGTAATAAACGATATTTTCATGCGACACACGCTTTTGATACAATGCCTTTTGTACTTTGCATGTTTTTATGACTATTCGTTTCACCACAATTGAGCGGAAGACGATTTTCGTTATTTTTTCTTGTACTCGTAATCAATGATACCAAACTCGTATATGTAGCTGCTTTCAGTTTCGATTTTCGTGTGTCGAATGATTACAAATAAGAAAGTGAGCCATTATATGGTACTATTGATTTGGAAATTTCCGTACGATAATGGCAATAAATTGCAATTTCGAGCTAATCGTGACGCGGGCTATTGATGTGAAATGTATCATATCAAGGGGACCTAATTGTGAAAGTACGTTCCACAAAAATATCGTTTTAAGCACTCCGCCAGGTTGAGACTATGGTATTGATGATTAGCTAAATCGGAACGTTTATTTTATTACGATAGCTAGACTATTGTCTAAATCTTGATTCGAAGATTTTGTGTGAAATGTTAAGTGTGTTATTATATGGGTTTCAGTTGAGATGTTTGCTTCATCTAAGGCGCTTTGCAAAGAAATGAAAGCGATTTTCTGTTGCTTGATTAATGTTTGCCAATGCGGATTAACCAATATAAAGAAGAGCTGTTGTCAGAACAAGCTGGTGGCATCATTCAAAAAAACAAACAAGATAACAATTGTTGGTTGTAGGATGAGAGCTCTGTTTCAGAAAATTCGAGAAGGATATTTTATGACTGGCCACATTAAAATTGATTGGGATTGGAATTGGAATTTGATGGAGCTAAAAGTCAGGTGCTGCAAGGTGCTAACGAGATAAGACAGATTGCTGATCTTTTAAAGACCATAAGAAGTTGGTTTTTTTTTGCTGAGGAAAATGAAACGCAAAAAAATATTTACCTTGAAAATATGAGAAGTCGCCATAAAAACACTAAATCCAATGCTGATTAATAATAACATCATATTTTTCTGTGAACAATTTCAAGCTAGGTTAATGTTTTAAAGCCTTAGAAGCCAACTGAGTAGAGCACTAGCTACTGGCGTGTGGTGTTCATGGTTCAAATCCAATCGATCCAAAGAAATGATAAGGAAATATAGTTACGGTGTATCTAAAGAGGTGTGAAATATCGCAACATGTTACGAGTCATGGATTTACCAGTATCATCTTGAAACAAAATAGCAATCAGATGTTTGGAGTTTCCGAGTTGAATCAAAGCTAACAAAAGTTCATCGCAATTGCAACACATAAAAAATTGGTCCCTTATTTGTTTTTTTTTTTTTTTTGAATTATTGGACATGTGGTAAGTATAGGATTTCGGAAAATCGAAGAACGGTAAATGTTGATTATCCACTTGTTTGGCACAAGTGTTCGAAAAGAAGTAAAAAAAATAAGACAAACTAAATCGAGACGGCGTTAATTGTTTACAACGGCAAACTCAAATTCCCATATTTGACCAACGTACAATCCTTTTTTGGACACTTATAATTTTTCACCAAACAAAATAAGCAGCTGTTGGTTTGACGCTCAAAATTACTGCATTTGCGTCCCGAAGCTATGTTTTGAAGATACTAACTCCATTATGGTAGAATTGCTTTCAAAATTGATTTGAGTACATGCAGAATTGTATAAATCTTGTGGCAAATAGATGCTTTGAAAAGCATTAAATTGGTATCGAAACAAAACGTTGCTCTTAATAGTATTATATAGTAATAATGTCATTGGATAATTCAATCAACATAATGCAATGACTTTCATGTAGGAAATTTCATTGCGATATACATTATAAAAGAGAAAATTGAATGAGATGTGTAAGAAAACTACTTCATATCAAACTAAGGAAGTTGCGCTTCCTTGGTTGTAACTTTTCATAGAATGTGGATTGTAAAGTAAACTTAATTTCATTATATTTTAATTCAAATTATATTTCCAATTAATGTAGATAGAGCCCCCAATCTCAAACTTAAACTTTTTCCAAGTATTTTCACAATTTCGGTCACTACTGTATAGTACAATTTTCACAGTGCGATCAATCCAAATACACTATTGTCATCGCAAAAAGCCCACTGCGTATGATTCATATATACCATTTTTGAGTCAAATTCATAGATTTATGGAACAAATGCATAATATTTTCTAGTCTAATTAATACTTTTTCATCAAGTTCATAAATTTTCGATATCTATTCATAATTTTTCTAGTGAAATTCATAATTTTTTCCAATCAAATTCATAAGCTTTTAAATTTAAAACCATAGTTTTTGTAAGACAAATTTATAATTTTCGCCGGTGAAATTTATATTTTTTGGAGTTTAATTCATGCATTCTTTAAGAAAGCTCATATTTTACGTATCAAATTCATAAATTATGATCTTGACGTGCACAAATTAGTATTCTCTTCGAAAAAACTACGAATTTGACTCGAAAAAATTACGAATTATAATTATGAACATTATGACTTTGGTTAAATAAAAACAATTAATTAGGTTCAAACAAAAATTATGAATTTAACTCGAAAGCTTATGAATTGGTGTCAAAAATGTACGAATTTGATTTAAAAAAATTTGAATTAGACTCTAAAATACTATGAATTTATACCAAAGATCTATGAATTTGACTCGATAATGGTAGAGTAGCTGATATTCAGGGATAAGTCAACATAATCAAGTTCAACTCTATGTAGGAATGGAAAAGAATTGGAAGCAAAATTCCGGAAAATGATTACTTTAAGATCAGTTAATAAATGTGGCACTAAAAGATGACCCGGACCCTGTAAGACCTGAAAAAGCTAGCACATCAGACATTGTTGAAAAAGTGGAAAAGATTGTAGGTTAAAGTAGGATATTTCACGATGTGCTGGAGTATCTATTTATTTATTTATTTATGTATAACTCCAATTACAGCGTCAAGAAAAAAAAAACTTCTGAGTAGAAACAACAATGATGAACGACTTGGACGACGAGATCCACCAAAAAATGCCTTGGCAAAGCTTGAAAAGAAAACACTCATCGAAGAACAATCTCCTTGATTCCAAAGAGTACATACGAAGGATGGAAAGACGAGAGGAATAGGGGTAATAGAGGATATTGAATTTAAAAAGCAGCGAGGGAGTGAACCTGCGCTGAACAGATTCAATGGCGTTAGATAAATACTGAAAGCACGGAGACCAAATTTGGCACGCGTATTCTAGAATACTGCGTACTAAGGAGACAAATAAATGACTACAGGAGGAAATGTTGGTAGACATATACGAAGAACACAAGCCAAAGCCAGCAATCCTAGAGGCCCTGGACGTTAGATTCATGACATGAACATCAAGTTTTAATTTAGAATCAAACAACACGCCCAGGTCTCTAAAGTGCTGGACAACTGACAGGGAAATATCACACAAAGAATAAGAGAACACATGTGGCGAATTTTTGTATGAGAAAGACATCTGGTGACACATCAAAATGTTCAGTGGCAAGAAGTTGTTTTGACACCAGAGATTAAGAGCAAACAAGTCAGCTTGCAATTGGTGATAATCGTTCGTAGACTTGATTGCTCTGCATAATTTTAAGTCGTCCGCATATAAAAAAGGAACAGTTGATAAACATTGACAAACAATATAAAAAGTAAGGGACGTAGGATAGAACCTTGAGGAACTCCGGATGTGGCATATATAGGAAAGGAAATGGAACCATTTAAAGTGACTCTGCAGGGACGACTATGAAGATAGGAAGAAAACCAGGATTGGAGGAAAACCAGGATAGGAGGAAAACCAGGATAGGAGGAAAACCAGGAGAGGAGGGGACCGAAACACCGAACCCATTAAGTTTAAGTAGCAGCAGGTTATGGTTCACAGAATCAAAAGCCTTCGAAAAGTCTGCGCAAATTGCATCAACGTGACGTTAACAATCGAAGGCAAATGCGACAAAATTAGTGAGCTCCATAAGGTAAGCGACCCTTGATGAAACCATGCTGCTCAAGAGCAAGTAAAGGTTGTAGAGACGAATGAATTCTATTGTAGACAATGCGTTAAACGATTTTACTGAAACAGCAGAGGCGGGATATAGGACGATAATTGGATAGAACGGATGGACCACCACATTTGAAGATTGTGAAAATATTGCCGGATTTTCATAAAGGAGGAAATACACCAGATGCAAGACTAATATTGAAAAGGATAGCTAAAGGAACACAGAGCGATGATGAGAGGGATTTGACAAGGATATTAGGAAGACCATCAGGGCCGGAACTAGCATTAGAATTTAAAGTATGCATAAGAATTTCAACTTCCAAAGGGTTGGTACGAAGCATGGATAATTGAGGAGATTCAGTGGGTTTTTTTAAAGGAGGAGGAAATAAATCACAAATAGCCTGAGGAATGGAAGCAGTAACATCATCAAGATACATAGAATTAGGAACTGAGGAATTGGATTTGAGGGAACGGATGTAGGACCAAAAGGGTTTAGATTGATTAGAACAGATTGAAGCCTCGATGTTCAAAAAGTAATCACACATTGCCTGCTTCTTCAGCGTGTTTATTCAGTATCGGGAACTACAGTGCTTCGGATTTTACAGGAGAATTTAAACATATCAAAAATCAGTGCAAGCTGGGTGGCAAGGCTTCTTCCTTCAGTCCAAACATTTTCGTGTTCAGTGCTGCAAGGGATTCTATAAGTTATGTGATGCCAATCAAATATCTGACCGTGTCTTATCCTGGCTCTAGCCCTATGTGTCTGGTCGTTACTGTATTTGATCTATGATTTCTTGTATTTCTTCCTTATTCTGACCTCTATCTTGAGCTTCTCACGGTTCGATTCAAGGACCTTTGTGATATTAAATGTACAGTTTTCAGTACCAGTACAAACAAATATACAAAGATTTTCACACGATGACATAGATACAGTTTAAATTCGAGCGAATAATGTCTCGTCTATCTCGTCTATTTGTTTGCTTGAATTATGAAGAAAGTCTTTTTCGATACACACATGTTACTTTTTTGTAAAAAACTCAAATTTTCAGCAATCGTTCTATTCCCTCCATTATTACAAACGGAAATAGGAGCAATTTTAACTTAGTACAAATGACGACCATGAAAGCCGTTAATTTCACTTATTCTTAAGTCTAATTTCATCCAAAACCAAAACCAGAAGGTCGGAAATCGATAGTATACTCATTTAGCCACAAAAAAAAAACACATTTTTAAATGGCCAAGTGAAAGTAAATTGTCTTCCTATTATAAGTATCTATGTCATCGTGTACATTATATCACCAAAGATAGATTTCCGTAATAATTGGCCAGATTTTGGAAAACTATCAAAATAGAAAGGAAAATTAGAAAAAAATGATATTTTCAACAGACTGCGATTTAGAAAAAGGTTCATTATTTTCAAGAAGAAAAAAAAGAAAACTTACTACACGAGGCACAAGATTGAGCGAAAGTACAAAATAACAATCATCCGATTGATTATTATAGCAAACATTGATAGATCTGGCATTTATTTCCACCAACAGTTGATGATTGAGATAACTATCATTCTTTTCTGATCAATTGGTTTCGATTAGACTTTTACTACCGAAATTTCGAAGAATTGTTTACGATACGATTTTTACGTTCCCAATCACTTTGCTTAAAAAACTGGAGCGTATTGATTTAAATGGAGTGCAAGTGCGTCATTTGAAAAACACTTTATTCAAATCAAAAGCAATTTGGGACTTAGAACAGCATCTTGGGGAAATACTATCATGAAGATGGCTGTTTATCTTCAAATATCGATGTTAGTGAAACCCTGTTATAGATGACATCTTGCCAACGAAAATAGCCAAAGAAACACAAAAGCACGATAAATAACCGTATAACCGGTTGTTTAAATGATTCACACGATTTTGGCAAAGATTTGTTTCCGGTTTTTGGTTTTTTAAATTTTTGTTTCGAATAGCTTCTAGACTAATGGTGATTTTACATACGAATAAGAATATTTTTCGGATCGATTTGACGAATCATGAATCTGTGTGTACGTTTCACTTGACCGATATTCGGCAGCCGAATGAGGGTTATTGAACCAGATCGTAACTCTACATAGAGAACTGCACTCCATATGACTCCAGTAACCAGATACATGTTTTCCTCTATTTCAACCAGATTAATTTACGGTATTGTATTCGTATAGCCAGGTAGCTTACATTCAATTCACTGAACATGAATCTAGATACAGGCACAGTGAGATAATAATTTCAATTGGTGGAATGCCCAGCTAAGAGAGTCTAGATCTAAGCCAAGTGCACGAACGCCATATATATTCTTGATCTTAAACGACTTGAAATGGAATCGGCCGGGCTTGTAGAAACCTGTTCATGATTGCTTGCGTTGCTGTATAGCCTAGGAAATTGCACTCTTTAGCCTAGAACCTAACCTCAGCTATTAACATCAACTTGCACTGGGAAGTATTACGTGCACTCGATATCGGTTACGGTAGAATCATGTCAATATACTCGTGCTATGATCCATATCTTTTGATTGATGGTAGCAATATTGGATTTAAAAAGGCTTTTAGTCTAAGTGAATTCATTTAAAAAGGAAAACAGTTTCATGCTTATTGACAAACACTATTTTTAATGAAGTCTCTTCGCATTGAAATTAAAATACAGTTCCGATCTATCGTCTAGTAGTTGACTCTGATATATACCTTATTTTATGATATTCCGTTAGAGCAATGTGCTGATACGGAAGAGTTAACCCTGTTTCGACATTACTGTCCCCATCTTAATCCCAGTACATATGAACATTACTTTTATTTAGGTGACCGAGAGACATAGTATCTTAATGCGCATTACAGCTACATCATATGCATATAAACAAGTTTACAGTTGAAACGTCTAATTTCCTCTTCACATTTCACTGCTTCCGTTAGTTCCTAGCGATACGCGATTCTCGTTAGAGAGTTTTGTTACAAACATTTCATACGTTTGATATGTTGTTACTTTCCTGATATTCGTGATATACGAGCGAAAATTTTCGTATCTGAGCAACGTGCGCACGCTCAAGTACCTATACTCTACTGTATGTTTTGATTTATGTGCACGTTCTATTTGAATAGGATTTCAGTATTGTTTTGTAATTTAAGTGGATGCACATGATTGCGGTGTTGAAAACGATCTAGATACATAACACAAGATTAATATGACTCTATTAACGAACGAGATACTTTCAGTAGATGTTTATTTATAATTTTTTACACGTTCTGAAACTTAATAGGTTACTACTGGTAAATTGCTGACGATGGAGTTTCTTTTATTAGTAAATGGTTTCAAGCTTGAGCGAAACGATTGGGCGAAGGTTGATTTCGTAATAATGATACAAAAAAAAAAAAACATTGCTGAAGAAAAGAGTATCTTATTATATGAACTTTGAAACCTACATAAATCTTGGGAGACTGTTTTTTTAATTTTTTAACTAATCCTCGGGTGGTTTTTAAATTGACATTCATTTAAATTACAAGACCAAAATTATTGTTTTAATTTACTAATTGATCTAATTATTTGTAGATCGAAATTCAGTCGATTTTCCAATATGTGAATCTTTACACTAAAAAATATGTAAAGCTTAGATTATCAATTGCAAATCAGCTACTTAATATAGGATGATTCTAGGGGAGAATGAGACATATGGCCACTGAAAGTATTGCATGGATCCTATATAGCAGACGTCACTGTTCTTGCTCAATTGCGTAATTTTGGTGAAAGTTGCTAAAAATGCTGACCAAAAAACCACTTAAAATCCGAGTAAAATTTTACTTAACTGTTTCCACTACCACTGAACTTTTTTAAACGGTTCATGTTTTACATTGTGGTGACATTATTTTGTAAAACTGATAGTTTTGAACAGTTCTGGTGCCAGACTTGCTGGAATTTCAAACTTCCGCTTAAATATTATTTGCTTGTGTGCTTTCTCAGTGTGGCTGTCTCTCCAGGACGACAGACAGAGATCAGCACGGCTATCTGCCAAAAATTATGAAACCGCTATTTTTATAATTTGGTTGAGTTTCGGCTACTCTTCATTTTTGTTATGCTACTTTCACTGAATGAAAGCAATGAAAGTAACATAACAAAGTTGCTCAACAAGCCAAGTTTGAACGCATGAAAACGTATGTGGACGTATGATTACAAATTTGGTCAACGAAAGCTCTAAATAAATTGAGAACTGAATCAATTGGGAATTCTCTCATGGGAATTCTTATTCATCCAGCAATATATAAAGGCACATAGTGTAATAAATTTAAATTGGCCAAAATACGTTTAGATAGGCCTATGCTTTGTTTTTTCGAGCAAAATTTGATTTATTTCTGGACAAAAATTAGTTACTATGACTTCAAACAGCAAATTCTAGTCGACTTATTAATTTCTTGTCCATTCCATGCATACTTAACATCAACGAAACGTAGAACGATTGCTCTTAATAATTCATTACACAATTCCCTTTCCGAAAGCTATCTTACGTCAATATTATTCAAATGTCACAGCGAAAACATACATTCCTAGCTTCCATACAATTTTGTTTTCGCTTCGAATAGCAAAAACGTCGTACTTCTTATCATTCAATATAGGACAATAACTTTATGTTGCATAAAAAAATAATAACTTGACAATAAAGATAACAAAGTTACGAAACCTATTTTTATTATTTACGCATACAAATATCAAATGTGCGTACGGTATATTCACGAACGCTTTAGTGCGCAAAAAACGGTTTATTTACTTTACGAATTTTTCATGAAGTGATCTGGTGCAATTTCTATTTCTCGAATCACAGAAACGAAAAAAATATGAAATTTAAATAAAAATGACAATAACTATTTGAATTATTTGCTGGCTAGCCATGAAGAAACGCAAAATGTTATTTAGTGTGATTTCTATCTTATATTTAATTCTATTATTGTTTACATCAGAATTTTTTCACGATATTTTTGTTTGTTTGGCTGTATCGCTAATTTTTTTTTGCATTCTTTTTCGTTCGTGTGAAGTGATATACATACATACATACATACATACATATATCATAATGCATATTTGGCTACGGTTGCAAATAGTCATGTGTGGGAGAGGCGTTTTATAAAAATAAATATCTTCTAAAACCGAGAATGAAACGGTGAAATTATATATTTGTATGAGGTTTTGGCGAAGAAGAGAGAAGAAATATCTGCGAATCATACGAATGGAATAATATTGAATCGTATATTCGAACATATTTTTTCGAAACGGTCAATTGTAGAGCTGTGGTTGTATTTCGGTTGAATAAAAACCCAAAGAAATTCATTAATGAATGTGAAATTGAATTTGATTTTGTGGGGAATGACTTGCTGGGAAAGAGAAAATGAAACTGTTTTACAAGCTCTACTAACACACATTTTTTCGTCAAATTGAATCAAGTTCACAAAAATAACAATAGGTAACAATATAACACAATTTTTAAATAAACAACGAAATACTTTTGATTCTCTTTGAATGCAATTCATTGTGATTTTTTTGATTTTCATTGCGTGCAACACAATTGATTCTTCAATGAAAAACAATTACAAGCAGAAAATAAATTGAAAATATCAAACTAGTCGGGTCAAACGAACAAACAAATTTACCAATTTGAAATTGTGCCAATATTTTGAAAAACATCATAAGTCATCATGAAAGTCACCAGGAAATTATTTTCGGAAATTGAATTTTCTTCCTACATCATTCACATTACAAACATATTTTGACTCCATAGAATAAGTACACCATTCGATTCGCCACATTCGCAAACTCATAGATCGAAAGATTCGAGACTTTTGCGCATTAATTTGTTTGATTTTGTGCCGGTTATCAAATTAGGCCGTTGACACAATCTCGAGACTTGTATAGACATAATCCAAAAACCAAGTTGATTAAGATAAAGACGTCTTGTTTTTGGTACGGCAATAACATGAAGAACAATGGTAATGAGATGGGAGTGGTAGTTTAGTTAGGACGTTTTAGATGACCTATTAACCGCCTGATCTATGTACACTTATGCCGCCTCCACCGTTTTGTTAATTAGCTTCATGGTTGTACGGTACAAACAAAGCCTGTTAATATTGCAATAATACCTTTCCGGATACAAAAAAGTGAAAACTGACACTGATCGTGGATAGATGTGAGCATAAATGCGTGCGAATGGCATTGATGATTGCGATTAATGAGAATATGTATTTATTTCTCTATAATTTGATAGGCCTCACTCCGAATGAAAATGAGAGGTTAATTAGATTTTTTTTTTCAATTGTAATTTAAAATAATAATATAACGAAATTCACTTCTCATGTTTCCTTCAAACTAAGCTCTAAAATTATATAACGGCGCATAGAAACTTACCTTCAGCACAAGTAGCCAAAAACTTGCCGCTACTCGAAAAGCCTATATCGCGGATCTCATCGGTATGACCCTTTAATGTTGTTACCAGCCAAGGATGTGCCGGATGTGATTTGTTCTCGTTGTGGCGTTGCTTACTAATGCCGCCGCTATTTCGGCCTTTCGGCGATGATGTCGACGACTTCCCGTGGCCCGACTTTTGACCGTGACTGATGGCAAACTGATTGCCTTCAACACTGGCCCCGTTGCCACCTTCAATTTTACCGGGTCCAACTGCTTCATTCTTTTCCGCTTGCTGATGATGACTACCATTGCTACCAAACTGCTGTTGCATTGTGTCATCTGAAACCAAAAAATATGAGCACATTAGTTTCTTCAAATGATATCATTGGCTTTATCAATATTAAATCAAGTCGAAAATTTTGAACTTGAATATTTTATGCATTATGGAATATTTTAGCGTATGGAGAATAAATTATCAAGTTATTGATTATTTTGGTGGAGAAAAGATTATAGAGCAGTGGATTTATGAAGAGTTGAATACAAGCACATACAATCGACGTAAACTAAAAAAAATAAGAAGAAATCACAGTAACCTTTTTACAAAGTACGATCAGTCGTTTAATTCGACTCAGCCACAGCTGGACTAATTGATTCGTTTTCTCTGTTCTTTATCCGTTTTTCGTACACACAGTGGTGGAAAATAAAGTAGGTACATGAAAAATTTTCCGATTACTTCTAATAATTTAGAAGATATCAAGGTAGAAATTGAATTTACTTATTATACTTATTAATTTACTTATATATACTTATACTTTACAACAAAGAAAATGAAATATAATTTACTTTTCACAGCCATAAACTAAAGATATTAATATAATTTACGCCATTTCACAGCCATAAACTAAATATATTAAAAAATGTTAATAAACAGGTGGGAATAAGAACATGTTTATTCAGTTTTTAAGACAAAATGAAGAAAATTACTAGTGAAGTGTTAATTCTTTTTAATGCTTTGTGACGTGCCCTTTGTTCTTTACGACTGCCTTAAATATTCTGGACATAGAGTTCACTAATTTTTTGCATGTCTCTATAAGTATGAAGTACCAAGCTATTCCAATGGCTGTCCATAATTTTTACTTATTTCTTCTTCTTTTTTGTTGCAACAGCCCTTTTCACTTCGATCCACAAATTTTCTTACGGCTTAAAGTCCGGAGACTGTGCTGATATTTTGCTCTCGGTAAACATCTCAATTGCCTTCTTTGTCTTATGTTTGGAGTCGTTGTCCTATTGAAACTACTATAATAATAGGAACTTCTTATCTTCTGCATCAGGCAATATTACATTTTTCAATATGTCAATGTAAATATCTTGTGGCATCTTGTTAGTAATTAGAAAGATAGGTCCGCACGGTCTAGCACGAGATTCGCCATCCGAGGTGAACAAATTCATTTGCGTTTCATCACTCTATAGTATTTTCCACCATTTTTTTATGTCTTTGATGCCATTCTAAGATCTATATTAGAAAGCGAATTTGTCTCTCTCATTCAAGATCTTATAGCTGAAAAAAAGGAAAGAAAGATAGCTATCTATCTAGCTAGATAGATAGAAAGATCTATAATATGTTGCCTATTCGTTCTTGTTATTATAGGCAATCTAGCCTCTGTCAAAATTTCACTCGATGTCATCTCTTGTCTCCGATGTAATTCCTTGTCTTCGGTGTCATCCCTTGTCTGTGCAATTTTCCTGTAGGTTAGTTCCTCTGTACGAAGTTTTCTAATGAAAACCCTTTGCTCCTCAGTGCAATGTTTTGCCTAAAAACTTTCAAATTTAAATGCCTAAACATTTTCAAATTTAGCGAAAAATCTATTATTTTTCACCTTTCCACTTCACTTTCGTAGAAATAAAGCACAACTTTATTATTATAATGGTTTTCAAAGTACACTTAATTTAGTTTCTAATCTAAAACTGAAGTTTGATCCGACAACACGCATTTCCACAAAGCTAAAATAGTTTAACTTCAGTTCAGTGGCTGATTTTAAAAGATCTTACATCTATTGTACTGATGCAATAGATGGCGTGAAAATATTTTGCCATTATAACGGTTAATAAGTCTTTTAATGTTGTACATATGTTTTTTTCCACCCCTGTATATAGATACGAAAACAACAAACTTTTTATGCCTAATAGGGACCTAAAAACTGTCACACCATTGAACGCACCTACTGCGCCGTGAGTATTGAACGTATGGCGGTTTGGGCATATGGGTTGTGACGGATGGTCTTTGTGTTTTGTTCAGCCGAAGATTGTTCGAAGATACTGGCGCCGTGAAAAACCACCAGCGATCTGCCCGTCCGCGCAATGCCATGAAACCGCGGATCATAAGAAATCCGCTCCGAAAACAGAAAATTCTGGCGCAAAAGTTGAATGCAAATGCGAAATTCATGAGACGCATCATCAAAAAAGACTTGGGTCTGGGGGCCTACAAACGCTGTACTGGGCAATTGCCCACCGTCATTCTGAGAAAAGTAGAGTGAAAACTGCAAGCGGCTGATGGCGAAGCATGCAAATGGGGGCTACAAAAAAAACCGTTTTTACGGATGAGAAAATCTTCATCGTGCAGGAGAAATTCAATCGCCAGTAGATGCACGCTCAGTCGTCTTTGGAAGCATCGCAAGGCCATCACTAGGCGTCAGTCATGGTTTGGTGGAGTGCAGCCTATGACGGCACCACTGAGCTGTTTTTTGCGAAAAAGTTTTGAAAATCTCCTCAAAAGTGTATCAAAAGACGGTTTTAAGCCGTATTGTGAGGCCTTTCAGCCAAAACTTGTTTCAAAACCAGCATTGGGTGTTCCAACAAGTTTCGGTGCCGGCTCACAGGGCCAGAACGACGCAGGCCTATCTTGAGCAGCACGTTCCAGCATGTTTGAGCCCAGTTCGCTGGATTACAAGTTATGGACAATTTTGGAGGACATGGTCTGCCATAGAAGATACAACAAACCTTGAATCGCTCAAGTCTGCCCTGGCCAAAGCTGTGAATAATTTTCCTCTATATGAGCTTCGTGCCAAAAACGATTGGCCAAAGGAACTCGAAGCCTGTGTGAAAGCGAAGGGTGCCCATTTCGAATGACATTATTTTTTTTATTTTACGCACATGTACTAATAATCAATAAAAATTTCAAGAAGAAATCGCAAGCCAATATTTTTTTCATTTGAAAAAACGCGTGTGACTATTTATATCCCAACTATGTACTTAGCACATACCACCTAGCAGCATGAAAACTGATGCGAGATTACGATTTCTGAAATCTGATGCAGGACAATTAGGTGCACCCATCCTGTATGGTTTTTAGTTTTATATTTTTACACGTAGGATATTCGATCCAATAAGCAGCCGCGAGATCGTATATATGTGTAAAAAGACTATTACGACGAAAATCTCTCCCAGCTATTCCAGATGCTACAGCTAGAGCAAATTTAAAACGATAACAATATACTGGCTCATTATTTAATTCCAATAATTACATAAAAATCAAATTTCCAAAGTTCGTCATCAGCGATAAAAACAAATGCCTAAGAACGATATCATGTGTTTACCCAAATATTTCTATAGACTCTACCATGCCGGGTTGTATATTTTGACTAGAAACTTATACTTTTATGTTCATTTAATCTCCAACAAATTTCCATATTGAACGTCATGACTCATAATAAAGCACGTCGTTGACGCCAGGCCAGCAAACATTTTTTTGCAATTCCAAGGCAAGAAATGGCGAAAAAAAAGTAAAATCAGCAAAGTGGCCAACTACGAGCTTATAAGAATGAATAATATGAGTCATAGGTAGTTTGATTTTGAGTGAATGATCGTTGAACGATCGCCACACATGGTGGTGGGTTGGTTGGTTGTAAACATGTAGGCAGCTGCATTGTCTTAATTTGATATTTTCTATGAGAGATGCAAAAAAGCGATACGAACGAGATTTTTTTCTAGAGCTGTGAAGGTTAGAATCGAATGACATTTTTGTTGATTTGCTATTGATGCAAGCAAAACAATATGTACGAAACACGATATTTTTTGTACATATACAGTGGTAGACATTACATGTTACGGCATTTATTTATAAGAAGCTTATTAAATTAATTGGTGTGATTTATATGTGTATGTGATAAGCAATGATGTGTATGATGCATGTCGAAAGGCGTTACGAAGCATATTTCCGCTGACAAGTTGTCTGATTAAATGTTTGCCAATGACTAATCTTCAAAAGAATCTGCACCTAAGGTAGAATGAATAATCAAATTTATTTTAGAGCAGTTCATGAGGTCACAGTTTCCGCCGGCTTGTGTATTTTGGCAAATGTTAGTGAGTAATGAATAAGATAAAAGGAATAAATTGAATCAAACACGACTAGTTAAGAGATAGCAACTAAATCTTTGGAAAACTAAAATAGATCTTGCTAAGTATTTTCATAAAAGTTGTAGGAAAATATGTGAATTGAGGTTTATCGAAATTTTTAGTGGCCCTGTTCATTAGGACTCTAACACGGAACCATTTTCGTGGCAATTTATCATTTTTGCCCCTGCTCTTTGAAAGTGAAATTAGTCCTTTAAGGAAATAGATTTTACAATCATAATTTCTGCAAATTAAGCTAAGGTAAATTATCATAATTCTGGTTTAGTGGTTTTGCATGAACACTTTTCTTGATTCAAAGAAAATAAATAGACCTATAATATGTACAACGTACATATTTTGCCATTACTCCAGAAAATACAAATTTCACGATGAGAACAATAATAATAAAATATGCTTATCGAAATTAGTTCCACTCAAATAAATATTTACAGCTGTAAGTTTATTTTACTCATAAAACATTACGATAATAATACAGAAATTACGCATTTACACATAAACAACTTTTTCAAAACTAATAAACACCAGGAAGTGCATATTTAATTCATATTTTTATAATATATTTACGCCGCATATAAATATTTACATATATAAATGATGTTCAACACTAATAATATCATTCAAGGCCTTTATCTGTCACAATACGAATTTTAATCAATTAAAATTATGTATACAAATCAACACTGTCAGACATCATGGCTAAAAGTTAGGTAAGAGGCTAAGGATGTACATACATGTATGCATTTTTTTCTCGAAAAACGCAAATATGAAATATGTTCTCGATCAGCTGTCAACCTCATTCGGACAGCTATGAAAAGCTAAAAATAGTCGCATAGAAAGCTGGTTAGGATAGAAGCATTGAAAACAACAACAATCCTGTTCTAATCATTGTTTTCAGTGTTACTATTCTAACCAGCTCACGATAGAGGGGCGAAAAAACGCGACTAATATTTTTCTCACAAATCTATGGTAGGTATATAAGTAGGTATTCATCAGAATGTGTTTGATAAATAAATTCATTATGCAAAAAAAAATATGCAAACAAGCTTCAGCGTTCTATTTATGTGCAAAAATGTACCGGTTTACGACTTCAATAATCTGGTTGATCTGGGAGAACTGTTTGACAAAATATGGATGAATATTTTTTTTACCTATTGAGAACTTAATATTAAAGAAAAGACTGACCATCTGTTTTAGTTCAACTGCATGCATGGATGTAGCTCGCTATTTTGTTTTTCCATGACCAAGTTGTGTCTCATCTGAAGGGGAAAAACTCGCCAAGAAGGCTACTGGCGCTTCGTATGACACAAAAACTTGTTGTTCCATTTAAGTAGGTTTGGTTTCCCAGAAGAACTCATATGAACCACCGCTAGTTTTCTTATCAACACATATTTCTATGCCTTCGCTATTGGAGTGAATCCCTCTATAGAATTTAAGGTATGAGTTATCTTTTTGCCAGATTTGTTTTATGCACAATATTTGCAGCTGATCCCCCAATTCTTCTGGAACACCTTCTAGTTGTGCTTGTTTGTATCGGGCAAAGGAGCGCTCAAAGCTACCAAAAACGGTGCAAAATTATAGTTAGGGTTTCGCATTCCAGCGAATCAAGAATACCTACGTTAAAAATATGGATATGATCACTCAAGACAAAATAATTTGCTACCAGATACCTATTCGGAATTGTTCTTTCTAAAAACGGCATTTTTGAGGAGTATCCTGAATTTCTGTGCTGACAGATTACAAAACTTAGTAACTAAAAATTGGTCAAAGACTTCTCATCTGTATCAGGACTGAAGT
Source organism: Nemotelus nigrinus (assembly GCA_947369275.1). Classification (NCBI taxonomy): domain Eukaryota; kingdom Metazoa; phylum Arthropoda; class Insecta; order Diptera; family Stratiomyidae; genus Nemotelus; species Nemotelus nigrinus. The sequence goes on from OX376374.1 coordinate 8,928,352, forward strand.
TTTTGCGACAAGATTTTAAAAACAATTAAACGAAAATGGGACTGCTCTAATCAATTTGACGCACAATTGGCCCTAATGAGTTAGTTATGCGTCCAACGAAGAGACAACGTCAGTTATAGATTAACAAGTGGTGCTGGATTTGAGAACTGGATTACGTTTTTTTTTGTGTGGTCAAATCGCACGAATTTAGTAACCATTCACTGGTCCATTTCGCGATTTATCTTTGTCATTAAATCAAGTCCTCAGTATGTCCTCGGGCTCATGAGTAGTATGGCAAGGAAATTACAGCAATTTTCCCCATTTTCGCTTTCGCTAGTTTGACATAGTAGTGGTGATATCTATGCATATGGTAATCTCATATTTTTATCGTATTGACATTATACGGTCATGCAATGAATATGTACAAGCGTGTTTTTGTTCAAATTTTTTCCTCACAAAAACCCAGATCATGCCTTTTTAAAGCCTTATTGATTTGTTCACTAAAAAATTTTCTACCCCAAGAACCTATTTCAACTATACTTAAAACAGACTATCATTCAAATCGAATCGCACGCCAAATGTGTACAAATATTTGCACACCTGTTTCCATTTAAATCCATAAACCGTGTCTTACACTTTACAAATGACACAAATATTGCATGAATTTCAAATGCCGTAATAAACCGGCTTCCAACCTAGATACAAACCGCCGGCTACTATTCATTAAATTCCAATGTAATTCTTTATGGTAATTTGATTTTACACCTTCCGACCTAAAAAAAAATAAGCGGCGTGATCTATTCGGAATGTATCTTTTTTTTGCTGATCAGATTAATGTAACACATATGCGATGCTATCTGAAAACATGGACCTATATAACTGGTCATTAAAAAAAAAGTGTTCCATAATGTGATTTGTGACCGCAAACGACTGAATCACAGTATTTTGATACCGTTGCTCGATGACTTCCCTAGATGAATTAATTTGCATAACTTAAGCGTTAGGGTTCGCGAACTTTTTTATGACCGGATTTGTTCCACTTGATGATGGCTCTTTTTCATAGATCGTTGGACAACGATTGTGATAGTTGATCACGATTAAATAGTCCGAATTCAGTTTGATTGACTATCTGTTTTGAAAGTTTCGCGTTATATAAGAACGAGTGAAATTATTTTGGCGAAATTTCATGAAAATCAATAGTTTTTGTGTAAATTTTCAATTACAAATGAAACATATCAAATTTTATGACAATTTAATTGTTGACTGGTTGAATAATTCTATTCAAAAACTTCAAGCCAGTGGATATTATGCTTTCACACATTCGATGACTTCGTTACCCGGTAAGTGTGGCATTTTTTCAACATCTTTCACTTAACTCCTGACGTCATTTATTCGAGTTCAAGTGCATAGCTGAAATGATGGTGACTGAGATTGAATGCCTTGTTGAAAATCAGGCTAACATTTTGTAGAATGTTATATAATTAATTTGAAAATTTGACTCTAACTCTAATGATCTGAATTTAGCTTCTGATTTGAGACTTAATATTCATGCGCAACTGATCTAGATGGCATATGAATATTCATTTGATCAAACTTTGGATAGTCTACTATCTTTAGGCCAATAAAATTGTGAATGTGAAAATTAGAAAGGATTAAAAATATGCACGCTTAAACTGTTATCCAATGAAGAGAGCGTTCTAACGTCATTTAAAGCTTAAAAATAAAGGCAACTCTATCAACCAGATTATTCAATGATGGAATGAATGAATCAAATTGTTTGGCTCTAATTAGTACAATCTTAGCCTAGGTTACTGGTCTAGGCTAGGCCAGGTAGCGGTCAATCAGCGAGTCTTAACGAAAAATAAACATAGGACAATGAGAGGCTCGTTTTGATACCAAGGATAAACACTCCTTTAGCGATTGTACTCTGGGAACCATTTGGTTCCTTTGATGAACTGTACAATACCCATTAATAAAGAGATCCGCCAGACCTGAGAGGAAGGGCACCTCCAAAGAGGACATTCTTTTAAACCTGGGAGCCAGAAACTAGCATATTAGATGGAGAACGGAATCCATTTCATTCTTAGAGCTATGAATCCGACAGAAATTGTTGAACCCTATGGTCAACCGCTGGGCATAGGGTTCAACAAATTACACTCAACGAATTAAACTCAAAAGGCAATCTCGTGCAACGTGCATCCATGGAGGCTTAGGACGATCTTGCGATCGCACAATATGATTCTTCAGTCCAGGACATCTTAGCGTTCACAAAGTATTTTTGCCTAATGGCGATTTTGACCCATGAAATCGATGTATCTATAATGAAAGAGAATAAAACCTCCTATATCAAGGTACCTAGCCTTGCCAGTTCATCGGCCTCACAGTTTCTTTGAATACTTCTATGTCCAGCTACCGAAAAATCATCTAAAAAATAAAACTTAACTTGTTAGCGCAAAATGCAAATGTGTTAAGGTGGTGAACGATTAAATTTTTGACCCAATGTAGGTACAATCACCACATATCATACATTTAGATCTATGGACACTTCAATTCCCCAATGAAAATATATCTTTTTGCATTATTTTAGTCTTAATAAATATATCGATCTTTACGTTAAATTTGTTAAAGTTGCTCAATCAATATTAACATGACTAACTATATATCGCATTTTAATTGAATCTGTGCTCCCACTGTAGTGAGCCACACGATAATCTGCCTATCCTAAGCCAGACAGCCGGTATATTCTACGAAATGCACATTGCTGTCTGCCCACCAAAATACCTGGCGTTTTTCTGAATCGTTGGAAAACCGGAATGGGCTCGTCAGTTTCACGAAGAAACTATGCTCTCCAATTCAGTCAGGTATTGAATTACCATGCTCTGCTTCAGGCAGAGGAAATCATTCAGGCGAGCATTGTACGAGTTTCAAGAAAATCGAGCTGAATACTTATGTGCAGTGTGCAGATTGTGTGTGCAAAGAAAGATAAAAATCCATACTTGCATACTTATACGTAGATTATCCATGTGCAAAAAGTTGTCTGTGCGAGCTACATATGTACATATATGGCATGCAAGAAATGAGTTTCATAAATTCCTTTCAATTAACTCCAACATAATTTTGCCAAGAAAGTTTGAAATTTTCATGAATTTTAAAGCAATGAAGAAGAACCTCATATCTTATTCACAAAAGGATAAATATCAATTTGCTATGTATCTGTCATTTAATACGCTTATATCGTACATTATTTCAGAAAAATGTTTAACCATTTTTCCAGACATCAGTCGAAGTCATGAAGTGAATGTCATTAGACTTTTGAGTAGTGAGATAAACTTCATGGCTTTTTCAATTTCAATGTATGTAGGTACAAGAACATTACGCATATGCATTTATTTCCCCAACCAATAAACATGCAATTTCCGACTACTACCGGACAACTACGGATGTGAAAATTTTCAGACTTGAGACGAGACAATTCTCCAAGGAGTGGTCCATGCGCAGCAATGCACAGCACAGCTAGCAATAACCTTCAGACTACGGAATTCACTCTGTGCCATTTAGTGCAGAATATCTATTCACTGTATAACGACGCACTATACAATAGATTGCGATACATATGTATATGTAGATAGTTCAATTGTTTGCGGGTTTGAACGGTGAGCATGCACTCTACATGGTCACGGAGGTCGTTAACTTTTAAGTTTAGTCTGAAATACATTGCCATTTGCGTACACGAATTCAAAAGGGCATGTAGCAGAGTTTATTTAAAACGGTCTGCACAAAATAAATGTCTATTGACTTCAAATAAATTTATATCGTCAAATTGTGACCTACTTATTCTCAGTCGGCATTAACGTTACTATCTGTCCTGCATAAAAATACATTTAGTAGGTTCTGCTTAGCGGTTTTGCTGTTTGCTTTCTCTTTCCACTCTGCTAAGTCCCGTTCCGAAAATTCAGAAAAAAAAAGTTCCTGTCCCCATAAATCACACGATTCACTGGCTACAAAAAAAATTAATTGCAAAAACCTGGGTGATAATTGCCCATGCATTCAAGAACGACGCGTTTTATGCATATAGGTATCTATCTATTCATGCAGTTTTAGTGAGATCATTTCTACGATAACCTTCGAGCTTTTCAAACAATTTTTTGTACGTTTATTCATCATGTAAACAAGCTTAATATTAAGTACAGATTATCTGAAGTTTTTCAGCTTATCAAACGTTAGTGTAAATTTTTAAATGCACATATGAATGCTGTTTTTTTATATGTGGTAATTGGATTGTTTATGATAGGTATATTTGCGTGATTTACAAACATGTTTAGTTAGCGCGATAAACATTTACAATTCTCTTGTCCACGACACATCATTAGACTGATTGAATGTTCACGGGTTATTTTAAAATCATTCACAAGCAGCACGTGATTCGATCAAAATGATGTGCGATTAAATGATATGACATGCAATCAAGGAAATAAAGTGATTAAATAGCTAATTAAATAATAAACGAAATAAATTTAGAGATTTTTCGTCTATTGTTAGTCGGTATTTGAGTACTTTCTGCATATGGCAAATCAGATGAATATTTAAGAGTTATCTCGTGAATATGCTGACTTTGGTGCAATCAAATAAAAACTGGCAATTTTTTGCAAAAATTTCCTCATGCGTAGATTACGTTTGCTGAGTTTCAGGGACTCTAGCACACAAATCTAAATTTTAGTACAATTTTAGGAAAAGACTTCCAAATTTATATTTGAAACCTTGTGCGCTCTTGGTAAGATTTTTTTTTTTTAGATAGTGCCTGTTCAACAGTATTAGACAACAAATCTTGTATCTTAAAAAAATGTTTGTATCTTAAGTCGAAATATTCCTACTCATAGAAATTGTGTGTATGTATATACCTTTTTTTATTTTTCATCATAGTAGGCTTTTGTAACGAATTTCATTCACTGCAGCAACATCATGGGTATATGAACAACATGTATACTTTTTATTGTATATTTTTCTACCGGTATTTGCCAAGGCAACATGTGTTTAATACTGCTGTTATTTGCAATGCTGTGTAGGATTCGTAAGCGAAGGCATGAAAATATGATTCGCTACAGTTAGATCGATGTTGAAGGTAAACGAAAATATTTCAGATATCAGTTTGTTGTGATGTTAAGAAAATAATGGAGAGTGAAAACTTGATAGTGAAGTGAAAAAAAGAACATCTAGGGCATTAGAACTAGGGTTCTCTTTGCTGCTACAAATGTTTTTACTAGGTTGGAAAGCATTTGGGGAAGAAAGTTTATTTATTGATTCGGTGTGTAGAATTTTAATAATTTTACAATGTTATTTCGTAGCAAATCAAAACTGTGGCAAAAACTGCGCTTGAAAAATAACAGAACTACCCCCCGAATTCGATGATATTATTGTTCTAATATGCGTTCGAAATTCGGATCTGGGTATGGCCTCAAGATGTTTTATGATTTGCTTTTCGATCTAAAACTTTCCAACAACTCCCAGTATCTTAACCCCGGATCCACCACAAGGCTAGACTTGAACGCAAGCTGGGCTAAATCCTCATGTTTTTGACTATATCAAACTGACGAAAGATGGGCGGCCTAGACATGGGCGGGTTTACTGGTACTTTTCTGTAAAAAATTTCAAATCGGAAAAAAATTTTAAAATATATTAAATTTAAAAAAAAAATTTTTTTTGTTTCTTTAAAACGTGTTTCTCCATCATAATTTTGGTTAATTACTACTTTCTAATCAATTTTAGAAGCATTGCAACAGCAAAAAATGAAAAAAAATGGGGGGGGGGGGGGTGGAAAACAGAAAAGTACCGATTTACTACTAGGCTGGAGTCTACGGCGGCAAACTTTTGTGGGCGGAGAGTTTTGAAAATCACATATTTTTAGAGGCGCAAAATTGTTGCGAGCGACAAATTTTTGGGGGCGGTAAATATTTGCGAACCTCATAACCTATAAAGTACCAAAAAGGACCCAAAAGAACTAAAAAGAACCGAAAAAGATTTAAACACTACCTAAAAAGAATCTAGGTAAGTAGGAAAGTTCTTTAAAACAGCTATGGCATCGTCTGCAGTCCGGTAGTCTGCACGAGTTACCCATGTTTATTAGATTATTAGCTAATTCGAGTCCATCGAAAGCTAACTAATCCTAATCCCCTAATAAAAAAACCATAATATTTTTGTGGCAAATAAATTTTTTTTTTTTTGTGGAAATAAAAAATGCATATTTACCACCTAAACAAGATACAAAGCGAAAGAAGAAAAGGTAACTGCATCCTGCCTATTGAAATTTTGAGCACTTATTCTGTAAAAATTTTACGAGATAACGCTGTCGAGATATTTTATTTTTAGACTCTAATTTTTTTTTAAATAGGAATTTTTCTGATTAAAAACCACAATTCCCAAAATAATTTTTTTTTTCTTTTTTTTTGTCTTCAAAATTACACCAAAAATGAAATAAACAAAGTAAATGAAAAAACTCGACAGCGTTATCTCAAGAAACTCATTAACTAAAAGAGTATTTTTGGTTTTTTGGTTTCAGATGATCCAGCTATTAGTTGTGTTTCTCACGGCAATATACCTGTTTTTTGGTACGTCTATTTTTTTTTTTTTAAGTCATTGGCTCATTTTTCAATAAAAAAATTGCTGGATACTGTTTAATATATGTACTTTAGTATATTATTTCAGTTAATGAGCTAACCTTTACCATATCGCTAAAAAAAATTCTTAAAATTATGTGGGTAGTACGAGTAGAATGGGTAGAGCGTCGGCTCTTGAGGAATATGGTCCAGATTGGGACCAAGGTATCCTAACTTAATTTAAAAGTTGAGAAATAAAATTTCAGTAAAGCAAACACGATTTTGCATAGCCTACATTTCTCAAAATGCCGATATTGTATAAAACGATGACATTTACAAATTTATTTTGTTTCTTATCTGGGCTGTACTGCATGGCGCTGAGAGCTATTATACATAGCACCTATTCTTATAAATTTCACGCTATAAACTATGCTTTCAAGTGCTATATTTTATCGCAATCCCGAAAACAACCGTGTATATACCGTCACAAGTATAAAAATTAGGGTCTTTGGCGCTATGCTCTTTCTCACTGCAGCTATGTATACGCAACTCAACAATATAGCTTTGTAAAAGGTCGATGCACCTCTATGAACTTAGTTTCATTTTCAAAAGCGATTGCTTTTGCCATCGACAGCAACGATCAAATTGATGTCATCTATACTGATTTTGTCAAAGTTTTTGACTTGTTAATGATGATCTACTTCTGATCAAATTAAAGCATTCTGTTATCTGTCAGTCTTTTATTTTCTGGATCTTTACTTTTATTAAGGAATGTAGCTATCATCTTTCTTTTTCCTTGGTGTACCACAAGAATCCAGCCTTGGACCACATCTAATCGATCTCTTCATCAATGATCTTTCTGGTGTTTTTATGTCATCTTGTTTTCTCCATGGCAGATGATTTAAAAATATTCAGAGTAATTAAAAACCAAACTACAGTTTTTTTGCATGAGAGATATGTAAAAAAAAAATCAATCAAGTCAATAAGAGTTTTTTGAAGTTTCTCTTCGAATCAAATGCCTGCTTGGCGTATTAATGAACTTATTCCATAGTCATAGCTCAATTAAAGTTGATATCAATCATTGAAAAATCTTCCTATTAAATACTTTCCTAAATTAATTAATTGCCACTTAGGTTATTAAAAGATAAATTATAAATTGGCGACACGTGTCGTTTGACTGCTACCACTACAATTTCTCATCCAACTTTGTGATTGATTGACTTTATGAATACACTCATTCGAAACAAATCTATTTCATCGACTTACATAGAGTTCATGACAAATCGGGCAAACTACATCAAAAGACACTTGTTCTAGGACCTAAATAACTTCTCATTCTCCGACTCCAGGTTACTAGGATGACAACCCACCAGACAACCCACCAGACAACACACAAATCAATATATTATCTATATTCCTGACTTCAAGATACGTGTCGCTTAGCTATTGCCTCTACTAGATTAATTTTCCCGCTCACCTGATGTAGTTCAATTCTTCCTCTACAAGTTCACTACAACGGCAACCTGAATTCCGCTGCCCTGAATGAGTATGCGCACATTTGAATCAAAAACGATTAATCAAATCACTACATTATCAAGACAACGGAAAAAACGTGAATGATTAAAGTGTTTAATAAAAAGTTCAATATTTGATTTGACTGTGGTTATTGCAGATACATGCAATCAAAATGTTTGTATGGATACAGAAAACAATATTTTGCTTATTATTGTCGAAGCTAGTTAGAACAGTTGATTATTGTGAGAGCCAGTTATAACAGTTGAATATAATATTTACAAAATTTATTTCTTGTGAAGAATAACAGCTGTCTGAAAGTGAAATCGAATATGAAACTGAAATTTTTGAAATGTTTGCATACAATGCTAACTTGGAGAGTTCTCGATATTGTGGTTATTAAATTAGCACCAACAAAAATCGTGACAAATAGAACGAACACTATGGCGTAATTATCACACATAGGCGAAATTTGCGAGCACATACATATTTTGCCTTGAAACTTTACCTAACGATTCAATTTATAGCTTGTTGCATGGATGTTAACATTTTGTCTATTATAGGTTGGACTCAGCTTCAAAGTTGTTTTTGACATTAAATCAAATTGAGCAGGTACATGTTATCGCTCTTTTAAGCTCTATTTTTTTAAAACTGAGCTTTCTGTAATTACAAAAGTATGTATTACAGTTAGATATTTTTATTTTGGTTTTAAGTCGATACTAAAATCGACAAGCGTATTTTCAACTATTTGATGTTTGTGGTCGATGTTTTTTTAGAAACAAACAAAAGGTTTGCTTATTTATTATTGTCCAAAAAAAAAAGTTTACAATGCTTTTTGATGTTTTGCTGGCGAGTGCGCTAACATAGATTTTTCAATGAATATGTGACTGTTTGCTTTAGAAACTGCGCATTATTTACTTTTCGTTCATTCGAGAAAATCATGTGGAAAATAGCCTGAAAACGTGTTAAAATAACAAGCCGCACAAATCTGAGTAGAAGTTACGATTACTCGGTTGATAAAATAATGTTCGTGATGAATAAAACTTAATCAGATTACAAACATTTCATAGTAAATCGTTCATATTCGCCTATAAGCGTGTTTTAACAAAGAAAAAATTAAGTAAAACGAACCTATTAGAATTTTCCAACTATATATATTATTCCATAGAAGATGGTTTGTAGTTGGACTGTGTTTATATTGACTTTAATGATAAACTGAACCATTCAACTAGAGAAATTATCCACTTGCAATGTCTTTGAACAATGTGTTTTTGTGTCTTACTAGGGTTCACTTACTCAGCTTGTATCTTTTCGTGGTGCACTATCTTCAGTAACCACTGTCTCTTCAAGTGTTCCCTGAGGGGAGCTACCTGGGTCCACCTGTATTTGTTTTCTATATTAACGAATTACCGTACTTCTTGAAAAACTCATCATTGACAAGTGTCCAATTATACCTTTCACACGTAAATCAACTTCTTGAAAATTTGAGCATTCTTTGAAGAGTTCAGTCTTAGAAAATCCAAACAAATACTCTCAATATCTTCTTTGCTGCTAAGCTGCTCGCCGGAAGTATCTCTTCAGAGCATTTACTAGAGGAGCTTAGATTGAATACAACTCGTCAGGGATTTTTCCGTGCGAATACTATATCCATACATTTATTTGGGCTTTAGTGGGCCTATTTCTTCAATCATAAGAACCAAAAATGAAAATAGCAGCAATTATGACTTAAATTTTTCAAAGAAATTAAATAAGATAAATATTTCTATGCATATATTCATTGAACCTCCTCAATAAATGCAGTAAATATTAAATCAGACATTCGTTCATATTAATTTGACTGGCCAGTGCGAGCATATGCAATTGACTTTGAGGACAGTACGAAATCAACCTGATTTGGGAGTGCAGTGCGAACGTAGCGTAAGAACTAGGGTGAGCTCAGACTACCTATACATGAATAGTAAAGTTGGAAATATTTGAGCAAATTTATTTCACTGCAAAACAATATAAATGTAGAAATCTACCTGAAAGCCACGCCCACAGATACTAGGTTTTATTGCCTATTTCACCCATGGTTTTTCCTAGCCAACGCTACGGCGACAAGAAGTACAAGCTCCGATAGGTAAGATCATAAACCAACCGCACAGGTCAGGAATTCACCAAAAAACCACATATCAACTAATTATTCGTATGTCCTAACTAAAATACTGCCGGGAATTCTGACTTTAATCCTACTTCAAGGACGAAAGAAATTTATATTGTTTTGTATTTAATCCGTTGTAAACAGAAGACAATAAACGTTAGAAACATAAAGGCTGTAAGGCCCACATAATAATTTAATCTCAACACGACGTGATACTGTTTCTTTTTCGCTGCTAAATTCAGCACTTTCTTTAACAAAAATTATTGTTGTTGCGTATCGCGTATTTGTTTCTTAATGACTATCAGTTTTCCCACGGCAGAAATGTTGATGACTAATACTGGCAAACTGGAACATAAATGCCGCGATGTTTGTAAATATGTCAGAATTTTTTTTTCACCACTGACCATCGGACCATGTTTATCATCACGCTGATATGAAAGTTTGTTTTTCCGGTAGATACGAAGCCTATCAGAACATATTATATGTTAAGTAATTTCAACGCCCTATAAGCTGCACATCTAACAAAAAAAAACAAAAAAAAAATAATAAGGAAATCGAGCCTCCAAACATTTACAACAGACTGCAATATGTCGTATTAATTTATGTTACTATCTTTATATCATTCAAACAAAGGCAAAGTGATATTTGCTATGGAAATTGTAGCAAAAGTCACGTAATTTGTCTAACTTGACAATTTCCAAAAAATTCAAATTTAAATACTACCATTTTACTGTCATATCTAACTAATCTTGGCTTTCTACTGAGACCCGTTAATATTTTCCTTTCTCGCGATATCTATTTACTCAAGAATTTATCTAAGACCAAACAGTCTTACATTATATTATCTCAGATGTGATATGGAGTTTACACATTTATTGTTCTTACACTCAAAACAATCATGTCACAATACACAAGATGCTTAATGTGTAGAAAAAATCCATAAATTACCACACGTTTAGTAAGCTCGTCGTTGCGCTTCAATTTACTTAAGTCGCACTTTTCAGATTGTTTAATAACATAGTTATTTGATAGTATACCACTATTCCTTGCGACAAGGTCATCAATTTCTTCGGAACGGTGCAAACTGATTACATCATTTGAAGTTTTATGAGAGCCGGCGATATTCTAGCCGACTATTTTATGTAAGATTACTATTCAATCATTTACTGGCACCGGTGTCTGACATCACACTCGTAAAAATACTATTCAATGTTATTTTAAAAAAAAAATAATAAAAATGGCATAACACTTACTTTTGTATTTGCGATAGTAGATATAAATCGATACGACGATCGCTAGGATCGGTAATTGCATTAGGATCATGTAAAATGTATCCATTTTGAAGAAATTTTTTATTCCTCTTTTTCAGCTGAAAACAGTTCTAAGTAGACAGGAACAAACACTCACGTAACAATATGAAATTGCACAATTTTCGGCTTTTGAAATTTTTGTTTCACTCTGACGACACGGATAAATCACATGGGTATGTTGAAATGAGCAAAGTTAGCGGCATCCGGAATGAATTTGATTTGTGTAAAGTGTGAATGAAAAACAAACGCGAATACGTAGGTAGAAGAAAACTTGGAATATCACTTTTTCAAACGTTTCCGATTAGATGAAGCGATGAAAACGACGCGCACATTCAACAGAATCCTCAAAGATATAAATAGTCGAATTGTATCTTTTCCGCTATTTTACTTATCTGACGCCGACGACGACAATTTCCATACGCTGCTGACAAATCTGCAGGGAAGTTTTATCACAAGCGTTCGCGCCGGTCCAAATGATTTTCAATTCTCCCGATGGTTAAATGAAAAACTGAGCACATGTGCATCGGCCAAGTTGCAATATGATCGCTTGAGATGGCTTTCTTCTTCTTGATCGTGTTCGTGGTTGTCTTGAGACGATATTATCCCAGGTGCACTTTACTTATCCCGAACGTCTTCTGTGTGTAGATCCTTTCGTGAGCTTGGGACTAAATCCTTGACGTTGATGACTGTCAGTGGGTTTCAAATGCATTCGAGGTTGAAGGGAAATAAATGCCGAGCACGACTAGTAACTACCTGTTAACCTGTATACCAATTGTTTTTAGACAAATCTATTATCCAGGATCAGGGCCGTTGAATTTTTCGTGCGCACTCGCAATTTAAATGGCTTTTGTGTTGTTTCGTAGATTTCGGACCGCTTTTGTGATAGAGCATGTATTTCAACCAATTTACTTATTGATGTAGTGTACATAGTCTCCATTATATAACAAATATAAATGGAGATCTGTGATTTGCTTGTTAAACTGCTAGTCTCGTTCAATTATTGTTCTTTATTCTGCACGTCTAAGCCACTAGTCACTCACTGATTCACTGATTCAGATTGTATGATGCAATCTGATTCATTAGTAAATTGCTTTCTTCACAATTTTCAATGTACTCCGCACCGTAAATCGTTCGTGATTACTGTACCGCACCGATTCAAACTGTTTCACTCAACTGTCGAGCCCCAGCAAACGACCTGTCTTGATCACTTTCGATGCCGGTTAAAGTCAATACTCCACAAAAATGTTATTGTTCGTTATAATTTTTCGAACCTAACTAAGCGGGAAAAGCCCCCCGAATACCGTAATCATACGCTACGGTATCCAGCTTCAATCGCGTGCAAGATCACTGATCGATAGCACGTCTACCTTTCGAATGAAATTGTAGACTGGATAGTTATGTATCACTCCGTAAAAGCAGTAGAGTTTTAGAAAAAAATTGCTTTTTACCACTCGAATATTTTTTCTGCACAGCACTTTTCACTTCTCTCTTTCTTCTTCGGCACAGCCGTTGTAGAGATACAAGATACACTTTCGAAACGACAACGTCCGTTTTGTGTGGGAAAAATCACGTGTAAATATATATTTTCGAAATTCTTTTTCAATGGGACGATGATATATTTTACTGCTGGCCACGCACAGAACTAAAACTTGAGGCTAACACATTAACTGCTTTCTAAAGACTGAAAAGATTCACATTGTGCAGAAAAGTATAAGTAAAGTCTCAGCCTAGTGTTTTTATTTTCTTAAGCCAGCTCGACTGTATTGGTGAGACAAAGTCATTTGCAAAATCTATCAAAAGATTGGGGAAAAGAGCGTAAGAGCTTCACAATAATAAAAGCTTTTGTCTCACTTACCCCGGAAAGTTATTTTCGTAACCGACATTCGAGAATCGGAGAAACCATGGGGAATTTCGATGGAGAATGCAACACACTATCTTAAGCCGAGCATTTCCTTATATGTATTTGTGGTATCTAAAATAGTAATAGATAGTAACAGGTTGATATTAAGAGATTTTTTCACAATTTCCTTTCGAAAATCAAAAATTAAATGGAAAGTTGCTGAATACTTTTACCTTACCAGCTTAGGTGTGCACGAAATAAATGTTCATTACCTATGGTGTTTGCACACATGAGCTGATCATAGTGAATCTGACGGTGGTGCATGCATGGAAATTGCAAAGTGCATAAGACGGTGTTGTTAATTTTCGGGAATCTGATCTGTCTTGCAATGGAATGAGTCGGAAATTACACAAATAGCATTCGTACAACGCACTTATTGATTCATCATAGAGTTCCTTCACATCGTATACTTATCAGTTATTGGCTTATAGACTTATCGTAGGCAGGCAGAATTTGTAGGTCATATTGATGGGAAAAAAAGTAGAGCTGCAATCAATTATCATTAAAATTATTGTAGAAATCATGGAGATTTCTTACTTAATTTCGACATCATTTTTCGAATATCTTTCAATTTGTTGCAAGAAATAGGTTTATTGACCGCCTCAAATAAAAAGATAGAGTAGCAGACTAGTAAGATCCTTCTTGTTGGAATGTTTTTATTGGTGATATAGCCCAACTAATTTATTATTTATTTATTTATTCATATTTTACAGATTATTTATAAAATAATCACAAAAGCATTCAAACAATCCTACATTACTTATAGTTTGCAACCATAGTTTTCGGTGATAGTATTGTCAAATTGAAATCAAAAGTGTCAAAGTATCGCTTAAAAATTCTTTTTATAGATGCCGTGGCCTCATTGCAGTGTGTACACGCCTTATGAAAATAATCATGAGACGCATAAAAGGAGCAAAAGTGAAAATTCAAATTCAAATTCTCACGGAAAGCCTAGTCGCAAAAAAGGAATTGAAATTTTCGTGTCTAGTTCATGTCAAGTCCTTTGACTAGAACAAAAGATAGTCCTTTGTGACTAGAACAAAAACAGTCATGCCAAGAAAGTTTATGCAAGATGAATGGACAAAAATCTCTGAGCTATTTCGATTCGGTCACTATGCACCATCTAACAAGGAGCTAAATAATGGATGCATTTTCAAGAATTGACCCAACCAAAGTACTCAAAGAGTATTTGTTTTTTCCATTGCCTTTTTACGAAGCCTAACAGAGAGGTGACCTCTACCAGGAGGATCAAACGCAAATGGGCTATTAAATAGTCGTTTTAATCTGAATGAAAGCTCAAGTAATTAGCTCTAGTAACGAACCAAATGACTTCGAACCAAATGACGAAGTAGACAGATACCGAAATTATCCTGGATGAAAGTAAGAGCACATTCAGATGACCCAGCCACAATTCATAAGATGGCAGGCTATGGAGATCACTAGGACTATACATACCTCACAAAGTGAACAGTACAAATTGGAATTGGAAGGCTGACCCTCCAGACAATAAAAGTATAGGCCATATAAGTGAAGTACACAACGACCTAGTAGCCCATAAATTATGAAATTTTTTGGCACGTTGTTTTCTAAAGCCTAACTGTTTGTTTGCAAGGAGGGAGAATCGGGATTTTTCATCCAAGATAACTCCGACGTGAATGACTTGATCAACTCGAGCTTATAAACCGTCCCCGAGAAGGTATGTGTTATTGCTTTTCTGCGGAAAGAACTTATAGCCTAGCACTTATCAATATTAAGGGAGAGCTTGCTAAGCGCACTACTGATGAAGCAGAGTCCAGTTTCGACCGGAGAAATTGTGCATCATATATAATTTTGTTTGAATGACGTGATAAACGTTCAGACCAACAGCGTAGAGTAAACAGATGAGAATATATTGAAAAGAAGAGGGCCTAAGTCGCTACCTTGTGGTACACTAGAGAAAGTAAAAATATTTATCGATAAACATCCTTGAAACTTTACAGATTGGGTTCGATGAAGGAGATAGGAGCTACGTAAGCTGAGTAAGGATTCAACGACTACGAAATTCCACAGCTTTAGAATAAGGTTAGGATTGTCCACTTTGCCGAAAGCCTTCCGAAAGGCTGGGTAGATTGTCTCAGTTTGATAACCTTTCTTTATTTTACACATAACGTTCGATATTAACATTACGTGACATTTATGTTGCTTACCATTACGTGGCATTTATGTTGCTGCTCTTACAGTAAGAACATCTGTATAAAGTAATATAAATACATAAAATTGAGATAGAAAGAAAGTTACTAATAAATAGAAAAAAACAAAACTGAATCCAGGTGGCTTCTCTGGTGAACATTTGTAGACATTAAAGATTTGAAGGAAGGAAAAGACCATATTTATAATGTAAGCCCACATAATATGAGCCAGCCACGACACAACGTGCTTGCAAAATTTGTGATTTGATAATCATACGACGAATACACACACATTGTGCCCGCATGCTGACACAATCTTCATACGAAGGAAGTCCTTCATTTTACGAAGGAAGGATATAACGGATGAAAAAATCGTGTACGGCAATCATTGTTGTAATTTTTTAAAAAAGAATGTTCATATGTTGAAAGAAACGTATTTGTTTGAAAGAATAGCTGAAAACCTGAGAAGAATTAGGTGTCACTAATCTTCTGAAAGATTTTAAGGACAGATCCAAAAATGCTGTTATTTTTGAATTTTTCTATTATTTTTCAATGTTAATATGTTTGAACAAATTGTCATGAATAGACTTAGTCCAGAAGAACGTTTCTTTATCATTTAAACTCCTTTGAAAAACCGGTTTTGATTTACAAGCCTTATCGATAACTGCATGGTTTTTTTTAGCCCTAATAATCAACCAAAAGTACTCGCGATTCAGCGTATCCTGGATAAATTTCATTTGATCTAACCCACATAAAATACATACAAATAGAAAAAAACAGATAGTATAACTGAAACTGGGACTGACCTGGCACATTTGAAGCCACCTTTAGTGAGCATTGCTACCGATCCCCTCCCACAAAAATTGCAAAATTGCATTACTCAAAGGGTCAGTTCTATCTATGTGAACAGTTTTATCTATATGGGCTATGGCATCAGCACAGCAACGCAACGGCCCAGATATTTCGAGGAAACATTGGTTATCACTGAATTGTCTAACACTATTATCCTTCATTGAAGCAATCTAACATGTTAGCTACCCTAAGCCACAAAGAAAACTCCGTTGTTCACTACTTTAGGGATCAATCCGTAAATGGCAGCTTGTTCTAACTACCCTGCCTACAATATAATCTTGCCTAAAAACCATACGCAAATGCGAGTAAGCCTCACTAAAAGATAGCTTCATAGAATATATCTATTATTTATTAAAATATTCCATGCAAATGTAATCCAACATTAAAGCTTCCAGATGTTCTATGCGATCTATTTATATATGCATAATTATTCAAATTAATTAACATTATGCATAAAAACATGTATGTATTTTGCTACTAGCCTATACGAAAAAATTACTTAATGCGAACATAGTGATCCATATAAACACTTATCATGCTTGGTATATACATATCTTTCTTTTCAAACACCTTTCACGTGCTTTATCAATATTTATGTATTTTCGATTTGCGAAATTTCCCCTGTCACCAAAATCTACATTTTACATGTTTCCATAAAATTAAAATCAAGTTGTATAAATTTTTACTTTCACAACCAATAGCTTTACATGTCCATATATATGTATATGCCCCTGTGAATGCATCTATTTTTGAAAATCAATAAAGACAACAGCTTAGAATGGACACGAGTGTTTATTTTTTTGGCAAATTTGGCAAACCAATTTTCTAACGACCGCATGCTCTTGAAAAACAGAAGTTTGTGATGCAAAGTGCAAAGAGCCA
Organism: Nemotelus nigrinus; assembly: GCA_947369275.1. Taxonomy (NCBI): domain Eukaryota; kingdom Metazoa; phylum Arthropoda; class Insecta; order Diptera; family Stratiomyidae; genus Nemotelus; species Nemotelus nigrinus. Next base: position 8,945,685 of record OX376374.1, read on the forward strand.
GCAAATGATTAATTTATTCAAAATCTATGGAAATCAAATCTTTTGAAAAACATTCGCAGTGACGTGAACGAATTTCCGAATTCCGAAATCATTCGACAACAACTTCATTGGTCTTTGGTCAACAGGAAGCCCCCACGTGATTATCAGATACTGTGCGTGCTTACAAGTCGAGCCTAACCACAAAAATTCCGATTAACGTATGTATTATCCCTCGATACTTCAAAATTCGGTGGGAATGAGCGGATGTGAGTAATTCGAATTTCCACTTGAAGAAAACAGGAGAATCCTTGGCATCGAGTGATAGATGGACACGTCATTCGAAAGATTAGCACTGGCTTAAAGCAGTTGAAAAACATCTCAAAGTAAGGAGAAACTACAAGTTGCAACTTTAGTATTTTCATAGCTCATTCAGAGCTAATACTAACAAATGTAACGTGAGCTTTTCAGTTGCAATCTCTGATGTAGCCCCAACTAAGGAAAACTAGCCATCTGTGTGGGGAGTCGGTAAATATCTTTAATGTGATTCCCCAGCCTCCATTCTGTGAGAGCCAAAGAAAGCTTTGTAAATTCAACTCACCAACCAATTCCCACACAAGTTCATAGATACATATGCACATAGTAGTGCTCGTGTTTATTCTGTCACCACATATCCGAGTGTATTTATACATTTTAATAATCTACACGTGGAACTTGAAGAGGCTCGAATCATTCGCAAACATGTGTTAATAGTAAATATTCGGAAGAAAATGATAACAAAGCTACACAAGATTTGTATAACACGCGCTCAACGTACTTTAAGATACATTTTGGGCTCTACGCTTAGCATGAACGATGAGTAGTAATGTATAGTTCCTGATTCATCTCTACTTCCCGAAACACAAGTCATGAGTAAATTCATGTTAAATGCGACTTACTTATATGATATGCGAATGTTTTCAGAGGGATTTATTCGATTCCGGAATTTCCTGACGACGTTGGAGTTTTTCGCCATTAATATTAGATAAGTTTGTTTTGAAAAGATTTCGAAGATTTTGGAAAGCTTAAATGTTGTTTTAAAGAAGGTCACGATTCGCGTTTCTGTCTGTTTGCAGCGTATGTTCTTATTGTATGTTCTACAGTGGATTTAAGGCACTTGATAATATTGTATACACTCTTGAAGTGGTAGTTGATATAATTAATCCCCATTGTTTGCTAAACAAATAGAACCTTAAGGATTTTAATAAGGTAGAAGTTTGCGGAAAGAGATTTTTGTACGAGAGGACAGATGTTAATACGGTTTGCCCAGCATTTAATGGTGCTTGCTTGCTTACTATAACCTTCCAAGAGATGATGTATTAAAACGAATTGCCATATTTTTTTCTTTATTTATTCGTCGACAGCATTTGGAATTTTTCGAATAGTGGATCAAAGAAAAAGTCTGCGCATTTTGCATCAATTTCAAACAATATGGTTTATCGACGAAAAAATACGGTCCGGTCTGAAATCCACACTACACGGTCACTTTTTGTGGATGCAATTGAGTCTCTTGTTGCTGCTCAATAACGCATATTTTGCTTATTCAAAAAGGCATGAAGGCAAAAATGAACTTCATCGCCGAAAATGAAATCAGCATGAAACTGAGAGGTTTTTTGAACTTTTGCAGAGCCCAATCGGGGAAATTTCGGCGCTTCAAATGATCAAAAGACGTCAGTTCTTGTGTAAATTGGATCTTTTAAGGGCGTAGGCTAAGATTTTTATGCAATATTTGCCACAATGTCGACTGAGAGATTCTCAATTCCTGTGAATCGCGTGGAAAGGAAACGACCGATGAAACCACAAAGGTTTGGACGAAAACCTCGTGGATGAAAACCTATTTTGTTCGTGGTACGTTCAACCTCATACCTATTGAGAGGACAAAAAGGTCTTTACCGGACTTAAGTGGCACTAGCTAACGCCAAACTTTCAAGCTTATTTACAATGAAACCATTGATTCACGTATTGAATCTCTTGAGCATCGATATAATGTGGACTTCTTTTCTCTTCTTTATCGCTATGGCTATACGGACATTGTTCGAACGAAATATCAATCCTGATCTCTTGAAAACCACTTCCTATGCAAGTTATGTTTCGCAACTAACTATTGTGTAAAAAAAAAATAAAGTCCACTTGACCAAATACAAAAATTTAACAAAGGGTGTATTCTTTGTTACAACTTTATTCCGTTGTGACCTAGAATATAACTAAACTTGTTGACCTACTTAAAGGGCTATTTATACAGTTTGTCCATGGGAATTTTATCTGATCTTCCCCATGGTGTGATGTGTTGACCAATGCATCTCTTGTGTGGTCTCTGATTATTGCATCTCGCGAAATTTGAAGGATGCGGATGCAATATAGACGTGACAATGATCTTTGAGTTTACCTTGACTAAGTGAAATGAGATGCATTGTTGTGATAAGAAGTTTACTTTATATTACTTTGTTGCGATAAAGAATTGAATTTGGTGGTAATGCGTTCATGTGTGGGATTGTGTGGGTGTGTAACTCGCGCAACACCTAAGCATCTAAACGCTCTCTACCAATCTACCAAATCTAAAGCGCCCCACACACTGTCAGTTAACCTTGAGGCCGTTGTCTTATACGATTATCGTAGGGCCAACACCTCACACCACCACACACTTACCCACCGACTGCCTGCAGGCCGATGTAGGAACCGCAGTTGTGTGCCTGAAGACGCTACACACTGTGTAGCTCATGCCTGCAGGCTAATACCGTAGATTTTAGCTTGCAGGCCGTGTACTGACACAAAACTGCTCGAGCAGAGGGCCCGATACATTTCAGTTTTTGACAAAATGCGTCGTCGTAAATGTTGCGCTTTGTACTTGTTATCAGTACTTTGTGAAGACAAACCAGACAAACAAACAATACCAAAATGATGGTATGTATGAATCATCTGCTGAAGATCCCGATTTAGAGTTTTTTTTACTTTTTCCAACTCCTACCTAAACGAACTTCGCAAATTGTTGATCTTTTTTTTTAACCGTATGTACAGTCGCACAAAGAACAGTTTTTTGTAAAATTCCAGCAAAACACCGTACGCTTCATCATTTAGTCTTTTGTTTGAATACGTATCATCTTTAACATTCCACAGACATAAATATTGATGATACAACTCAATAAACGCGGTAATAAAAGGGGGTTTGTTGTCCATGGCTTCGTCCAAAAGTGTCCAGTCCAAAAGTACTTGATGAAAACAAAGCAAAAAATGACCTGCCGTGCGACTGCTAGGTACTAATGAATTTGAACGTATCAGTACACACGCCTGCAGGCCGACCGACAGTGAGTGGTGGAATGAGCTTGAGGCATAGATTGAACAGGTTCATGTCTGTTGACTGAACTGTCGTTAGATCTTTACCTTTTGCCTGGCACACACCTACAGTCCACTTCAACTGCAGTCCGCGATCATCAGGTGAACTGATGTGTGAGTGGGCAGTTTCGATGGCCTGATAGACCAACGTCTGCAGTTAATCTGATAGTGTGTGGGACGCTTAAGAATTTAAATTAACTGGAAAGAGCGAAACAAAGCCCCGCTTTAGTAGTTCGCAAGAAATCATATGAATTTTTGCCATGAAGCCAACCCATTCGCGAAAAAAAATATTCTCACGAAATCAAAATATTTATTACCTCAGATGGCAAAATATTTATTTTCGGGAGCTTTGATAGTATCCCACTCACTTCATAGGCAATGACTCGATAAGTGACACGATGAAAAAAAAATTTACTATACTTAAAGTAGAAAAATTCAAGTCTACGGAGCGGATGAAGGTCACATGACTAAAATAATACAGTTACAGATGATTGTATAATTACTATTTTCATATTACAGAGTCAACACGAAACAACGTCAATATCTACGACGCAAAAATGTACTCATTTACTTAAAGCCAAGCAAAATAAGTAAAATTCACCGCTGAATTTAAATTTTCCGTTTAAATTATACTTACATTCAAACATATTTTCCAGCATTGCCGAACTGACACTTGATCAAATTCAGATATAACTCATATTGTAACAAGAACGCAATAATATAAACCCATTGAATGGAGTTGCATGTGATTTTCAATTCGTTCCTTTAAGTTTGTTTGGGTATTTTTGCCTGAGAACATACAGGCGTGTAAATAATACGTTTATTTTTATCCAATCAGCTGAACTAGTCTAGGCGAGATAACCTACTGGAGTCACCTTTAGAGCAAATTGTAAATAAACAGATAACAAATATGTAATGGACGTATGTCAATAGGAAAACCGACTTTTTTCCATCATATCATTCCAAGAGCTTAGGACATATTTTTATCATTGATATATCATCAACAACAATCCCCAAAAAAACAATTGAGTTCCTGTCACATTCAAAAACAATTCTTGAAATAATACACGGAAATCGATACTAGAAAGTCACTAGTCCAATTCATTCGTAATTCAAAGTAAAATGACCAATTAAATAACTAAAGAAATTTTTCTCGTCTATATATTTTTGTAAACAAAAAACAATTTAATTTGGATCGGCCTTATTTTTTTGCATGACGTAATTTGTATTATTAATCATATTTCACTCAATCAACAAGCACAACACTTTGAATGACTGCTGTAGATTCCCACATTTCAAAGTATGTAAGTACTGACAGTATGTAGATTGTGATAAGTTTTTTCATAGTACTTGTGAAATTAGATTTGTTTAAAACAGTTGTGTAATGCATCTTAGATTAGCGAAAAATGCGTATAATCTGCATAAAGTATATATCATTTAAACCTGCTTCACGATTCTCTATTACAAAAACACAATTTATATCCCATTTACCCTCAATTTTTTAACTTCATTCGATGTAAACACAATATCATTCAACTCTTAATTGAAACTAGAACACAATCAAATCTATAATACCCATTGAATTTATAGGAATATGAGTTGTATCGCGATATGCTATCACTGAAATTCGCGCAATAGTAACACCATTTTCTAAAATCTATTACTTCTAATCAAGCAAAATTTGATGTTATCCCATCGTTTTTCCCCAAACTTCCTATTATCAAGCTTAAGCCTAAGAAACTGGCGCAGCATTCACCTAAGCCAAGTCAATACGACTCTTATCATGCAGCGTAAATAATAGTAGATTTCCGTTACTATATCAAACACAACTAATCTGCAGTCAGTTTTGCTAATCTGCAGTCGAGACGTACTACGATAAGCGAATGGGGTTTTAAGTGATCAGTTTTCAATTTTAACTAGCTAAACTAGGGTTGCCTGACAACAAATCTATTCCCTTCTCAAGTATCGATTGTAGCAGATTCTCGCATTTATTCCTATCATTTCTGAAATGGTATATGCAAAGAGCTCGGAAATTACTTAGCGTGGAAAGAGTTCAAGGTTGAGTAGACTCTACTCATATATGAGTATTCGTGACTCAGCAAGTAGCTAGTCATTCGACCACGTGGTCTTAGTCTTAACTCAATCATAGTATAGTATACGTATCTGTCGGATATTACGCAGGATTGATGAGACCGATGCCAATAGAAAGTGAATATTTCAAATGAAAGACAGTTTCCATACTGATAAAAATACTTGCATACGAGTGAATCATTGCATTTTGAACCTCTGATAAGAACCAATGAAATATCCTATCGCCAGTGGATGCATAATTTATCAATCCGAGTATTTAGTTCAAATTGCTGTTTCGGTGAATAGATGGGACTTTGTACAGAGATAGGCACTGACGCTAATCATACGTTTATGAATTGTGAACACGAATTGTTTATTGATATAGGTTTTAGCGCAAAGTTTTACCATGATTTTCAATTTCAATTGTTATTTTGCGATTAGGGAAATTCGATGTGCACTCAATTCACACTTGGTGGCATTATGCTGTCAAAAATATTGTTTTATGTTGTTATACTTTTACATGGTAACCGTGTTAGCACAATCTACTGTATTTAGAATTAGATTGAGTTGAATATTTTTTTAAAGAAATCACAATAAAGATCACACAGCATAAATCATGAATTTTAAACGATAATGGTAAAGATAACGATCGTTATCATCCTGTAGAACATTTTTGTGGAGAGTCTACTTATGTGACGATCAAGGAAATTGTTGAAACCGCGCTTTTCAGTGAAAGTATCAGCAAATGCGAACGTTTTATGAGACATTTTAACTTATTTGTTTGACGAGTAGCATTTTCGTTTTCACTACATTGTACAGCATTTAAAAATAATACATGAATTTTTGATGATCATGATAGGAATATGTTTATTGACATGGTCCTTGTGAATAAGCAAATACAAATTCGGAGTTCAAATACGTTGCAAATACGGAAAAAGCCTAATAAGCTGAGTGAAAAACTGAAAATCGGAAATGAACTTCATAAAATCGGCCGCCAAAAAATGTGAATCACATAAACTAGGGAACAATTTCGACAGATTTCTGAAATTCAGCACAAAAGAGATTTCTCATAGCATAAAAAGTACAAAAGCTCACAAACTGGAAAATATCCACATAGCGGGTAGTGCTATGTAATATAGCGCAGCATTGATGGTCATATTCATAGTACTCATAGTACTCTAAGCAATAAAATGTCATAGTCATAGGTCATAGTACTCTAAGCAATAAAATGTAGTTAATCGGCCAAAATTTTCAGATATTTTGAATTTTTCTGCCACATAGATAGTCTCAATTGCTATGTAACATAGTCCCAACTACTATGAACATAATCTCGGCACATATCATCATAGTAGGTTAAATAACATTAGTTTCTTAATAAGCTCGTGTGGCTCAGTGGAAGAAAAGAGTCACGAGTTGAAGCCCAGACTCGAACAGCAACTATTCGCAATGATTGAAATACTAAGAAATCAAATTTCAGCAACAAATATAGGAATTTTCAACACCAACAATTTTCAGTATCCCGAAATTGACTAAAATGGGGAGCGAATTTAAAAGCTGATTATTATTTTGCAGATAAAAGTTACCTACATTGCCATAAGCCATCTTCTGACTATCACAAAGTTTTGATATAGAGTATCGATAAGCAAAGTAATGTTATAAAAATAGCAACCTAATCTCATATCAGCCGCTAGAAAGACTGATTTTCGAAGAAAAGTAAAGGAAATGTGTTGAAATTGAATGTATGTTCTACTAAACAAGGAAAGATTTCCAGGGCTATCACTCGCCAGAGTTTCGAAATTTAGGAAACTCATTACCTATTATCATCAAAGTTTTAAAATTAAAAAAAAAATTTAAAATTCTTGCGTTCATCTATTTTGTGAACAGTATCACAATTTGATTAATAAATCGAAAATTATAGGGCAGAAAACATTTATTTTTTTCTAAATATATCTAAAATACAATTAAAATGCCCGCCAGCACCAAAGGGTTAAAGATAAATAAAATTTGATGAAACTTGGAACTTAATTTTTAGTTACATACAGCGTATCAAAGTCAAAATTGAACAAAACAAGCAACTAGAGAATGAAATCAAAGAAAACATTTTAATACATTTATAGGGTTTCATATGTTATTAATTGAAATATTTGATATTAGAAGTAGCTATTAAATTGTACATAGTTGAAACAAATAATTATGCAAAATTTGTTTAGAATTCACGTCAATATAATTTGCATTGTCTCAAAGAACTGGGGGTGCGGAGAATCTCCAAAAAGTGAAAGGCATCATTTGATACGTATAACATCAGTTTGAAAGATAATGGTAGTAATATGGCACCGAGAGGACTTCAAACACCACTTGAATTAAGAAAATCCATTATTCGGCGTTCTCAAACCGATAAAACTGTGCGCAAAATCGCTGAAATAATTTATCGAGATCCCGCAACAGTATTTAAGATAATAAAGCGTTACTATGCTACCACAGACTATGAAAAATTCAATAAAAATTTTGCGACCTATAAAAGAAAAATTTGAAGCAAAAGAATTGAAGCAGAAAAACATTTTCGTGGCAACGAGAAAACCTTCAATCAGTATAGTTAACTGCAAATAAGGCTGAATTTTGCTAAAAAAAAATATGGAGGAAAAGACTTTTCATTTTGCAGAAAATTTTGTTCTCCTACTAAAGGATATACGACGTTTTTAGATCGGATGCCAGATCGAATATATGGAGAAGAATCAATGCAGAAATCGAAGAAAATCCCGATGGAGGTTCCTTACTAGTGTGGGGATTTATGTCACCTGCTGAACCTGGGAGTCTTCATAAAATTGAGGAGATTAGGTACCAGGCGATGTATTTAAATATTTTAAAAACTAATTTAAAAGAAAGTGCTCGAAAATTGGGAATTGAAAATAATATTTTTTTTATCAAGATATAATGTTACAAGCTGACTCCTTTATAGGTGTCCCCATTCATTAGAAACGTCAAATCAGTCACCCAAATGCTATCGAGAAATTACGGAGTTACTTAGAGTAAAAATTAAAAAGACATTCTATAACTAATGCAAATGTATTAAAAACCGCATTGATAGAAAAATGGGACGACATTCAGCCTTTTTTCTTTTAGGAATTTGGTGGAGTTAATGCCAAATCGGCTTAATGCAGTTAAAAGCAAATGTGATCACCAACTAAATACTAATAAATAAATAAAGCTTATTAGCATGAACTTAAAAACGTATTACTTAATGCGTTCTATCATATCCTCGAAGTTTATTTCGTTATTTGCAAGAATTTTATTAATTTTAATATTATAAACAGAAAATTTAACAATAATGTATTTTTGATGTTCACCTACAGAACTATTGAAACGAAAATTTAAGGTTCTTTAAGAACATGTGGACAACTTATTTCATTAATTCAATTTTTCGTGCAACTTATTCCATTTTGATTATCTGTAGTTTTATTATTCAATGATCTATATCATCTACATGCCCACATTGGGCGCGTTCAGTCTTATCAATTTATTTGCTCCCGAAAGGCTTGTTTCTTAAAACTTTTTATGACTTGAATGCTCTTATTGCATATTTGTAGGTCTTTGAAGCAAAAGCTATTCCGTGAATATGAGACAACCGTTTTTTTCTATGCACTGTAACTGACTTTTATTAGGTACTAGGCAGTACGTGTTAAGCCTCGTCCACTGCCACGTGAGCGTCATATATAGCATCTTTTTATTTCTTTCGTATACAATAAATTATAGTTTCAAATTATGTAGATTTGAAAAAATTTTAAACTAAGATATTTTACTGACTAAAAACTCGAATAGTTTCTTAAAAGCAAATTCAGGTTTGCACAGCTCATAATTTTGGTTTTGTTTTATTTTAATTGAACCTTCTTCAGTTACTTTGCAATCTCAAATGAGCTTGCTTATTATCGGTACTGTCTGCTCTCAATGATAATTTCGAGCCATTTGCAGAGAGTATAAAGTAGTTGATCTTATTCCAACCAGGCACCGGCCGCTTCGCTCCGAAACTCTAGCTGGTCTAGCTCTGAAGCGACCTCTACTCCCATTATAAAACTTGGCAAGGATGATATATACATACTATTAGCTATTTTTAGAAGAAAAAAAATTAATAAAAAATAAATGGGCCAAATTTGTGAAATTCAACTTTTAAAAATTTAAATATATTTTTTTCCAAAAAAAAAATTACTATCCAAAAATGTATTTAAAAAGCTTATCAAATGAAGTATAAATTCGAGTGCTTTATTCAGCTTATGGGTAACTTTTCAAAATTGGGTAATGTGATTTGAAATAGCACATACCTGCCGGATAGTCAAATTTTTAAAGCCCTTTAGCTCGTTAACTAGATTTTATGCTGTAAAAACATTTGATATCTGGATCGAGGACATATATATGTAGGTATAACATAATCATATATTACTAAAATCGGAAACATCGAAATTTTTTACCTTTCTGCTTCACGTGGAATGCTTCATATATCTCTTCGTTCTGAAACTATAGACCCAGTGATCTAACATTTTGATGCACGTTTTTATGGGTTTTGGCATTATGTATGTATCAAAGAATTGATATTATATTAAAGACTGTTAATTAATTTCTATTATATTGTTAACGTGTTTTACTGTGTTTAGAAATCTTTGGTGTTTAGGGAGATTTGGTTCCTATGAGGTTTTCTAATAAAGATTAACCGGATTTTCACCAGTTTTATGGCATCACTTAAATTTGTTATGCTAACGTCCGTTTAGTTGTCTGAGCATTTCACATGATATCATGCAGCTATAGTGGAAGTTTAATGAAATTGAATAATTTGTATAGTGTTAGAGGTAATGATTCAAAGTTTAATACAATGAAAGAAAAATCATCCGAATCAAAATGTCGTCCAAACTAGTTGCTTCTCATAAGCAAAATTTATAAAAACTGAACCCCGTATAACAGCAATGCTCAGTTCTCAAAGGTAACGTGTTATTTGTATCTGTATATTTCGTAATTAAGCTATTCTTATGATACGCAAAGCTCAAATAAAACTTAATACAGAAGTAACAATTTCAAAAAAGCCATAAATTTTTAACTAGTTCTAAAAATGTTATCAAATTTACCCTTAAGCCATCCGGAATACATTTAGAAAATGCCACAGATATTTCCGTTTCGTTTTAATACCATAAATTAATGATCCGATCAGTAGTTTTCACGAGTTTTCGACTACTCAGAATATTCAAATGATGGTTCAACAACCGTACCACAGCCATATAACGCATACCTGCGACGTTCGATTAGAAAGCGCGCGAATATGTTAAAAATAGATTTGCAAAACTATCCTATTATTCAAATTCAAAAATAAAAAAATACATTCGGGATTCATCGACACAAACACAATATGAATTTCTATCGGCTGTATCATTTCGAATTCAAACTGATGCTTTGGAAATGAAATTCTTTTCAGGTCAGATCTCTAAAATATGCGTGATTTGGTACTACTGTTGCTCTTTTGATCGCAATGTCAAATAAGCGTTTTTGCTTCTTTCAGTTTTGTCTTAACCTCGATATAGCCGGGAACTTGGTTAGTTTATTTATGATGGACTTATTTCTGAAGTGATGAAATTCTCATTCAAATTACTAGAGGTCTGAAGATGTGTTTGGGATGCAAAAGTAAACTGTTTATAAAACTAGTTTGCAGAAAAAATAACCTGAGAACGTTTGTGCTGATCGTAGGGTCTGAATAATCGTATCTATAGCGTTGTTTATTTCGTTTTCCGTGTCGTGTCGTGATGCGATCAGATTACATTTAACGTCGCATGACATGTTATTGCGTGGCGAAGCAATAAGTTCGAACCGAGTCGAAAACATTCAAGTTTTAATGGATACGAAAGACATCAGCGTGGTTTTGTTAAAGTTAAGTGATAAGACAATCGAATCAAATTTCGGTATTTAGTTGAAACCTGGCCATTATTTACTTCAGTTTGAAAAAAACCCCTAGCGCATCAGAATCGCTAGAAACACTAATGTTCGAAGAACAGTAGAGGATTTGTGCAGACTTTAAGTGTGCATTTTACCACTAGCTACTTAAGGACACCCTAAGTAATAATATACCCTAAGCCAATTTAATTTCGATGACTTCCTCGAAAGTTACAGCAATAGAAAGGTGTTTGAGGTTGCCATCCAAATGTCCAGACCAAACATTGTTTACTTATTTTCATACCAAATGTTAGCATTTATTGGTACGTGCTGACAACCCTTTGCTAGAAAGGATGACTTTCGGAGAAACGCACATAAAATGTGTAGATCCTGAAACGGGCTCTCTTTTGAACCATAGGGATCCTGCAAGCCGATTTAAGCAATTTTTTTATGATGATGCTGAAGCTCAAAGGATTCCCCTTTTTAAGCGAGTGCTTAGCCAAGGTCGTTCAAATTAGGTGCCAAAATTTTCACAGCGCTGGTTTTGTACCCCGCAACCGAAAAAATCAGGATGTGACAATTAATCGAGCGCTGGTACGGCAATAGACGAATAAATACAATCATGAGCATATGGCGGGATTCAAACCCGCAGACGATAAATCGCTACCTGTGACTGGCGCCTCAGCGAGCAGAGCTACCCACCTCTCCAAATTGCCCAGCTACTGCCATTAAAACTTCATTATACCTGCTCCATTTTGAAGATTTTTCCTGTGAATTTAGTTTTGATTCGATGACTGTACTGAGAGTTAAGGGGCAAAACAGTTTTATATAGTTTTGTATATTATAAGGCCAATACATTCGGTATAATTTCTTTTTGACTTGATGATCCAGTGCAATTCTGTGAACACAAATTTTGGGTATGCGAAAAAGAGGTAGTTTCATGAAGGTCTATCATATCACTCTTGCTGTATGAGTAATTTGGAAAGTTTGAAACTGGGTGAAACCAGTTTCGGAAATCAATTTAGTACTTTTGTAAGTCGCTTTAGCCTTTAACGAATGATCATTTTTGAAGATCACGCATGGTGCAGGTTCATGTGAGGAGAAATAAAATACACACCCCTAACGCGTGAGAAAACATCACTTTGACATTTTTCTTTCCTATGGAAGAACGAATCGATGGACGTTATAACCAGGATCTGGAAACGGGAACACAGATGCAGCAAATGTTTCTATAAAAAAGTTTGCCTCCGCAATGGGTCGAAGATCTAAAGTACTCCTCCTGCATTTGAAGCAAAAACCGAGGAGCGTAGCGCTAGACCATCAAGTTCTGCGGGCTTAAATCTTGTTTGCGAAAACGACGTCGGAAAAGTGACTCAAAAGACGATCAATTTAAATCACGAAAAGCTTTTGGAAACTCCAAGAGGTTTTAAACCGATACGCATTGAAGTCGTTGTAAGGGAAATGGAGATCCCATGGAAACATCTGCAACCGCGAGCTACCCCGAAGAGTGGATGGCTAAAAAGGAGACAAAATTGGTAAAAATGGGAAAAAGTGGAGGTAGAGTACCAACGGTTGCTCAGGCGGTATAGTGATCGCACAAAACTTCAATATCAGTGCCGAAAAGTACAGAAGAAAAAGAAGAACTGTTAGATGCAGACGAAAGAAATGTAGACAAGGAATATCTTCTATATCGTATTTCGAAGTGCACAACACTTACTAAGCGGATAGCTACCCTGACTCCTTGATGAACTGGGTGATTTCCTACATGTCCTCCGATGTCACTTCGATTTATTAAGTTAAGAATTATATGAGCCTATGAACTTCATTTGTCCAGCGGGTGTTCACACAGAAGGTAAAGGTGTAGACTCCAGCAAGGGACTGTTTAGTTATTCATTCCAAATATCTGATTACATAAGAGCCAATTGGTCGCTCCAAAAATTGCCAACTCCTTTTTCTGAAAGACATTGCAATGGTTTGGCAGGCGGCGGGAAAGCTTCAAGTTAAGCTCGGTGGAGACTATACCACACCTCATTCTATCGCTGAATTTGGAGTATATATTTCCACCGCATCTATTTGCAGGGATAAACCCATCGCCCACTCCTCTTTACTGGAGAGTTGGGATTTAAACCCCTGAGGCAGATATGGTTGTGCAATCAATGTCCGCTGGAACATGCATGCCCTGCACCAAGATTTTTCCTACATGCCCAACTCCACAAGGAGATTTTGATTTCCTACATAATACTATTTGTACGGAGTTGCTAAAACAACGAACAATTCAAAGAATAATAACTGATTTTTGGAACAGAATTGTTCAAGATAAATGAATAATATAATTTTCTTCAATTTTACACTCGAATCATTTATGTATGTCCAAACAAAAAAATTCGTTAATTTGAGTAAATATTTTATGGAAGGTCATTGTAAATTTCTATTTGTTTGCAAGATAGTAGGTGCCATTGCAAATTGAATATTTCTGTGTCCTCAGATAATTGTTTACAAGCAGTCTAAAATCACGTCAAATCGATTAGATTCGCGTGCTGCAATTTCATTAACGATAAGTTTACTATGACAGTGATTTTTATGCTAGCTATTTTCATGAATACAACCAGACAGTTATTTTGCGCCTTGTGGAACATGCTGCAGAGAGGACCAATGAAAACCAAGTCTTATTATTTGTAAAACTTTCTCTAATCGCTCTTATGCTCACTCTCTTCAACTCTTTGGGTCAATCTGCTGTCCGCCCCTCATTAGCCGTTTCAACTATTCAAGTAAAATGTGTTCCATTATTTATAGAACAATTACACGAGGCTCTCCCCGCTTTCCTAACCTTAACTTCCTTCCCGACAATGCTGTGGTTTAATATTATAAGCAATCGGCTTAGCACTGCCACCAACACCACGAAAAAGTATCCAGATTCATTGTTGACTTAACTTAGATAGTTACTAAGATGTGCAAACATACATATTCATAACATATTAGCAATTCTACTTACAGTTAGATGTGCTAGACATGTGCCATATTGTTGTTGCTGGATCCCAAAGAAATATTTGCGCCGCTAATGACCACTGCGCAGCCGATAGTCGTTGATACTGCTGATGCTGACGCTGTAGCATCTGTTGCTGCAGGTTCAGATCTTGACTAAACCCAAACATAGGATTTCTGCCATCGTTTTGTTTTTGTTTCGAAATCGGAAGTCGTTTAGCGACATCGCGCCTCGACGACGGTACGAATTCCGGGCAATTCACATTCATTTTCAGTTCACTTTTATCAATTTCCCGATATTCGGACGATACTCTTCGATAAATTCGTGTAATATTTCGTTTCTGAGCTTTCTCCGCGGTTTTTCACAACCCTGAACGAATAAAATTCGCAATGCTGAAAACTCAGAGCTCTAACAATTCGTTGCAAACGTGAGTTTGTCTATGTTTACGTTTAAGTGTAGTCCGTTTTTAACTTTATCAGATATATATTCAATGATTTCTCCAAACCGTTCTCGAATATTGTGTAGCACAGTTTACGAATGTTACGGGCGAACACGATCCGAATCAGTAGAAAATAATACAGAACCAAATGAATAAAGAAATAGTTTTCAGAAACCTTCAACTGTTTGACCATATTTTGTTTTCAAATTCGATATAGGATAGAATCGATTCCTGAATCAAAATCAACACTTGCAGCACGGGCCGAAACAGTAAGACTCACGTCGCGTTGTTGACGGCGTCTTCGCGCTATCAGTTTATTTTATTCACTCTATTTTCGAAAGACTGAGAAAGAACTTTCTCAAACAAAGAACTCGCCAGCTACAGATACTTTTCAGGTTCATCGACCACGACAAAAGCTTAATCGCTCGCAAACAAAACTGCCCCTGTGACTGATGAGACTGCGAGAATATGCGTTTTATTTTCGCTATTTGTCTTTACTGTTTTACACTATTTTTTCACTTTGCGCGATATTTTTACGTCTTTCACAATCTTCACTAAACGGAACAAGCTATCTGCTAGAAGCCTTGTTGAAGATAAAAGCCCGATTCGATGCGTTGATGAAACTGGACTTTTCACCGATGTAATCAACCTCAGAGGGACGGTGCGGTCGACGTAAATTCACAAGGTCAGACTGGATTGCTATATTTAACTCGCTATCACTGTTCTGTATGGAGGTCAAGCGAATTTTCTCCTTTGTTATGGAAAACTTACAATTGTTTATAACCTGGGACGGGACTGGGACGCCACTAGCAGCGCTGGATCGTTTCGGGAAGAGTTTCTCAACGTGTGAAAGTTTTTCGCAGACTGAAATGGAAGTAGATACTTTTCACTTCCTCGCAATTGACACACATGAAATTTACGTCACCCCTTTTTACACTTTGTTTATTGGATAAGACGCGATCGAAGCAACACTGATCGAACACACACAAAGCACCCACACTGCAAACTTTCGATCGTCACAATGTAAGCTTTTGCGGCAGCGGTGCTGACTTTAGTGATCGCAAGAATTTCTAATGTGATCTTAGGAGTATCTGTGTCTATAGTTTGTTTGCAATTTAGATAGCTTCTTTCGTGTAACTGCCGACCCATGTAGGTTAGAGAATAGATATTTCGCGCGAAATTTAACGCAAATCTTTGTACTTGCTAACACTTTATGTTAATAAAATAGCTTTATCTAAAAGAGATTACGTTAAATAAATAGATTTAAGCTAAAACTGAGTCGCGTGTGCTCTACTTTTGGCTGGTGTATGTGCCAGCAGAATTTTCGCTAAGCGGCCAGGTCCGCCTCGGTCGAATCAGCGAATTGCGAACTATCTTTTTACTTTGTAGAAGAGCATTTCTGTCATAGAATGCGTCATGTTTTGTCGATGAGCGTGTCTGGCGATCGGAAAACCAACGATCCAAACCACGTCATGCAACGAAACGACGCCATGACGCACGCGAGTTTCAAGTAAACATCTCTTCGTGGACCGGGAATTATTAATTCTTTCGTTGGGAATTTCAAAACACAAACTAGAGAAAGTTGAACGAAAATGAAATAACATGAACATGTTTGTTAACGTGCTGGCCGTCAAGCTTGCGGGAGCTACTCAGATGCAATTAAACATATGTGAGCTCATATCGCCTATACGCTACACTGAAGCCATTAGCTTCAAGTCGGAAGCTCTATGCAACAACCTGACTCATTTAAGAAATCGATTCTTAATTACCTTCCGCCGGAATCGTGAATCACTGTTAGCATATTTTGATGTTACGGTACAGTAAATTATATTTTATCAGTAATTAGATAAGTTGGTATCGAATTGAACGGTCTACTTTGGCACTGGGGTCAATTACAATAAGGCCTTTGAACTTCTTTAATTATTGCATCTTGTGATAACGGTCGCAGGGCTAAGAATCATGAATGCACTTAGTCTGAAACTACGCAGTGAATAATTGTAGTCAGTATTTACCGCAAAATAGCAGATTCTGAGACTAGGCGTTGAAATATTGGATTGTGGTTTTTTGATTTGATGAATGTTGCTTTGTCGAGCACGTACACGAGTTTTAAGCGGAAGTAATATGGGATCACCAATATAATTTGGGAAAGAGCTAAAATTATACAATGAGATAATAAGGTACAAGAACACTAAGAAATGCTTTTTGACCTTAATGTACTTAAAAATCATTTCCTTTTCGTAATTTATCACTTACTTCCCTATTCCATGAGGATAATTCCTCCAAGAGAAACACATATGCATATAAAAACCTCCCCTAAGACACATTTGCCCGAGATATATATTTGTAAAATAATGACAACTTGGACAAAACAAACTGTATTTATCAAATAAATAAATGCTCTTAATAAAAAAAAATTAGCTGCAAACATTTTGATTTCGGCTATCTGCAACCCATTGGTATAAAGTTTTGATTTTAAAAGCGTCTGGCTTTGTATTGGAATTACTCGCTTTATAATATGGATAAAAAGGGTGCTGCAGAGCTACTGGCAAATATTAAAAGACACGAAATTTTTGAATTTTGACAATTGATTTCCTTGCTGCCAAACTTTTAAACAAAAATAAAAATTGGAATGAATTCACACAACCACGATTTTCACAGTTTTAACTGCATCAAGCCAAAATATGAGATCCTAGTTCATATCTGCATCCGGTTTTAAAGAAAGTCTTCACTTAGGTAGCATTAAGTATTTAAACAAATGTCTTTCTAATGAGATTGAGAAAAACGTTGAAATAATTTTGAGTGTTATCTTCATTTCAAAATTTAACATGGCACTTTAATGAAAATTCAAATAATAAATTTAAAATAATAAAAACTTGAGAAATAAAAAGGAATTATTAAAAAAAATTATAAAATCAACTACTGGCCAACACATTCTAAAACTTTTATCATACAATAAGTACACTTTAAGCTTTGTTTTGATATAAAAATAAACAAAATTAACCTGGTCCAAACTATTCAAATAACGAGTTGAAGTTATTACTTCCGGCTTTACACAGGAAAAAAAATTGTTTTTCAAATCTAATTTCAAAATTAAAAGAATAGTTAATTTTCTATACCAATCCTTATATATAATGTTTTTCAGATTTTTTTTTCGAGTCTCAGAATGGGCTTCCAAAAAACCTTTCATCAATTTTGTCAATTATTCAAAAGCCCATAGCTCGTAAACTAAACCTCATAGAAATGAAAAATTGCGTACCCACGTTCATATTCTCTAGAAATACCATTATGCACAATTTGAACGAAAGCCAGAGCCTCGACTTTTTTTCGTTGTCCGCTTCACGTTAAATGCCCCATCTTCAAGTAAATATGGTAAAAAGGACGTAAATGGAAAGAAAAAAATATTGTAACCTGTTTGCTTATAGAATGCTCCCTATGAAATTGAAATCAGTTAGGCCCCTTTCCAAGTCAACTGACAGTTATTTTGGTAGCCCTTTGGAAATTGCTCATAGACAGAGGTTATATGATGCTGATACAGATTCTTCCTTATTCAAGTTCTTACAGGTAATGCTTGCATGAAGAGATTACTAACTGCAGCCCTAGCCTGTGAGCGGATATTCCAGATTCTTGACAAACTCTGTTTTCCATTTTGTCAGCGCTCCTTGAAGCTGCCGCGCTTGGTTTCTCCTTGCAGACTGCTTAGTGCCCTGCAATCGTCGTGATGCTCTTGATGCCCAACTGCCTCCATGATCTCTCTATTTCCTGGATAAAGACAATATAATGTCTCATGTGCCTTCTTTTTTACACAAACATTTACAGGCACGCTTTTCATAAGCAACGTGTTTCACAGCGTCTCGGTTGAATCTGGCCCGGCCAGAACAATGTTCACAGGTAGAACTCCTTTTCTTTTGACTTGTGCTATATAGCGGCTACTTTGTTTCCTTTGACAGATGATATTCAGTGGTTTTTCCTTTTCAAGACGATCTCTACATTATATTTAATGAAACACCCTGACGCATATAGCAAGCAAAGTGGCGCTCTAGGATACGTCTAGTGTGAGCCTCAGAGTACAGCGTACTTCCTTTGACGGCCATTTTCAGTGTATCCTGCTTCAAAGGTGCTTAACTTTTTTGCCATGTTTATGTCCAAACACTACATTGACCGTCTTCTCTTCTTTGAAGCTGAATTTCCAAGTAATAGCCCTCTATTATGTCGGAAATTGAATATTTCTTTCAGGCATTTGATTAATCAGCTTCAGATCAGAAGACAGTAAATTTAATTGCATTAAAATTTGACTTACTAAATGTATTTATTGAATTTTGGATTATTTATGTTATCTCTGTGATATGGTTGGTATCTCCAGAAATATAGGCAGCATCAGTAAAAATTCTCATTTATGCATTGTAAATTATCTTATTTTAGGGTTTTGAACACATTTGAAAGTGACTTGGAGAAATTTTCTATGCTCATCTCTCATTTTGCTTTTAGCGTAAAGTGTGATGGCACTATAGGGAGAATCATATATCATTCAAAAGAGTGTTAGCTTCTGTCAAACATGAACTATATCACAAACTTATAAATAAATAAATAAAAAGTCATGGTGAATATTATGGAGCAGATCGTGAGTGTGGGCGAGTTTTCTGATCCATCTAACAACTAGGGTTCTTTTGAGATCCGTATTTTTTCCCTGAGTTTTTTTTTTCTAAACAATTCAATAATGTTGTGGTTTCAGATTGAGCATCCTTTATAGCAGCAAAGATAACTACGCGAAGGAAACATTTTGCTAGTTCAAGTAATTCGCTAATACTACAGCCAATATAAAAAGCTTTCAGCAATTATCTTTTGATTGCATAGGTAGATTCCTGCACCGACTTCAAACCGTCCTTATGTGTTTTTACCTATTGGTCAGTTTAACTGAAACCATTGCATTCGTGGGCTTGTAGATGGTCCTTTTTTTTAGTGAGTCAAACCTGACATACCCCGTGGTGATAGGTCACCCGGAGATCTGGTAAGCAGATTTTTCTTTTGCCATCTACACTAGGGGAAAAAAAAGTTCCAATCGGAAGACTACAGGATACGTCCGGTGAAAGAACAACACCCTTTGCAAGTTCGCCAGCCTCACAGCTATGATGTGTCTATGCATTGACGTGCAACCAAAAAATGTGCACCATCAAATGGCCATTTCGTGAATCACCGGCAATTTCACTGCACTGATCCGATAAGCGGAAGAAAGGAAGCTTAAAATTTAGATAGGTGGAAAATATTCCAGATCCCACTCTGTCGTCCAGTTTGGATTCATCAGTGGGTATATATGCCCATATCATCGGTCGCTAGGGGTATTTCCCTTGCCCAATCATCTGTGCTTGAAATCTGGGCTCCGAACCGTTGAAATATATTGGACAAAAGGATAATCGATGTCCGCTAGGACCACAATTCCATGCATCAAGATTTTAGCATGGCACAGGTATATTCTAGTCCAGGGGCCACCAAAATGATTTCATGCCGCTGCGCACTTTAAGTTGCAAGGCAAGCATATTCGTAGCAAGCCAGTGAAGCAGCATCAGCAGTGGTTTAATGGGGGAGAACGTAGTCACCCCGTCATCAATAAGACTGCTTTCCCAGCCACTTTTTCTGTCATTTGCTGATTTACAACCTTTCGTAAGACTGGCCACTAAACTACTGCTCCGCACAGCTGATTTGATTGAACTATTCTAGTTTGAATCCAGAAGGTGATTTTGGAGCAATCCAGCTATTTTACTGCACTCTAAATCTCACAATGCCTTGCGAGCTCTTTCTACTATATTTTCTTTCCATAAATCTTGGAGTTCAGGCTAATTCGCAGATAATAAACTTTGTTTTTGAGGGTTATAGGCGTTCCGTTAAGCTTTAGTAGTTCCGTTTTGCCAGATTTAGTTCTTAGGCCACATTCTTGGTACCATTACCAGAGAATATGTAACAAGTGATTTAATCTCTCCGATAAGATCGAGACAAATTTCCCTGAATAGCGATATCATCTGCATGGCATGCGCTATTATTTTGAGTTTAGTTTAGAAAATCACCTTGTGGCGTGCTTATATTTACCGCTTGTTTGATGGTTGAGCTATCCAAACACAAGTATAATACCCGATCTTCGATTATGTTTTTAGAGATCATTCCTAATCGCCTGAGGACACACAGTATTGAACGCTCCCTCGATGTCCTGAAATGCAGATAGCATATACTCGTTGCAGACAAGTGTTTTGTAGGCGGCTTATTTCGAAAAATTGACCTTTTGTATAGGCATGTTGTGATTTCGATATCAGAGTAGGGTTTAAGGTGCTAGTTATGTAATACCCCAAAATCCTCACTAAAATCTAAAATACGACGACGAATTGGTCTACAATGAGAGGCATAATAGAGAATAAAGTTTACTGTCATCTATCAAAGCTTTTTAAATCCCGAAATTTAACCATAACTTCATAGCTAAACTTAGTAGACGTCGGTTGGCTGCGCAACTGGCTCATATGAGCGAAAAAGACCTTGCTCGCAAAATTCTTTGGGGCAAGTATTAGCAAGCCATTGCTTGCGCTGGAGGAATGGCAATGACTAGGAAACTCAAAGCTTAAGGGTGTCAAACTGGAGGACAATGGATCACAATAGAGTTAGTTGGGAAACTCTTTGGGTGATGGTTAATGCCTAACCGAAAATTTAATTTTTTAATGTCAATGGGTTTAGTTTAAAAAAGAAAATACCTATTATTTAACTTAAATAAAATAGTAGCTTTCTATGAAAATATGGCGCCAAAGCCAATCTATCGTTAATTGACTAGAATTAAATGATGATGGCAATTTATTATACAAGATAGAAATAAAATGGAACGAAAGGTTTAAGATAATGAGAAAAAAGTATAAAAACGCTATCTTATTTGCAAATACTGTTCTACTACTGATAATATTTGGCGAATATAAATGCCTTCAAACTTTACAAATGCCATCCAATAAAGAACATATACTGCTGAGTATTTTAACAGAATTATTTTAATAACCGCATTTAACTATACGAGTTTCTAACCGTTTCACATATGATGTATGTAACATATTGTCAAAACTAAGCTGCTAGTATTTATTCTCTAACAAGTGAACAATCCAATAATACTCGGCAAACAATAAAACAATTCTCATTGTCATAACACCGGTAGCTTAGAACAAAGAACAGCTTAAATAATTGAACATTCAAAGCCAATGACACGAACTAAACACCAAAGATAATTTTAAAGGAAACAAACAAATTATACTTTGCGGTTGTACGGTAAAAATCACGTAATACATATTCGAGTGCTACCTGAATTTGAATGACTCCCGGAAGAACAGCACTAAATATTGTCACAAATGTCAACGATTTGCATTAGTTCGTGATAGCTTCGAGCTTTCGAGCTAATAGTGAACTAGTTCCGATTATGATAAAAACTCTGATTAGGTGTTTGCTAGTACTTTCAATTTTATTTAAGAAGCTTGTCGTCACCGGCATGAAAATCTAAGGTCACGTCGGAGACAAATGTGATATTTGTACGGAAATTGCGGATCTGGTGTTTTTTGAATATGCAAACATGGCAGTAGAGAAATCTATGTTTAAAATATAAAGATGAAAAAAATATTTATAGATATAGATTTAGGTTTGAAAATAAAATAAAGTCAAATAATAGTCTATAGATGCCAAAGTGCGTGTTTACACGAATCAAACAGGTGCTCATTCGGTTCTCTACTCATTTGACACATAAGTTTCAAACACACATACATATCTTAACGCAAAAGCAATGAAGTAAACTTCGAACTCCAAACTCACCTCTATAAAACACCAAGACTGATACTCTCCAAAAATATCAAATCAATTGTAGAGTGCAATCATATTTTTCGTATAATCTAGTTTCATCGACTAAGAAATCAAAGAACTTCACGAAAAACGATCTTGAAATACTTTCATACAACACGAAAGAAAAAAAAACGGTTAAATCATTAAAATTAGAGGTCATTTGTAATTCACGATTCAATCAAATTAATATTTTGAGACGTTGAAGACGCGTTTCAGCCTAGAAGTACCCTTAAATGCCGAAAAAGTAATTACAAGTCACTCTGAAACCGATACAAATGTATTTCTAAAGATGTTGCGTTGGGTTGAAAAATCGAGGAGGCTTCAAATAAAATTGTGCCACTTTGCTTGATCTTCAGCTCTGAAAATGTGAGAAAAAACTAATGCTTTTTTGATGATTTCAATGATCTATGAGAATGCAGTTTCGAACGATTAGCGTGATAGTTTTCTGCCATATTGTATTTTTCTACTTGTATTGGTAAAATGATGGATGGAGGGTGAATGAAACTGGACAGGAACCGGTAATTCGAAACAGTTTTTATGTGGTTAACAAGGTATATTTACCATGTTCGTTCGCTAACTCTAGATCATTTGGGAAAAATTTCATTTTTTCCTTAATATCGAGTATTCCATTGAATATTTGACCTGATAAAAAGCATAAATCTGCTCGTAATTCATCAACACCTGTCGTGCCATTAATATTATGTCTAGCCTTCTTAGTATAGCAACTATGATGGGAACCAGCTGTTATATGTTTTGAATTTCGGACAAAGTACAAGGAGAATTTCTGAAAAACTTCAGCACATTTTAAAGTATTCGCGCTAAATATCAAATAACTCAGGCTATAAACTTCAGTTTTTGTCATACTGGCAAAATAAAATCATTCGGGCTGCAACATATGTACGTTGGCCTCTAAACTACATTGTAAATTGATTGACGTATGAGTTATTGATTGGTTTGTGAGCTATGACAAATTACTCGTATTGCACTCTCGTTGTTTGCAATTGAAAATTAATAGTTTCAAAGTGATCATCGATTTATATTCTGTATTTAAATGAGAATAATATGTAGTACTGACTAGCTAGCATAGTAATTCGTCCATTGTTTTTATCGTGTTTAGGAGAAACTAGAAGGGGAGAGTAAATTTAGTTGATTGTCTCAAAGCCAAACAGTACATCATTCAAAATAATGCAGCATCTTATTAACCATGCAACACGAATAATTATTCCATCGTCGAAAAAATTTAAATTGTATGTTTATTAAATTCATACAAAAAATAATTTCTACAGCAATGAGATTTTTTCAAGACAATGCCAAATAATTACAGACTGATTTTCATAGATTCATTTCCTTCTTGCAAAAAAAAAACTCCGGTTTATTCATATTAAAAAACCGTAAGTCACGGTCATGGCAAAAAATATGTATCTGTTTGTGCAAACAAACATATTCGCTTAGAGGCATCTGCTTTATTTATAGAACGTGAAGATATGATTAATTTGTCATTATCTTGGTAAGTTTTTAGATAAATTTATATTTCCTGTTTGAAAAACATTTTGATACGCTGAACACGACGAAATCACTACCGGTAGCTCGCTTTCACTAATTAGTTAATTTAACAGCTCCTAATTCTTCGAATATCAATAAGAGTAAAGATTATGTAATTGAAAGTATAATCTACGTCTGTGGATAAATGTGGCTGTGATTTTTGAAAGATATTACCAAACGTGAGGCATCTTTTATTTATTAATATAACGCTGCCAGAATACTCTTAAAAACATTTAGGTAGTAGGTATTACAATCATCCAGTTTCAACTTTATTGTATTCATAATAACGAAAAGAAAATAGAAGTAGAAGAAGAACTCTAGCACTTAGTTTTCTTGAACTGAAGCTGTGAGACCGACATTGACCATGAATTTGAACTTTAGACTTTAGCTCTGATTTCGAATTGGGACTGTGGTATAAAGATTTCAAAAGCTGATTCATTTCTAAAGACGCCAAGCGACTGATGAAAGCCGAGGTAAAATTTTGAAGCTATTGAACTCAGAAATGAATCGATTTCGGCTTTTACGCTTAATACTATTGTGGCTCTGTTTAACAAATTGAAATAACTTAATCACCTTTAGCGCCCAGTGTGGGTTTACGCATTGTATAGTAGAGTTATAGTTTACAACGGTTAAAATAAGTTTGAAAATTGTTGAAATCAATATACTTCGCTAGATAAAATCTGCCATCAAGTAACCCATTCGTCGATAGTTTTTAATCGAAATATTATTAATTCATAATAAAATATTATTAATTCAAAATAAAATATTATTAATTATTAATTCATAATAAAAGCAGGAATACGTCTCGAAAAAGGATAGACATTCAATAAACATTTCCTCTATGTTTATTCATTTTCCATTTACGTTTACTGCCCAGACTGTGTCAGAAGTATCTTGATAATTAAATTACACACTATCCAGTAATTGTCGATTATATATTTACCTCTTCTTGGGGCTCCCTTCCTTTAATTTGAACTGGTATAAACTACCTTTAAGTTATATATTCATACAAATGAAGTTATCTTACAGCTTAATTAAATGTCTCAATATATTTTCAATTTAAACGAAGCTAACAGAATATGTTGCACAGGGAGTTTCATTTTGAGTAAATTTTTAGGAGTAAAGCGGATGAGATGACAATTCATAATTAATCATAATGAGTGAAAGGTGATTAGTACCAAGGCTCAGTTTAGATTGGAGTCGCACTTTGCCTATTTGAGGGGCGTATGTTAGGAATTGAACCAATCGCAAACGCTTCTACCCAACGCCGCACTTACTTTCTGCACAGCCTTAATTCATCATGGTATCGAATGAAAACAATTATTTTTAGAGATTTTTTTACCAATTATCATACATAGTTAATACAGATGCCAAAAACTTATCCGAATAGTCAAACTGTAATTTATACAGTCTTATTGAATCAAGCTCAGCTATCAGCTACATATTGATATCTAATAAACGTCTTCAAGCGTGATAAGCTATCTACAATTTGTTCAGATGTAACAGAAGTCCCATCCCAAGCTAACAGAGGAATAAGGATGTTTCTGTGCGCGTAGAATTTATCATTACAATTTAGAATTTCTGATATTTTGTTCATTTGTCGATTTCATCATGCCCAGCAAGATGGATTTCGTATTAACTCTATGGAAAATTTTGTGTAAAGTTCAAGATCAGTTCAAAGGCTTATAAGTTCCAAATTATCCAACAAACCAGTCCCAAAAAACCAGATGGCGATCGGTCAGTGAGCAATGACTGACGCAATACAAATCAAAATTGAGCAATATTATAATAATTGCCTCTTACAGATATTTTAAACATGTTATTCTTGCTGATCGAAAGTCCAAGATTTATTCTCTTGGCTTTTTATTTATTAAGAATATTATTTTAAAAAAATCAGTCTTTCTGTATACAGAAGATCAATTTTTACAGCAAGGGGTTTTGCCGATCGGTTTTCAGAGTATTGTTATTTCAGAAAATTGTTTTATTTTTACTTTCCCGAAGTACTCCATTTTCGGTCAGTTAATCATCTTAATCGTATATTATACATGTTCCCGCTTGATGATTTCGTCCGTTATTTATTTATATACTCTATGGGTTTCTCTAATATAAGGCATAAAATGTATTGTGTTAAATATGTGGTTTTAGGTGAAAAGTAATTTTGCTGTAGCAACGAAATTAATTTGAAAAAGCTAAAGAAATCATTGCCTTTAGATATTATTAAGTAGATTAGCTGAGGGTAATACACGTCTTTTCTATAAAAAAAAACAAATCGGTGCTTTCTGTACATCGAACAAAATTTTCATCATATTGAATAAATTGTTACTTGCAGGTTCCTTTTGTGAGCTCTCAATTTTCAAAACACACTGCAAAACTTGTGTTAGAAATGATTGCTTTAGGATGATTCTGAGAACGGTATACATTTTAGTTCCCCTTTCTCCAAACACTACCAATTATATATGAATCGCAAGATAATTTTAGAATTGCAAAACCTGATTCTATTTCATAGCATAACTTCGCATATATTTTTAGATATTTTCCTACCAAGTATACTCCATATAATAATTTGCTGATTTAAGTAAAGTATTTTCATTACAACCCTTTTGCGATTAGGGATTGAAGCTGGCCGAGAGCTTCATTCGCAAATCTATAATCAAAGTGAATTTCAATACGGTAATTTTACTTAAGAAAATTGAAAAACGTTGATTTCTGTGGCTGTATAAATTGAATGTAGCTATTTGCTAATAAAAAATTGCTAATTTTGAAAAAAATATAAAAACTATTTTTGTTCAGTAAAAAAATACTTCACTGAGAAAGCCAAAACACTAAGTCGCAAAAATTTAAAGGCACCTGAAAAATGTTCAATATTAATTCCTACAGAGAACCATACGTAACTCAAATTTAGTTTGTTCTAATGAATTGAACTTGCTCATACACAGGGTGGAAGAAAATTATAAAATTCTGAAGCTTAAAAATCAGAAAATAATGAATGAATAAATCATAAAATGTATCAATTTTTAGTGGGGAGAATTGTATTTAATAGCGACCTAGGCCATCTTTTAGGATGAACGAAAATATTTTCTTGCATTCAAAATAATATCATATTCTCAGTAAAGTCATACTTTGACAACTATTCCTCTTGTTTTTTTTTAGAAGAATGTTTCCCTACTATTTTCATTATCATCATCATCGGCGCTACAGCCGGGGTCCGGTCTTGGCCTCCGTAGTAGATAGAGAATGGCGGTTCTAAATCCTCATCCTCATCCTCCTCCTCTGAGGAGGGTGACGTCACTGAGGAGGATGACGTTGCTGTGGGGGATGACGTTTATGTGGAGGATGACGTCACAAGTGGAGGATGACGTAAGCGAGTATCGGTCCGCGCATGACGTAAACGATCGTCTTTGAACTGATAAAACAGCCCAATTAAGCTGATAAACAGCCCAGTTGAGCTGATAAACAGCCCAGGTGAGCTAATAAACAGCTCCGTTTAGCTTTTAAACAGCCCTGTTGAGCTGTTTATCAGTTCAAAGATTATCGTTTACGTCATGCGCGAACCGATACTCGCTTGCGTCATCCTCCACTTGTGACGTCACCTCCGCATCAACGTCATCCCCCACATCAACGTCATTCTCCTCAGTGACGTCATCCTCCACATCAACGTCATCCTCCACATTAACGTCATCCTCCTCAGTGACGTCACCCTCCTCAGAGGAGGAGGATGAGGATGAGGATTTAGAACCGCCATTCTCTATCTACTCTCCGTCAACAGTTCTTTCCACCGGACTCTATCGCGAACCGATGTCATCCAATTGGGCATCCTGGTCAACGCCATCCCTCCAGCGCAAGCAAGGTGTCCCACGCTGTCTTCTTCCGGAAAATCTGCCGCAAAGGGTTTTCGGAGCAGGATCCTCTTAGCTCATTATCTTCGTAATTATTCGCTTTATCTTCGTAGTTATATCTGCTTCTAGGTAGATAGCGTACAACTCATGGTTGTAGGGTCTCCGGAATCAGCCTTCTTCACATATGGGGACAACGATTCTCCGCAAGACTTTCCTCTCGAACTCGGCTAAGAGGTCAGAGTGCCTTTTGCTGAGCACCCAAGTCTCGGATCCATACGTGGGTACTGGCAGAACTATGGTTTTGCACAGGAGAAGCTTTGATGTTCGGGTGAGATTTCGGGATTTGAATAGCCTTGACAGATTGTAATCGGCTTTGTTCGATTTGAGCATCCACTCGCTTATTTCTTTCTCCATGTTGTTTGCGGCTGCTACGATTGACCCAAGGTAGTTAAAAGATGACACTACTTCAAATTCATGCTCAACTACCCTGAAGGTTTGACCAGCTCTCGGTCTTCTTCCTGGAGATGCTGCCCCCATGTACCTAGTCTTTCCTTCATTTATGTACAGCCCCAGTTTTTGTGCCGCTCGCTCAATCTGGATGAAGGATTCTCGTATAACTAGTTCTGATCTTCCAATTGTGTGGGCAATCTGCCCCATCTTTATCTTTGGATAGTATGCATGTGCTGCACAATCAATTGATACACAGCAACAGCTGCCAAGTTCGTCACTGCCAGAGACTCAGCCTTTGCCTGTATCTACCAACCTGCTCGTACAGACCATCTCATTGTCAGAGCCCTTGGAAGATGTTGAACGGTCTGGATAGCAATCCAGCTATTTTAACTTGGCTTATTACATTGGTTATGGTCAACCCACACAATTGTGACAGCTTGTTTGGGATACCGAATCGTCTCATGGCTTTGTACAGTTCTACGCTGGCTGTGCTATCGTAGGCGGCCTTAAAGTCTATAAAAAGATGGTAAAGTGGAATGTTGAATTACAGATATTTTTCCATCGCCTACCTGAGATCAAAGATCTGATCAATTGTTGATTTGCCTGGGACAACCTGTCGGTCACAAGATCCTTATACGCTTCACTTTTGGGTCCTATTCTCGAAGACGCTTTTATTAGCTGGAATCCTGCTTTTAAAGCCCACAGTAACAGACACGAGTCGATACAAAAGCAATTTTTACATTTCACCCAGAGGGAATTGTACAACCCTTATAGTTTTAATAACCTACCCCCTTACGAGTTGCGACTGAGTCATCTTATCTAAAGTTTTTGACACTTGCATCCAGAAGGATGGTGATATCGGCCTACTTCACATTCGACGTCGTTAGAGGTGTTATTACAATTCAGCCCGTGGACACGGACGGTATAACTTTCCACCATTAGCCCCTTCAATCCTCTCGCGCACAAAGCATGTTAAAGTTGCCTTTCCGCCATTATGATCTAATTGTCAAATTGGAGGGGAACTACTTGGATTTGACCCAATTTGACAATGAGCAGCCAAAAAATTACTACCATCCCCTTCAATGTAAATTTTATGGGCATGTCCACTCCATTTCTACTACCTCACTGTTACAATTGAATTCCTGCACAGTAAACATTTAAGGAACACCAGGTCTAATCGTTTGCTTATAGCATATCCACATTTCACTACATAAGCA
Organism: Nemotelus nigrinus; assembly: GCA_947369275.1. Lineage (NCBI taxonomy): Eukaryota > Metazoa > Arthropoda > Insecta > Diptera > Stratiomyidae > Nemotelus > Nemotelus nigrinus. The sequence goes on from OX376374.1 coordinate 8,975,316, forward strand.
GCAAATGAGCCTATAAACAGAAGCTTAAGGTATACATAAGCAATCTGTATTCCGCAACGATTTCCAAATTATCCTTCAAATCCTCCCTTTTTCAAGCCATTTGTACCCCTAATCTTAAGCTATCAGTCAATGTATTATTTATTTATTTATTTGATATTTATTGATTGTTGTTTATTTATTTATTTATTTATTTGTTACATATTTAATTTTTTTATGCTTCACTTTGCATATGTAATTTTAACCTTTTTTTCGTGAATGAATAAATCAATAAATAAACTACTTGGCTTTTTGAGGAGTATCTTTTTCACAATTACCTTATCTCATTTTGTAAATGTTGCTCTTTTTCTACCTCTGTCTGGCAAAGTTTTCACACATTGATGTTTATTTGATTTTGTTACTTAGGAATGGCCAGTATTCATACGAAGCCCAAACACAAATAATTGATGTAAGCGAATGTTGTGCATCTCTTCAATCAAAAACTTTGGTTTATTTGGACTTTTTTTCTTAAGTTTTTGTTACTCGATATTCTGTTAGGTTGTAATAAGTTAAAAATATATACTATTATGCTTACTTCTAAAACATACAGTGCTTTTCTTTTAGTACGTATAAAAACGCAATGGTCAAATAATTCTAGCATCGTCTGTATAATGATTAACTCTTACAATCGAAGTGGAAACACTTACATTAATCAAATATCCCGCACTTGCAAAAATGTTGCTAAATCCCACAAGTTGATTACCAGATAAACAAGTTTGTCTTCTCAAAATCTATTTATGCAATCATGTGCTTAAAACGACATATATAATATCCATCTCAAATCATGATACGATTGAATTCATGATTTCAACTCACTAATGATAAATATAAAAGAGCATGTCATGCAATGCTCTAATTCTTCAACATCATCATCATCCAATCCATTAGGTTTCATTGGCTTTTCTATCACCGACTCAATCTATATAGTGCAGATATTACTCACGATCACAAATCATTTGCATAAATCAGGGCATGAATCACGAGATTTCGATAGGCGATATCGCCTATCGTCAAATAAAAACGATAGCGATTATCGACTTAGGAATGTCGGCATCACAACCTAAACGATATGGTGTATCGAAATTTTCCTTTGGAATTATAACTCCATGGTAGATTTTCTTGACATTTGACAGCATCTGATCATGGATCTGATGTATGATAATGACATTTGAAAATTCAAATAGTGAGCTGCTAACGCGCGAAAAGTCTTTCGGTAGTTAAATTCACAACGAAAATCAATAGAGCCATTCATCCTTTTTGATTCTTCATCTGAAGATGATAAGTTTTCCATGTCCCACCATGAATTTGCTCATTATTATGAACTGAGTAGTATTTGTTATTTTTATATTCTTTGTGTTTTCGCTGAAAATATATTTTCTTTGAGACAAAATTTTATAAAATAGTCATAATACTCACTTTTTCAAAAAAATACCCGGAATCGTTTCAACCACTCTTTACCATTCGTCTTCAAACACAAAATTGTGAAATGGACTGCCATCATTGGTATGTTCGCGTGCCTGAATTTATTATAATATATTAAAATAGATTCGCAGCAAGTCGTTTTTGTACTCTTGCTGCAAGCCCAAATTTTACCACAATAAGAAACCAGCTGCAAAGATCTGTTGCTGCTCCAGTACGCGAACAGACCTCATGTCACAAGCCGAAGATGGATATCGATGACATATCGATAGTCAGAGATCTATCGCCAGAGATTTCGATAGTCGCTGTCGTTTTTTGATTCTTGTGATTTCGAATCTCGGAAATTTCGACAGGCGATATCGTCTATCGTCGGTTGTGATTCATGCCCAGATTCTTTTGGAATAACCGCCAAAAACCATCACAATACCATCACGACCGGCAGCACGTTGCGACGTCCAAGAAACGTTCACATCTTTTAATTAGCGAATCTCCCTAATGCTCCTATCTATAGCACTCTTCGCACGCACCTATTGTATAACCTGCCGGCATGTGCTTTAACGAGAGATTTGCCAATGTTAAAGTCAAGGTCATTTTCGATAATACTAATTCTAGATTTCCAGCTTCATTGATGCCAGCAACATCAGATTGATATCATTTTTTTTTGCGCGCGACCGTAATGCAAATCGATTGCAAAATTTGATTTGTGTTTAGATACTTTTCGTGAGCAAAAAATACTCTGTGTCTGGTACAGGTTATCCCCAGAATGTGTTGGGTCTTAAGCTAAGTAGGTTTTTTTTTGCAATTAAGCTAAAAGTTTTTGTTTGCGTGCTTTTACCCACGGTTTGAGACGTTCAGTCGAACACATGTGCACATGACTTCTTTTTCATACCAGTTTTCGAGTATTTTTTTTGTTAGAAATTGTACTCGCCGAGCTTAATGAATTATTCTCGGAATGAATGTAAGATATGATTTGCAATTGAAATTGTATGTAGGTAAGTGATACTTTCGATGCTAGGATTATGAATGATTAAATTTTGAGTGTATTTGGCAACTCAATGATCATTGACGGGGAATATTTTCTTGAACAGTGGATGCTTTCATTGTTATGGTTTGTATTAAATTAAGAAAATAAATCCAACTGGAATGTGAAACAATATCGTTTACTTTGAATAGACTCTTTATCCCGAGCAGGTACAGTACATCTACTCAAAAGTGAATACTTAAAAATTACGAATCAAACTCAAAATATCAACCGCACAGCAAAACTAACAATTTAAACCGAGCATAAGTACATACTAGTAATTCCAGTTTTTGTGGAACGTTTTACAACCATTTCCAACCAATTAGACTCGGGGAAATTCCACATTATTTCTGAAAAGAAATTCATGAATCTTTGGCCACTTCGTTACTAAATACAGAATACACACATTGCATGCTCATTTCGAAGATATTACAAGCTTTATAACGTTTAACCGCCATTAAAAACTCAAACTGCAAAAAAGTCTCACATACAATGTATAGGGGTAGGAAGTCTTGATTTAGAATTATCATTTAACACATCGACGTAAAATTCCGAGGGTCACAGCTTAGTACATTATCGCATTTTACGTTTAATATTTGCGAATTCAGACAAGTCGGTACCATGGTACTTCCTTATTACTCGTATTATGCCTAGAACATTATTGTTTAGCATATGAACATGTTTTGAATTAACAACGATATCAAATTACTGGCGAAGCGTAAGATATCAGAGTATTTGCTTTGCTACGTTTATATGTACTTACGCTCGCTTAAACGTAATTGATGCAAATATTTTAGATAACGACTCGATTATGTGTTTGTAGAATATTTATCAAATGTTTATCGAATTTAATGAGAATTTGCAATGGCTTACGATTACTGTAGACGAATAATTTGGTTTGAAAATGAGGATTATAAAATGTCTTCTCTTTCAGCAAAATTATTTGGGCGAAAAAGTGAAAATCATTATTTCATTTTGGTCTTTATAGGCCTCGAAAATATCACCAATTATTATAAAATTCGAAAGCCATATTGTTTTCTGACAGGGCCTCTGTCACAGCTCCCATTGAAAGTAGATTTCTAAAAGCAGGTTAAAATATTTAAAGTTTCCTACATTTAAATTTTAAAAATATTTAAGCGTTATTATAGGTTTGGAATTCAATTTTATAATTTCTAATTTTCTAATTCATAAAAGCAGTGATAGATGCTCAGTTGAAAATTATAGAGGCATCACAATTTTGCCAGCTATCTATAATGTTTGAAAAAATTATTTGGGATAAATTTACAATTGTGAATATAACACTGCTTCAGAAAAGGTAGATCAACCAACACCAACCTTCTGAAAATAATCTCGAATGTCCTTTAAAAATTGGAGAAGGTCATCAAATTCATACTTTATACACAGATTTTCGAAAAGGTTTTGATGCTTTGAAATATAAGCTGCAAAAATTTGGAATTTCGAGATATGTACTAAATTGATTGAATTATTACCTTCGTAATCGGATGCAACACGTAAAATTCCAAGGTTTTTTTCTAAAAAAAAAATAAAACCGTTTCCTATGGGATTTCTCAAAGCAGCCACCCATGGCCGCTTCTGTTCAATATTCTTATTCCGGATCTTTTGGAGATGCTACCTGACATTTCGCTCCTTTTTATGCTTACGATCTAATCCATATTCGAATCAAATTTCCTTCAGTAAATTTCTTTACCACTCAAAATAATGATTATCGTCTGAGTAAATATCTGCTAAAATATATACACTGGTGGTCAAAAAAATAAATACACCCCTGCATTTCCCGGCAAGCAGCTGTTTTTGACAACTTTCAATACGTTGCAAGTAGTCCGGAAAAGGTTCTCGAAGTAACGAACGAAATCCTAAAGTATTTTTATGCAAATCAGTTTGAGTCTGTTGGTCAAAGGGTTAGCTTCGCGTTGGACAAAATAATAAATACAGTTTGTTAAATAAGTAATTTTGTGAATTTTCGGTCAAACTTGTTTCGTGAGATAAGTCAAATACAAATTCTTGAAATCGGCGCTAAATTCTCCAACTATTCAATCACATTTTAGTCAATCCTGGGGCGAAATAAGCACTGTTCTCCCGAGAAGAGGATTGATATAAAAAGTCTTAAAGACGACGGTTACTATCTCCTTCAGATAGCGATTGAAAACTGCTCCTTGGGATTGGTACAAAATACTCTAAAGAAGATGGATAATCAAGAAAATTGAGGATCAGCACGGAAAACGAGCCTAACATTGGATCGTAAAATCGTGCGAGCTTGTAAAGAAAATCTATTTGCATCTTCTTGTATGATTTTGCGGGAAACGAATGCTGATGTTAGCGCAAGGACAATCCATCGAAGATTAGTAAAGACCAATCTCACAATATAAAGCCGAACTGTGGACCGCAATTAGGAGAGAGTAGGAATTAATACCAAACGAAAGCTGTGAACGTTTGGTAGAAAATGCCGACTCGCTGGAAATAAATAACTAAACAAATAGATAACTAAAGTGTAAACTTTAAGAACAAATTAGAAATAAAATGTTCGTTTTGCAAAGAATTCCTTTTTTTATAGTATGTATTTATTTTTTTGTCCACCTTGAAATAAAGAAAGTTGAATAAAAGCAAATTATATTCACAATCCTTAATAATCAGAATGCGTTTTCTGTTATGAATATTTCCAACGCACTCTACGTTATCATTGTAATAAATGGCTCTACCTGCGGGGTATTGAAAGGGATAAAACACCTGTTTGCTGGAAATGTAGTTCATGAAGAAATACTAACTTCAACATTCATGGCGATAGACTGGAATCCATCTATAGTTAGTTTGATGTTTTCGCCTTGAGAGATCCATATAACAACCACAATTTTGAAACATTATAGACTAAGTCTTTTAAACCTGGCGACCCTTTCCTCAAGTTGAACGGTAATATGTTCCTGTTTCGTTTTTGATGCGCTTATTGACTAGATTAACGTTGAATGTTTTTCAAATAAAATAACTTTTTACTAGGTACCCACGTCTCCTCAATAAGAATCAGCGACGCACTTTGTATGGAGACAGGGAGCCCATAAATAGATGCTGCAAAATATTTAACAATGCTCTCAACTGCGTATTATTTCCCGTCTATTATCAAATACAGTTTCAAATGTTTTTTATTCAAAGCTTTAAATTCCTAAACAGTACCTTTTGTAATTTTCTTGAAATATCCTTATGAAAAAGATAACCACTCAAAATTCGGTGGGCTTGAACTTGTCTAATTTTAGTTTAGCTTAGGAAAGAACATATTTGATAATTTTTATTTTATTGTTATGCATCTTGCATGGTTTAATAAATAATTAAATAATTTTCAATTTTTATCTCGCAAACATTTTAATTTAAAGACCATTTTTTATTTCAATTTTTTGAATCTATCCTTTTCTTCAATGTCGATCTATAGCTGATGCAAACTGAAGAAGAGGTCAATTTACCTGCGAAATATAGATATCTGTCAAGCAAGAAATTAATGCAGCAGAAACTACAAAAAACTTGATGTCAGACAGTGGAACTTGAGAGTGAAGTTGGAGCAGAAGGAGAAATATTGGTTCCGACAACCACAGAAAACCAAGTAAACCGGACATTGGTAACTAGATAAAATTAACAGCTGTTCATAACTCGATGTTTCTCGATGTAAACCGGGAATCAGATTTTGAGTTGAAGGGCCAAGAAGAAGCGGCTACTTTGAAAAACTCCAATATTAGCTCTAAAAGTATCTCAGCCAGAAGATATTAGATTATTTCAAGTCAACTTGTAGTATACCAAGGCACTGCCTTTTGTTTAACAAAAAACTGGCAAATCTGCAAGTGTCCTTAGACATTGTGTTAGTACAGGACCCATGCAATTGAGGGCGCAAGATCTGCAGACTCAGCGCGATTAAGAGGGCAACGATCTTTTATGATCGTGCAGTGCCCCGAAAATCGCAGGCTGAAGCGCATGATTGTCACTTCGGTTTGAATCCTTACTATTAGTGCCACCACAAGTTTGCCTCTCTGTGCGCCTAATCGGAGGAACTAGAGCATCTGGTTGGTTTCGATGCTATCTCCCGTACACCATTTGGGGCATCAATAAACACAAGCCAATAGTAGATAAATTCTTCTATTATATCACTTCCGCGGGGCTAATGATATTCAAAACTGGGATCTCTATTTTATTTACCATCTCCAACAGCGGTGCGATTATTTATAAAACACTGCGACCACCTGAAATTGTTATATCAATAAATGGATGGTATGCATCGGATGACATCTCACTGTCCGATAACCGTAGTGGAGAGAAAAAACCTATGAAATACAGATTAGGCCAAAATCAATCAGCTTATTGAAGTTAGGGTAAGTCCTAGTGGTTGAATATAGTCGCTGAAGTCCACAGAAGCCCGGTTTAGAACTTTGATACATATATACAACTTAGATACATATATTAGGCAGCTACGACGATGCCTATCATATTAGCAAGGGTGCCAGTTTCTTGTTGAAACTGGAAACTACAGAAGCTCAGGTAAGACACAAGAAAGATCCTCAATCGAGCTTTTAAGAGCACCTCAAAAGATAAATGATTACCTGTAGGATTTTAGAAGAAAAACCTGCAAAAATCTAGTGAAGATCTCCAAGAGGAAATCATTCAAATCGGTCTGTAAGGAGGATGCAAAAAAGATCTCGAGACTACACAGAGTCCTGAAAAAAAACTTCCTTCAGCCCTTCCTTCAGGAGAGGCCTGTTGAACGACACATATGCACTAGGCCGTGAAAGTCAAATACCTTAAGTGATGAATAACATATGGACCAGCGAGGAAAATTTTCCGAGCTGGTCTTTCATTTTCTGGTTTCCAAAGTTGATGTGCAATCGACCCCGAAGCTACGGTAAGCAAGCCAAAAGAAATCTTTCAAAAATGCTCACTCTAGGAGGGAAATGCATACGATTGATAAATTTGATGATTTTTTATACAGTCAGCTTGAAATTTGGAAATTCTTTATCCCACAAGATCGGTAAACCTTCGACAAATTAGCCATTTTTGGGCGCTCAAAATTTGTAATGAAAAATGCTTGCATTGAATTTCCACCCTGATGATCCGTAACTATTTCAATTCCTGAAAAAAACTTACACACTTCCTCTGCTTTTGCCAAATCCCAAATTTTCCAAATTCAACTCGTTTTAAATCATGTGTCCCGCTTTGAGTCTTTGATACGGTTTTTATTTTTTTCATTATATTTCATTTTGCATTATCGCTTTGCTTTATAATCGGATTTTCTTAACATGAAGTTTATTGAGTTATCAACTAATAACATTATTTACTAATAAAAATAAAATATTTAGCATTAAAATATTTAGCATCGATTGGCTGGCGTAAATGAAGTTTAGTTACATTTATTAACAATTGACTGTGCTGCACATTTACTCATAACGAAAACAATAAACAACATCCGGAGAAAATCTGCGTAGTTGCCATGAACAAATAAACAGACAAAAATAAAATTTTATTCATTATTCTTTTCATTAGCCTCATGTTTTACCGGTTTCCATCTCAAGATGCATCGACCGAATCCCATAAGCTACGGAAATCGCTGCAAACCCAGCAGTCACAATTTGCATTGATGCAATAATAAATATTTACAAAAGTATAGATCAGTATTTAGATGCCGATATATAGAATTCATTGTTAACCGTATAAAATGGTTAATATTCATGAAGCGTCAATGGAAAATGTATGAAGATATTATTCTGTACTTGTCCAAATCAAGGTTAAGTCTGAACGCGAATTAAACCTCGCGGAACAGAAAAAAATTAGCAACAAAGATAATATATAAATACAATACACTCGTGATCGGTAAGTCGTTTGCTACGCGCCGAGCTGTGTCTACGCGTGCACTGGTCAACAGATGGTTGTGAACGTAAATGTGGGTATGTAACAACGATTAATTGCGAAAAAACCATTGCAGAAATATTCTACTTTTGCCAGACAGTAAATAAAGTGTAGAGTGTTTGGCTGATAATGTTGAGCACGTTTTCAAAAAGGGTGGGAATATACACGAAAAGCCTCAAAATAAAAAGGCTGATATCTGTAAGATATAATTTAAAACAGAGGGGAAAACCTGTAACTGTTTTATGGACCCAACTACCAATTTTTCAATGGACTGTGTTTCAAAGGCGCAAAAATATCCACAAGTTGCCAGAAACCATTTTGGATGTGTTAGCCCATGAATGCCCAAGAACCTAGTGTTCTGTGTCAACCAGATCAAGGAACAAGTCGAAAAATCTCCCAACATGCCGTGTTGCATAAGTAACTCTTTGTGTTATTAAATATCTACAAGCTTTTAAATGCTTTTAAATTTTTTTAATCACCCCCAATACGAAAAAGAGACACTAGTTTTTTTCAGTTCAACTCATACACAATATCGATCTGAATCGATAAATCAAGGTCAGCCGTGTGTTGACTAATTACCGGTACAGTGACTTGCATGACAGCGATAAGCGCGGGAAAGATGATGTCAACTGAAATGTTTTAGTACAATTCGATTTAAATATACTCATACGGTTGAACATTTACATTTGTACCCACGTATGCACAGCATGTTGGCATTTCATTGCCATGAACTGTCATAAGAAACATTTATGGGGACAGTTTACCAACAATACAAGTATTCGCTTGCAATGAAAGAATACTATGCACATCTTTAACGATCTATTGTTGTCACTTCAGAATACTAATTGATTCGAATCGAAAACGAAATACGGCTATGAGAACGCCAAGCCGGAAACTCAACAGGGTCAGTTGCTGAAGCAGTATAGGTCTGTGCTCGTTACGTAATATCAGAAAAACGATTTCAATTCGAAATCTGTGAATGAATATTTTTGGTTTGCAAATTTGTACATTTGAATCAATTGGACTAAAAAGATGTGCTTGGTTAAGGGAAATGTCCGGTAATTGAGAGGGAAATGAGAGTATAAGAGTATAAACACGTTTTTTGGACCTATCTATTTTTATTTCGTACCTAATTACAAATAAATCTAAAATATTTATTCAAATGAATGTCAAGTGCATGATGGAGATATATTCTTCAAATTGAGCAATTACCCATTTGATATGGACGTTTGCTTATCATACGATTCTTGTCTTCATGACTATGATATTTCAAGTCAAGTTTTTGTTTTAATTTCCAAATAAAATATTTTTTTTTGTGCTATGAAGGTTTTTTATTATTTAATACGTTATGATTACTTTGAAGTGATATTGTAAAGCGAGATAGCTTTCCACAAATTTAGGACTTTTCAATTACGAATTTTCTATTAATAAACTACAAGCAATTATGCATTGCGGATTTTAAAAGTTATGATAACTATCACATATGGCAATAAAATCCAAAAGGAAAATCAAACACTTCCAGCATTTAGTTGGGTAGTATTCAAAACAACTGTGATCATATTGATAGCCTGGCAAAGACACTTTCCAACTAAATTCATGTAGTCATATTAGCCTTTTATCTTGCGTCTGCAGAATATCCAAAAAAGTTTGGCCCAGGAAATTACTTCCAATACTTGAAGATGAAAGACCAATTCCGGAGCATTAATTCGGGTTTCGAGTCAATCCCAATTAACAGGTCCATTGAATCACGTCAGATAAGAAGTACTGTTTTCAGTCACAGTCTTTTGAGAAGTAATTCAAGTGTTCGACAAAGTCTGGCATAAAGGGCTGAAGTTTTCATGAAACACTCTCCTCCTACCTAACTGATCGCACATTCCCGATTTTATGTATAAAAAGCACAAGAAAGTGCATTGGGACCTGTACTCTATACGATCTTCATATCTGATCTCTCAACAAGCGCAAAATAACAACAGCTACCCTTCCAAATGAAGTCACCATTCTGTGCACTGACGCATCCCCAACTCCCAGTCATGGCATCCCCAACCCTGTAAGTCTACATCTCACTTCTTGAATAATGACTGGAAAAATGTAGAATCAGAATGAACGAAATTAAATGCATCCACGTTACTTTCACAAAGCTAAAACTAATTTGCCCCCGAGTTTGTCTCAGTAATGGACCGATACCGCAAAGTAACCAAGTAAAATATCTTAGAATGCACTTTGACAGGAAGCTCATCTGGAAACGGCATATCCAAACTAAAAATCGGTAGTGGAAGCTTTCGATTCGAAAGTGCTTGTCTATGAGTCTGTTCTGGAGCGAAGCTGGACCTATGGAACAGCACGCCCACCAGATATTAAAATCATCCAGGGGACGCAACCAAAAATATTAAAAACTACCACCAACGTCCCGCGGTACTACCGAAGCCCTGTGGTATTTCTATAACTATAGTCTCTACAAAGACCTACGGATAAAAATGATTGCAGAAGAATTCAAGAGCCGCAGTGGAAAATATATTGTAACCCTTGCTCATCAACCAAACAATATGGATGGACCATACCGTGAATTTTAGTGATTGGAAAGAACTGAGTCAATAGATCTTCAATCTCTAAAGTAGAACAAAATATTTTGTATAATCTCTTGCCTTGATTTTCAATCTCTTTCACATTATGAATAGTGTAAGTCTACAACACTGAGCTCAGTTTGGCCCTCTGTCTCTCATTTTATGTCACTAGTACATGTTGCATCCCAAATGTACATGTCCTCAACTTTGAGGGGAGCATAACATTTGTTCTAGTAGGTTGCATTCTCCAAGATACTAAAGCTTCTTATACGAAGGAAACGGTTAATAAAGTTACTTAAAAGGAGAAAATGATTGGACAGAGGGATTCATATGATCTAACAAACAGACGTTAACTGCAATAATCCCAAATGCAGTTCTTACTTAGGAGCAGTGACAAATGGAAACAATTTCAACAATTTTGAAAAGGAACTAAGCGACATTCCAAAGGAAGCCAATCTGGTTGACGATCTTGGAGCATGGCATAGCATCACTAAAAGGGGAACTAAGTACCTTGAGGGAGAACAAAATCTGTCAAAAGTATTCGCATCATAATAGTGTGCGGTAATGGACAGAAGAATGCAGTAGCTTCTTACGAAAATTATGTAGTAGAATTAATTGGGACAAATTAAATAAAACAGTCCTCCAAGAACTGAGTATAATAAGATGGTTTATCATGTCCAATGCAAGTTGCTCAAGGAGCAGACTTAAAAGACTGGAAGGTGATGGCTTATGTACCTAAAGACATATTCCTACCCTTCTAAAGAAATTTTATTATCCAACTGATAAGTAAGATGATCTGAAAACGGTGCCTTTAGGAAGCTTGGGCCATTTTCGTCTTCTAAAGATGAGCTGAGATGTAACTAATGGCTACAAAATTGAGAAAAAATATTCATACAGAAAAATTAGAAGCTGCAGCGTTGTCAATGCTGGTACTTGTCCAAACTACAGCAAGTACCGCATCAAAAAATGAAGAAGGAGAGCAGCAATTATGCATGATTACAAAATTTTACTACAATATTCCGAAGACAACGAAACATTCAGTGACTTGGAAGATTCAGCTATTTCACGACTCTAATGTTCAAGGTTACGTCAGGAACTAGCAGTAAGAGACTAAATTCCGGAAGGTGCAGGGATAAGCTTTAATCAGGGCGGGTAGTCGAGATTGAAAACAATAATTCATATCTGCCTTGAAGATCAACAAAGCTTCATGAGTTTTCATATTCTAAGCTAAAATAAATCTCACAAATGAGATTTTACCGACAGTAATAAGAAGAAACAAACAACAACCAACGAGGGTTACAATGGAACACCTGGTTCATTTAACAATTCAATTATAATAGTTAGGCAAGATTTGGTGTAAAGCTGAATAAAATGTGTTATAGTTTTATTTAAACATCTGCATTATTCAAACTACTCGGAATTGAAAACAAATGAAAAATAAATATGTAAGTAGTGATTCATAATGGTGTTTTAAATTTCCATTCAAACTGATCGCCATACTAACCGGTATCTTAATGAAAATGACTCAATTACAGGAAGAACTCAGACCACATTTTCGAAAGAATGATCACATATTTTATCTCCAACTGAAAAAACAACTGACGACGACTTTATTATTCCTAGCAATTGTTATTAACCTTTCATTAGTTATGGGAATTCCAACGCGAGGCGTCGTCAACCTTACCGGTCACCTTTGCAGATCAACGATCTCAAACTATCCACGAGATTACCAATTAACCATTTTTAGCATTAACGTTGGATCTACATAACATATCAAACACTTTTTCGGTTGAATGTTTAAAATGTGACCGGTTCGTTGACACAGTAAGCAATTTGCTTACAAACGGCTCAAATATTGCGCATTTCTTTTCGCGACTAGACGAAATCAAAATGTTATCAAAGCCAAAAGCTAGTTGATGTGTCTTCTCGATAGTCGATAGTGGGAAAAAAGATGCGCATTTCAAATCCCAAATATTCTGAATCCACATGCCAGCCAATAATTTCTGGATCGCTCGAGGTATTTGTTTATCGATTCGTAAACGAAAACAGTTGTGTGTATTCAAATGACCAGGGATCATGAACAAGATTCGCTGGAGGTGAATGAATTAACTGATTAGCATTCTAATGCGTTCAAGCAACTTTTATTGTAATTTTAGCATCAAAAATTGATAAAAGATAGAATCTTGAGAATTAATAACTTAAATCGATATAAACTGCGGAGATTGTCGCGATAAAATTCGATGGGTGATTCACAGCATGAAACAGACACCTGCGTATGATCACAGAATGCACATTAGTAATACTATACTGTTAATTTTTAATAATAACTTATAGAAATATAAATACACTGTTCCAATTCCCACGAGCTGAACTAAGCAATATTAAGATTATGAGCCAGCTTGGGAAGGTTAAGCGAAATCCTTGCTTGATGGTCGGGCCATTTCAAATTCCCTGAAACAAGACTCAATCATCTCGTTGTGAGGAAAAGAAAAGAGGATTAAGAAAAGGATTAAAGAGGAAAATAAAGATTAAAGGGTAAAACCCATCAGCATGCCTGGTATGCTAAACAGATATGTGAGTATTCATAAGATATTGGGAAATGATACTGTACCTATATTTGACTACTTTTATTCAGAATCCAGGTCCTAAGCGAGGATATGGCAGGTTAGTCTGGTCAACTCAGAAGGGGATAGACAGAAAAGAGCCAATCTGCCAAGTGAAGCTTTTTTTTCGACGGTTTTATGCTTATTGTAAAATAAGTAACATAAGATGGAAGGTCAATTACCAAGTTGTGAGCCCAACAATAGTTACTAAGGTCGAAGGTCACGAAAAAATCTTTTTTTTCTTAAATATCTCGTTAGCTATTGGTTTTACGTAAAATTTTGAATTGAAACTTCGACGAATTTTTTGAATGAAGCTTTTTAGCAGATTTTTATGTTGAAAAAATCTGAAGTACGAAAATTCACATAAAACCGATAGTTAATGAGGTATTTAAGAAAAAACTGATTTTCGTGACCTTTGACCTCACATGTATTCTTATGTGAAAATGGTAGTGCAAGTACATATGAGTGGGGGATATTACGTGAGCTTACATAACGTGACAGCAGTTTAATTCTGCCCTTTTTTAATTGTGTAAATGAACATAAATGAAACAATAACAGATAAGTTGTCAAAATGTTTCTAGACTAATTTTTACTTGGACCTTCAACAATATTCGTGAAGGCTGCTTATCAGCCTTCACTTAATAAATATATTAATTAAAATATATACATATATATTTAAAATATAGTTCAAAAGGTTCCAGTCATTTTAAAAGTTTGGTAATAATGCTTTAGCCAGAGGAAAAATATTATTGCAAAATACTGATACTAAAATTGGAAATTGCCCGCGAAAATAGTAAAAAAAACTTTAGCGCATAAGAACCGCTAAAACACTGATTTAGTTAAAAAGTAGAGGAATCACGCAGATTTTGAATGTATATTCTACCACACGTGCTCCTTATTACAGCCAAACTATTTCGAAGGTCATGTACCACTTTGCTCTCTAGAATGCATTACAATTCAGAGGCTAAAAAGGTTTTCAGGGTTACGACTTGCATGAATTTAGTAGCGTTAAACATTTGTTACTTATATTCATTGTCGGATGTTTATCTTGCACAACTTTGAAAGCAGCATCTTCAATAACATAAATTATGAAAGCCCTCAGTGATTGCAACACTTTGCCAGCACTGCAACCAAATGTCTACTACAGCTGTTTCACGTCAAAATTTCGTCTTCATCCGATGACTTCATCGAAAGTTACAAGGATAGAAAGATGTTCAGGGTTGCCATCCGAACAATATTCAAACCTTTGAAAAGTTAAGCATTGATTACTTATTTTCATTGTAGATGCTTATCAAATAAATATTTAATGGCAGCATCTGTCGATAATTTCTAGTGCTGGACACCCTCTGCTAGGATCAAAGGCAAAAGTATACCAAATTTGCTTCATATTGAGTCTAAATTACCCTGTGATTTTCGTTTCGGCCCGATGACTGCATTGGAAACTAAAGCGATAAAAAGAAATTTAGGGCTGCCATCCACAAAAGTTTTCAAATTTTCAAAATCGTAATTTATGTTGTTTATTGTGACTACGAGATTAATACCAATTGAAAATTTAATAACATTGCTTCGTAAAGATATGACAAAAAATACAAAAACGGCCATAGCTGGTAACTCTATCATTATTTTTCAGCCAAATTCCTACCATGCTTGGCCTACAATATGGTCCATTTATCACATGAATTTCGTTTCGATTTTAAATTGGGAGTTACAGGCCAAAAAGCTTTATTTTGTTAAGAAAATTTTCTAGATTCAAGAGACAAATATTAGCATAACTGGCAACTTGATAGTAATTTTTCAAACAAACTTCTATCGAACTTGGTTTAAAGTAAGGTCCAGCTACTGTGGAAATTTGGTTGAAATCTCGTGATTGGATCGAAATTGATAGACCAAAACCCAGTTTTTTTGCACTCATGCGTCAATGTTGCCCACATTTGCAAATCACCCCTATCAGACCTGGTCCGACGTAAGGTTAATAGAATCTGTGAATTTTAATTCAATGTGATTCTCGTAAGCGCAAATTTTGAATGTTCTTGTGCAAAGAGGAATTTCGAAAATTTGAACTTCACTTTGTAGCGTTAAGTTTATGAAAAGCTTGCATTTTTATTTAAAAAAAAACAAAAATGTTCACGAGGGTTGAAGGTTTTTTGTTTAGCTACAGACATATAAAAAAAGTTGTCTTCTTATTCTTTTCCAATACGAAGACCAAGTTTTTTCAAAAGAATTTATGCATAGTGTCAAAATCATTTAAGAATAAATGACCAAAGTTAGATGATCACTAACCGATATGCTATTGATTGATAATTAGGTTAAGGAGTTACAATTACCATATGCTACACAATACTTATAAGGGCTGTCCCAGTAAAATTTGACCCTTTTATCATTGTGGTTATTCCCGTGTGTATACTTGTTCCAGATCTGTAAGCTATATGGTAACTTTCTATATAAAAGACTGAAACCTATATTAGTATTCATTCACCAACAAGAAATTTGAAGAACGTCTCCAAAAAATAGTACCTGGCAAAGACATGTTTCAGGAAATTTTTAAAATCACAGTTTGGAAAAGACTAAAATGTAATTTCACTTCTACTGGGAATTCATTCCTTGATGATAGAGCTACCACTGATGCTATTGCTTTCGTCTTTTCTCTCATCTATTCTAATGAGAAGCATAGCTCAGACCCCAATTTTGCTTCAGTCGTCAAGACTTCTGCCTCTAACTTTCGGCAAGAAAATCAATCGTTGACCCTTTCTAGGTTCAGTTTTATAAATGCTTCCACAAATCATCAAAATCATGGTACCTTTGTGATTAAGGAAACCCTTCTTACCGTGGTGTCAACCCTCTCCTCTTGAAAATCTTCCGGAGAAGATAAAATTTCCAGCTACATCTTAAAAAGGCTCTTTACTTGCTTCTTTGAGCACCTCTCTATTCTATTCAACTCTTATCTAAATATTGGATATTTTCCCACTGCTTGAAAGTGTGCGAAAATATTTCCTATTCCAAAAGCGAAAGGATCCTGCGATATCCTCAACGCCCGGAGAGAACTCCTCTCAAACTTGGGAAAACTACTCGAAAAGATCATTAAAATTCATCTGAACCACCCCATAGAAGAGAACCTCGTCATTCCTGGTAGACAATTCGGCTTTAAAGCCAAACACTCCACAGTTAAGCACAGTTGAGGAAAGCCTCCAAAACAAAAAGGTGTTGGGTTCTTGTCTGATTGATATACAGAAGGCCTTCGACTCCGTTTGAATTAAATGATCCCTGTACAAAATGATCGATTTTGGTTTAGTTACATGACATATTCTGCAGTAAACTAACTCTCGAAAAGGTAAAAATTTAGAGCCACAAGCCATCAAAGGCACAGCTCAAAAGTACATTATCATGTTAAGAAATAGTTCCAGGTTATCTATTTCAATTCTTCCCAATTTCACTGGCATAAAACCTACCTCCTAGTATTCATTCACGCATGAGCACTTTAGCTGGCAACATGGAGTCGAAACACGAAAAAGTACGATAGCTAATTATTTTCAAATACGTGGAAAATCTCGAAATCAAGTTTTCAAAGATGGCTAAGGGCATTAAAACGTCACTTTCAACTGTCAAAGAGTAATAGTGAATAATAAGAAGGGACTAGCTGTTACAAGGAAAAGAAAATCTGGAAGTATAGACAAGAGCTTAGCGAAGAAAGTTGGTACAATAGTCGATGGAATAAAGATACGTTACAATCGGAGATCATATAAGGTGTAGAAAGTTCCAGATCGATCCGAGGAAAAGGAGAAAGTAGCAAAAACGATGGCTCAAAAATTATACGACCAATATGTAATGAAATTCGATTGTGTCATTTTAGAGACTTATATCAAAACGGACTTCAGGTAGATTCCTGGCCATGAATTTTACACTGCTAATGCAAAGGGATCAGTGAAATAAGTATTTCAGTCGAAGAAAACCAGTGAATTTCCAAAACAGTACATGATGTAGCAGGGAATTTGTCAATGTGGTCTCAGATCGATATTTTCTGCAGGAGCGATGTTTGCCTTTCATTAATAAGCCTGAAGCGTCCGTCTTGTTTTGGCTAGACCTAGCATCAAATCATGATGCTAAGAAAACACTGGAGTGATTTGAAAGCAACCACATCACTTTTGTCCCCAAGGAGACTAACCCACCAAATTGTCCTGAACTTAGACCAATAGAACGATACTGGGCACAAATAAAACGAGTATTGAAAGAAAGCAATAAGAAGGCTAAAATTGCATCCGACTTTTTAAAAAAAAATGAAAAAAGCATACGAAATCGTTAATGAGACCACCTGTGAAAAATTTAATATCGCGCCTCAATCGAAAAATTCAAAATTTTCACTCTAAACGACACTATCGTTTACAAATAAAGTTTCTGTATATCTTTAGGAGGTTAGCTATACTAAAGAAATAACTCCGTTTTCCTAAAATTAAAAGACTTCATTTTATGTGCTTTAGTAAAAGGATCAAATATTACTGGGGGAGTCCTTATGATCACTTACGACAAATGATCATTTTGACTGCGTGTGTGTCTACCAGATAAAGCTTTAGAATTTACACATGCGAATAGATAAATATCATTGACATGGAGGCTATTGCACTCCAAATTCAATACGTACAATTTTTCGGGTCGAACAAATATTGACAAGCATATGCTAATCGAACATATGATATATCTTAGCAATATAAACAATATCCAGTAGCGAATACCAGCTTTTGTGTACAAATACTCTTGAAACTATATGTTATCTTCAGAGAACCATGTACATAGCATAATTAAGTTCAAAGTATTTAATATTATTATATCATAATTGCTCGTAAATAATCTAGCTAATTTTAAGCCACTAGCATCAAGAATATTTGATATCTACTATGATAATACTATTATCATTCAGCCATTTATATTCAAAATTATCGAATAACTCGTTTCAAAAATGATTGGCATTACTTCCCGAGCTAAAGTCTTATAAAAAATTTATGTCAGAAGTGGGATTCGAACCCACGCCCTCAGAGAGGACCAGAACGCTCAGCTGTATACTTGAACTTCTTGTTCAAGTAAGATTTGACTCTTGAGTCTGGCGCCTTAGACCGCTCGGCCATCCTGACACAAGATCGTTTGAACAACTAGAAGAAACTCAAATCTTTTTCTATTTTTAAGATAGCAACTCTGTTACTGTACGAGTACACCGCTTTGAATTTCGCAGTGCTTATTTATCAATCGCTACGATTACTACTTTCAGATTTAATCTAATCAACTAGTCTTATAGCTTTTAAGATTGTGGAACGGAATGTCATGTGGATAGCAATACTGTTATACATTCATGCATGTGATTAAAATGTGATTAAATATGTGAATAACGGACACACCCACGAAAGTATTTTTAACATTTGCGTATTAATGATGTGATTTTATTTCGGGAAATTAATTTGATTGAATTTTCGTTTATATTTTTCATGGGTTTTTAATTAATATTATTCATGTAGTTTTAAGTATATGATATTTAGTTGAGTAAAGATTTGGATGAGACCAGCACATTAAATAGTCAGAGAAGGAATAAATTTAGTGATACGATAGTACACACAAAAAAAAATTCGCTCTGCTATATGTGCAGCAAAAATAATAATATCTGTAATAGCCATAATTAACCGTAGTGGGCACAAAATTGCCCTAACAAATATATTTTTGTTCTATTTATGTGTGATACATAACATATACCAGCAACAGGTATAACTATTGATTTAAAAGGTATTATGAGCATATGGAAATCCAGAGTTATACTCATTTTAAGTAAAATTCGGCTTTCACGTAAAAAATATACCTCGGGTACACAAAATATGCACACAGCAATCATAATTATGCACGCTACAGGTATAAGTTCTATATGGGTTTCTCTGTTTTCTGGTAGCGATAGATATGAAATCCATACAGTTGGTATGTTATATATGCGACAGGTATAAAATGACCACTGAACAATGTAATATGCTTCTCGTAGATATATGGTTTATTTTCGTTTCTAATTATGGGGCATCTTTTGTTTATAGTTTGAGATTGAGCTTGCAGAGAGGTCGGTAGCTTAGCTCGCTAACGCGTCAGTCCGAAGCAGCGATCTACTGCCCGCGGGTTCGAATCCCGCCGCGCCCATGGCTGTATTTGTTCGTCTTGTGTTGTCTTAACAGTTGGCAACTGGGCATAATACCAGCGCTCCATTAATTAAGTGCCACATTAAAGCCTTAGTAGCGACTAAGCATAACATTAGCACTTTAAAAAATAAGAAATAAATGTGGTACTTAGAAGAATAATGGAATAGTTCTTATCGGCTTCTCCCATATATGTCTCCCTACCGCCGTGGCTAAGCATTCGCTTCAAAGGGGAATCCCCTGAGCTTTTTTCTGCGTGCATACGATAAATATTTATATTATATCTGCCGTGAATATATTATGGCTTTCAAAACACACCCATATACTCATGTGAGATATATTATATTTCCGTCGTTTTATATCTGTCAGCGATATATTTTTTTTTTGAGTGTAGGTAGTAGTGATGAGACCGACCACTTCCGATGTTTGCAGCAAAAATGGCGCAATCAAAAAACAGATACGTGTTGAACACACGTTCTATGTGTAATAATCTGTCAAAGGAGGAAAATATGATTAATAATTTTTTATTACGTCTTATGTAATATTTTAGAATAAATTTTTTGAAAATAATATATTCAAAATAATATATTATCTCTCCTATTTGATTATTTCATTTAAAGATGGTTCACTTTGATTTTGATATTCATTTTTAAATTTAAAGCTTATTATCAGGCTGAACGTGAAGCTAAAATGAATGTGAACTTTCAGATTCGTGCAAATAATATGCGTATTGAGATACAGAAGTAAAAGTAGAAGAAACAGTAGAAGAAGCAGAAGTGCTCGTGATAAAATGAGGTATTCACGATATTTTGTTAAAGCCAAATGATTTAAGGATATTTGTGGTTAGAAGTGATAAAAAACTAGTTTATGGTTTTAATAATCTTGAACAATCATAAAATTTGAATGAAAACCTATTTAATTTTTATTTTAAATTCCCATTGGTTGATTTGTTTATCTATGAAAGTTAATAATACGTGATTTACTTGCTATGAATTTCTTTAGTGTTCATCATTTTATTGACAATGCTCACTGACAACCTCTCTCACAATCCCATCTCTTCAAGATGCCTCATAGTCTAATTTTTAATACTAGGCGCGTTTTTTTGTCACACCCGATCTGAATTGAAATGCAAGAAAAAAAACTTGACTAATGAAGAAGTAACTGAGTTCCAAGAAGAATTTTCAAACAGATTCATATGATAGGTACATCAAAGCTACCGATAAGAATTCATTTTCTGACTCAAACAAACATCTTTGATAGAACAAGTACGCGATTTTTTCAATATTTAACAAACGTTTTATTCCTTGATAAGCTTCATGTAGTATTTAGCCTATACATTATTTTAGCATAGTAGCTGCTCTCTTTTGAAATTTAAAAGTTATCAATACCAAGATTCTGCTTTACTGATTTCGCTCATAATTTGTGAAATCCCAGGAGTTTATACCCGGGGAAGTTCTTGTCCACTAGTGAATCTTTAGGCAGTCATCTTGCTCTTTTTCTGTATAACCTTTTTAGCTTAGGCTTATTCGAGCTAATTTTTGATAAACATATTAAACAAATTAAGCTTAAAACTAACTTTGATAAACATATTAAACAATAATTAAGCTTAAAACTAACTTGGTAAAACTTCATTGAACCTAAAAAAATGTTGCATTACTTAGAAGCTTATATTTTCATAGCTTATAATCATTAGACTTATATTTTTTGCTCTCCCTATCGCTAAGCGTTTTTTTTTTGCTTTCCCCCGTGAATTCACTGGGTCAGGAGTTGTTGTTGTTGTTTCCAATGCTTTTGTTCTGGATAGCATTGTTCTATTATGGATAAGGGGAGTAAATAAACACGCCTAATATCATAAAGTTGCGGAAACAAATGTGTGTGAGCCTGGAACAACACTTGAGCATTTTTTGGTCTAAATTCTGAAATTCCATCGAAAACGACAATAAACTAATTTCAAATAAACGTGAATGAAACAAAATAAATTGTGTTTACCAAAACAACACACCTAAAAAGAGTAGGAAAGTAAAAGGAATTAAAGAAAACTAAGTTCCAACAAAGAAATGGAAGACAATAATTTTTGGGGGCTAGCTACTTAGGGTTAATCTAAATAAACTCATGCTTAGATTATTCTCAATGCATACACGACGTAGTTTTAAAAATACGCTGTACTACGAGGTGACTTAAAAATTCAATTCAGGTAGTGCAGCTTATGGTGAACACTATAAAAAATACAATTGTCAATTCAAGTCAGACTTTTGGAAGCTTTCATAAACCAATTGACTCTCCAGTTATTTATGGAGCAGCATGATGTGTTGTTGTTGGCTAAGTGCGTTTTTGAGGCCAGTTTCATACTCGAATATCCATATGATCGATATCTACAGTAATTCGCTGCGTTGAAGTAGTACATTGTGCAATATGCGTTTAGCATTATGCATCGTATTGGGCCTATGATTATTGTTATAGCGCTCCAAAAAATAAGAATTAAATAATTTTCATTTTGGTTAAGTTAGTTATGGTTGGTTTCTTTAAGCAATTGGAAGAGTATGTGTTGATAGCCCAAAGACCTTAATTAATTCAATTTTAAGGCAGGAAGTTTTAAGAGTATTAATGCAGAATGAGCTTAAATGGGACTGAAGTTAATTCAGTTCGGCATTGAAGTAAATTCCATTGATCATTTGTTGAAACATGTAAAAATATGCGAATAGACTACGGGTTTAGTTTTTGAATTCTTAACATATTTTCAATACCTATTCTGTGAAATTTGTATACTCACATATTTACGCTTGTGGCAACTTTGAACTAATTTATCCTCTACATTTTTTATTGAACAAAATATTTAATCGTATTGGCAAATGAAAAAAGAAACTGAGAGAGAATTTTTTTTTTAATTTTCTGATTAATTTGTTAATTGAGTTGGATGTCTCAAAAAGTCGTTTTAAATTTTCTTGCATCCCACATCCTACCCATGCATGCAAACTGATCCATTTTTGTTCAGGGAAAAAATCGAAGTGCTTTTAAGCTGTGTTTTTATGTAAATTTTATATAAATTTTTTGTACTTCTAAATATTTTTTGAGCGTAAATATTTTTTAAGCCCCTGAAAACCTACAAATATCCCCAAAATACCAGGAAGTGTAGGCATGAAAACGGGAAAAAAATGCTGGTTCTTTTGGTTTGTGGCTCAAAGTCAGCGCGCTAAAAGAAAGAAAGGACCTTCACAGACTGGCATCACTGCGAAAAATTGAAAAAAGGTGCCAAGAACGATTACGCCTGACTGGGCATTTGATCGGCACCTAAGAAAATAGAGTTACTTCAAAAAATCCGTGCCACTTTCTTGGATCAAAGACTCCTTCAAAGAAAGGTGATTTTTTTCAACAACAAAAAATTACAATATATGCCATTCTTGACAAACTTTCATTTATCTAACTTGACGTCCATAAAAGCAGCCAAGCCATCAGTCGCAAAGGGGGAATAGTATGTAGTAAATGAATATACGCACGTTCCGCAACTATTTCGACTGACGGAAGTCTGATCTTAGCCCCCTTGCGGGGGCTGCAGGCAATCTTTCTTTTAAAAACATTGAAACCTCAATGACGACCACGCAAACAAAATCAGCTAAACGATTTGAGGTTTTTGTTATGGAGTTTACACTGAAAAAGATAATTAAATATTCGATATAAAGAAATAGTAATAATACTTTAAAGAAATTGTTTGATTTTCAGCCTACTAATTCAATTCGTTGTTTCCGTAAATTATAAATATTCAATTATCGTCGGATAACATTCTTCAATTCTTCCACTGCGCCTAGAATTTTCGTACAATAAAAATAGAAAAATTTTCTAGTTACTTGAATATATTTTTCAAAACTAAAAGTACAAAACACTAACTTTTCAAAAATTTTCTTTTAATTAATGTTTTTCGATGACTTATATACATTTTTAGAATTGTTTACCAAATCTAAATCATCTATTTGTAATAAGTTCGAATTTCGAATTCTTTTCTTTTAGTGTAAGATTGCTCTATAGAGCTCGAGCTGAACCGATGCCCTCCCCCAGTATAAGGCTGATATAAAAGCTGATGATGGACAGGGAATGTTGTTCTACAAAAGAAAGAATATGACTTATACTATAGCTATCATGTGCTCGGAGTAGGCTTAATCGTCAGTCAAAAAATGAAGTCCATCATCATCAGCTTTAACGCTATCAATGAGAGGTTATGCACGGTCACGGTCCTACGGAGGAATCGCTGACGACAAAAAAGAAGCTTATTATTAACAGGTCGAGTGGATCCGCAATGACTACCCAAGGTAAAAATCATTCTTGGAGATTTTAACGCCAAAATTTGTCGGGAGCCGGTATTCTGGCACTACGCAGGCATCCATAGTTTACATGAGTACACTAATGACAATGGACTTCGAGTCATAGAGCTAGGAGTATTGAAGAAATTGGTTATTGCGATTACCAGGTTCCCACGTAAAGATATAGATAAGATCATCTGGGTATCATCTGATGGAGTTACATGTAACAAGCCTGTTTTGAAAAGGACCATTCAATAATCCGCGTACAGCGTGCCTTTCGTTTGAAGTTCAATATTGGCCCCCGCGGCCGTGTTCCCGATCAAAATTGAATTGTTTCGTGGGTGAACGCATTCGAGACTATTGGAAATGTGTGGTCAATCAGAAGGGTACATCAGAACAATGTCACTACCTTAGAAAACATTGAGAGGGTCCGGGCCGCCATTGAACAGTCTCCCCGGCGTTCAACACGGTGACAGTCAAGAATTCTTGGCATTTAAAGGCGTTCCATTTATCGAATAACTAAAGAACATCTTCATATGGATCTTTACAAAATGGTAGTCGTCCAGGAATTGCTGCCACGTGATTTTGAAGCCAAATAACTTACTTGTGAAAACATGCTTGCTGCGCTCGCGGGGGACGCCATCCTTTTTTTCGGACGAGGCACATTTCCACCTCAGTGGATGTGTCAATAAATAAAATATGCGCTATTGGAGTGTGACAAACCCCAAGGAGCTTGCTCCACTAGAGACCTTTGCACTCTAAATGGCTTACAGTATGGTGAAAGAAATAGAATCATCGGCCCTCATTTTTGGAAGAAGACAACCGAGCCGTTTCTTTCAATTCAGCTTGTTACATGACCATGATCTAAGATTTTTTCTTGTCTGATTTGGATGAGTTTGAGCTGGAAGACGTCTAGTTTCAGCAAGAGTGGCCCACAGCCCACACAGCAAGGATTGTCATGAACTTTTTAAGAGTAAGGTTCCCCGGACGCCTCATCTCTTTAAGAGGAGATTTGAACTGGCCAGTGCGCTCTCCTGAATTGGTCCCTTGCGGATTTTTCCTCTGGGGATACCTTAAATCTAAAGTTTACAAAGACCGCCCTAGGACCCTGGAAGCCCTCAAGAATAATGTCCGGACCAATATCGCAGAAATTCCTGTCAGAATGTTTCAAAGAGTGCACGAAAACTTCAGAAAAAGGCTGTTACAGTGTATACGGGGGGAAAATGAGGAAAAAATAAAAATCTGAAAAATATTCAGTTGTTTGTGATTTATTCAATATTGTGAGCCATCTGTCTGTAGTGGTCCACCTGTATAATTACATAGATAAAGCTTGTAGACTCCGGTGGCCAGAACAGGTCGCTCATACGAGCGAAAAGGATTCTGCTTGGAAAACCATTTGCAGTCGATTTTACGGCATACGACAGCGTGGGAGACCTTGTTTGCACTGGATGGATGGCGTCGACCAGGACGGTCAAGCGAAGGAGAGCCCAATCGAATGACATCAACTCGCGATTGGAATCGATGAAAAAAAAAACAGTTGACGGAAGCCAGAACCGGACTCCTGTTGTAACGTCGATGATGATGACCCCTACACTTTCCATTTCTCTCAATTCTTGCCAATTTTGCTGCTACTTTCAAGCTGCAAATGCATCATAATGGGTTTGCATAAGTATTTGTTGAATTTATCGCCATATCAGTTAAAATCTCCATTTAAATTGCTAAAGCGTGGCTGCTAGGTTTAAAATATTGTAGACTGCCTGTCTACCATGCAATCCACCTATAAATGATATTATTTATGGAAACGTCTTAATGATAAAACCGCACATGGAGCAATATCATCACATTGTTCTACTTTATTCTGAACTGGGCAGCCTCAATCAAGTTTTGTTCATTTCACTTATGACATAGTTATACTGACATCTAAATGTCCCATTATACACGCATGTTGCTGACTGAATAGCTCGATCAGAAAAAAACCCATGGCTTTACACCTTCTACTGATTGAAATCTCATCTATCTCTTATGCAAATTTAACACGAGTTGCCCAATTGAGTTCGCCTGGATGCCCGGCCC
The DNA here is from genome assembly GCA_947369275.1 of Nemotelus nigrinus. Classification (NCBI taxonomy): domain Eukaryota; kingdom Metazoa; phylum Arthropoda; class Insecta; order Diptera; family Stratiomyidae; genus Nemotelus; species Nemotelus nigrinus. The sequence goes on from OX376374.1 coordinate 9,001,365, forward strand.
GGTGTACTTCTACGGTGAGTTATTAAGTATGTAAATAGCACTGTGCGAATAGATGCATGCGATGACAAACAGTTGACACAGATGTGGGATGTTTGTACGTAGCATTTAATGCGGGATGAATTTATTATTTGAGATGGCTGTTTTGAATCTGCAAGCAGTAGACGATGACTTATTTTGCACAGGCAGCTGGAGTACACAAATTGTTTACTGTCACAATTATATGCATTTATTCCTGATAATAAAGTATGCATAGACTCCTTCTACCATAATATTATTCGACCCACATATGGCAAAATAAGAAACAATTACACATCTGGTATAGTCCTAACCTCTTTTGAGGTGTTCATGTTTATTACTTTAGGAATTGGATCTGCGAACTAATTCCAAAAGTTCTCAGGCCACCTGTGTATACTGATGATTCGTGATAAGTATCATATGACTCTTACACATATTGAGAATATGGGATTTAGGTTTAGATAAATACAACGTTAAGCAGGTTTTTCTGAGAATAGATACTTTTTGCTATTTGAATATGATAAATATCAGTATTATGGCCTAATTTCATGACTACACGTTTCAAAATTAGCTGAAAATAATAGGAAATACCGATATTTGCTATTTATTGTAGACGTGATAAAAATTTAGGTTCGTGACACTTTATTTGGTTGTATTCGCTATTATATCAATAAAAATTATTTATCTATATGAATAGGTGGCTCAAAAAGAGATCTAATTTAAATTTGTTGTCAGTTTCATTTCTATCAATATCAATTATTTTTTTAAAGCAATTTTTTGACAAAGATTGAGACTTAAGGCATAGAATAATGCAATGCCACGCAAATTTCAAGAGTTTGCAATTTTATTATTAAAGTTGATCTTGTGTTTGCGTATTATTTTCATCCAAAAAAGCTTCTGAATAGCACTTTGTCGTCATTGTCAAAATCATCACTTCCTGAAGCATTTAAGCCAATCCTCCCAGGTAGTTCTTGACAATTTATGTTTGGCGTAGGCCTCCTCAAAGAAGCGACGTGTTTCAGCTGCATTTTCTACTATTACTCAAAGAACATTAGTATTAAACTGGTTTTGCCGAATATTCAGATCGCTTTATATATGCATAGTTATATATATCAGCAAAAAGATTAAGGGAGAGAATCTCTAGAGTGGCTGGTCCGATTGAGCTGAAATTTTCGGAGAATATGAATGTATATAAGGAATAAACCCATAAATAGTTAACATTAAGATATTTTTAACCCTTTGGCGGTGACGGATATTTTAGTGAATTTTGATGCACCCCTATATTTCTATGCAAAGAAGTTTTATGTAAATAGTAAGTATTGAAAATAAATTCTGGCAGTACAATATTCTTATTTATGATGAAGATGGGAAATTTTGAGCTTTATGTATTTATGTATTTATTTTTTTCCTATACTTTTCTTCGGAAATTAGTATTTCTAAAGGTTCCTATGCACTAGAGTTTTTTATAGTTTTAAATTGTAGGAGGTGATTGCTTATCAACCAAGTATTGCTGGTATTTAATGATCATCATATACTTCCTATATTAATTTTCTGGGAAATATCGAATCAACATCATCATCATTTAATTCAAATTTTCGATAATCTCACGCTTATTTCATGATTTATTTTGAAAATCTTTCCCAAAATAATCTCTGTTTCGCATTAATAAACCGTCTCAATAGCAGTATTTCTCAATCATTAAGGTGTTAAAGATATCATGGCATAATTCATACGTCTATCGCTCTAAGCTTCATAATCCGTAACATATTACACAGATTTCGACACGATACTTGCAATATTTATAAAAACGTAACCATCCATCTCATTTTGTGCGTATGTAAGCTTCTTTGCGTGGTATATCATTGCTCATCGGCTATTCATCCATACCACCAGGTTATTCATGGTTGACCAAATTTGTCAACCTAGGTCTTTTATGTAAAAACGATCGTATACTTCGGCGGCTGTCAATAATTTTCCTCGGTGATGTCACATCCAACATAGTGCATAAATCGAAATTATGTAGCTACGGCAATGACGAAATACTGTACTGGTCACAGCTAAACGAAAATCAATAGCGTGAAGTTCACTGCAGACATTGCATAAGCACCTTATAAAATGATGCGTTTATGCAACGAATGTTTCTTCGAGTTTGTTGTAGTAAACATTGACTCTACTAACCTGAGCATAGGTAAATGTTTTTATGTGTCCGTTGTATGCTCATTAACGTGTTAGGCGCGTCCCATCTCATAATTGAAAATGTGTGTCACAGATTATAGAAGATGAAAGATAAATATTTATGCACAGATCGGTGCAAAGAGATGCTCAAGGTCGAAAGGGTTTCAGGTGTTTGAATGCCATTTGTCGATGCTTGGAGAAGATCACGATCCAACCATACAAACAAAATGTAGTAATACATCAGGTCATGCTTCTGCGGAATATATAGACTGCAAACATTGCAATGGATTACGTGCTGGCTGAAATATGACTACAACTTGGTCGTCTAATGAACAGCAAACATATCGAACTTTATGCAAATCTATTTGTAGTTTCTAAATCTATTACGAATTTCAATCATATTTACAGCCACATTAACAGTACAAAAAAGCTGTATGCTTGATTGCAAGCAATGTTTCATCTGTATCTTTCAAGCTTGGTTTTGAGGCCACGTGGCCCATAACAGTTTTTTGCCAACGAACGAATACTTAGTGTACTGAGAAATTTAGTTATCGAATTGAAACTGCATTTCACTTTCAGTGGAAAAAGGACCCGCATGATTAGAACTTTCCGATTTGGACCTATCTATTACAAAATCGTCAAGAGAATAAGGCTAATCGAAATTCACCCCCTGATTTTGTCTAATTTCTTAAATGTCACCTTTTATAATCGACGCATTACTTGAGTCAGTGGTCACATCACTGATGTATTCAATACATCTTTAATAATCTATGGAAAGACTATCCGAAACACTTGGACTTGTAGTACTCATCATTTCAACACTAATGCAACTTGACAATTGCATAACATAATTATTTAGATACATATTTATTTTGAGTTCAATAGACCTGCAATAGTTTCTTTTAATTCCGCGTATGACCCTGGTTCGGCCATCATGAATTCGCCGTTAAATATCGTCTTACCTGACATTGATAAGGCAGACTCTTCCGAAACCTCGTCAAGTCAGCAAATTAAATATAAGCTCATGCTCGGAGAAAACACCACCAATGGCCTCTGGTCATGTGCATAACGAAAAAATTAACCTTGTTCGGAGCGTTGCAGTTCATGCGAAGAAATTTCGTTGACTGCCACTTGCTGTTGATTGTATAAAATAAATATTTATTATTGAGTTTATTTGAAGAAAATCATATGAGTCATGGAAGTATGTTGAGGAAACATATATGATGCATAATTTGATGGAATGATTATATACCATGACTTGAATGTTATGTAAGAAAATTTATGAATTACAGATGATTTGCTGAATCATACAGTCGAATTATGAAATTTAATCGAAAAACTTAAAATATATACAGCAATCCCAATGGCTTGATACGCTTGTTCAAACTGCTCTCCTTATTCTGGACAGAGATGGGTTTTTTTGGGAGTGAAATCCAGAAGATTAAACTGTATAGCGTAAAACTATTTCTTAAGGCAATGAAGGACTCGCGAGTTGTCTCTGTGCCTGTTTTGCCAGTGGCTTGAAACACTGACCATTTGGGGTTTAGCTCTTTGAAAGATTTTTTGGTAACTAATCTTAATTGGTGGGTTAAATGGTTCTATTTTAAGGGGGTAGTACCGGTTATAATTTTGAAAAAATCAGTTTTTTTGTTCTTTGCATTTTTCAATTTATTATACCTTCAGAAATCACGCCTCCAAATTTTATTATGACATTCCCAAAAATAAAGAAGTTACGGCAGTTTACGGCAGACCGCTGCTTTTATTTACTACGAAAAAAAAAGATGAAGAGCGCATAAGTCAGGCAGAAAAAGCGGCAAAGGAAGCGCGTTTGGCCAAAAAAAACTGCCCAACTGCAAGAGCAAATGGCTTATGTGGACTCAAGAATACTTATGTATGGTCCAGGAATTGTAGATTGAGCTATTGTAGATGATAAAAACATATTTTTTCAATAATATTCAATAAATAAATGAAAAAAAAAAACTTTAAACGTGTTTTTCTCGAAATTACGTTTTTTCAAACTGCGGACACTTATTCTCCTGACTGGCCGAACCGATTTAAGTTAAATTTGGTGCACTATTTTATTCAAGTATCTTGTTTGGTAATCTACCACAATATAGGCCAAAAATTAACCCAAAAAAATTTGGCAAGCGAAACAAAGTGAAAAAATACGATTTTTCGAAAAATATTTTCAAACACCCGCCATTTTTTTCCGATCATTTTTTTCAAAATATTGTGGTAGATTACCACGTAAGAAACATTCTTCTTTAAAATGCGGTTTGGTTTTTTTGTTTCAGATTCTTCATTCCTGAGATTATCTGTCCGCAGTATGACGAGGCATTTTTCGAGACGTCAACTTTGGCACCCTCTACAAATAAGTAGAAAAATGACAAAAATAAAAAAATATGTTTTTTGTAATCTTCAAAACGTGTATTTTACCCATGCAAATTTTAAAATTTATACAAAATAAAGGAGGTGATAAAAAATATTGAAAATTAGGTGGTTTTTTTTAGCATTCTAACCGGTACTACCCCCTTAAGGAAACGGGAAACATTAAAATGTTGATTCGTTCAAACGGTAGAGGAAATGATAATTTGAACTGTATTGTCTCAGTTTGATATTGAATCAGGAGAATAATACAAACATATTCGCTGGAAACTTCATAGGTGATGTGGCTATGAGCTATTCATAAGGTCAGTACTAATTGCCAAGAACCAGGCCTAATAGGGTGAGGGTGCCCTATAGCGCAGCGAATTGCATTGATATTAATTTCAAACAAATGGGATGAAAGAAGTGATCACTATACCGAAAATAGTGGCCATTAGTCTTATAGTGGAGAGAGGTGGTATTTTAGAGGATACGCCATTCGAATTCCGTCAGCTTTTGGGGTTCGAAGACCATATAGCTCTCGAAGAGATAATAGAGTTAAGCTTAAAGCCACAGTCTATGAGGTGGTATTCAATAGCTGTCTTGTTGAAGCTTGCCTGGATATGGTGGTTCCAATTCCAGAGTTCCTGATTGTCTAGCCGTTAATAATGATCTTGATTTTTATTAAAGCTTTGACTTTCCTGGAGTACTTGCGATCACCTCTGAAAAATATCAGCACAGTTTTGCTGGCATTTTTTTGTTGATGTACCTTTGCAGCACCACTCTTACAAAGAAAAGGCCTCATTGAAGGTAACGAATGCCCTTTTGCCACTAAGAAAATTTTCAACGATTTTGATAGTCCACGTTGGAAAACCAAAATTAATCATTTTATACAGGAATCGAAATGGAATCGAAGGCCTTCTGTAGATCAATCTAACTTTCTTGTTCTGGATGCTCTCCTTGACCGTTCTTTAGAAAATCATCAAAACTTCAGCCATAAAGTATTTGGTTTTAAAGCCGAATTGTCTTCCGAGAATGATGTGGTTCATATCTATGGTGTGATTTAAATGTTTTTGAATGACCCTTTCGAGTAGTTTTCTCAGGTTTGACAGCAGAGAAATCGGACGGTCGTTAAGGAAATCACAGAATCCTGACTCTTTTAGGATAGGGAATATTTTCGCTCCCTTCTAAGCAAAGGGAAAATAAACAATGCTTAAAGTGCTCTCTTTACTTCATCGAGTCCCTATTTAGTTTCCTGCCGTGATGTTATGTTATTATGGACAATTATAAATATTAATTTTTATTCGACTATTCATCTATCGGTTGCCAAGATGCTCTGGTCGATTTTTGCTTATTTTATTATTATTATTGATTATTACTTACTTTTTTAGGTGATAGTAAGTGCATGTGCATGAATATGCCTATATCCGGGTGCATGTATAGCAAGACTAACATTTCATTTCCTTTCCTTGTATTGTCTCCATGGAATATTGCGAAACGATTTATGTGGACCATTTTGTCTTCGATTGGTGCTTCCAGTGCTGCTGTATCTGTTAAACGGTGTCATTTTCTGGCCACGATTATAATACAGGCACACCAAATCGTTTTTTGGAGCCCAATCGAATTTGCACTCAAATCGTATCGCGGATTAATTTGGCCAGTGTTCAAGTTTTGGCGTTTCCTAAATGCAGTGACAGTAGCTCCAAAAAATACTCCGCTCTCGTCTTTGAAGTTTCTGATAGGTTTGAAATTAGCTAGAATTCGGATGTTGCGTCGAAGCATAAAAACCCGGTTTGGTATATTTGGTTAAACGGTCCTGCTACAACTGTTTCAATTCTTTGGAATGGCACTACAAAATTATTAGTATTCAACTCACCTCTGGTCTTTCTTCTGGATTCTTTCACAGATACGCATGTTGTACATTTTTTCCACCTCGTTTCAAGAATGCACCCAATAGAATCGTTCACTTACTTTGGCCAACTGATGTAATAACCGAAGATTTCAACGCATCTCTATTAAAATGCAGAGGCTTTCGTTGTAACAGTAGCTCTTCGACGTAGAACTTCGATCGGATAATTTTCGCCATGCAGGCCGATACGCAGACTCTTTCCACGCTTTAATCTCCTTTAGCTCCCCATCAGCTAGCTAAACATCCTATAGTTCTGACTGTGACCATCCTTGTGCTATTGAAACGGCTATCCATTTTATATCAATGTCAACTGCTTTGGTGAAATTGGAAAACTTTCTACTCTATGGCTGCAAAGTGATAAATATTCTTCGATACAAGTTAGTTCCTCTAATTTACTTGGGGGGTCGGTAACTTAGCTCGCTAACGCGTCAGTCCGAAGCAGCGATATACTGCCCGCGGGTTCAAATCCCGCCGTGCCCATGGCTGTTTTTGTTCCTCTTGCGTTGTCTTAACAGTCGGCGACTGGGCATAATACCAATGCTCCATTAACTAAGTGCCACATTAAAGCTTTAGTAGCGACTAGGCATAGCACTAGCGCTTTAGAAAAATAAGAAATAAATGTGGCACTTAAAAGAATAATGGAATAATTGATATCGGCATCTCCCATATGTGTCTCCCTACCGCCATCGCTAAGCATTCACTTCAAAAGGCAATCCCCTAAGCTTTGGAATTATCATAGAAAAAAAAAACAAAGTCAGTCTATCTAACGATTCCTACGTACTTTTGTTTTTGTGAATGTTGTCTATGAAATGTGATATTGAAAATTTGAAAAATTTATATATCTCTTCAATGAAAATAAAACTAGAAACAATGATAATAAATATGGAATCATCTAAAATTCTTATCACTTGCATGCTCAGAATGTGAATTTTATTTGGCTAATCGGATACTGTACTCAGACTGTTTTGACCACGGACCTTACCTTTATTATCGTTTATAATGATGCTGATTGTGTTTTTTCTTCTTTGAAGTGCAACAATAAAACACAGAGGAATATTTTCAATTCAAACTTACACGAGTCCCACAAAATCCTTGGCCGGTCCATATTCATTTCCCATTGAGCAGACAGTGCATAATCAAACAGTATAACATGTGCAATACCTTCGTAAAATTTAAAGCAATTCAAACGTAATAAGGAAGAAAAAGTCGTGACTTTTTTCCCTTTCTTCTCTTATCCCATCCATTGAGCAGGCATGCTAGCTTAGTGATTGAATATCGAAATGACTGTCTTAACTACTCCCACATTGGGCGGCTTGTCTAGCCTTATTCGTATGCAAATTCAATGACCTTTTCTCATTAGCATTGCATTTTACTTGATTGTTTATTGAAAGCGCCGGAAAGAGTAGAATATACTTTGCTTATTTTCATTATTGATCAGCAGCTGAGTGGATACTTACCAGCTGAAGGATATAAATAGTAAATATCATTGAATTTACGATTTTGTCTCAATTTGCAAAGCGAGCAGCAGTCAATAATATTTAGATTTTTTCATTAAAACTCTGTCATTTAAACCTCTGAAATGCATATGACCTGCCGACTGCTGTCGACTGGTTGGTGTTGATTTATTACTTTTCTTTGTTATTGTTTAATATTATCGCAACCTCGTCGTTGAGACGATTGACTGTGGTCATGTACGCAAATCAAATATTTCGTATGCGACTCGTAAGTGTAAATGCACTTAGCATTTCTGCTTGAGGCGATACAAAATACTACTATTATGATTTAAATTTTTTCAACATACCAGTCTTAATTTGTTGAATATACTTTGAAGTGATTGCGATTGTGAGTACGTTCCATATATGACTACAAAAGAGTGCTGAATTAAAAGTGGTATTTGGATAACCTAAACCTGTAAGTGCGAGTGCTTCTAAATAAATTTTACTGGCCATGATATTTCTATACAGCAGATACGTTTTCTCAGTAAAAACATTAATTATTTTGTCAAAATAACAATAGCAGATCAATTTTTACTTGCACTTTGCCCGAAAAAAAATATTTACTTTATCAATTTCGTTCTGTTTTAAATTTTATTCAATAATCAAACTTAAAGATAAATAGACATAATTTGATTTAGAGCAAATAAGACAATGAAAATCAAGCTACCACTTTAGATTCGAAATTCTAGCTATTACGCGTGCATAAATATTTAAAAAATTTAAAATTCAAGTTACATGTAACAAAATTATAATCCAAGATTTCATTCAAGCCTAAATTTTGGATTCAACTTTAGGTATTCCAGCGTCCATTGCAAAATAAGATATGTTCTTGCTAGATCAAATCCAATCCATGCATGAAAGCCATGTTTGTGCTCGAGCGACACATTCAGCTCAAATATACTCGCGTATAAATGGAAAATATTGAATTTTTGCAATATATTCTGTCAGAGGAAGTCCAACAAACTTGGTGCGAAAAAATTTACAAGTTTCATTGCGATTCATTGAATGGATGCATTTGCAATCGACCTGCCCGATATGTAAGTCGTCGACACATGTTGACCAGCAAATATACACTAAGTGATTGAGTGCAGTATCGAGACTCGAATACAAAATTATACTGTTGCATATATAAGTTTGATATGGACATACTTATTTTACAAGAATTTTATAACTGATGAGATTTTTTGGTGTTGCACTGCCAATGAGAATCGGAAACTTCTATTTTCGATAATTTTTTAGGAACGAGTCGATTTCCACTTGGAATCTCCTGGGAACTGTAATGAAAAAAAAACATTTTTGGTTTGAATTAGCTGTAAGTTATTTATTAGCCGACCAATGAGACAGATGGCAAATTGCAGATATTTTTTATGGTAAATTGACATAAATTGGTTAATCATTGGAATTTTTCAATGCATGATGTGAATTTTTTATTTATATGCTATAGGATTGAGTAGCTTGGTGAAGTATTTAAAGGCACCTGTGTACGGCTAAAAGTATTTTTGATTATGGGCTGATTTTAGAAATTATAATGTTACTAAAATAATACTTATAAATAATACTTATACGAAAATTAATAATTGGCGAAATTGCGGATAATGGTTTATCCCAAAATCTAGCAAAAATTAAATTTTAGTAGCATTGAAGGAAGTGTATAGGGAAGAGTGGTGCAAAATATTTATTTGATGATGATTTGCTATGGAAAATGTGTATATGATATTATTTTAAGTGGGAGGGTTCCTAGTGCAACTAGTGTCGGAATTGTGGGTCAAAGTTCGTATAGCATTCATGCCGTAATTAATGTCTGCGGTTGGAGTTATTATTCCAACGGTTCACCTAGCTGCTGATATGATTCACGTGCCTACTCAAAGCTACATCAGCTCAACACCTGCTCTATGATACTTGTTAATAGATCATGCCTGAATTTGACCAAGGATCCAGACACCCTGCCAGCCAGTACTTTATATGGCCATTTATATGGCTCAACTCAATTCGACTTTTGAGGAGTCGGGGATGATGCGGAAAAGGTCAGGTACGTTGATCCGTGTATCATCAACTTTTTGACGTTTTTCTTTAGCTCATTCTGGTTTGTCTTCAAAATCCTGGTTATTTAACATTTTTTGTATATTTTGTAACAATTTTGCGGCAATTTCGCTCATTTGTACTGTTGGATGCTGTCGAAAGTCAGAAACTGCATACAATTCTCAAAAGTAAAGTAATCCCACGGGGTTGAAGCTGGTAGAGAGCTTAATTACAATTTTTTTAAATCATTGTGGATACGAGTGTGGAGGGATTAGTTCCACGACTCACTTTACCCCTGATTTAAATCAGTTACTTAATCAGAGCTAGGTGACCTCACAGCTTGGTGCACGGACCCTCGTCCGGACCTGGATTCGAACCAGGGACCGCACACGCAAGAAGCCAGTGCTCTACCCTCTAGGCTACTCAAGCTTCATATAATTCTCAAAGTGCTTACAAAACTGATGACGAATACGATCGATAGAACACGCCGATCAGAGAATTGAATTGATCCATATAAGCGCCAAGATCAACTTTAAAAGAGAGTTGATTTTTTACATATTAAGCTGAGCCGCCTATTCACTCGTTTTCACCAGCTTGAACAGAACTTTTACCTGTATTGAAATTGTTCTTATATTCAATATTTTAAACAAAAATGATGTCAATTTTTGGCAATAAACATAAAATAGATCATTTTTTTTTATTAAAGGGTATGAGGGTTTAAGTATTTCCACAAAATTTCACAGTGCAACAGAAACTCTTGTTTGGGCTTATAACTGCCCACGTACGTTCTTATATGTTATACTGTTTTGACGAGGGTTGATCCAAAAGTAATGATAATCAATATCAACCAAGGTGATTAAACTTAAAACAAATATTTTTTTTCAACATAGTCTTCTAACAAGTTAATACATTTAGTCCATTTTTTCCAAACTTAAAGATACCCTTAGAAAAAATGATTTGTCTCTACTCTCCCAAAACGCCTCAACAGCGGCCATCACTTCGGTACCATCTTCAAATTTCTTGCCCCGAACGTGTTCCTTGAGCCGAGGAACAAAACACGAGTTGGTGAACAGTTACTCTTCAAAAATTCGTATTAAGTTGAGTCGTGTAAATCCATTCCTCACAATCTCTTTTTTCTGCAGCTGAGAGACACGGCACTGAGAACGGTGAAATGCATCAGCAATATCGCTCAGCTACCTATCAATTTTAAAGGCAAGAGATCGGCACACGCATTGAATTTAGTTTAGCAGCAGTTGTTTTATTAATTTCCTTCTTCATTTCCTTATTTCTGGCTACAGGCTGTTTCGCCAGTTCGTCTTATTTTTACATGTTGTTGTTTATTTTACATTCCTTGAAATATTTCTAGTTTGCCGAAATGTTCGAGGTCCATATTTTCTTTGTGGCTAGAAACTTGAATTGCTGAATATAACCATAATCCACGCAACATTATTGACTTCTATTAGTTTACGTTTAAAAACGGAAATCTTGGAAGCACATGCCATATGAAAAAAATTGCCACACTACAATTCTTACTAATATTTTTCAAAATCGTTTTCATACGAAGATTTTCTCTTAAAAACAGCTAAACTTCAATCTGCACAACTTCCGGCTTTCTTCCGAATTTCGGGGTTTCCCCGAGTAATCAATGCCATTCCTAGTAAAACATGTAATTCAGAAGTAAGCAACATGCCGAATTATTACTCTATGTGCATCATATTGTTATTCATGCTTGTTTATCATCTAAAAATAACTATACAGCCTAATCTATTTTTAACACAAAGACTTCTCATTATTTTCGCAATCACAAAAGAAAATTGCACGAATTTTCTAGTACATTTTCAGTTTTTTTTTTCGTGCGTTGGCTTACCTGACTGAGAACAAACGTCATCCTCGCGTGGCTATCAGCTGTTCAATAGTAGAATACATAGCTGTCTCGCTTTTTTGCAGGAAATGCATGGAAAGAGAAAGGAGAGCAGTACATATGGTCTATTTTCAGAGCTGTCGGAAAATTCTAGTCCAATAAGATTTTACTTATAAGAGTGCAGTTGTATCCGGGAAACGTCAATAACAAGTTCAAAGTCAGTCTAGCCGTGAATCTATAAGCCAATTTAAAATAGTTAAAGATTTATATCACTACTAATTAGTGTAAATTATTGTTGTGATCAAGTCGAAAGTTTAGTGAAAAGTTAAAAAATGCCACGACGAGGACGATCAGCAAGCCCACCACCCGCACAACGCAGGTAAGATTTCATATCTACCATATCAAAGATGCTAGCTGTTCTTATATCACGAATATGCTGTTATTATTAGTTGCACCTTATTCCCGATGTTAAATTAGTGCCCAAAATTGATTATAATTTCAATTGAAGTTCGATTTTTTCATCATACTTGTTACGTAACCTTGTGGCGAAGTAGGCAAAATTTTGTATAAAATGTCATAATTTCAACGAAAAAAAGCTTATTTGACAATATTAAAGTATCTTTCGTGTGCTGAAATTTTTTGGGAACGACGTAGAAAAGCTTGATTTATTTGTTGCGAAATTTTTACTTTGGCGAATTAAGTTAGCTAATTATGCCTAGGAAAGGAAAGTCGCACCCGGCTACTGTCAGACGGAGGCAATTTTTTTAATAATTTTCTAAATTTTTATCTATTTAGAAAAAAAAAATAAATTCCTACTTATTGTTAAAAGAAGCTGAAGATGCGAGGTTTTCAAGTGCCTATTGCTCGAAAAGCATCTCCTACTTTAACAATATGCTGTATTTCAAATGTGATTTACAGCCGTGTCAATATTTTCACAGGTCCGTACCATCTAATGTTCCAGCACGGGCTGCTCCACCACCGCCTCCACCAGCTCCAGTAGCAGCAGCTCCAATGCAACCGCAACAACCGTCCCTCTTCAAACAGATGGCGGCGACAGCTGGAGGTGTTGCTATTGGCTCAGCAGTGGTAAGTAAAATAAAATTTTTGGAAATATGAAAATGCTGCGACTTTTTTCTTAACCTCAGGGTCACACTCTCGGACACGCAATGACGGGCATGCTAGGAAGTGGAGGCTCTAATCAAGAAGCAGCTCCAGCCCAAGCTGCGCCGCAACAAGCTGTTGCCAATGGGGAGCAACCAAACGAACCAACAGGACCATGTGCCTGGGAAATCAGACAGTTCCTCCAATGCGCCCAAGGGCAAGCGGATCTTACATTGTGTGAAGGCTTCAACGAGGCACTGCGACAGTGCAAGCAGCAACATAGTACGCATTAAATTTCGTTTAGCAGCGTATTTGATATTTTAGCATAATCGAAAATGTATATTCGAATTAAGGGTTGCATTCCCGTCATCCGTACGTTCGGCTTGTGCTAAGTAACTAGCAAAACTAGATCGGGAGTGGTTCTATTAAGTTGGATTGTATATTTTTCTAGTACATTCGAAAATACATAACGAATGGGTTGTTTCGTTCGATTTTATTTTAAATTCATTTGCCGTCATTTCGAAAGCTGTAATTTTGTAGCCAAACGACTTTTATGTCTAAATTGTTTATATTGCTTGAACCTTTCAGATCTAACGTAATTGTCAGTTGCCCACGAGCAATACCGCTTTTCGGTTACCTTCGTGACGATTAGATACTCGATGAAGATAACGGAGATAGTGGATATATAGTACAGCTGTGCATATTCGTGTTAGACATGTTTTCAAAAAATGTACTTTAAATAAATTTAGATAATAGATGACAACGTGTTTTTTTTCATGTCCAAAGGTTGTCGGATGACTATATGTTTACGTTGAAGTGAAATAGATCACATTCTGCTGTGATTCAGTTTTAGAAAATTGTGTTAATGATGCGCAAGAGTTAAGAGTTTCTCGCAAGAGTTAAGTTTTTAACTAGCTGCAGAAAATCTATAATGTAATAGTTTAAAAATGCATGTATATTCTTATTTACAGTTTGTAATCTTCTTGAAATGTTTATGTGATATTCCTGAGGACGAGAAAAGTTTAAAAAAAATATTTATCTGTGCACGAGCTAAGATGACAAGCATTACATAATATTATATGAAAGCACTAATGTATATTGAAGAAAGTGCTTATTAACCATACAGTTGCCTGAGAAGTAGGATACTAATATATTTTAAGGACGCTTGTCGCACACGGATCGTGCATTTGATTGAGTGATAGGGCGAAGGAGTTGAAAAAACTTAAATTGCCCTTACACTCATTGATACGAAATATTTTTCCGCGAAAACACCAAGGCTCAGGCTTGATAATGTGGGCAACTAGGGATGATGGTGAAATATGAAAATACACCCATAACCAGCGAATTATATTTTATCTGAAAATGCTATACAATTTATCACATAATGAAATAAAATATTGAAAACTCAGGAAGGGAAAATCAATAAAAAAATGAAGAGAAACATGCAAATATAAACATTTATAAAAATTTAATTCTAAATGCACTATTCAATAGCCAAGGTTGATATGAATAATAATAATAAAATTAATAATGAAACGTGGGGAAAATAATAGCAGAATATGATTCACGTTTTTTTTATTACTCAAATAATTTGATAAATTAAAGGAAAGTTTTTTTTGTTGTGTAGTTGCCGTCGTAAGCTTAGTGATAGTGTTCCATAATCAAGTGTTAAGGACGAAAAATGTGTTATTCAGAAACCGTGCTATTAACAATAGGCTGTACTAGCGACATTGAGCGTGATGAGTTTAAGGAAATCATGCTTTCAGTTAGATAGGAGGCTTTGATGGAGCATATAATTTTACGTTAGACTAAAGCAATGAAAAACGAAATAAGTATATAAATCACAATGAAGGATCTGCTTAGACTTGTTACATGAATGTATCGTTTTAGGTCATAAACATATCGAAATAGGTTATTAAAAGCAACTACTAATTTCCCTTTGTTTCAGAATAATGATGATAACGGAAAACTGCACAACCGTGCGTTATGATGGGGATTATGTGAGATTTAAATATATCGAGAAATAGCATGCTTTGATAATGATATATTCCTCAAACAATCATAAATTTTCCCAAGTACAGTATCAAGATGATTCTGCCAGATCAACCAATTTGAACCAAACTCCCTGATTTCAGGCTTTTTCGACTTAAGGCCTAAGGAATTATTTCTCAATTTAAAGATGCGAAATCTAATAGGGTTAAAATGTTAATTGACCACCAATGAATGAGGCTTTGATGTCTTCAATTACTTTCAGTGGCACAACTGTGAACAGTAACACAACTAAATCCAGATTTTTTAGTGACAAAAAGTTGATTTCAGTAAATAATTGGAGATTTTTTGGTGTACAACTTTTTCTGGTATCTTAGGGGAATAAAGCAGTATTGAAATTAGTCTGTATTTTGCAGAATTTTGAGATGCATTTTTTAATGGAACAAATTTAGCTTTCTTCCATATTGGTAAGGTAGAAGAAGCATAAGAAATTACCGGATGTACTTAAGAATGAAATGAGCCCTGGTATCAAACAGTCAAACATACATTTCCCCGAAAAAAACGCAGCCTAATACTTTTTCTTCTTCAACTGGCAGATGAATAAATGTACAAATCTAGCACATATTGCGCACAAAGAAATAATGAGCTGAAATTCTTTCCATGACCAACAAGGATTGAAGAAATATAAGACATTGTATCTGGCATTGACCATCCTAGCAATTACAGATCAGTATCGTTAGGAAGCTCTGGTAAATTTTAGAGTTGGCTTCTAAATGTGTGATTTGTGCACATGGCACTCTTATCTTGAATTCTAATTGAATTAGGGCAGAAGATTGATTATGATACAGATAAATATTTCATTTGGCTTGTTTGGCTAAAAATATCAGAAAATACATAGCTTGATATTCAAAAAAAAAAAATAAAGTATCTTAGTGAACATCTAAATTAAACATCTGAGATCTCAACATCTAATCTACCGAGAGATGAGAAAAGACAAGGAACCTACGAATAGTAGTAGATGTTAAGTTATCATGGTGTCATTATGTTAATAAAATAAAATCTTTAATTTGTTCCATTGATTCAACATATTCCATCCTAAATAAAACAATAATAATGAACAATCTGAGTCCACGGACTCCTAATAATCAGCTACCTTCGATGATATTTTCTAAGCTTAAGACGTCATTGTAATGGTTTTAAGACAATTCTGTGCAAATGTTAACGTATTATTCAATCAGAAAGTCATTATTACTTTTAATGCGATCGACGGGTCAATTACTTTTCTATTAACGCATTATTGTCGTTGCAGCTTAAAGTCTTCCCATGAAAATCATTATTTTTCTTCGGATGATAGTTATTTATGTTTAGGTTATACCTCTCCTGATATCTAACGATCTCTTCATAATACGGAAAACTTATCAGGACGAATAACACTTTCATTTCGAAGCAAACTTTTACAGTCCAATTCACTTTGCTGATGATAACATATATACTAAGTCACGCCATCCATTATTCACAAAGCATAATCATTCGAAATTTGCCGGTTAAACTTAAAATACTATTAAACGCAAGTGTGATAGCTTGGTGCAACACTGTGCACTTTTATTTTCTCCACTAAAAAATTCTTCAAAAGTTTTTATGATTAAATTAGCTTTCAGATAAAAAATAATAGATAGATCAACTTAACGACTAGGAAATTTTAAATTATTTTACTTTAACGATAGCAACACATTAAAATCTCGGCCTGCAATTTAAATAATTCATAGCATTCAACTAGTACTCCAATTACAATATAAATTCACGCAATGTGCCCATATCTATTTGTTACTTTGAAAGTATCGTTTCAATTTCCTATTAAATATCTCTTGCTTATAGAATTCTTCATCTAACGAACGGGAGATTTCCCGACTCTTGCTTGTAATTGCTCTATATTTTTCTATGTTTCGATCCGCCTTTTCGAGAAGTGCAGTACTCCGTTGTAGTAATGAGTCAATATCGGCTGATATTTCACAAATTTTGGGTCTTTTCGGCGATGGTGGACCGAGGCCGTCATTTTCGGTGTCTCCTTTTTTGCTTTCCATTTTTATTGACTTTAGTGTTATGTTCTCGAACCACCACGGAACACCGATATACTCTCTAAACGCAAGTTTCTTATAGATTATTTCCCTAGGTAGACTAGAATGTTTCGAGTTCCACAAGTACGTTAAGAGTTCCAACGAAATCGATTGCACTACGGGAAGCCAATTTATAGCGTCCAGCCGCTCCGGGTCTGGCACAACTTGTAGTTCTGGACTGTTCAAGCTTTCCAGGAGGTGTTTGATTGCGTTGTATCCAGCACGCTTTGCGTGTGCTTCAGATGTGATGCATTTCGACGAATATTCAAGGAGCGACCTCTCGATTTCTACCAGATTCTTTGCAAAGTCCGGTGGAAGCTGCAATTTTAAGCTTTTGAGAAATGACTGTATTTTCTGCTTTCTCGATTTTGCTTTCCAGTCAGGAGGGAAATGTTCAATGTCAAGGGGAATGTCTAAGATCTGCTTTGGCACGAATTTTCTCAGTTCTCGCGGGAATTCCGGCAGTTCGTCCTGATCGTTTTCCAGTATGTGTACTAATATGTCTATAGCCTCGTTATACAGGCTTACTATCTTTTTATGCTGCGTACATAGCTTTCGAAAAGATGGATTGATGAGTGCCGAGTCCGCCAATCGCTTCCAAAACTCATCACCAAGTGTCGACCGTAAGAATGAGCAAAAGCTTTGCATTTCGCAGTCGTACTTTTGATCAGTGTATTCCGCAATGAATTTGAACGTTTCCTCGAATGCTTCACGCAGATTGTTTTTGTTTATGAAAACCGTCGTCGGGAAAACACTGTAGTATGAGACTTTGTCATCGTCGATCAATCTCTTTATCTGCAGCTCCTCCTCGATATGTTCTTCATTGGCTGTGGGGTTGTACACAATAATGGCGAGAGGGATTTTCACATAGATCTTGGACAACTTCAAGATGTGATGCAGGCGTTTTCTCGCATTAAGTAAGTTTGTCGACGACATAACGAAAATTAATCCATGCGCATGGTCTACTTCATCGGAAACCGTCTTGTTCTTTTCGTTAACGGCGACAATGCCTTCGACTTTTCGTATGCAGATTGATATATCATCCTGAGACTCGCATAGGAACTCTTCAATTTCCTCACTAGTATTACGCTTAATGGTTTTATTGAGCCAGCTGTTTATGTACGAGTTGAGTCCTTTCAGTTCTTCGTCCTCTTTCGGTATCGATATGACATACTTCAGATATTTTCGAAAATTAATCAGATGTCCGCTCTCCAAAGGCGGCATCTTTGACCGAAATGCTTTCCTGAAGATACTAAAAATATTTATCGGTTTTTCCCGGGGACTTCTGATTTCAAATTGCCCTGGAACACCACGTAGATATCTCTCTCGCATCTCGAGAGTCTCATTTTGTTGCGGATGGGCGTCCGTAACGAACTCATCAGAAATCCAAATGGGCGTGGACTCCATCAGTTTCCGATGTTGTACTGCGTGACGCGCGTTCTCATGCCAAAGCTTGAAGTATTTCCTCATAAGATTCCGGTTTGTTGTGAAAACTGCAATTTCCTCGTTCAAAGCATCGACTAGAAATTCTCCGATGCATTCACAAGCTAGTTCGACGTATATTCGTTCCGCATTGTGCAGTAGGCTCTGGTACTTTCGCAGTTCTGTCGAAGCTATTTCTTTGACGGTTAACGATAAACCTTCTTCCAATATCTCCGAAAGAAAATCGTGGCTAGTGTTTTCGATTTTTTCCAGTTTCTCTTGATATTTTTTCTCTGCCATCTCGTCGACCTTTTTCTGCTCGAGTAATTTCATGTGCTTTTCTCGCTCCTCCTCGTCGGCGCGTGTCTTCTTTCGACATATTTTCTCCAGTTCTTCACGCTGCTGCAGATCTGATGGAGCCTCATCTTCATGTGACTTTTTCGACGACGCGAAATTATTAGCTATGCCGAAAACATCCAAATCTGGGGCCTTTGTTTGAAAGTGTTTGAAAACGTCTGTAGTTGGACCAAATACTGAGCTGGACGATGCGTTTGATGGCGTTGCAGAGCTGGCGAATTTGGAATTTGTGAATATTGATGTGGCTATAGGTTGCGAAGCTTCTTTTGTTGCTCCGCCAAAGATTGATGTCTTGAATTTATTTTGAGATGCATCTTGCCTTCCATTACTCAGATTAGGCAAGGAAAATTTAGCAGCAGGGTGGTCTTCCGACATTGTTCCAAACGGTTTGGAAGGAAGAGCGGATGTTGGCAGTTGCTGGCCACCAAGCTGTGATATTGGTTGGAAAAGCTGCAGCTTGTTCCCGTCAGATGATAATTTCAGACCTGGTGATGGTGACTTGAACCGAGGTGAAATTGGCGGGCTGGCTGATGGTACTTTGAATAAACCATCAGATTCTGCAGCGAATCTATTTTTCTGCTCTCCATATTTCTGGTCCTCGGCGTTCCAGGCGTCGCCTTTGAGATATCCATTTTCGTCGAAACTGTTGTGCGGCGAGTATTTTTCTAGCATTTCCACAGCGTCTAGTGGATGCCCGCACACCGCTTCACCTACTGTGCATTTGCATTTGGCTTCCACTAAATCGAAGGCACGATCTAGAGGATACGGCATCTCTGGCAAGTAGAACGTTTTCTTGTCGAGGTTTACTCTGTTGCCTTCGCAGTCCAGACCGTGATACTCGAAGAACATGCGAGCTGCTTCATCCGATTCGAAGGCCAAGATTTTGCGGAAGTAGCTAACTGGGATGGATACAACGTGCAGAGGCCACTTGTAAGCAATCATTATCGCACGAATCGCTTGGATGCGCACTTGTGTGAAATAGCGCAGAAGAATACAAGCGTTCATATATGAGGCTTCTCGTACCAACTTAAAAAACCGCACATAGTTATTGCCCTCCATTGCCAAATACGTGGCCAATGCAAAACGGATGGGTTTGGAATTTTGGATCTCCTGCGGAAGTTGATTTACTTCCCACAAGAAATTCGTATCGTTTAGGTTTAGCAGAACTACGTACGATCTGAACTCCGCTTCATTCGGGCACCTTTTGCCTTGGAGCCGCAAATCGTGGTACATGTATTTGAGTGTTTGGAGGCACTTTGTGAGGTTCTCTGTGTTGATTTTCTGATCGAACACTGATGACTCTTCAGCAATAAGGCGAGCTGCACAGTGTATATGAAACCTAGCACATTGCTCGACCAGCTCCACGGAAGCGAGACTGCATAGTTCTTGCTGAGTGATGTCCTTGCGTATGCTTCGTGTACGGTCCCAGATGAAGTGGTACCAGTCTGCAATGTTTGTGTCATCAGAATCGCATAGATTCATGACTTTATGCATCAAGTAGGTCATAGTGAGTTTTAAGACAGGCTCCGAACGCAGTTCATGAGACAGCGGGGTTTCTTGGTCAGCACTGCTGCGAGAGTACTCCTTCACAGCCAGTTTGTGATTCATCTGGTTTCTCGCGTGTTCGTCTACTTCGAAGACAGCAATTTGGTTTCGATTTTCACGAAGAAGTCGTTCCTTCTCAGGGCACATGTCTGGACAGAATCCTTTGATACTTTTAGCTCGTTTGATGTCAGTAGTCCGGGTGGTAGTGTAGCGAATAAGTCTGTCACGAGCATCGAGAATCCGAAACCTGAGAGAACCATTATTGATTTATGGAAACAATCTACATAGTTCACTTACTTGTCCTCGTTGTCGAATGCTTGACGTTTCAGTATTGTTTCTAGCTCAGTTCTTAGACTATTGTCTGCGATTTTTGCTAAACTATCGCTGCCCGCATTCTTCAGCTTAAGAATCGGTTTTGTAGCTTTTGCAGCGCCACTTGACCTTGATCCGGTATGAGACCCAAGCCGTCCTTGCGGTCGCATAGCATCCAGTTCTGCCTGTACTTCTGAATCGACCCATTCTTCGGTGTTTCGCGTATGTGCTACTTCGTTTGTTGTGTATTTCACCAGAAATTGTTGACCATTGTATAGTCCGGCGTTGACTATTGCATCTTCCGCGTCGTCTTCTTTTTCATATTCAACTGTACAGGAAAGTCGTTTCGGACGCAGTATGAAACGCTTGACTTTGCCAAACTTGCTAAAATGCTTCTTTGCAGCAAGTTTTTCAAGAAATATGTCTGGTATATTTTCACATCTAGAAGAAATATATTCACAATCAATACAAGGCACATGCACGAAAATGACGATTTACGTTATCGATTTGTAATTTAGATTGCCACCGGAAGTATTGTAATCATCTTCCTCCGACATATTTTACTATAATTAGTCTTAATGCAATGAAATCACTTCTCAAATCCTCAAAACGTTGAACACCGGCAAAAGGCGGGTCAACATTCTGAAACAACTGTCACTGGCTCAACCTCAAATTCCGAATGGTTGCCATGTGTTTGACAGCTTTCAAAAAGTAGATTCACGTGGAAATGGTCTGAAACAAGCTAGTTCAATGCAATATCGTGAAGAGCTGCCGTGCCGCCTCAACTTCCTGAAATCACGGCATTTTTCTTTTATTGTTAATCAGCGTGGCTCATGAATATTGCTACGCGAAGAAACTCAATTAACTTTTATTGAATCCACTTAACCTATTTTTTCTTTATTCACTTGTTAAATAAGTCATTTTTACTAAGTCTTTTTTTATTTACAAATAATTGAATTTAAATGGCCTCCATGTTCGGTGAAGCATGCGCGACATCTTCTAAAAATAAATTACTCATTACTGCTACGGGAATTGCCTCAACTATCTTTCGAAGGGTTTGGAAGCTAAATCATGTAAATTTGTTGGTTTTGTTATGTTAACTTCCTGTTTTCAATAATACCATAAGAAAGATCAGGCGCAGTAAGGTCAGAATACCTAGGAGCCAACAGAATGTGAAAGAAAAACTCTTTCAACATCTTTAAGTAACGGTCTCCATTGACCGTAACTGCAAGACCGTTTTCTGCGAAAAAGTAAAGCCCGACAATGCAGCTTGATGAAACTGCACACTGCACTGTGATTCGAAGTGAATGCAATTTCTTCTCGTGGAGTATCTGTGGGTTAGAGTCCCTGCACATTCAACAATTGTGTTTGTTAATATTGCCGTTTCGTCCTTTTCCACTAATTGAACGATCTTCTGGCAAAATTCAAAGTGACTCGGTAAGTTTACTGCCTTAAGTTTGTTTGTTAGTTGCATTTCATAAGGAAATAAGTGTAAATCTTTACGCAAAACTGTCTGCAGTGACTGTCTGCTGATGCTTATTTGAGCAGATAAGCTCCTTGTTTAATCTCTAGGATCGACTTGTATGGCAGCAGCGATAGTTTCCTGTGTCCGAACTGAAGAATCTCAATGATGAGGCATTTTTGTGATTGTCCCATCTTCAGCAAAATTGTTTGCGAGCCTAATTATAGTCCATCCGCTCGGAGAACACCAAACATGCGCCTAAAATGTCTTTCGGTGAAAATCAAAGGCTCCAATGCGTGACAGCGGCACACAATCCAAATTCTTCTTTTCATTTCTGTAATCGCACATTTTGGTTAAATTTAAAGACCGATCTGTAAAAATTAAAATGAAACCGAATTAATTAAACAGATAAAAAGTTATAACATTTTTTTTGGCATCGTCTTTCGTCGGCCACCTTGCATCATAGAACGGAGATGTTTGACCCAAGCAGTGTGGCCATTCTAAATTTTGAAATTATGCTAAACGGCTCCGAAAAAAATGCTAAAAGCAATACTAAATTGCAAAAATCGATACTAAACTCCTTTTTGTGTCAATAGAACTAAAAATTAAGTAGCTTTTTCGAGTAGCTTTATTTGCAAACAACAACAAAAAGTAGAAATTAAACCTGTATTCCACTCAGTTATGATAAAAATAATTCATAGCAAAAAAAATTCTCACTTCAGTTTTTAATTTAAAGGAAGGTAATGCGCATCATTAAAAATCACCTTCAGTATCTGAATCGTTTGAATCTGACGCTGCAAATGAATCGCTATACTTGGCATAAACTGAGCTAGGACTTTCAATAATTGACTCTGATACTTTCAATGTATGGCAGTATATACTTCTATAGTTTTTAAATATAGTTTTTAAACTAGATTGTGTCACGGAATATAATTCAAATATGTTAGATGATAGTGTTCGTATGCAATATTTAATGCCATCGAACGTTTGTGTAAAGCAGTGCTAGCATAAAATTTGAATGCTAATAAAAAGTGCTAAATGCTAAAGTGCCTTTTTTTAATGCTAAATGGGTGATATTGGTGCTAAATCTTGAAAATGCCAAATTGGCCACACTGGTGCCAAGTATGAGCTCTTATTTTGCGGTTATATGGCTGAGTGTTGTGTCTGCTCTTATCAAATTCGCATATTGAGCGCTTAGTATAAAATAATGAACGTTTTGCGTGCAAAAATATTTATGTACTTAATAAAATTCCCAAATTCCAAATTGTCTCTTATAGATTTTGAAAATGGTGCCATGACTTTGAAATTATGGCAAAGTCGCCTTTTAGATTGAATGGTGATGTATACGAAAAGTTTGTCTATAATTGAATTATGCGGCTTATCATAAGAATTGTCGTAAGTTCACGTTGTAAATATTTTTTGTTTCACAGCAAGAGATTCACAGCAAATGGCAGCTGTGTCAATCGAAAACAAGTATACTTCTCACATCGTAAACGTTCTGATTCGAACCTATCTAAAGCCTTCCCACCCAAATCAAGTGTGGATGAATAAATAAATACAGCACATTTACCAAAACTTGTATGAAAAAATTAACCTGACTACATTCTTTCGAAATGGTTAACAACTTATCACAATCTATACGAGTTTTCCACACACTCCCCTACCACTATCTAAACTGTGAACATATCCACTTACCTTGCAACCATCAATCGAATAATTTCATGAAGTAGACCGTGGTGTTTCTACGATTGACATTCTTTTGCCGTTCAATTACTTTTTTTTCGGCAGTAGATGCAAGCAGATTTATATCGAGAAAAAGTTATTAAAAAATAAAATTTTTAAAATTTTCTCTATATTTTCTAACTTCGTTTATATTAAATTTGAAATATATTGTTTATGCTAGTTTTTTTCTCTGACATACTCGAACTGATCCTGGGTGGATATTAGCAATTATATAAATATTAGCTGACATCCGTCCGTATCGAAACCACGTACAAAACAATACTGTAAGTATTTTCTAAGTTTTATTTGCAATATCAAAATATTATACAACGAATTTAATATTAAATAGTCTACAGATAAAATAATTTCAAGTCAGATAAAATTATTAAAATATAATTTATGACTCGAGTTCCATTTGAATGAAGTCCCGGACGAATGTTTCTTCTCCGAAGTTAATCGTTCTTTCGACATCGTTGATTGCATCTTCGACTATTTGGCGCGATAATCTAAAAAAGGATGCGATCATACAATTGAAATATTTAAAAAAAAATATGCATCAAATACTTTGTAACCATAATCCAGGGTTGGTTGAATAATTCGTTGCCGTAAAGAGGGCTTTCAACCGTTTGATCCATGAAGTGCTTCCGCTGCTTTCGCAGTTGCTCCATTTTATTTCGAATAAACTCTTTTTTCGACACGTTTTCCTCAGTGTCACCAACTATATCTTCCTTGGCACTATCTGCGAAACGTATATTGGGTCTTTCATTAGTGGAGTTTGCATCAGGTTTAGGAACATTTCTTTCGTCAGTTCGGGTTATTTCGACTGGCTGATCTTCGTTAGTTGTTACGATTGTGAATTGAACGTTCCGGTCATATCTGAGGTTTTGCCTGTTTATTAAAGATACAAAATTGAATACAGTTTTCTGTCTTCCTCAGCTTTTACGAGTTTTTTTTATTCTTTAGAGCATCAAAAACATTTGTGGTGACTGTGTGAAGATATATGATCTAAACGGTCTTAAAGGATTAATTAGTAGGTGTTTAATTACTAAGGGGGTTATTAAAAATTGTAGGCTTATGGTAGGTTTTTTTTAAAGAATATCTTTCGATCGTTCAGCCGAATCTAGAATCAATATTTTTCGTACAAATTTGTCAGAGGAAGAACAAAACAGACGGCAATCCGAGCATAGTGGTAATAAGTATTATTACTTGAAAAAAACTTGGAATTTTGCCTGGTGGCTACTGAATTGAAAGTAAAATTTTAACATAGCTACAAACTAAATCTAAGGCAAATTATATTGAATAATCAAAATTAGGGAAATGAGACACGAAAGCTAAGAATAAATGATTTAAAAACAAAAAAATATGCTGTTAATTTTTGACAAGCAGCGGGTATCAGTTTGAAGGTCATGCTGAATACTATTTGCAGCATATAGCGAACATTTATTTATAGCTTGAAACAAACTGACAATTTTTCGTGATACTTTGATATTCACTGGAAACGATAAAATAAAAATTAATTAGAAAAGATAATTTTTACTATCCACTTACCATACTCAAAAAAAATTATCAATGGACAGTAAATTAATTATTAAGTACATTGATGATAAAGCTACCAATTTTTGGATATTCCTCTTTATCCCTCAGACAGACACCAGCAGTGATGGGAAGAAACACTCTTTTGGTTCTTCTTCACAAATAAACCACATTGGCAATACTAATAAACAAATTTTTACCCAGCATTTCTATAAATTCTCTTTCGTCTGCTCCTTTTTCCATATGTGTAATCTGATCCTCATCGCCCTACAATCTTTGTTGGATTTGACCTTGACTTAAGTAAGAAACAAGTCCTTTCCTATAAAACTGACTTTCAGAAAATATTTACTTAAATCAGCTTTATCAAATGGCATTTTTTTCTCAGAGATTTGGACGTTAATAGTGCATTGTCAAAGTTTTATTCCTTCTGTTTTCTTCTTGCTTTACTCCTATCAAACGTTTTCTTACGCTTTGAAAAAAAAGAGTACTCAATCCATTAATTCTTGATTAGATTTAGAGTATCAAGGTTTAATCGATTGCCAATTAAGCAAAATTGAGCTTCTTCTAGTCTGTTCCCTTAAGCCCAGTTCCTCAGTTCTTTATTCTATCTACCTTGTTGGTGCTACTGTTTCTATCCCCCAGGTTATTTGTAATTTATGTTAACTTTTTCTCTTACTCCTTTGAAAACGTATCAGCCAGCTCGATATCTTCTGGATTTTTCCTGTACCTCACCAAAACTATCTTTGTCCTTTGAAAATGGAAACTCTGATAGGAACATCAAGACTAGGAACTAATACTAATTCTTGCCCTGATAATATTCCCAATGTGTCATCAAGAGGTCAGAGTGCCTTTTGCTGAGCACCCAAGTCTCGGATCCATACGTGAGTACTGGCAGGATCATTGTCTTATACAGCAGGAACTTTGATGTTCCGGTGAGATTTTGGGATTTGAAGAGCCTTGAAAGACTGTAGTAGGCTTTGCTGGATTTGAGCAGCCGCGCGCGTATTTCTTCCTCCATGATATCGGCTGCTACGATTGACCCCAGGTAGTTGAAAGATGGCGCTACTTCAAATTCATGCGCAGCTACCCTGAAGGTTTGACCAACTCTAGGTGTTCTTCCTGCAGATGCTGCCACCATATACTCAGTCTTTCTTTCATTTATGTGCAGCCCCAGTTTTTAGGCTGCTCGCTCGATCTGGATGAATGATTCTCGTACAGCTAGATCGGATCTTCCAATTATGTATATATCATTTGCATAAGCTAGTATCTGGTAGGACTTGGTGACGATAGTCCCTCATATAATATACGTTGTTAAATTTAGTGTAAAACAGTATTTCGAAAGGCGAAAGACGTTTGAAACCAGGAATTACTGTACAATACTGGTTTATCCTTTATGATCTCAATTAAGTAAGTCATCTATTTAGTTAAATATTACACCTTATAGATAAAATTACCCATACATTAGAGGAGTTAGCGGCTGCTCTTCTTGTCGATAGAAACTAGGCCCAAAATGGATATTATATGTGTCCGAAATCATAACAAGACTATTGTATTTGCTGTTAACTGTTCAAAATAATCATCAATATTTTCCACGGTAGCTCTTTAATGAGTTCTTCATCTTAGGCCGCAATTACACATAGGACAAACGTCTCGTAAGGGCATCCGGCAAAACAGTCGACAAAACGTTCTTCAGTAAGTCATAAGGTGAAGATGGCTTACCTTAAGGCGCAATTACTCTCTACCCGAACGATTTGACGAGCAACTTAAGTCAATTACTTCCCTCCATGTTTTGGCATGTGAAAAAAAAACAGGAGAAAATAAACGAGCTGATCATTTACACTCTCAGCTCGCCAACATTTGCCGAGCGTGTAATTTTGGCACTATGAAAGGATACCTACCTACCTACATGATATGCATATCTGTACATTGTATTGTGTACCAATTTTTTTCCTAGCTTGTAAAAATATTTAAATTTAAACCAATTTTTTCCTTTTGAAGCTAGATTTATTTTAATGACTCGACATATATCGATTTTTCGAGGGTAATCTGCCCTCTTCTTCAATGTCTATCGGTCTAATCTTAAAATAACTTGGGTATCTTATTTAAGGTGCTTACTTTTAAAGTATTGACTAATACTAATTACCAGCTAATTATCTATTGATTACAAACTTAAGTACATTTAACTATCTGTATTAATTACATTGTTCTCCTCCCCATAAAATACATGTTCAAATTAACCTGAACACTGGTGATAAGTTTCCTTGGTCTGTGCTTAGCCGCCTGTCTATCTGGGTTTTCCATATGTTCAGGCTTTCCTACGCATCCAGTTCTTCCTTAATCACCTCCACATTGTCCCACGTTATGTTGTGCTCCTCCTCGAGGATGTCTTTCGTTACTGCTGATCGTACTACCGTTGTGTTCCTTTTCGTTGCTGAGGCTGCTTTCCGCTTATTTTCGGTTAGTCTAACACCAACTAACCGTTTCGTTTGACCAATGTATATTTTATCGCATTCTGGGCAAGTAATTTTGTATATTCCACATTTTTCCTTCTTATCTCTTTTGTCTTTCACGTGACGCTTAAATTTTTGACCCTACTGGTTGGAACTGCTTTTATATCAAAGCGTTCAAAAAATTCCTGAATTTTTTTGAATATTGACGTAAAAATAATTGGAACTCTTATGATTTTTTTTCCTGTGTAAAGAGCATCGTTAACAGATTACGCTGTATTTTGCCCTTCTTTTTGACAAGGTTGCCAATTATTTTTTTGGCAAATCCATTTTATCTCGCGGTATCTTTAATATACCTAACTTCTGAGCTAAAACTTTCCTGATCCTGTCAATAGCCGGTGGATCATCGAGTTAAAAGGCGCAATTTTTTGGGTATGCCAATGATCAGACGTGGAAGGTGTTGTTCTTTGAGTGTATGTGGGCTTCCGGTAGATATTAAACTTAAGAAAACTTTCTTTACTTATGACCATTAAATCCAAGAAGGGTAGTTTCTCATTGTTTTCAACTTCCATTGAAGATTGGATATCATTATGGGCTTGGTTCAACTTCTGCAAAGTCGTCGACATATCTCAACCAGACACGAGGAAGCGAACCTTCTTCATGAAGTTTCTTCTCCAGTCAGTCCATAAATATCTCACTCATTAGTGGGGATAAAGGATTACCCATGGCAACACCTTTCATAGCTTTAAAGTATTTCCCCCTGAAAGTAAAGTGACTTTCATTCATGCAAGGCAAGTTTCAAATAATCTTAAGCCCTCTTCTTCCCTTCCGGTGAGCTATTCTTCTCTAATAGCCAGTTCTCAAAGAACGCGATTGCTTGTTTTACCGGCACGCTTGGGAATAGAGCCTTGACGTCAAATGATACAACTAGCTCATCTTCCTCTATTGCTGCCACTCTTCCAAGTCGCTCTATCACCTCGTTTCGATTTTTCACCGTTATATCGCTAATCTTTCGTCTACAATCCCCTTTGCGATTCTCCTTGTCGGAGCGTTTGTGGTGGTTAACAATTTCCCTTAGTTCATTTCCTTCCTTGTGTATCTTCGAAAGGAACCTAATCCTTGGCAACGCCGGGTTTGAGACCTGCAGCTTGATCTCTCCAATCGTCCCTTTGCACTCTTTCAAAATTCTTTCCCTTATTCCACAAATGAATAAAAAAGCTGAGAATTTTGTTGGCTTTCAAAACTTCAACACTTCTAAAAAAATTTAATTTTAATTTTTTTAATTTTCGTTTCAAACACATACTACCATATACATACTCGTATGTATGTATTTTTCTTGCAAATATCAAGTTCTTCTAATGACCGTTCTCATTCTGCATCTTTATCAATGCTACTTGATTCATCGCATAATCAAATTCTCCAATCACTTCAAATATTGGCTTACGCACTTGTCCCAACAAAAAGTTGATTTTACTACTTTTTAGGTTTTGTGTTAGTAAGCTTAGCAACAAGATTAATTTTCTTATTTTTTATTTTACATCAAATCGTCAAAACAAATCGAGTATTACATATACTTGTTGCCAATAATACCAGGTTGTTCTTAGTCACAAAATTAGTCACTTTACTGATGCTTATATTTTTCTCAGTATTGCCTACTTGACCAAAAGTTTAGTTTATCGGAACCATATGCCGTGTAACCATTTGTGATAGGTTGAATAGCATTGCAACAAGAAACTTTATGTTTGCAACATAATTAAAATATTCAAGAGGACAATAACTTCGCTTCGTATCTATCGGAACAATATGAATATAATTTCGTTATTGCTATTCAAAGTAAATAATTTAAAAGCATTTTCATGTAAATACTGGAATTTTGGTAATTAGATATATTTCCCGGTCATAAATTATGCTACCGTAAGTATTTCAGCTGCTGCTGGCATGTGTGCCAATGCAATGTGTAACATTCTAAAACCACACCTCCGCGAATTCATTGCAGCCTTATTAAATTTCAAACGTATGCATTGCTACGACGACGACATCTTTGATAAAATCTAGTTTATATTGATAAGTGTCTAGAACTTGTGTTAATTCACGCCTAACGCCAGTCTCCATGCCTTACTTTCTTGAAACTTTAGCTAATACGAGTAAATTAGCATTCAGCTGTGAAGTGCATATTACTGGAAGTGATATCATCGTAAATTTGTTTGATCGATAGATTACGACCAGAATTAGTCGCATCCGACCTTGAATGTTTATTTGGCTCGGGGAAAGTGTGCTAGATTAGGTTCGATTCAGCTATGAAGGATACAATGGAATCCCTATTGTGGTAGTACACCTTTAGTTGGAGGATAACGTGAATATTGTTTGTATTGATTTAACCATTTGAATAAGACATATTGAGATATTGAATGTACGTTGCTCTGTTTTCTGTTGATCACAAGTTCAGGTTCATCTTATTGATTAATTTATCGCGTTAGATAATCGCTTGCATTGTCATATGATACGTTAAGTATCGAATGGTTGTGTGGAAATAACAATTGGAATTTCACACTTTGTTGATGTTATGTGGTCTGAATTACATCGAGGCGGATTGAGATTGAGTGTTTTTTTTTCTATGATCAGTCGTCATTCGGATATTATTTATGACAAGAGGAAGCATTTAAAATTTTAAAATGTTTTTTTATTTCACCGAAAAAGGACGACGAAAGGTGAGCACAAATCTATTACTAAGACAATATGACACTAGTCGACTTTCTATCGACTTATAATTTAAATTAATTCCTGGTTAATAGAGATGAGAATCTTGGGTGCATGCACTTTAATATAATTTAAATTCAAATTACAAATAAGTAATGAAATGAGGCAAGAGGATGAGTAAGACCAGGCATTGAAATGTATATCAATCAGATATTGAATTAGAGATGCATGATATTTATGAATTAAAGATATATGATGAATATAAATGCTAATATATTCAAACAATAACAAAAGCTACAAATTAAAAGTTGTTTATAGCCAATTTGTGAAGATTCTTTTTATAGATTAGCATGCTATGTTAGATGATCTACATTAGGATCTGGGTTAGGTGAGATATATCTAGCAAAACTGTTTTAAGTGAGGGCAGTCTTTTTGATAGCCTGGAGTGGGTCAAGAAGGTATCTAGCACTCCAATCTCCTGGGTCTATTGTGCCTCCTCTGCGTTTTGTTCTATAGGATGTCCAGGCTTCTAATGAACCTGGATATGTTCCTTGATGGGACATTGTGATGTCCCTGGTGGGAGGGAGGAACAGAGCCAAGAAGGTCGAATTTTCGTCTCGCTAGTGCTAGACAGAGTGTGAGAAGATGTTCTGCACACTCTGTCGTTTCCCCACAGTATTAAAGCGGTCGTCCTGCTCCTCATCTATTCTGCGGTGATACTTTTTGCAAGGAAGATGGTTCTGTTCTCTTTTGCTATTTTTGCACATTGCCACTGCTTCTTTTGCTCTTTTTTTTTATCGAAGCCAAGGTATTTTTTTGAGTGTTTCAAAACCCTCAATATTAAGCAAGTAGTCTTCGATCTTTTACTTGCTCCATGTTTTAATTTCCTTGTCCGTATCTGCCTTTATAAAGCCCCATTCTTGCTTCTTCTTTGGCTTTGCTATCGGCTTCCCCGTTTCCTTGGTGCCCCACATGGCCGGGGATCCATATCAATTGGTGTTTGTTCTGTGCTCCTACTTCATTTAGGCCCTCTCGCACCTCTAAGAGTATAGCTGAATTTATTTGATCAAGATTGCTGGCCATGAGAGCCACTTGACTATCCGATAGGATCTTAATTCTAACCCTTTAACCCTCCGAGAACACAGGGGGTCAAATTGACCCCACAAACCTTTTTGACCGATTGAAGCGCTTATGCCTGCGGGAAAAGGGGAGTACTGTAGGATCCTAAGTGTATTTCTGTGTCTTGACTATAAGTTTACACCGTTCGCATACAGTCCCAAGTCGTTAGTCGTCGTTGAGAAGCCTTTGAAGCAGATCAAGGGGTCAAATAGACCCCATATGTACTCGACGTCAATTTTGAGGTAAAAATTCAATTATTTTTTAATTTATAAATCAACAGATTAATTTAAAAAGGCCAAAAAATAGTTTTGCAAGTATTTTTATTCATTGTTTTAAGCAATATGACGTATAATCTGCGTTCTAGTGTACGCAATAATTCGTTAGCTGAAGACAATGATAACAATTTTGGCGACAGTGATTCCTCCGAAGACGACCATGTCACGGAGCAATCAGAGTTTGATTATTCAGAAGATTATACCTTTTTTGCAACCCTTTATGTAGGGCTAATTTTTTTTTATTATTTTACTATATTTTGAGAGTATCCATATACATTTTTAGCTCAAAATATTAAAAATTGCCGAAGTTATGACTTTTTTTCAATATGCAAATTTTAAAATCTTCACCATCGCCACCGGAAATATGCAAAATAATACCTTTTTATCAAGGCTCACTATTTTTATGATTCTGACATATCTTGTGAGTATCCACCTAAATTTTTAGCCACAAATATTGAAAATTAAAAAAGGTACTATTATTTTTGTAAAAAACTGATTTTCGACAAAACTGTTTTTCCGCGAATGTTTTTAGGTATGTCAAAGACATTTAGGCCACTTCTAATGCATGAGAACTACTAAAAGAGGTCTCAAATTATACCTACAAATTTTTTCAAATGAAAATCTTCAGGGGCGGCGATTCTATAGACGTTCAAAAGTGGTTGGGGTCAATTTGACCCCAATTGTTCTCGATGATCGAAAAAATAGGTGTGTTCTCGGAGGGTTAAGTGTTTCTTATCTTTATTATTTGCGAGGCTTTTAGTACGGCAGATAGTTCTGCTTGATAGATCGGGACGTTCTTTGGGAGAGGGAAATGTATTTTGCACTTGGCACCTACGATTCTTGCTCCTACTCCACAATCCATCTTTGAACCGTCCGAATACCACATTTGCGCTCCTTTGTATGAGGGAGGTAGGGCATCATACCTTGTGTCTCTTGATGGAATCGAGACCTTGAAAATCTTCCCGAATGCTGCTTCCGTTTTTATTTGATCGCTGAGGTTCAACATATCTATTATGGGCCGGATGTCCTCCAGGATTTAAGGTCTCCTGACTTATACCTGTCTGTTGAAGGCTAATGGCATGTTTCGCTGCTTTACCCAACAGCATTTAATGTTTTTCAGGGCAATTCTAAGTAAACAAGTCGATCTCAATTAATAAGCCCTTGAAATTCATAAAAATCTTTTACTACTTCCGTGAACGCTTAATTACATATGCTAGTACGCGTTTACAAACGATGAGTAAGAGGACCAAATTATAACCAGTAATCTTATCATTCTTATAAATATCAAGATTTCATAACACATATATAGAAACGAATTGATGCGATAAGCAGCATAGTACAAGTTGATAATGTCAATTCATAGACAATATACTCGTACACAACAGCTTGAATGATCAAGAACTAACTACTCGTCTAGTTCCTTCCTGTTTATATTTTTTTTCGCGGGCAAGTGGGTGTCGGTTCAAAGGCCTATAGTCCCACGTCCATGTTTTTACAGATATGTGGAGTATAATTGTTCTTTAAACACTACGTTTTTAACACTCTCACACTTATAAATTCGCTCAAATCGAGCTTTCGTAATTGCTCAAGAATTTAATCATCTTCCCTAATCTTATCTTCGGTCGGTTGTCGAATTCAAATCGGTTCACGTATGTAATGAAATTTTGCACTCGCAACTTTTTTGCATCGTGAGGAGATTCGTGAACTCTATTGGCTAAGACACGATACTGCGACCGGTGATGGCAGAGAGAATTTCAGTTGGGATACGTGGGATATGGGAAGCGCGAAATTGAAATGATTATTTGGTATTGAGGTGTTAGAATTTGAATTAAATTATTATCTCAGTATACATGTCTTGTGGAGCTTAGATTTGCTCCATGCTAATTATAAGTGCGTACAAATGCTTAACTTGGCATACAATTTTCTATGAATTTGAAAATCTGTTGGGTTGGAGGGACAAGTTATAACGGACAATTAAAGTGTTATGGCTTTGTGAATGATGTCATTAAATGCTAACGATGTATTTCTCATTTTTTCATCTTCCGCCAACCGACTCTAAAATTGCGTATGGCTAGTCGTGAAGATCTCGCCCTCCCCTACACAAATAGAAAGCATATTCTAGTACTCACACTTTTTTGGTATGGATTTCCGATTCCGTGGCGCCAAATTCACCATTTTCGTAGCATTCATCGTGATCCGAGACATTCCTTTCCGCAAAAATCGCATTGTCTTTCCTTACCCTAGGACCTGTCACACCCGCAGAATATTCATTCGTAGCTACTGTAGGCATAGGTTGTTGCGATGACGTCATCGCCATGGTATCGTCATGATTACTAAGCTCCCCTATGGAAAACGTGTTTGGTGGAGCTGGAGCAGCTCGCGGTTGGGTCTCATGCAAACGCTTTTGATTCTGCACAGCCAGTTCTCGTTCGCAATTCGCGTTGTTATCATATGCTTGGCCAATGTTGAAAGCTTCAGAAAAGTGGAATGTTTTAAGAAAATTGTCGTTTGTTCGAAGTGTCTCGTTTATAACAATCAAATCATATTTAGAAATATATTTAAATACATACTGTAGTTCGTAGTGTCGTTTCGAAGGCCGTTATTGATAACGTTTCCGTCTTGATCTTGTTGATTAAAGATTTCCTCGCCAGTGGCAGAAGGACCTGTACCATCCACACCACCGACGCCAGTTAAGTGTGACAGAATCAAGTTGTTCAGGATTGTATTAACGTCGACACCACCGGACCCACTAGCCTGAAAGTTGACAACAGTTAGCAAGTTAGATTTGTGCTGATCATTTGAATTGGAATAGATCGTTTTTAAAGGAGTCAATCTTTTAAAACATCAACAAAATGGTGAGTACCTTAATGATTTTTATTATCTGTAATTTTTACATGCATTAACATTGTTGCTACTGATTATGAACATATTTTGCATAATATTCGTGTGATTGTGCTGGCAACATTTGGGCAGCGATTGTTGATTCATACTTCGGGACAAAAGCTTATTTGGCAAAAGAAAAAGCCGGCATTTTTCAATCAAAAAATTCAACAAAAGTATGTTGCAAAATGATTTGCCAACAGATGTTTAATTCGTTGTTGCAACTTGATGACCTTTGACTACTTCGGATTAATTTGTGCTATTATGGATTTGTGCACTCTTATTGATTGTTTTTTTATACCTGACAAAATTTTATGCTCTTAGAATGACGTTAGTTTTTTGGTTTAACACTGATTTTTAATGTCAATATCACCTTTGCTCGCCTATCTAATCTAGTTGACATTGCACCAATAGATCAAATCAGGCAATCGCTAGACTTACTCTCTACCGGCGTTTGATGCCTGAGCTACTAAATCTATGTACATTGACTTAAGTTCTCTCGCCGAAACCATAAGGACCTGGTAAGCAAAACATTATCTCTGAAAATAAATGGACAGAGGCACGTATACTAATGTATGCACCTATATGATTCAGAGAAAGAAATGCTATTTTCGACTTATCAGCACTCATGGTTGCACATTACAATATATCAGCATTTTTTTAATGGTCGCGCGTTGATTATGAAATGATACGTGAATGTCTGTTGTGTGAGGTGATGTGAATTTTGACCTTCGGAAATCGAGGAAGTCTTAGTGAATTTGTAAATTTGATCGATGAGGGAACTTTCAGAGAGAAATCTACCAATGAAATAATGGAATTGTTTTCAATGCAAAAATGGCTATGGCTGCTCAATGTAAATTTAATTTATTGCTGGATTTGTAGAGGAAAACTAAATAATAGAATAAATAAAATAATACCAAATGATTTACCCTAACTCCAGTTTGCACAAACCTAACCGATACGAAATGCCACTTGATACTGAACTATTTGTGACTACTTTCGGAAAAGTGAATCAGTGAATGAAAAGTGAATCAGTGGATGATCATTATTTAGTGGCCGTCATTGGATAAGAAACAGAACCCATTGTAGCTTTTGACTTTTTAATCAAATTCAGGTTATTTCTGCTACAGCAGGTTGCCCAGCGACCACTACTCGGAGAATCTCGGATCATTTTTCTTCTGTGCTAATACTAAAGCTGAAGAGATACCCTATGATGGTAATACAGCTTTGGTAAGGAGGTAAATGTGCTGTTGTGAGTATAAAAGCAAAATACTTCTTCTTCTGACACTTGTCTTTGGAAAAGGTTTACTATTTGCACTTTCACTGTGGCAAACCTTTTGGTGGCCATTCGACTCCATGTAATTTAATACTGGCATTCAATAGCTGACGAATGCTGGTCTGATGTAAATTTTTTTTTGTGAGCAAAGTGAATTATGCCACTATCAGCTCAAATACTTCAAGAGGTTTATATGCTTTTATAGATAATAGCCAGTTTCATTTTAAATGGTTCATCTAATGAAGTTCTTTGCAGCATAAAGTTGTCTTTCTGGTTACTCACAAAATCATTGATTTTCCTTAAAATGTATTCGAAAATCTTTCTTTCATTTCAAACCCAAAAAACATATTGTCCTTATGCTAATAAAATACACTTCACCTGACTTTTTTTTCTATTTGTAAATATTTTGGATGCCAAAAGATTAGCTTCAGTGGTCGTTGTTAAAGAAGCCATCACTGAGTTATCGAGAATATTGGCTGGAAAACTGAAAGTTTTGCAGAGACGCTAATTCGATCGCTCTTTGTTTCGGTTGAGAGTGTACGTAGGTACTGAAAGCCATTTTACTGGACATATTCTACCTTAATCAAATCCCCAGTAATATAAAAAACCGGGGTTTAAACATACAGCCTTTTTTCTTGAAGAAACTGTTATTTTATTTAAAAAATATTATTTAACATACAACATACAGAAAATTTCAATTATATTTTGACTATTTTGTTTCATAAAGCTATTTTGAAAAAGGATACGAGTTGAGTCTGAGAACAAAACTCTAGGGAATTGTGCTTTCTCAATATTCTAAACGAAGTCGAATGGTTATAAACAGAAGGCCTTGCAAACGTTGCTGTAAATGTTTCGGAGCATCGAGTGTCGCGGGAAGCATTAAGGAGTTATGTTCGAAAAAGTAGGGTGATTTGGGATGTTGAAACATAGTTCAAACAGGAAACTCTGATTTAGGAAAATCTGGTGATTGGGCAACAGGTTAAGTCAAGTCAATCGATCAGGTTATTTCAAGTAAGAAAGTTATGCTTGTTATGGAGAGTTCTAGTAAACTTACGTTGGAGTCATTCGATTGCTTTATGATTGCATTCATGATGAAGAGACCAGACAAAAAAAAAATTCAAGTTGTTGTGATTTCGACAGGAAAATGGCATGGTCCACATTGTCAAATGCCTTGGAAAAGTCAGTATATATAGCGTGTACATCGAACTGGCCTAACAAGAGATTTGGGAATGTAATTAGGGAAGTATAATAAATTTTAGATTTGGGAATGATTGTAAATCCAGATCGAAAAATGGGGTGAATGAACTACTTTCCAGAAAGCAGGAAAGGCATTAGTTTAGTATCGTGGAAGACTCAGAGACTTATTAGCATTTTTCAAGAAAATTGTTGGAGGACCATTGAGCCCGCACTAGAAGAAAGTTTTAGTTTTAAGCCGATGGATTCAGAAAAGCCTTTGGATTCAGAAAAGCCTTTGGATTCAGAAAAGCCTTTGGAAACGATGGATTTGCCTGTCTGTAGAGAGAATTATATTTGTGAACTGTAAAAGCATCTTAAATTAGCCTCTTTGTAGCTGACCTCTGTTTATCGTAGACTTACGATCAAGAGGTGAACCCGATTATCTAATATTTTGCGCTACTTAATTTTGAAGCAAATGCTTGAGTTTATGGATTATGTAAACGAAGGTGGTTGCCTTTACCCGTTAAAAATATAAAATTTGAATTAACCGAAGAAAATGGCTTCACAAGAAGTAGTAAACAGAAACATCAAAAGATAATGGTGACAGATTATTGGCCCAATTAAACGAGCGTAAAAGGTAGTTCAAGCCGATATGGTTACCACGAAAAAAGTTATATTAGTGTTATAAGGACTATCTGGCATTGGAAACTAAATTTACGAGGGAAAATCGAATCACATGTTTTAAAGAGAGATTTAGATATTTCATGCTGATTGGCAGGAATATTGAGGAAGACAAGATCCAAGATACGATCCAAATAATAATGAACAGAATTGAACTGGAGAAGTGCATAGTTATTCATAAAAGCACTAACTTTGATGAAAGTGATTGATATGAGATGTGATTTAGATTCAGATAGCGCAGACGACTTTGGCCAATGAATGTTTGGAAGGTTGTAGTCTCCACAAAGAAAGTAGTTACAGTTTCAGAATGAAGAGTTGATAGAATTGCTGAAGGAAATTCGAAATCTTAGTCCTAGTAAGAACTAGAAACATGTTTCCGTTTGGTGATACGAACGAAATATATCGCAATTTTAAGCCCCAATGGATTTTCATATCTGCTTAATATCTCACCATGTCTCTGAATAATTTTGCTGCTTCCATTCGTGTCGAAAAATACGATTCATGTCGAGGAATAAAAAAAAAAAAAAATTAAAGATATGTAAAGCGTATTTTCAGGGTATAAATAGTGGTTCTTTGTTACGTGGAATATTTTGTCGTTTAGCTCGTATTCCAAATTGAGGTTTTTAGGCTGAAAATAGCGTTAAAAATGGAAAGTGATAGTTTAATTTAGTGCTACAAGCAAATGTTTATTCTGTAACTAAGCAAATTCGTCGAAATGTTTTTCTACATCAATCAATATTAACAAATTTATCCAGTATTTTATACAGGCAGTATATGAGCATAGAGAATATAAGCTTCATAATTCGCGATTGTCTTTACTTTTAATTACTATTTGAAGTTGTGAATATTAAACAAAAATTGCATTAGTTTTCCGAAAAATATGGAAATTTTACTGGAACCTGTCCCAAATTTTTGAGCGTAATATATATAATACATGCATTTTTTTTAAAAGTGATTCCAATACTAATTTTCTTCGAAAATCTGTCAAATTGTGCAAATTTTAGATTTAAAGTCGAAAATTCTGTTTCACTTAGTACTTGCACCGTATTTTTGGTATCATGTGTATCGGTAAATAACCAAAATAATCATTTCTTCATCTCGATAAACAGACCTGACCTACCCCAATCAGTCGCCTCCTAGCCATTCCCTTCTTAATCTCATAATTCATTTGTCTGCGAATAACTTTCAGATTAAGCGGTTTTACCCGCATGAACACCTTATGCAGACGTAGTTCAGAGACTGAGAAGCAGCCATACAAAACTCGCTGCAATGTACATAAATAAGAATTATTTACTATGCTTTTCCATTTGTCATTTAAATAGTACTCTTAGAATAGCATAAAACC
Source organism: Nemotelus nigrinus (assembly GCA_947369275.1). Classification (NCBI taxonomy): domain Eukaryota; kingdom Metazoa; phylum Arthropoda; class Insecta; order Diptera; family Stratiomyidae; genus Nemotelus; species Nemotelus nigrinus. The sequence goes on from OX376374.1 coordinate 9,040,657, forward strand.
ATATGGTTGGTTGTTTACTAGACTGCGAATTTAAGCGACGCGACGTCTAGTATTATATGTGCATGGACTAAATGTTCATCTTCTAATTACGGTCGAAGAAGTGTTTCTTTAAGGTTGATACTCTGTTTTTTTGAATGTTAAGTTATTGATAGAAAGAAAGGAGCTTCGTGAAATTTGTAAATAGTCGGTTTAGTGATTGAAAAAATAATCAAGTCATCATTAGAATTTGCGTTTTTGGCAACTGTTTTGGAAACATCAAAGAAGATCGCAGAATGACCAAAGACGAAAGTTTAGTCAGCATTTTGTGAGAGGTTTCGTTTTTAGAATTTTTACAAACTCGAGCAGCAAAATTATAATATTCTAAAACAAAAATTAGAAATAGACATATGTGTGGCTGAATATATTTAGCTCAATTTGAATTTGAGGCCTAAATAAGCAAATGAGCAGAAATTTCGCACTGTAGAAGATTTGTTCACGCAACTTATTTACACGCAACTTATTCCCAACCATAGCTTAGGAGCCAAATAATAGGTTCCTTATTTTTTCATACAGTTTGCATGTTGCTACAAACAACAAAATATGACAAGCACAATCATAAACAAGTAAATATTTGATAATTTTGACATGCTTTTAAACCCAGTTGTTTAATTTATATAACAAACACACATCAATAACAAACCACATTAAGACCACGTTCGTTATTTTGTAAAAGCCATTAAAAAATATCAGTGATATGACGCAATAAACTGCTTCTAATATGCTATGTTCTTGCGCATATGTTAGGGTTGAAGTTTAACGAGTCAATTTATTGTGTAATATTATAATAATATCAGTTAAATTTGTCTGTTTACAAGGTCGAAACCGTTACTTTATCAAGTTTGCTCACATCAGTGCTTGACCTCCTACACGGTTTGTTGACAAAAAATTAATTTCCAAAATGATATGTATTATTTGTTTCAACATAAAACATAAAAATAAAAAAAAAATATAAAAAAATCTACATTAAAAATTGAACATAAAAATTAAAAAAACATGGACCTAAGGCATTAATTTAGTGCCATTTTCATGTTCCTTTCGAGTAAAAAGAAATTAGTTTCTATGCAATTGCGTGGATATCAAATTCAACGTTTCGTTTAGTGGCCTTATGAATTACGGCTAAAAATTATGTCAATATCCGTGCTATATCTGCTTTAATTTTTCTAAATTAATTGAAACTAAAAACAATCAGTAAAAATTTCTCAAATTTTGACTACTGTACTCAAAAAAATCTGAAAACCCTGACTTATTTTTTTGCATTGACACCAATCACATATTGTCATCTGTCCACAAACGAATCGATGAAAGACACCTACTCGATTTACCGCACTATATATCTACAAATATACACTCTCTTGGAGACGCCTAAAAAGCTTTCGAGTTCAATGAAACAGTGGATAACGTGCACCTACTAGAATTAGAATTTCCAGGTTGGTAAAATAATAAATCAATGCGAGTTTCGAACAAATAAACATTTTCCTCACTGTATATACTATTACTCATGCGCTCTGAGTAGTACCCATTGCTTCTCTGTGATTTGCTTTTCAGCAATTTTCTGTAAATAATTTGCGGTTTGCACTTAAATAGTTTCAGTCTAAGATTACAAACTCAACATTCTATATTTAATGGGTGGCTTGAAAAGTTTTTGATTTTAGTTATTATAAAAGGTATAGTTATTACTTGAATAATTACTAGAACAGCTAAATTTAGTTATTTAATAAAATTAAGGGCTTTGAATGTAGGTGTGAAACAAGCCATCTGGTAAAAAAGCAGCGTGGCCTGTACTGGTCTACATGTTTTTGTTGAATTTTCCATAATATTTTCCGCATCTGTTTTCCCATTTATATTTTCCATTCGATAATTGGTTGGGTTTTTCAGTAATTTTGTAATTACTTCATTTGAGTGGTGTCATGGTTTGTGATATTTCACAGTTAAAAAAAAAAACCCGCAAAAAAGGCAGAGCAGTGTAGTGTCATAATTACACACGATCTTCTTACCATACAAAATAATCAGATATTTCGAAATTGTATCTATTTTGTGAGACACCCTTTGCATCTGCTCATGATGTTCTGACTGAGCTGTTAATGACCTTGGTAGCCAATAGTCATCTGACTGCGAAAGGAATGCGTCACATTGCGCTAACAGCTTCTTCATCTTTAGCCTGAAGCAAGCAGCAGGTCCATCCAGTCCAGACAACTTTGAACCCAGATTGGAATCATCGGTGTGTCGTGGGCAGATTTCGGAATCTTGACAATGTTTATACCTAATATGTGCGTGCCGCGCTAAGGAAAATCTTAAGTTACCCGTGACTAATCATCACTATGATGTACTTATTGGAAACGACAGCTATCGCAGAGTTTTTTTTTTCAGATTTAATAATCGTTTTTCTCGAATTAAGTAAACAAAAAGCTTGAGTTGGATTGCGACACTACTAACAAGTTAGGTTTGAATTTCATATGGGTGTCCAAGGGGTTTTGTTGCTTGAAGCTAATATAGCAAGTGGTTTTTGTACGTGTATATGTACTGTTTCTCTGAGTGAGAAAGCTTGTAGGCGATGCGATCAGCATTATTTTCAGTGCACAGATGATACTTGAAATCATGTGTACGCTGCTTATCCATTATATGTATGACGACTTCGATTCATTAGGATAGAAGAATCTATTGAGATTAAGATTCAGTGGTACGAAACGTTGTTGGTTGTGGAAGTTAGTATTCGGTGCATCGTGTGGAACGAGGTGCACACGGAATGATAAGCTGGTTTCAAATATTGTTTTTTCCAATTTCACTTTCAATTGCATTCTGAATTCCATTCTTCTGCTGCTTTTTTGCTCAACACATTTTCATTTTTCATTCGGAAGCAAAGGGAGAAAACAGTATATCTGATCGGTGTCAATTCCGCACAATGAAGCTCCTTTTTTAAAGTCATTTTTCAAGTTTAATGGAGGAAGAAATGGTTAAATCACCAAAGTCGAACTCCAAACAATGTATCGGCGCATTCCATTTTTTGGAAGTGGGCAGTGATGCCCGCAAAGAGAGATGGATAACTTTTTATGTGGTCAGACACAATAAGATCTTCCTTCAGATCCCAACCATGCTATTGCGAGATTTCTCCTCAGTAAGAGTAGGGAAGTTTCCAGAGCTATGACCAACATACTTCTGGGCATAACTGTCTAGGAAGACCCATGCGTCGAATAGATGTCGTACAGGATGACCTTTGTCCATCTTGCCTAGATGTAACAGCTATTACCTAAGATGTTTGCGAGCTTTTTGCTCGCTACTTTTTTTCCTTCTTTTCGCAGTAAATTCTCCTTTCTTCCGCTGCTTCCCTGCCCCAATTCTCTCCAAAATTATCCTCTTTTCGTACTAATCCTATTTATTTCCTAGCTGAGTCTAGCCTATCTTCTTCCTTGTGTGTTCCTCTTTCTATTATTTTCAATCTAAGCATTTATTTCGGTGCCTCTATGAAAAAAGCAAACGTTTTTTTCCCGTACATAAAGCTGGTGACCCTGTTTGCATATGTAATTATCGGCCCATTTCCCTCCTTTCCTGTTTCAGTAAACTGCTTGTAAGGGTGGTTTATAATAGAGTATACTCTTCTGCCCATTCTTTTCTTGCTCCAGAGCAGCATGGGTTCATAAAAGGCAAATCTACATTGACCAACTTGCTTTCAACCAACTTGCCAATGTGATTGGATATGCCTTGCCAAAAGCAGGTAGATGTAATTTATATAGATTACTCTAAAGCTTTTGACTCGGTGAATCATTATCTTCTTCTGAAACTTCAAAGTCATGGTATCTCTGGTCCTCTACTCTCCTGGTTCACTTCCTATGTTGTTCATCGTTCTTTTGTCATAACTGTCAATTTTCCTACCTCGGGATTTCCGCAGGGTTCAATTCTTGACCCTCTGTTCCTGCTGTTTATTGAGGACATGCCATGTTGCATACGTTCTTCTTGTCTTTTGTATGCTGATGACTTCAAGATGTTTAGAGTAATCGATATATTTAACGATTGCTTTCAGTTACAAAATAATCTCTCTGCGTTAAATAACTGGTGCATTGCTAAAGCACTTACTCTGAATGTCGCAAAGTGTCACCAAATGTGTTATACGCATAATATTACATATATTTCCTTCTCTTACTCTGTTTCGAATTTCTCTCTTAATGTTGCTGTCCATATCAAGGACCTTGGCGTAATATTTGATTCGAAACTCAAATTCGATCAACATATAATGTATATGAGGGCTTCTAAATTGTCGGGCTTTATCCTTAGATCTTCCAAATCCTTTGTTAACCTCTCTAAATGTTTGCATCTCTTCCTGTCATTTGAATAATCTTTTTTCTGTTTTATTTTTATTTTAATTGTTCTAATCTGTAATTGAACATAAGTCTGCTGCTTTGGAAAATTGCTAAATAAATAAATAAATTAATAAATAAACAGAAAAGACTGTTAAATAAATAAATAAATAGAAGAGGCTCAATCTGTGACTGCCCACCGTTTGCGCGTTTCAGAATATCAATGCTTTGGCTGAAATTTGGCGCGTATGCAGACGATAGCCTGTTTTTCCTTATCATTAAAAGTAATAATACTATCACAGTAAACCTCAATTATATACCTCCCAAGCAAAGCGCGCATAGTTTATTTGGTATATGGAAGGAGAGGAAGTGAATAGTCGGTATAATATTGTTTTGGCGTTTGACCATGAAAGATCGATGTTAGTTTACAGTGTTTGATTCCTGTCTGATTGTCGTGATCCTGAAATTTCTTGGATTCTGTTTCTTTACAAGAGCATTGGCGATAACAGAGGATATATGGAGCTATTCACAAGACGTTTGAGCCTGATTATTTTGTTTAAGGATTGACGGCTGATTGATAAAAACTATTGGGTGAGAAGAAAATATTTTTCTTTAGCAACTTTTCTGCAGCAACTCCTCTCCTCCAGTGACCTAGCCGGGCCCACTTAAAAATTTTAAAATTTCTGGTACTCGCATGGGATATTTTTGCAGTGCTGCGGTGACAAACCTTCGGCTGGTTCTCGCCCCATTTAACAATGGATGCATGATAGCAGATAAATCTGCGGAAAGATCCCAAATAAAAGTATTGATTCATAAAGGACCGCCTTGCGGTACACCGAGAGGCAATATTTGATTTGACTAACACTGAAATTTCATATGCTGAGTTCGATTTCGAAAATAAGAACTGAGAAAGTGTTAGTTTATTCCAAGTATTCCTTATTTAATTTTTTTAATTATCATGTGCAACATGACCTCGCTTATTACCCCGCTTCAAATCGCTGAACAAATCGGAGACAATGGCCATGCGGTTGGTCGTAACTATAGAAATGGCTTATCTTCCTTTATAATTTTCAAATGAACGTTTGTCACCACTTTTCATTATCAGTATTGGAGTAGTTTTCCAGAAGCAAATGTGATTCATTAAAATGTCTGGTAGCACTATTCCGTACAAAGAAATGAGAAGCAAAGAGGAAGTAGGTTAGGTCCTGGATTGCAATTCACATCAAGCTGTCTCTGTCGTATGGCTTCTGTCATATTAATTTGATTTATGTCTTAATAAGTAGCCGAGAAGATGAAAATGGAGATAAAAAACTAATAATGTTTGTGTCTGGCATATGCTGGACGGGGGTTCCTGAGCAATTCCTGTCCTGATTCGCCATATAATTTGTTGATATTATCACTTACATCGATATTGGTCTTCATTATCTTCAGTCTCTTCCATTTTCTGAATGTCTAGGACTTTTGCCCAGTTATGGTTGAGTTGCTCTATCTTTTATCCTTATTATTAGAACTTATTAAAGGGAATTACAATGGCCGAGAAAACCTTTCTGAAGACATTGATTTACAAGATTTCGAAAAATCCTGACGAACACAGTTAACGTAATTGTGAAAAATCTTAGTACTGAAGTGCCAAATGGGTTTAGTTTCAGCAACAAAATTCTTAATTTTTTCTTTTGAAAAATTATTTGTGAATAAAACAAAGTTCGATTCTTATCTAGACCACAAAAACTGTATTAAAACAGTACAACGAAATCTTAACGGTCTGCCACCAATTTATTAAGTAGAAGAGACAAAAGCCTCCAAACTTAGATAAGACATATTAACCAACAAATGAGAATAAGTCAGAGAAATAATAAAAACCGGATGATGAATATTGAAACCTTGGGAAATTCATTTTTAATGCTGGGTCCTTTTAATTCATTTGCGAATATACAGGTTTATGTATACAAGGCAGAAAAAATAGTGCTTTAATCAGAAGCAGTACTTCATAGTGTTTGCGTCCTAAGTGGACATTACACAGAAAAAATCTGTTTGGCCTTTGCGAGTTGCACAATGCATCAAAAGCCGAATTATCGTCAGACCGACTCAATTTTCGCATATGAACGTTTACTTATTTACTCTGTATGCAGCTAATTTGAACACACCTAATGTTCAACACAATAGATCCGAACCTGATGACCTCAGTTTCTTTGCGATTTTTAATGCGTTAACCACGACATTGTTTATATTTAGCGACATTAGCTAACAAGTTGTGCCCCTTGCACCCACTTCACACTAAAACGATTAAGTCCGTTTGTTGATGTAATGCAGGCGAGCATAGAACGAGTAGTAAAGTGTTAAAATATTCGATAAAGATAATTACCTATTTGAACAGTATTGCAAAAAATTCAAACGGTCGCGTACGGAACACATACGGAACATATTCGTGTAAACTTCATACGTATGGACATCTGTAGAATCATTTATTTGTCCAAAAGATTAGAAAATCATAAATTTATGATAGCTGGTAAGACTTACATAATATGAACGTGAGCTACTCGAAATCGCAGGCAAAGAAAGTGATAAGGAAGTGAACAAATGCTCTAATAAAAACCAAGTAACCAGTTGACACTTAGATCAATACGAATTTGAATGTATATCTAAAATTGTTAATTCATGGAAAAAAGGCTTGTCCGGAAAATGAAAATATTTGCTATAGATAAGATCGTTTGATATATCGTAGGATAATGCAACAAAAATTGGATGATGAAATTTAATTGTAATTTGAAAGCAGCCGTTTGAATTGGATTTTTAAAGCTCTGTTAAGTTTATTGCCCTCAAAGTTCATAAATATTGATTATGCGAAATAAGCAATACAAAGGAATGATTTAGTTGGATTTAATTTTTAATATGTGGTTTTAAAAGTTAAATTTCTGATGCAAAGTTGAAATCAAAAGATTAACTATACATGCGTGTATACATATGTAAACATGCGTTTTGATATGATTGATAAATGCTAGTATATGCTTGTTGATAAATTTTGAGGAAGTGGTGCAATTTCTCTGATGAATAAATAAGCGAAAACGTAAACTTAGCTGTCGACATGCAGTACTTATACACATATCCTACCGTTCAGTAAACAAATAATGTAAAAACAACTCAAACATTATCGCTGCATCAGTGTGGTTGCGTAAAATGAACAAGGCTTATTAATTCGCTTTGATCTCTTGAAAAATGCCATGCACTCACATACACTGTTTGGAAGGTAAATACAGTGACTGACAGCCAAAATGATGTGACCAAGCATCTTATGAAAAATGATCAATATCTGTCAGCTTCTAAATGAAATGAAGAAAAAAAGCTATGAAGAATTACAGATTTAATGTTTATTTATCATTTAAGTGAAAAAATAACCAAAAAAAAGGAATGCATTACGAAAAGAGGTAACCAAAATCCAGATTTTGTATACTCTGGCTGAATTTGGTTCCACTCTTCCTGCAAAGCTCTTTTAAGGTCCTGTCTGTGTTTCCTGATGACGATTTCTCTATAATATTTAAGTCCGGAGACTGTGGAGGTGTTTAAATAACATGTGGGCAATTCCAAATGAGCCACGTTTGAACGGATTGAGATAAATGCTTAGCATCATTGTGCTGATAAAATCGAAAATTATCCCTTATATTCAATTTTTCTGCACTTTGCAGCAAGTTTCTTTTCAAAACATTCAAATACTGGTGCTTGTCCATGATACCATCGATGAAAGCCAGATTTCCGACCCCTACTTGCGACATACATGCCCATACCATAGCATGTCCACCTCCGTGTTTAACCGTGGCCCTTAAATGTTTTGGATTGAGCTTTGTATTTGGTTGCCTCCAGACATTTTTGTTCGTCAGATCAAAATAAATTAAATTTGCGTTCATCAGAGAAAATGACAGTTTTCCAACAAAAAGCAGTATCCTTTCTCAGATGTTAACGAGCGTAATCAATTCTGCCCAATCTGTTTTTACGATTAATGAAAGGTTTCTTCCGGGCAGGCTTACAATTTAAATTGGCATTCCTGACTCTTATAGTTTGGGGCTGCTTTTTTTACGAGTGTCCTTTCAGCAGAGTCTGTCAATTTGGGCCACTCAATGTAGGATTCTTTTTTGACTATCTCACGATCCAGCGGTAATCCTTTTAAAAAAAAATTTTGTTGTGAGCTTTTTTGACTCAATTTCCTACACGATTTTCGTGCACAAAACTTTCAATAATATCCTACACCGTTAAAGCACTCTTTTTAGCAATCTCAGCAATTTGTTTTTGAGATGTTCCGTCCTTGAAATGGTTTATTATTAACTCTCGCTCTTCAATAGAAATGTGACGACCCATTGCGAATTAAATGCCGTATTGTTCTTTACAGAATAATAATTTCGTTCGAAAACCAAGGTCTGTCATGTCTGCAATGCGATATGCTTTCCTCACAAACGGATTATTGGAATTAGCGGTACTTTTTCTAGGAAAAACTATGTCACATCATTTTGGCTGTGAGGTCAAGTAAAAATCAGCTATTATCTGTATTTCCATTAATTTTTATCGTAAAGGACTATATGTTTTTGTTTTTTTTTTTCTTCACTTTTATGATAAATACAGATTATATCTGCAGTTCCTCACAAGTGTTTTCCTTTATTTCATTCAAAAGCAGCCACTGTACATAAAACTAGATGATTCACAAATTGAATAGAAGTTCACTTTTATTGCAAATTTATTTGTCTATTCTATACGTATGAAGAATGATGCGCCAACTTATCGATACATTTGAAATATAGACACTGACGTGTCATGTTGTATGACTAGGTGTGACTTCTAGAGATGCATATCGTTTTATCTTTATTGTCGCACGCATTTAGCACATAGTTGTGCATGTGACTTCTTTCAATGTTACTACTTGATCAGCTAAGAAAACTCGAATGTTAATGAAATTTACACAAGTATTCATCAAGATATAAATGCTTAGCGATAATTTTAATTAAGTTTTATGAGTAGTCGATAAAGAAAGACGATATTAATATTACTTATTACTGTAATTGGCCCCAATGAACAAACAGTGCATGTTTATATTTTTAATGAAACAGAGTTTCAGGGGAGTTCCTCAACTATATCTGCTAGCTAAAAATCTTTCGCGCTATGAAGTGTTAATGTCTTCTCCTTAGCGTAATCAAAAATTTAAAGACATTGGATATGTGCAAAAAGCCTTTTATCAAAGTATTTCAAACCAGCTAGAAGCAAGTTCCTTATTCCTACTCTGATGAAGTTCGTAAAATTGTAATCTTGATTTATTCAATCTCTGGCCATTTCATAGCAGGTAAAAGGAAAACAAACCATAAAAAATGGCCACAGGTCATCTTTAATCGAACTATGCAAAAAAGTAAGCGTAAATTATAAAATTCAAATTGAAGATTCAAGTCGCAACATTGTTACTTAAGTACACTAAACAATTACAACCAATTCTCGGTGCTCAATTGTCAGCTGCTCTTTAATGCAGCTTGTTTAGGTGACACAGTAAATGTCTGGCCACACAATGATCAGTTCATTTCATTTGTTTTGTTTAATAGATAGCATGCGCATTCTAGTCGGTCAATTGACAATAATAGAATTTAAGAAACTATTAGATTGTATGTTGGCAGTCACGGTAATTCAATTATTTATCTAAAATTTTCGAAATTAAAAAGAAAACCTATGCTAAATGAAATATTGGATATAGTTGTGGCAGTATATAGAGATGAAATCATTCACATCGTGTACACAAAGTTGCTCATGATATTCCAATTTATATTGAGGAATAAAATGTCAACAATTGAATAACATCCTCTATAATTTTTAATGTTGCCATTAAAATCGTGCCCCTAAATTGCTGACTAATAACTATCTGTGTTCTAGTTTCAGCACGACGCGGTCTTTGCGTTTCAAAAGATACTAAAGCCAAAATAAATATCCCGAACAGCTATACTCTAACCTCGTTCATGTACTTATACTCTTTACAATCAAAGCATCATATAACTGAACGTTCATATCTAGTTTACATAATATTTCATTATCATCACACGTCTTCATCACTTTGCAATCATTCAATTCAATTCTTTCGCTTATTGCATTTCGGCCGAAAATTCGTGCACCACAAGTCGCTTTGTATATATGGCTGGTGAAGTTTTCGTATCATAAAGTAATTTGACATAAATTTTATATGGCAAACAATAATTAGTATTCATATCAACACGAGTCTTTTAATTATCAGCGAAAACAACTTTCAACAATGGAGTCATACTTTTGGATAGGAATTTTTATATCAGCTACAAACCGAAATTTGAATCATTTTGAATTTCGTCAGTTTTTTGGGGTATTGTATAGTGGTTTTTATTTAAAGTTTATCTATCATGAATTGAAGGGGGCCCGTTCAGTTCTATAATACAGATTGATCGTATCTGATATTGATAAGTTTTTCAATTAGGATATGTGTAATGAAATTCAAGGTCATAAAAGAAAGACACTGAAAATATTGGGAATGATGTGAGATATTCAAGTGCTAGAAAGTATGAATAAAATCAACTCTTTCGAGCTTAACCACTAACATCTTTCAATAAAATTACAACGAAACTATTATGTTAGGTTAAAGAAGAGGGTATCCGCTTATGTGACTTTCTAAGGCCTTCAATTTTGGCTTATTTGCCATCCTTTGCAGGCTGATTCGAGCGGCCAATGACAATTTTTGCATGAGATGCAATAAAGCAGTGTCTTGTGTGCTGGCCAACTGTCGTTTTTAAGAGATTAAGCAGTTTCTTGCTTGAATCAAGTGATGGCCACTGGTGAAGGTTCCGATACATTGAATAAAAGCCCAACCTAGATGTTTGCAATTCCTATCAAGGATACAAGTTGCTCTTAACTTTTTCAAGCATGAAATAGACAGATAACCCTGTATGTCCCCTTTTAGTAAATTTAACTTCTTCAATCGACTGGAAGTTGGTGGAACAATAGTTCGGCCACTAGTACCAAAGCACATTTTAGAAGCGGAATACATTGCGTGAGGTAATTTTCTAGTGATCAAGAGAGGTTCAAAAACTTTTGGAACAGCCCCGGTAAGCAAGTATTTGAACATTGAACCAGGGAAACTGCTGATTTAGGACTGATTTAAGCTTTGTTAATTTTTTTATTTTCACGACATCCTCCTCTGAAAGCTTGGTGGGTTCAATATGGGTTGATAATAATGTAATGGGTTGTTTCGGGACACTCCTTTCTTGTTATTTGTCCTACCTCAGTAATCGTGAGTGCAAAGTTACTATTAACAACCTCTCCTCTTCTCCCTTTCATCCTTCTTCTGGTGTTCCACGAGGGTCTATCCTTGTCCTTTACTTTTCTTCATTTTTTATTAATGACCTTCCTTCCAGTATCGATTCCCCTTGTCTACTGTATGCTGACGATCTGAAATTGTTCCAAGTCATCAGGTCAGCTAATGTATGTAAAATATTCTCCAGAATTATCTGTGTGCTTTTGACAATTGGTGCAACTGCAATTCCTTGTCCTTAAATGTTAGCAAATATAAACATATGACCTTTTCCCTCAAATCATCTCCTATTTCATTTTCTTATACAGTTTCAACTAACTATTTGCCGTCCTTTAATCAATTTAGAGACTTGGGTGTAACTTTTGAACCTAAATTGAAATTTAATTTCTATGTTGCGAAAGTCACCGCTGAAGTCTCCTGGGTTGCTACTTCGTTCTGCCTCTAAATTTGTCGACATACGTACATGTGTTCGTCTTTTTTTAATGATAGTTCGTTGTGTCCTCGAATATGCTTGTCAAGTGTGGTCTCCACGTTTCCTATATCTTTCTGAAGTCATCGAGTGTGTGCAGCGTAGTATTTTAAATATAATATCCCTTTCTCCTCATATGTTTCCCGCTTGTCCTTTCTTCAAATTCCTTCCTTGGAGTCACGCCGTCTATTGCTTGACGAGTGCTTCCTGTTGAAATCGTAGCGAGGTATTAATTTGGCTTCATCGATTCATTCCGACCTCGCAGCTGGTTACGTGGCAACAAGTATCAGGAAGTCTTCATTGTTCCGTTCGCGCTTACAAATGTATGCTTCTCTTCTGCTTTAGTCAGAATCGTCATAATGAATTGGGTCTTGGAACTCTGCCACAATCGTTATATACCTTTAAAAGACATTTAAAAGTATTTATTCTCGACCTGAGCGTTGGGGCATTAAGATTGTTGGATTGTATTCTCTTTTTGTAAGCATTGATCTTTATTTGTTCTTAATCTTTTTTTTTATTTCATTGCCACAATTGGAATTTGAATTCTGTTGAGATGAATTTCGTGAATAAATATACATCGGGTCAACTCCACTGCTGGTTTTCCTCATACCTTCGTAATGGTAGCTTCATAACGATTAACTCTTGTTCTTCTTCCCCTCTCTATCCTACCTCTAATGTTCTTCAAAGCTCGGTTCTTGATCCTCTGCTTTTCCTCCTGTTTATAAATGACCTTTCTTCCCTATTTAGCTCCCCGTGTCTTTTTTATGCTGACGAATTGAAAGTATTTAGGTTGATTGAGTCGAAGGATGACTGTATCAGCTGCATGATGACTTATCTACACTGGGCAACTGGCACTCTGTCAATTGTATTAATTTAAATGTTGCTAAATGCTCCCTGATGTCTTTTACATGAATTATATCGCATCAGGTTTTCCTATTCCATCCTTGGCTCTTTCATCAGTCCTGTTGATAATTTCAAGGACCTTAGTGTTGTGTTCGATACTTAACTAAAATTAGATGACCACATATTGCATGCCACGTCCAAGACCTCGCGCTTGTGCAGCTTCATTCTTATGCCGAAATTACACACACACACAAATGTTGGCGAACTGATAGTGTAAATGGTCACCGCGTCTATTATCCCCCGTTTTTTTCACAAGCCAAAACATGGAGGGAAGTAATTTTACAAGTTGCTCAACGAAACGTTCGGGGACAGTGTAATTGCGCCTTTAGACGGTCCTGGCCTTTTTGCTGATTTTTCCTGGTGTGCGTAGTGTCCTCAAATATTGTGGTGTGCGTAGTGTCCTCACTATCGTTTCTTAATTGATTCTGTTGAGTCTGTGCAACGCAGGTTCACTCGTTCGCCATTCGTCAAATTTCGAATTCTCCACTTTGTGTATTACACGAGTATTTCTCAGTACACGGTTAATTATCCGGTCGCCATCACAAAATGACTTCAGGACCTGCTCTTTGTTGAAACCAGCCTGTCCTGTAAATTTCGTTTTGATCCCGTGACTGCATCCAAAATTGTAGGATTATATTTAAACATTTAGGTGGTATGGACATATGCTGTATATTTAACAGTAAGATCTATCTATACATCCTCAGTGTTGGGCAAAATCAACGAAACCTGTGAATATTAGGTGTTTTTTTGGTCCGGTGCAGAATAAAAAGAGCAATGGCGCAAAAAAATCCAGGACTTAACAATTGGCGCATTCGCTAAGGTTGCTGAATTCGCTGTGGTTGCGCGAAGGTTGGTGCAACTGAATGAATTTTAATGGTCAATGTCGTCATATCAACGATTTTGAAAAGGATTTATCTGCAAGTCGGTTTCATGAAATCATAATGGCCGATAGAGAAGAGCAGAATCAATTCAAGTCAATTCGAAATAATTTAAATTAATTCGAAATAAAAAGTTGCACCAACCGCTACGAACACTTTCGCTAATATCAGCACACTCTATGCGCGATTTTTCCATCCGATCGTTGTTTCGGACGTCACTAGGTTAGATAAATTTTCGGAGTTTATTTGGTGAGAAGTTAACGTTCTTGTGCGATGAAAAATTTGCTACATTTGAATTTGAATTTATCAATCGTTTGCATCTTTTCCTAAAATGCGTAAAATTTCCATGAGACTCGACTATTCGAAGGAATTCTGATCTGCCGCAGTTACAGGATCGCCTGTACATTCTTCGAAAACCACAAAAGTTTAGTTTTATGCCGATCAATTTGTACCGTTGTATTCTGTGAATTTCGTAATGATCTGACAACTGCAGGGGGCTATCGTAAATCGGAATTTTACAAATTTTCTTTGTCTACACAGTTAGGCGCTTATAACCGTATGGGGTAAAAAATCTTTCAAATTTTACTAAGCTAAAAATATAAGCTATTTTCACTTTCCTTGCTTATTTTTTTTTTCAAATATATCTTGGCGACAAAGGATTATTATTAAGACAAATATATTTTAGTGAACAAATTTTTGAATTGTTTAAATAAAAACTAGTGCCTTTAGAACCCAATTTTTAAGTATATCGCCACGTAGCCATTGCCATGATGGTGCCTATTAGAATTTACGCTAGGCTCACCAAGAGCCATTCTACGAGTATTTTTGACCATTTGTCAAAAACTTGTATCGCGCTCTAAGAAAAACATTGCATCCGTTTCTGAACGAATGGAGCAATAATCTTTTTCATGCTTTGGATGCGAGATTTTTAAGATAGCTTCGTGGCAAGTACAGCAAAGATTGTTTTTGAATTGTTAAATAAAGCTAGTACATAGTGAAGAAAAGAGTATCCAAGCAGTATCAAATATCTCGTCCTGCTAAAAAAGGATCGGTTAAATTTTCCACCATAAACTCATGATGAAAGAATCTTTAGTCTTCGGTACTGCTGCGGCACTCTAAGTGCACTCTTTTTGATAATAAACAAACCTTTTGTGATTCATATGTGTAACTTTTGCTTAAATCTTATGCTAATTTATTCGACATTTTAAATATTTTTTTCGTTCAATTTCAGTCATCAGAAGCCAAATGCAGCAAATGTAATCAGGTGATTACACAGAAAATTCTCACGGCAATGGGCAAATCGTGGCATCCTGAGCATTTTGTGTGTCGTGAGTGTGGATCACCTATCAAGGATCCGACATTCAATGAAAAAGACGGCGAGCCAGTTTGTGTGACGTGTTTCACAGCCAAATACTCGGACGTGTGTTTTTCTTGTAAAGAACCAATTCGTGAGGTGAGTAGATTAAATAATGGTGTGAGTAATTCACACCGCACAATTTCAGCGTGTACGGCTGGTGCTCATTATTTTTCGGCCCGCGCTACACTTGAACTCATTTCGTCATTCCAGTTGTTGTTTATTTAGAGTTAATTTTAGCAACAGGTCCATCTCATCCGACAACGACAGACATGCCATTAAGAAAATTGTGTACTCACAGTGTTTAAACTACAATTATTTTTAGGCTACGTAGAAATAGTAGACGTAGCCATACGTCGAGATCGGATGTGAGTGGGTGGGTGGGTCTGATGAGGACATAATTTAATAAACTGCTTTTAAGTTGCTTAATTTGTTAATTGTGCCATTGAGTCAGAAGCAGACTGGTCAATGAAAGAATCTGGTCATACGACGAAAAATAATGATATAATAATGGAAATCTCTAGGCCATTGATGTCATCGTGATTGATTAAACAAAGTAAAGTTTCATAAATACGCCTCACTTAAATCTTTTTTGCCTTGTAAAGCGTGGTTCAAGTAGTTGGAAATTGTAGAATAAAAAAAAAATTAACAGATTCTTTTCTTTCGGTACCTGATGTCTCCTTTCCTATTCCAGAAAGTGATAAAAGCTCTTGGTGAAACGTGGCACGAAGAGCATTTCGTCTGCAATGGTACATGTAGTAAACCGATAGCTGGTGCATTGTTTTATGAACGTGATGGTAAAGCTTACTGTAAGGATGATTTCGAGAAAATGTTCGCGTCCAAATGCACGGGTTGTACGTTGCCTATTTTGGACAAAGCTGTCATAGCACTTGATGCCAAATGGCATAAAGATTGCTTCAAATGCAAGGTAACACCTTCTATACGCACTCGCATCTGAATATTCTTTACCATTTTTTTTTTAAATTTATTCATCAGAAATGCAACAAGGCAATAACGAGTGATACGTTTGCGGTTGAGGATAATAAACCGATGTGCACAACATGTACTGTGTAAATTAAGAATTTGTTGACGATTTATGTTAAAATGTTTTGGGATAACGTGTGGACTAAATTCGAAATCTTTCAAAAACAATGAATAACGGGAAGGAATCAATTGGCTGTAGAAATTTTCGCGAGTTTTCATAAAATTGTGCAAAATTATCCGACCACTGACGAAACTGTGAACTTATAATGTATTGTAACATGAAACGTGGATACATTTGAAGATTTCTTTTCCGTTGCTTATTGCTTTAAGATTATCTGTTAAGCATATATGATGTATACATTTATAATAATACCTAAGCTATGAAAGAAAAGAGACCAATGACTACGCTTAAAGAATACAACGACATCAAGAACGTTAGAAACACAAAATTAGGGCTTAGCATTTGTTAGCCAGTTATTCGAAA
This sequence comes from Nemotelus nigrinus, assembly GCA_947369275.1. NCBI lineage: Eukaryota > Metazoa > Arthropoda > Insecta > Diptera > Stratiomyidae > Nemotelus > Nemotelus nigrinus. The sequence goes on from OX376374.1 coordinate 9,057,351, forward strand.
TTCGACAAGTATACATGTAATTTTTTTGGCAATTTTTTTTTTGTATTATATCGCTTAAGCGCCTAACTATCGATTCACTGAATTCATATATTTTTTGTTAACGTTTTCTAACGAATAATAATTAGATTTTTTCGAATTTTATTCAGAATAAAAAAGGTTTTTTTAACTAAAAGTGTTGTGTTTGTGTATAAGTGTTTTCTAGTTGAAAATTTTTTTCAACAAGGTCAATAAATGATTGAATCTTACAACAAGTAACTAGTTCGGTGCTGAACCAATGAAAAGACCTTAAGAAACGCGATAAAAGGTTGAAAATTATAAGTCGGCAATTTATGAAAATGATCAGGCTGTCAAATCTTAAGTTTGATAAGGATTTCAGGACAGGAATACATAAAATTAAAAGAAAACTCTAGAAGCTTATAAAAGACAAAATTCAAAAGAAAAAAATCAATATTAACTAAAAACTCTTCTAACAGAAGAATAGACCTGCCTTTTTAAATACTATATCCCTAGGCTCAACAAGGGCTGTCGTGGGATTCTTTACTTAATCATCAAACATAACATACCTGATTCGAGATGACCGTTTCTAAAGAAGACATCAAAGGGCCGAGTATTTGCTGCAGTTGTTGGTTAGTTACCGACGCTAATGCGTTCAATGCAGTATTACCCCCGAATTTTCCCTGAACGTCGTCGCCTTGAAGAGTATTCAAATTTTGTCGCATATTTACAGGAGCCATAATATCTTCAGTCATATATTCATCTATGAAAGGTAATTCGTCGTCCTTTAAGAATAACCCATTACACCGATTCATTAGTTCAGCTCAAAATAACACTTACAAGTATGTCATCTGCTTCGATATTTTCAATGGCTGTTCGAACATCATCGATTCGAGGAGTTTTATATGAGAGTGCATCATCTTTATTTTTGTGCTCTGGGATGCAAACTTTTGCCCTGCTTGGAGCAGGTGGTGGAGGAGGTTGTAATGAGTCTTTACTAGCTACTTTCACGGATGATGCCTTCCTTGATGGTTTTTTCTCTAGCTTCTGCTGCCCGAGTCTCGAATCACAGCTTGATTTCACTATTAAACTTCGAACACTTGTTTTTGACCGTGCTGTTCCTTTCGAACTGTAGCTTTTTCGTTTCGCTCCAGCTAGACTCTCTGGAACCGTATCATACATCGAAAGTGTCTTAGCTTTCTTCGATGCGCTAGGAGCACTCTGTAATTTCAATTGGGTCGATTATAATTGTCAAGCTCTTCTAATGATAGGACTTTTTACCTTTATAACTTTAACGTTTTTAGATTTTTTCGGCTTGGGTTGTGGCATTTTGAGCTTTTGTTCTTGGGCATCGGCTAAAAATGCCTTTAGTTGTTTCATTTTTCGCAGCAGCTCCTGCAATAAGAACGATGGCATTAACATTAATGTTTTTATCTGCAGCCGAGCAATTTGTATACCTGCACGTTGGGATCAACTTTTTCGAAAATTTTCTTATGAACACACATTTTCGTTGCTTCGGCTATTGATTCGATCAATGAACTAAGCTTTTTAGGGTTTGGATCCACAATGAAGCTGCTCATATGCTTTTGGTAGGATTGTATGGCTTGACTTAAAATGTTGAACATATTGCATACTTTTGTTGGGAACTCATTGTCGGCTTTCGATAAATACAGATCCTTGGGAACCAAACGAATTTCTTCAGTCTGAAAACAATTTATTCAGAAGTTGGAATGGAAGTTGATAAAAAATTAAATTTCAATTACTAGTCGACCAATCTGGTAGAGGTAGTTACGACAGAATCGAGCTATAAACTCTTCTGCTCGCCTCTCTCGACGCTTGAGGTCAAGGTGACCGTCTGGCTCTGGAATGTGATTTAAGTTTTCGCTGAAATTTGAAAAAATGAATAGAAATATCAGAAAATGAGTGATTTTCAAAACTAGTGTGATCTGACCATGCATTACTTGATAGCTAGGTACGTAACAGTGGTATACTCGGAAAACGGGTGCAAGGTATATTAGTAGTGACAAACAGAAAAATCGAAATATGACCCCTAAAAATTAGGGGTACAGACCTATGTGCGCTGAAAGAGGTAAAATATCTAGGAATTCACCTCGATAGGAAGCTCACCTGGGACAATCATTTGAACAAACTGACACTGGAGGCCACTAAGATACTCTGAGCAACAAAATAAATGCTTGGACGCAATTGGAGACTATCTCCAAGGCAGGTACTATGCGCTTACAAACAAATGGTGAGAGCTATCATTCTATATGGGGTTGCAGTATGGTTTGAGAAAACCACACAAAAAAACTGGTGTTAAAAGACTCAAAAAGCTTTAGAGGATGGCTTGCTTACCTGCTGATTACAGAAGCAATGAGCTCCGCACCAATGGCAGGAATAGAGGCCCTTCTGAACATAGAACCACTACTCTTCAAAATTCAGGAGGAAGCAGCGAAACTTGTTATTATTTTACAACAGTCCTACAGGTACAAATCAGGAGATCTAAAAGGTCACCTTAAAATCCTGGAGGACATTAGACCCATAATGGAAATGTAGAACTTCAGTGATCATAACAAAACCAAATGCATTCTTCGAGAAAAGGGTCAGGGTTATAATTCTATCAAGGAACAAATGGGAGAATGGCTCACTCTACTCGTGCAAAGAGGTGCAAATATGGTATACGGATGGCTCAAAGATGGATTGTGGAGTAGGAGCCGGGATCGTAGGACCCAGCTGCAAAATGCATTTCTCTCTCTTTGCCATACTTAAGATTCCAAAAAAAAATCAGAAACGCAAAGATTGCCGCAAGAGAGCATGGGGGTTTGATGACAAAGCGAACATTATTAACAAACAAGATAAAAAGTATAGAAAAAAGGATAGATTTGTGAAAAACTTCAGATGTGAAATGAAAGAAGAAGAGGAAGAACAATTCAGAATGGAAAAAGTAGTAGACGGGGAAAAGACCAGGAGAGAAGGGGATGAATTTAGTCGAAACCTAAAAAAAAGAGACTATGGTTCGCCAAGCTGAAAGTCCTCGAGAAGTCCGTATATATTTCATCGACTTGAAGCTGGGTATAGATGGCTGAAGCGATATAATTCGAGAACACCATAAGGTTGGCTGTTGTGGAGAAGCCTTTAAGAAAATCATGCTGCTCAGAGACAAGGTACGGTTTGAGAAAACTATAAACTTTCTTATAAATAAGACACTATGAGTTTACTGAAACAACAGAGTAGGGGCAACAGGACGATAGTTTGAGATTTTCAGCAGATCACTTGACGTCAAAATTGGGAAAATATTGTGGGATTTTCATTAAAAAGGAATTGCACTAGAGGCAAGGGTAATACAGCCAAAAAGAGATAAAAAAAAACAAACAGAGAAAATGGGATTGATATCTCTAGGATGTTGAGTATACTACTAACACAGTTACTAGCAGTGGAAGTGAGATTTTTCATCAGAGTTTTGACTTCCAAACAATTTATCCTATTTTACGGCGAAATCTGTAGGTACCAAATAAATTGATGAGGACAACAAAAGGTAGAAAATAAATCGCAAATTACATGAAATCAGAAACTGGGAAAATAGATTTCAGAAAACGGTTGTAAGATCAAACGGTTGTTGATTGAAACAAATTGAGGCTTCTATGCTTAAAAAGAAGTCTTGCATAACCAGCTTGATTAATCTTTTAACCCTGGATCGCAACGTACGAGATTCCTGAAGACCAGTGAGTGAATCCGTCGTTTTCAATATTTTGCTAATTTTTTCTATGGCCTTAAGAACATTTGATCCTTTCAATATGATCCAAGGAACATCACTTGGTTAAAAAAGATGGAGAGCAAAAATATTCAATACACAGAACAGAAGACATCAAACGAAGATAATGTGCTGAACACGTCTAATTTACTGAAATTAACATTGCTCAAGAGCTACTAAATCGAATCAACAACGATCCAAAGTGGCTCAAATGAACGAATCACAACTAGCAACGATGCAAAGGTGCACCCTGAGGAGCCAAAGCCGAAAAAATCTCGTCAAATTTGATCAAATCTTAAGGTTTTGCTCACTGTGTTGTTCTATTTCAATGCTGTAGTTTATCATGAGTCCTTGCCACCATATCGTACGGTCAATAAGGATTACTACCTGGAAGTTCTACGCCATTTGCGGGAAGCAATCCGAAGTGCCTGAAATTTAGGCGAAACAGTTCAGGACAATTGCACCACGATAATGCGCCTGCTCACACTTCACTGAATGTTCGTGAATTTTTGACCTAAAACAACATCGTTATAGAGCTTGAACCCCTGCATTTACGGACAAGGGTCTTTTTTCTTCGTTCCAATTCCCAAAGCTGAAAAGGTAATGAAAATACGACGTTTTATCAACATTGAAGAGATAAAGACAGGAACTCTGAAGAAGCTAAAACCACACCGAAATTTGTGTTACAGAAGTGCTTCGAAGATTGTAAAAAGCACTGGCTCAAGGGTATTAGTCTGACCGGGGGTAAATTTTGATCACATCTCGCACATATTAATTTATAAAGAACTTAAAATAATTTACCCAATATTCTCAATTGCCTGGATAATTTTTTGCTGGTACCCTCTTATTTTCGTCATTATTGTGACATTCTCCAGTTTCAATTCCTGCTGCCGAGCCTCGGTCACACGATCTGGTGACTTCGTTATTTTAGTTTTGTTTGGACTTCTTGGTGTTGTACCTAAGTTAGGTGGGATTAAAGACACCCTTGAAGCTTTTTCTGGTGACTTGACTGGCGATGTCTTTGATAAATTATTCAGATTTTTGTCCACACCAGGTGATCTTTGTGTTGTTGCTCTTGGAGTAGACACTTTTGATGCTGGTGCTCGAGGTGTAGGCGCTCGCGGTGTAGGAGATCGTCTCTGGGAAATCTGCATCCTGGATGAGCCTACTCTTGGAGTGGGTAGTCTTGGAGTATTTGCTTTGGCCGTAGGTTTTCTTGCCGATGATAATCTTGGCGTAGACATTCTTGCCGTAGGTGCCCGTGGCGTGGCTGACCGTGCTGTTCGTCCCGTTTGTATTTTATTAGGTGAGACTTGCTTTGCCTGAGTGTTTGTTTCAGGAATGCTTGAAGATGACTCAATCGGACGTACGAAATCATCTTCATCCGGAAATGAGGAAGTTTGGTATCGAATGTGGATCATTGGGTGAATCTGCAGGCGTTTGTGAACTATGTTAAATTTTATATTTCACAATAATAGTCTAAAGCATAATAATTTTTGAAGTCCACTAAAGAAAACCCGTAAATCACACAAACTGAACTAGAAAACGTGTTTCTCAGTATTCTAGGCAATGAATATCAGAGAGACCCACTGGTCACAAATGCTCTAAAAAAAATGATAAACGTTCTTAAAAATTACTTCCATGAAAAATATAGGAGTAGAGTAGGCAATCTAAAATAGTGTAAGTGGCCTTGATTGGTTATTTAACCTTCGTAGTTCAATTTTACCCTAACTCATTGACATTAGCTTGGTCTTTTATTTCTTTTATTTGAACTCGTCGACACTCGTCGATTCATTGTTTTTTTTTTATCAAAAGCTTGCTTATCTAGAATAACAAATAAATTTGGAACCTTCCTGCCTGTCGCTTAGCTCATTTACTAAGTGATCTGCACATTTTTGATGATTGCAATGCGTTATAATTTTGAATCAAAATGTATATATACTTTTTATATGAATTTTATGTTTTAAATGTGCACTGAAGTAAGTTGAAATAGCTAAACTCTCAAATTAATCTAAAGCTGGCATACTAGACTAATGAGCGACGGGTGTAAACTATGACAAAGCTTAAATACTTAAGTAATGCAAGCGTTTCATAGAATAAGTGCAAATTTAGCATGTGGAATAGACTTATTTTCGGTAGCTTTTCAAATTTGTCAAGCCTTTAAATTGCATTGAACAACACTACCAGCAGCTAATCGGAAAAGCGTTAAATGCAAAACAAAAAGTAACATTTTAGAAATCAAAGAAACACGAACTATATTCGATTCATCAGGTTGATTTTCATTATTCTTCTCTTCATTTTCAGACGAGCTTGAACTGTGTCTGCAACCATCTAGATTGATTTCTGGACTAACTATTAGCTCCTTTTTAGGGTAGGAAATATAGTTACATACTTTGTGTCTAAATTAAACTTACGCGCAAGAACCTTACCTGAACGCCCAATAACTTTCGCAGCTCTTCTTTTTCAATACATGTCAAAGCTGGAATAATGTTTAATGGTGCAATACCACTATCTTCTTCATTATCACTTTGTTCGTCTTCGTCGTCACTTTCTCTATCTTTCGCGCTCGAATTATTGTTTATTGGATTCATATCATGATCTGGCACCTGTTTCATGGAACGGTGGGTGGACTTCGATGATTCATTCGATTTGACAGATGTATTCGACCTTGCTGAAAGCTTTGTAGAAGTTTTGAACTCTTCACCATTATTTGTGTGAATCGTTTCATCTTGTTGGATCACTATCAACGATTTCGTAGATCTCGCGGTTCCAGTCTGTGTACTTTCAAACACATTTTCTGTAACCGATGGATCTGCAATGTTTTCTTCAGTCGTACAATTCTCAGACTCAGGTGGATTCTTTGCATCATCACGATTGGTCAAAAGCTGTGAGATGATATTCGTATTTCCAGTTTGCTCAATAACTTCTTTGAAGGCAGTTTCTACAACATTTTTAATTTCTTCATCGGTCATAATCCGAACCTTTGGAATTTTGTAGGTTTTATAGGTTTCCTGAGAGCTTGGTGTTCTAGGTGATTCCAAATTATTTTCGACCATCGGATGTGAAATGATTTTGATTGTTGATTTTTTAGTTTTAATCACATTCCCTGAGTTTTCATGGGATTTTTTCGTGTACTTAGAAGCTGAATTGTTTTCTTTTGCATTAACAATCGTCGGTCGCATTTTAGTATTGCAGAATTCCGACCATACACTGTCTTTTTTGTGCTTGAGACGATCGCGCTGCACAGTACGAATGACTCGTTGAAACTGTTCGCCAGGGACATACTGAAAGAAACGAATTGTTATGATTCGGTTTGAATCTGAATGAACAACAGTGTAAAAGCTGATGAATTTTGAGAAAATTATTTTGGTAGAATGTGCGATACCGATCATGTCCTGACATAGGTCCAACCATATCTCAAGCAATACCGTCAATTTCTCGTTACATAACTTGTCGAATGCAGAATAGTATGGTGTTTATCTATTGGAATATCAGTTTGTTGCTCAATGTTCAAGCAATTTGTCGAGCAAGTACAAAGCCAATTATCCTTACTGTTTGCTTTAGCCTACGTTTGAGTGTGCATTTTAAATTGCTTGAAATTGTTTAAACCTTAAATAACTAGTAACCAGCTAGCTAGCTACTAATAAGGTGGGAGGCTGTTTCAATAAACTTCATAGAGAAATATTAAATAAAATGCCGCCAAATTTTACGCGATTCGACATTTTAAAATTATCAAGAGGCATGCTTCACAAGAAACACCATTTTTTCCCCTTATTTTAAAAATAATTCACCTTGAAATCGTAATTTGCTGCAGTTGTCTTTAGCAATGGATCATCCAAAAGCTCCAAGCTACAAGTCGTTAAATTTCGACACTTGTCCATATTATTATTATTGTTGATACAATACAATTAAAACCTGCTACACTCACACAATTCAACAGTATGATAATTAAACGAATACAACAAAACTTGTCGCTTTACGTGTTGATAAACACAAACTATTCATATACACACATACACTATTTGACGTAGCAAAACAACGAACCGGGCCACAACAAAATTTTTATGAAACAAAACGCTATCGATGACATTTTAGAATGCAATGTAGCTGTGTGACTACTTTTCACAGAGATACTACTTTCATAAAAATACGTATTGAACATCAAAATAATATTTTCACAACGACATTGCACAGTAGCACAGTTGACGGGTGGATGCACGGTTGTTAGGTCAAAACTACGTTAGCCAGGACGAATTGAATTGGAAAACACCTGAATCGTGGTCAGTGATGCAAATCGATTTTTCGTCCTGTCGACAAGGGGTGAATTTATTTACGGGAGCTACTTGTTCGAGCGAGAAAAGAATGTGTATCAACCAAACGTTGAAATATTTTTATTTATATTTTACAATTTTTGAAAAAGTTTTGAAATGATCATGAATCAATTGCAATTTTACCATTGAAGAATAAAAAAAATATTTATGATTTATGAAGTGTTTATTTATTTTCCATTTTTTTCAATTTTTTGTAGCTTTGAACTTACTTAATTAGGCCACTGCTTAGTTTTTCTTAAAATTGAATTGTTGGACATTTACTTAAAAATGCAGGAAAAAAACATTTCAATATTTTACAGACCAATCCTCAGAAAAAGTAGGTACTTAAGTGCAAAAAACATGATCTTCCAGGAAATGTTAGCAAAGTGGTTTTTTAATGCTATTATTGAAGGTTTGTCATTTTGAACCGAACGTTTAAATTAACGACAATTTTTTCCAATTAATTAATCAAAAGATGCTCGCGGAGCAAGAAGTAAGGCAAAAAGAAAGTTAGAACTCGAGGTAGAGAATTAAATTTCATTTTTCTGCAATATTAAAGTTAACTACACTACTATTTACTACACTTTTACTCATATGGTAAGAATGCGAAATGCTTAAAAATGTCAATGAAATATCAGTGAGAATTTAGTGTTGTTTAAAATGTTGCGACCCCTCAGACTTTTTTTCAGCCTTATAGCAACAATATATTTAATTGACGTTTTTGGTTCAATTGTTCACTTTTTCAAGGAATAAAAGTTGATCAATAGCCCCAAGACAGTGACCACCGATGCCATGTATGCGATGCATAATATTATTATTTATATAACTTAGGGTTCTAGTTATACTTGTGTCCAGAAATGTACTAGGAATTTAATGAGGAGTGTAATATGCAAAGGATTAAGGAATACGAGAAATATAAGTATATAGAAAAACGAGATAAGGAAAAAACAAAACAAGGCTTAAAAAAACTAGCGCAAAGGAACAGCTAGACCGACAGATTTTACAGAGATTTGGCAGATATGGCATACATGTTCCATAATCTATATTCAGAGTCACGACTGCCACTTTGAATGCGTCGGAAGCTACAGAAAAGAAAGGTTTCCAGGATTAACACTCGAATCAGTTTGATAATTTAAGAAATGCAAACACTTGTTACTTATTTTCCCTATATGGTCCATATCATCTAAAAATTTGATGGCAACGTCTTCTAGTACAAAAACGATGAAAATAATCAGAGCTGGCAAAACTTATTGGGAGTGTAGCCAAAATTTTATCATAACTGCTCAACGTTGGGAAGCTTTTATGGAAGCTAAACTACCGTCAAACAGGCTATGCGTGATTATTTCAACACCATTGAATCCTTTATTCGTTCTAACCAACACAATTCCTTTTGGTCTTACGTCCGTTCCTTGAAAAATTCTCATCGTTTCCCCGATTCTGTGTTTCTTCATAGTGCCAAAGCTTTTAATCCCCAGGAGATTTGTGATCTATTCGCAGTTTACTTTCCCTCTTTCATTTCCAAAAATAATCCGATCAGGTCTTATGAGCTCCCGAAATATTTTTCGCCGTCACCCATCTTCTGTATCAAAAACAACCCTCTGGAAATTGAGTCCTTACTTCAATGTCTTGATGTTAATGTCGGTTGTGGTCCTCATGGCACTCCAAACCTGTTCGCCAAATCTATTTCGTTGTCACTATCTGTTCCTTTGTCTACTATCTTCAATCTTAGTTTCTCCTCGGGCTTCTTTCCTTCTTACTGGAAGTCTGCTCATATTTCCTCGATACATAAACTCGGGGACCCAAGTGGTATATCCAATTATTGGCCTATTTCATTCCTTTCTTGTTTTGGTGAAGTACTCGAAAGGGTTGTTTACAATAAGCTACTTCCTATATTTCTTCCTTTCCTTCCTTTCCTTTCCCACGTTCTTTTCCATTCGCCATTATTGGGTGTCCCCAGGAGACACAATGAACTACAGCTTGGTCCTTTTCTTCTAACCTTCTCTCGTTTTAGACGGCATATCATAGCTTTAATTCTTGAAACTTCTTATAATTTTTGATTTTTTTTAACCTTTTTGTCAAGCTTCTTTTCATTATTGTCTTTAATTACTTTTTCTGCCGTTCTTACATTTTTTGTTATCTGAATTATGTTATACATGGTTTTGTATTGTATTGCTATCGTAATTCACCTTTTTTTGATTTTGAATTATCTTAATGTAATTTTCTGAATTCTTTAATGAATTATCTCTTGTTTTTCTTATTCTGTTTTTGCAACTGGGCTCGCTCCTGTTAAAATGGAAATGAATACATGAATTAATAATAAATAAACGAAATTTCCAAACCTCGAAAATTTAAACATATATTACTTATTTTTGTTGTTAATGTTTATCATATGAAAAATTAATGGTAGCATCTGTTGGTGCGAAAATAACGAAAATGTCTTTGCAAGCCATCACAGCCCAAAATTTACCAAAGCTGTTTCATGTCCAGATTAACCAAAGCTGAGAATTTCGTTTCGATCCAATGACTGCATTGAAAGTTGTAGGGGTAAAAGTTATTTTAGGGCTACCACCCGCGAATATTTCGAAATTTTCGAAAGTAAAAAATTTGTTACCTACTTTTATTATAATATCTGCCATTACCATTTGAAAAATTAATGAAAGTTTCGTTTAGTTAAAGAGCTTAGCAAAAGCTTTGTAAAATAGCCATACTTGGTGATAAGATCCTAATTTTTCAACAAAAATCCTACTAAACTTAACTCATAATTTGGTCAATTGACAATCTGAATTTCTTTAATATCTGATGACTCTATCGGAATTTATTGGGCATAAAGTGCTAATTTTACCGTTCTTGTACGATCAAAAACTTACAACATAACTATAAGATATAGCTGAAAAGATGTAAATCTAAGCCCTAATTTAAGTAATATTAGCTGCGTTTTATTTTCATCCAGAGTGTAGTAGGTATCCGGCATGCATAAAAAAACGATCCAGAGCAGCACGCGAGTTTATATCTACTAGACAGTTGTTGTGAACTGACATATAACCAACGCCGTTTTCAAATGTATGACTATTTATCCTGGTTGCCAGGGTGCCATGGAAATTTTTGAAAATTCCAACTATTCCAGTTGACATGACTTTTCAAAATACGTTCCACAGAGAGCACGAGTACGAGCTCCACTGAATTCACAAGTGTTAGTAGTCTGGATGTTGTTTTTGTTTCACGTGCAAATCGATATCCTGCACTACTCTGGATGTAAAATAAAACGCACCTATTATAGTTGATATAGACTGAAATTTATACCGAATAAATGTAACTTGAACTTGAATTTCAAGCATTTTCGGGAAACACTGGAATACAGTACCAGCTTAGGGTGTCCAAACAAAGCCGTTACCGAAACCAATGTTGAAAAAGTGAAGCAACTTGTTCAAGAGGATTAGCGAAGGATAGAATCGGCGAAATTGCATATAATCATTCGCACAGAAAATGGTGTTTGAGCGATTGATGCCAAAAATGCTCACTTCGCTGGACAAGCAGCGTCGAGTCATAGCTTCACAATCGTTTTTGGGCCTCTGTGGATATAATCCTGATACTATTATTTTTCGCATTGGCACTGTTGATGCAAAATGGATCCAGATCCAAAACAAGAGTCAAACTAGTGGATAAAAAAAGGAGAAAAGCTTCAACGGAGATGGAATTTCAAAGTGGAAAGATTAGTATGCTTCCTCATTGTCCACTGTTTTTTTTTGGGACTGTGAAGGTTCATCGACTTAAAAAATAATGATAAACGGGTATTATCACGCCGCTTTTTTGAGAAAAGTGTATCGAGTGGTTGTTTCAAAAAAGAGAGGCAAACTGGCGAACGGAATCCTGCTTTCGCTTTATTATTTAAGTATTTGCCGTGGACTGGTTGCTATAAATACTATAAACCATTTGGTTATCACAATTATTTTTCTCTAGAAAAGAATACGCTAAACTGTTATCTGAGACGACAGAGACATACTTCTGATATTCTTTAGTTGCAGCTTCAATGGTCTTAAAAATGGCTGATAATTGTGCGCTATTTGCCGACGTATAAGAAGGAAGTGAGTAAAGTACAACTTTAAGAATAGATTTAGCCTCATCTACGATTGTATTTACTGAATAGCAAATGGAAATCATATTAATAAAAACAACACTTTTTTGCCAAGAATATACGAATATATTTCAACAAATACAAGAATAAATATTTCTGTATCTAACATTTTTCGTTAAGAAGTTCATAGAATCGTCTCTTAGTCTAAAATGATTGTTTCTTCTTCTTCTTCCGTATTTTTTTGTCGTTAATCGATCGAATCATATGCATCACGCGATTCTCATGCAATATCTTCGTATCTTTATGAAATTTTATTGTCCGCGATTTAATTTATTTGTGATTAAATGCATGCGTGCAAGTATGATTCGTAAGGCAGTGTATGTTGATTTGTGCAAGGCTATCGAAATTGAAATTCAAATCGAAATGCGAATCGTATAAAATATCAACAGCAAACGTGAAAATATTATAATCTAAACGCCTAAAATATCACAAACTTACAATTAAGAGATGTTGTGTAAAAACAAGATAATGTAGCATAAGAATTATAAAATGCATAAAAAATATTGTGATAAATAGTATTAAATAAATTGTTTCGGAATTGTTTGAGTTGTGAAGCATGTAAAAAATTCGTTTTCACCCAAAGATACTATTATATATCCCGTTCAAAGTGCTGCCAATCGATGAGAAAATGCCTTGATCACGATCTGGAGGTGGTCGGTAATGCGGTGGTGTGACAAACGGTCTGAAATGTGGTCCATCGGTACGCTGCAATTGATAGAATCATGAATTAGTTAAACTGGATTTCAGATATAGTATTTGTCTGAGTCATATTAGATTATGATTGGTCAGTAAATGTGTGAGTGAAATTTTTTGAAATCTCAGAAAAAAGCAAATTCTTCCTCGTAAGAGTTTATTACAAAATGAAATTGAATTTAAATTGTTAGTTACCTGTTTATCTGACATGGCAAAATTATGGAATGTTATCATTGTATTATAGCCAAAATCATTTGCACTACTTTTAAGAAACTTTTAAGAAACTTAATATGATGCAAATGATTGATGTAAAGAAAATTACAAATCTATCAAGTTTATAATTATTGGAAGCATTTAAATAAAAAGTTCGATATTTAATATCTACACCTGATTTATCGTTACCAATCCTTTGTAAATGCATTCAAATGTTCTGGCATCCTTGAAACCAATCATTAAAAGGTCCATTAACACTGGTAGTACATCTGATACTATTCGTAGTACTTCAGCAAATAAAAATTGACAAATATATACATATTTAATAATACTTGTATGATACTTACATTGCACAATATTTAGAGAAACGAGAGCTATTATTGTTAATTTCAGAATAACGATAAATATATTCTATATTTTTATCAACATTGGTTAATAGGTGTAAGCATTCACAAACTATAGGACTAAAAGCATTCCATTCATGGATCTAAGAACTCTCCAGTGAATTCATTTAATCTTCATCGTTTTAAACTTTTGTCATTGTGTTCTAACAGATGAAGAAGGTGAAGGCGAATGAGGCTGAAATAAAGTCTACTTATTGATCACCGTCACCACTATGTCAAATGAATGGATATCTACGGTACCCAGCTGATCTGTTTTGTGCGTTAAGTAAGATCAGTTCATTTAGTGTGAAACTTAATACCACTTAGAAAAGAACGAAGAACAAACTAATGTTTCTGAGTATTTGATTGCTATAGAAACAAACTGATCAAATGTATAGTAATAAGGGTCAGCTGGTATAGTAAATATCCAATGACTTAACCACTTTCAAAGTTTGTGTATCAAAATGAAAACCATGCATTTAAAAGGCTAGTAAAAACTAATGAAAAACAGTTCTAAAATTGTTTTCAGCTTACATGACTTACTTTTCCGGGCTGCAACGTAACATTGAGTAGAGTTGGATGTTGTTCGACAACCATGAAATCAACTTCTTTCGGTATAAAACCATCAGCATATACCTGAAATAGATTTAATGCATAATTGACAATTCTTAATTCTAAAAAACTTTCGCCTTACCTCTAGTTTATAAACTCCCGGGAGCAAAATTCTCCAGAACTCTCCGTAACGTGTAGTTTGGAAGCCCACATCGCGACCTTTGATTTTGAGTGACGCTCGCTCTATTGGCGCACCATTCACATTCAATACAAATCCTTGAACACCTCGATGAGCTTCGGCGAGGAACTTAATAAGCGACTGCAAACGAAATATTTAGGGATAAATTTTATAAATATTTCTTGATTATTTTGATTCTATTTGATTGACTGACCAATTGGTTATCATCCCAGTAACGTCTTAATTCTGGAGCCGGTGGGAATTTGCAACATGATATTTCGAGCGTTACTTCCATGCATCCGTACCAGACGTAGTTGTAGTCCTGCATGCCACCAGTCAATGGATACCATGCCGCACCATTTGTTATTCCTTTGTCAAATGCTGGGAATGCTGATTTACAGGCAACTCCGCGTGACATCTTTTTATGGTTATTTGCATACGTAAGTGATAAGTGCTTGAATACATCATCGTCCGGTGTTAGGGAAGGTGTTGATGAATAACTTTGGAACACTGAACCCAAAGGACATGTTGGAAGAGAGAAAAACGAATTGTATTAATAGGTAAAGCATAAAAGAGGTGCAATGCAATATTTAAAGTGTCTAATGATAAATTGTTACTCACTGGCACATAGTGCGGAAGAACGACAAATCCCTGAGCGATTGCAAGCATTGAATGAAAACAATAATTTGACTTTGTTTATTTACTCGAAAAACTATTTATTTTTTTGTCTTTTTTTTCTGTATACTTAATTTAAGTTAAGATTTGTTTATGACTTAGGTAGATAGAGGTTATGTCAGATCTATGCACAGACAAGAAGGATGCTTTCACGTTTTTTTACGTCTAGTTTTGCACATGTTTTTTGAAAAAACCTTACGGACATCCATTTTTATGTGCAGTCATAAAAAACTCAATCTCATCTATACTATTTTTGAAATATTCACTCAAAAATGATAAGGCCATTATTTTAACGGAAATAGACACGTAAAAAATTAATTTTTACTTTTACACATTATCAAACTATATAACAGCTTGAAAATCGGCATCTATGTACAAGAACCTCATTTAATACTGGAGATATGAACAAAAAAAATTGAATGAAGCGAGCAGTAAATAAAATAAACGTAGGCAAAAACACAAATACAATGTGCTAACGACAAATGAACAGAATTTGTGAAAAATCTGCACAGTGTTATTAAAAAAAATGTTTTTAAACAGTGTTTACAAACAAAATATACAGTTGGTGGTTTTTAAAAATATCTTTCATTCCAAATTTCAAACCTGGAAAAATGAATGAAAGAAACCAATGCAAAAAAAAACTTGAGAAAAAGCTTAACACTAAGCCAACCCCTAAATGCCAGAAAAAAATCGTTTACGATCTAAGCCTCAATGATCTGAAATAATCAAGAGTGACTGTTGTAAGATCGGTAAAAAGTTGTAATAATCGCCATTTGCAGAAAAGAATTTGAAATTTATTTAAATGTGCTTTTGGTAATATAATAATCTATTTTTCGTTTTTTTCGTTTTGCAAGAAATGAATTGAAGAATGATGAAAAAAATGTCAAAAATATAAACCTACAGATTGCTAATGTCTAATTCAACCAAGCCGTATTCTGAGTCATCAGCTAGTTTTCCGTTGACATCAAGGCAATGTTGCTGAACTAACTTAGTACAAAAATAATTTTTTTCTATCATAAATTTAATCAACGCAGCCAGAAAAGTGATTTTACACAAAATAATTGTAACAGTATTGATGGCAGGGGTTCAAAATCAGGACCTCTAAAGAACTATACAACAGCAGCTCCTCATTTTAAATTACTGTAAGCTACCAATAGAGTACCAGTTTTTGCGGTGTTGATAGGAATTGATAGATAGATAAGATCTTTATTTAACATTTTTCGTTTGCTTAACCAAAAAAAAAAAATGACATTCAAGCGACCCAGGCTGCTAGAGTCTTTACATACTTTAATTAGAAGTTAAAGCTTTGCTATTAGAGAATTAATTTAATACTTAATTGAAATATTGGGTATATTGGGTGGTTGCATTGAACGTGTCGGTTTAGGGATGACTCATCTCTGTACCTCTGTATTTCAGAACTTCAGGTCATTTTCACCGAATCCATGTATCTTTCGAAAGGGAGATGTCTGAATTCATTAAAACTCTGAGTATCATTTAAATATATTCAGTATTGCGGGAAGCATTGAAGTATCAAGTTGGTCAATGAAACTGTGAAAGCAGGGAGTACTCTTCACTACGAGTTCAAATTTGGGACGAATACAGCGACGGCTACCCGCAACATATGTGACGCATTTGAAGACGATATTGTCTCAGGAGCGTTGTTTTGGATAAATGATACGCAGCTTATTGCTTATGTAGAGAATAGCCGCTGTCAAATTTTGCAGTAATTAAGCGTGTCAAATTTTGCAGGAATTAAATAAATAAAATTGACCATATCTTTATTCAGTGGAGATAAGCTTCTAGAACACTTGACGTCCATACATTTCGAGGAGCAAACTATGGCTCAAATCACTACTTGGTAAAACCCAAATATCGGCGTCGCGTCATATATCAAAGGCATATGTGACGAAGATCAACCCTTTTTGTAAGTTCGACATAAAAAAAAACTACAAAATACTTTGCAAAAGCCCTTGAATCGCCCTAACTACCATCGTACAAAATAACAATGGAGCCGGTTGACGAGGTCAGAATGGAGATGAGGACAGTAATCAAAACCGTTGCAAAATATGTGGTTAGATATGAAGACTCTCCCAAAGAGCCGAATGGTTTGACGACGAATGCCAGCTAGAAAAGAGAAATTAGGCATGCAAACAATTCCTCGAAAGAAGTACCAGAACAAAGAGAGAACATTATTAAAACTTCCGACAATTCAAAAGATGACGGAAACTTAACCAGTTATAAAACTAAACCAGCTTAAAAAGTAGTGAAGAGTTTAAGACGTGGATGACGAAGTCGGCAATATGACCGATGGAAATAACCAGATTAAGGAGAGGTGGGTTGGTTATTTTAAAGAGCTTTTTAATCCTGCACATAAATCAATAATATCAGAGCCAATACTTGTCTCTAGCGAAGTTCTAATATCCCCTTCAACGCTGGAAGAAGTCGAGTCTGTTCTAAGAAGCTAGAAAAATAATAGAGTGCTGGTCGTTACCATCCACAAAGTGACTTAGCACATCTGGAAATATCGTGGAAAATCTGCGAATCCATCATATGCCCTATCCATAAAAAGGAAGCAAACTATGGTGCAAAAATAACTGAGGAACATCACTAGTTTGTACGTCTTATCAGATTTTGACGTAAATATTAAAAAATAAGGTTTAAGTTTACCCTATTAAATGTCGGATTAAGCAAGGTGATGGCCTGATCTGGACACAAATATCATAGCTCAAACAGGAAAGAGAGAAAAGACATCCAGGAAATGCTGGTCCACTTCTGTCGTTGGATCGAGACAATTGTAGGCGCTATGTGGAAGAAGCATTTTCCCTTTTCCCTGGTAAAAGAAGTGAATCCGGAGAATTTGGTTACTTCAAAATCGCACATCGCATAAAAGGCCTTTCACAATATTACGCAGATCAATGCAATTATTTCAGACTCTATTATCAGTTATGTGGAGAAATATATCTTCACATCATAGATTTTTCTTAATTTTCCTTATTGTTACTTCTTATATATTTTTTTCTTATTTTTTTTAGCAAGACAAATTCTAACATCTCCGACTTATATCCATCGATATAATTTACTTGTGAAGGTTATAGAATTGTGATCATGGTTCCCTTCTTGTCTATAAATCATCATAGACAATGTATATCGTCTCTAACGCTTATTTCCCCGTATCAATTATTCTCTGCTTTGATAAGCTTTAGAGACAATATACGTTGTTTATGCTGATTTATAGACAAGAAGGGAACCATGATCACAAATCAATAACCTTTATGAGTAAATTATTTCGATGGATATGAGTCGGAGATGTTAAAATTTGTCACAACTAGCGTAAATAAAAGTTAATGATTTCCAACTGCAAGTGGTCACATCAGTCAAGTATACACTGTGAGCTGGTGTTTGATGAGAATCAGTGCATGCTTTCGAAACCACTTTGTTAAATAAAATGTTGAATATAAATAAATTTTTTTTTCAATTTTAATCATCCCGCAAAAACATTTCCAAGAATTGAAAGTTTGGTTAACAGAATACAAATACGACACCAAAGTCGAAGTTTGCCATTCGACACATATATTTTATAATATAAACAGCATCAGTTTTTGAACTTTTTAAATAAAATTAAATAATTGATACGATTTTTTGAGGACACATTGAGCCATGATTGCGGTAAGTTGATAACAGGGTAATAGTCACTTCTACTTATTTTAGCAACAACTTTCCTGATGGCACATTTTAGAAAAGCTATCTGCGAGTTTGACTACAGAGTTTAGATGCATCTCTAAATGCTTTAAGCAATCATATAGTTCACAATATCATTTCCAAACTTAATTAGGGATCATACACATCAGACTATCGATATTTTAATTCTTCATATATATTCATTTAGCACAACGAATGCTAAAATCGCGACATTATAGCGTCATATGTATCTTTTTGATGTTCAATATCAATAAGAAATAACTAATTAAAAGTTGTCGCATTTGGATTTAATTAATGTATTTGCTGGTTTGAGCCATTCTGTTTAAAAGACCGCCAGACTTATGGGTCATCTACAGGTTAGTGACGTGCGCTTGCAACAATTTTATTACAATTCAGCGAGTTTGCTTATTTCTCGGTGAATAAGTTTCAAGGTTATGCTTGCCCACATTTAATTTCATTACCTGCCAAAAATAGGAAAATTGAAACTAACCGACAAATCGATTATTTTCTTAGCTACTCGTATAATCTCACTGCTTTCCAAATTTTGTTCAGCATTGAGTATCCTTGTTGTTTTACTATTTTGCTTTAAAAAATCACTTTTTCAATTATCTATACGATTCCAGCTCTTGATCTCCTAAATTCAATGCTAGTCCTATTTTCGGATAGCAAAAAAAAAAAATTAATTTCGATTTCCAATCAGCAGTTTTTCCCGCCTATTTCCTATTTTCTAGTTATTTTCCATATAAACATCAAATAATCGAAAGTGATTTTCACTCAATAAACAATGAACTTTATTACGATCACTCATGCAGCACTTGCACATCAACTCGAGTTCATTATAGTCACTGAGCCTCAACATGGAAAATGAAATTAAAAGATTTTATACCCAGATCTATACGAGTATGTATGAAGAGTGCGTATAATTACTACAGCTGAACGCAGTTTGAAAGTAAGCGTGATTCTCGGAGTCGATCCATATTAGCGATATCTGATTGCCTTTTTCTAAAACTCATCATACACATGACAACAATAATGCCAGCCAACTTTCAACCAATCATTAGCTAGGTGATGTTTGTTTGCTTGATTCGATACGATCCGATATGATGACTACTTTCACCTGTTTGCAAGTCACAGGTGAAAAATTCCGAATAGATGCGTAACGCTACGTGCCCTTAACTGTATTAGTTGCAGATATTATATGCAGGCTTGCGAAAAATAGAAATTTTAATAATGAGCTCTGCAATTTGCATATTTGAAGCGCAATTAGTGTGTGAACTTAATTTGCGGATGGTTATCTCAAAAACATGTTTTTGTTTTTTTCAATTTTCCATGTTGCAGGAAACATGTTGATTTGCATACTTTCTCAGGGAGTTTCAAAGCTTAATTTAAAATAACTGTTCATTGTCAGCTGAAAAGACTTACTGGCATTCGGTGTATTGTCAAATGGATAGCTAGCGACTAATGCTCCGCCGTGCAGCGATCCACTCAGAACGAACTGAATTTTCGAGATCCAGTCTTTGACAGCATCGGTTTCCGGTTGACCACGATTGTTGTTTTGTTTGAAATAGTCGGGGAAGTTTCTATTCAAATCGAATCCGCGCGAATTGTACCTGAAAACAATTACATGTATTTTTGTCTTCACAACTTTTGATGACTCCTTACCTTCCTTGTGCGCCATCACAGCTTCCTTCTTTCGAAACAGCATAGCCATCAGGATTCATCGACGGCAATATATGAATGCGTGTGTTGTCCAGAAGCCACTTGATATATTGGTCAGATTCATAGTTCGTTACAAGGTATTCAATTAAGTGCAAGAGTAATTCTCGACCAACAGGTTCGTTGCCATGTATGTTGCCGACATACTTAACATCCGGTTTTCCAATCATATGCTCGTATGGTGATGATGATACGACCATTACCCACAAATCGCGACCTTGAATTGACTTACCAATCGAATAGAGTGCCGTTAGATTGGGATATCTTGCACTGGTTGCTCTAAAATGATTTAAACGGGTTTAGATCAGGGCAGGATGGTTATTAAATGGTACAGAGGAAGTTATAACATGAGCAGTAGGTTATTCATTCACTTGATGGACATTTTGCCTATAATATTACACTCAATATGTCTTGATAGATCATTTTCAGAGGAATCTGATTCAAGTAAAAATTGATTTTAAGTTTGTGAGACATTGAAGCGGAAAAAAATACAAGAACGTTAAAAGATACTGCATAGAATTCTTCAATAAGGACATATCGGGACGAAGGCGTCATTTGATTGGGCTGAAATTTTTAGGATATATTATTGTATATCTGAAACATTAATTTTACTTAATGTGAGTTATTGCTAACGTTTTGACGCTGGCGGCCATTTTAGTGATATTTGAAGTACTGTTATAATTTTAATCAATTTTCAAAAAACCAAGTTTACTAGCTGAATTTTCAAATTTGCATACATTAACCCTATGTATGCACTAGACGCTCGCTAAGAGTAGTGGAAAACTGGCTCCAAAGATTATTTGACTGAAATCGAACTTCATAGTTCAATGGAAATACAGATTTGGAACATATTTCAGTCTGATATCTCAATTTCTTAAACTTGAAATTGCTCTTTTTACTGGAAAAGTCTATACTATATCAACGATCACAAATTGTACAGATAAATACATAAAATTATTATTATTCTAAAGTGTGCTCGGAGTTCCCAGATCACAGAAGTAATCAGAAGAATAGCTACATAGCCTTAAGTGGAAGAGAGCATCACATGCTAATGGTCAAAAAACATTTCCCCCATAAATTTTTTCCTCAAATGTTTTTTTCTATTTTGTTAATTTGTTAATATCAATAAAAATTCGAGCTCAACCTTCTGTCACTAGACCGATTATTTCTACCATATTCACTGCTGATCTTTCTATTTCAGCAAGCCAACCTCAAGTCCAAGTCCTCTAATATGCTGTAGACAACCTCTTATTTGCAAGGAGCAGAGACCAACTCAAAGCAGCGAAGAGTCTGGAATACTAGTTGGCAGGACTAAGTCTTTACTTTGACCAATGGAGCATCAGGCAATAAGTCACAACTCTATGTATTTTGCAATCCTTCTAAGTATCGAGGTTCCCAAACTATTTACAACAAGACCAAAAAATTCGCTGTCTCTTTCGGAAAATATCTGTGGGCTATTTCAATCGTATTGGAAATCTTCTTATATCACACCAATTTATAAATATGGCGATAAACGTTTGATTCAAAATTAAAGAGGCATCGCCATTTGATCCGCAAATCTTAGACTATTCGAAAAAAATCATTTATTTTATTTATTTATTGTTCCCTCTGGTCCACGCTTCACTGAACGATCAGGTGCGTGGGATTAGGAAAGGTCGTTCTACTCCCACTAATTTTATAGTGTTTGCATTCGGTGTTTTATGCAAAACAGAGATAGGTGATCAACTTGAAGCAGACTAAACAGAAATATCGGAGGTTTTATCCGGCATTCCTCCTTTGCTATATGTCATCAAGCGACTATCAGACGCTTCCTTTTTTTCAATCAAAACTGAGCTCTCTACACAATTGGTCCTCCGCGAAGAAGCTCCCTTGAATATTGCCAAACTTCTCTCGCCAAATTGCACGCGTTCATTATAAGTACTGCCGTAGTAACACTGCAATCAGTAGGATTGACAACTGCTTTGCTGTGGTCAACAGCACCTGTCGATGAAGTGGCCAAATCAAGCATGCATATTCAAGGATTCTTATATTTGTAAGACATCAGTGCTATTAATGCAGTTTGACTATCTGTGAAAATGTTGATTTTAGCATCTTTAGTTCCTTTGACGTGATTACTTCTGCGGCTTTTGGTATCGTTAAGATCTGTGATTGGAAAATACCACAGTGATTTGGTAGGCTGAAGGATGTTTCTATATCGCGGTCTGTAACACCTTTTCCTGCAACTGTTTGCCCATTACTGCTGTGATCTAAGGATAGTGACTCAAAGTAACATGATTCCCTAAGCATAGCAGGAACGTCTTTAAGACAGAGGTCAAAGAGGGGAAGATGAAGCAAAAAGTTTAAAGCAGACGAAGCAGTCTTGGTTAAGATTCATACTAGTAGTGTAGAGAGCCACCAATCACTGAGCTTCAATCACTGCAGATGACAGAGTGGGTGTTAATTGCGCGGAGGTTTTTCATAATGGCTGGATGCATGAACATTATTGAAGATACCTTCAACCAATTTCCTTTTATATACGTGTTTTGGCCTCTCGAAAGAGTTCCAGATCTGTACTTTTTGTCGTCTCAAAAGTTTAGCAGCACACGGCATTTACGCATTACGTTTCTCTAACCTTTTTTTTGCATCTAAGTGTAACGGTTGTGTATTTATAGAAAAAAGAAAAAACACAAAGGGATACGAAAATATTAAAGAGGTAGGTAAAATAAAGTAGGCGACAAGGAAGAAGAGTCATATTTCAACATAAAATTTGGGATGCTGTCAAAATTAGGAATCAAAATGTTTTCCATTTTATTCGACAATGCTTCATTGGTGTGTTTGTCAATAATTGAGTCCCTCATTTTCAGACCAGTGCCTGGGAACATCATCGGGCTATTGTATATTGGATTAGTGTTAATATTACTTACAATACGAAGGACTCTCCTTCGTATTGCATAGTTTACGGAAGTGGTTAGCGAACTAATTACCTATAGTTTGCTACCTTCACCGGGGATGCATCACGGAACTTCTGAGAACTAACAAAATCATCTGGATGTTATTGATATTTTCTGGGATAGTATTTAATAAGCGAGGGAGGTAATCGAATTGAATAATATGCGATAAAACACGTTAAAAGTTCACATGTTGAGAGTAATAAAAAACAAGAAAATTCAGCAGAACCTCATCGCAGTAAAACATATTCAATACTTAGAACGATTTAAAAACCAATCGACCATAGCGAAAGTTTTTAAAGATTTCGTTTAAGATTTCGTTTCGTTCGTGGTGGAAGCATTCTTTTGGCTAGAAAAACACCTGCAGTATGGAAACATGATCCGCACAATTCAAAACTCGATGGGTGTTTAGCTCTTATGCAACTTTCCAGTGAAAATTGCTTCCAGTTTGGCTAGTTTACCACGTTCTATTCCACTCTACACCCGCACTAATCTTAAACACTTTCATGGTCTGTTACTAACTCAATTATTTTAGATACATTTTACAGAGGCAAAAATGATGAATAAATACTAGAATATTCGAACCCAAAACAATCCAACTCACCTTAAAATCCGTGTCATTTCGTCATGGTTGTGATACGCGAAATCCAAAGCATTCGAATCCGGTGAGTAGATTCTCGCTTGTGCAACTTCATAGCTGCCGTTGTTAGTCGGTTGAGCTAAACAATGAAATGTAAACACCACCAGTAGCGTAAAAACAACTCGATCTATCATTTTGATAGAAACTATTTGATTTTCTGTAAATATAGAAAAAAACATAATTCAGTAACCGGTCATTGTTTTTGTTCCCAATGATTATGAGCATTTCAAAGAACTTTTTATGTTATTTTTATTTTCGTAACTAAATAATCATTCGAGAGTTCTTTTTGTTATTGTCAGGCTTATATTGTTTACCCTCTTCACTGGCTGTAAACATCTGTCATGACCTTGATCGGGAAACACCTAGCTAACACTGCCATTGTTATGTGATTACTTTTTAATAAGGGGATCCTCTTAGCCAATAAAACAGAAATTATGCATACTGAGTTGAAATTGTTGCAGCAACAGGTGTAGGAAGATATTTCTTACATCTGCAACCAACATCACAACTGCTGCAGAAAATTTTACACTTCTATTTCAAATGAAATCTCATTGCTTCGATATTAAGTCTCGCCAATTATTAAAGTCTTTGTTTTTATGTTTTGCAGAATTCACGCTTCAGCTCGTGCATGTTCGCGTTGTTGTAGAAAAAAATGCGATCGACTATGATTATCTATAGTTTTCTAATAATTTTCTTGTTTTTCTTTGAGTAAAGCTTGTCGCCCTGTGAGCCGTTTCAGCGGTTTGAATTTACTTTTAGGCCGTTGAGAAAGTTAGATCTTTGGTAGAACCAGCTGAATTGCTGCCGAAAGGAAATTCCACTTGTCACACTTAAAACAATAAATGAAAGTGAAAATGAAAAAGAAAAAGAAATCATACGAAAACAAAGCAACAGCTTAAAAAATGGTTTTGATCAGAGATAATGTCTTGTTTACACTTGTGAAAACATTCGATTTCTTTCGTTTTACCAAGAGTTTATGTATGTATGCATACAAAATATTTGTTTTGCTGAGCGAAATAGGTACATAAGAATTTGATGAATATTTTCATATTGATTGTTAATTTCGTAAAAACAGAAGTGATCACAGTAAATAAATTTGGTTTCAATGATTTTTTTTATTTCAAAAAAATTGTCAGTGAACTCAAAGGCTTTTATGCAAGTCCATTGGTAAGATTATAATCGATCTGCGTTAGATGAATGTGATCATCAATAGAATAAATGAATACCATTGAATATTCAAGTCAAAACCCATTTGGAAAAATTAAACCATAAAGAGTCGGGATTGAATAAAATTGGTATAAGATTATGTAAATAGCAATGAACTTTTTCACATAATATCTTTAACAGTTAATTTATGTGAATGCAATGTAAATAAGTTGAATTTTCGAAATGGCTTTGAAAATTCTATTTGAATGGCTCTGGAATCAGACTCTGTGTAGTAGTAATGGAATGTTAACTTGGAAATATGATGCTCGCTCATAAGTTTTGCGTTTGTCTTCCACGACGCCAAAAATGATGGAACATGATACATATATTTGAATTCAATATCGAAAATGGAAGAAAATGTATCCAGATATTAATTTTCTAGCAAATATAATGTGAAAACTGTTCATTTCATTGTTTCTTTGGGTTTTCAAAGCTGCTGAATTTTTAAGCTGAACGATATTTTCAAATGGAAATTTAATTCTGCAAGATGAAGGATAAGACTATTAATTTCTGTTCTTGTACAATGCAACTCAACTATCGCATCTGAAATATTAGTTTATTTTTTGCCAGTAATACCACATTGGGCGCAAAATCTTTAGAATGATTTTAAATATGATTCCACTATAATTCATATAGCTAATGAATCAAATACATTCTAGCATATGGTATATCTGCCGATCTGCAGAAACCTTTCTATTAAAAAGCATTCAACACAACAATCTCAAAGATACGGACTAATAACAAGCTAGTGTTTTTCATTTTCAAATAACATAATTTGTTTCATAGAAGCAATGCACTCTGAATATTTAAATATGTTACATTTTCATCAATTTTCAATTCAGTAATTAAATACAATGTATTTGTCATGCCCTTGTCTAAACCTGTCGAGTGAATAATTTCCAATTTACATTTTCAATCGATTATTGTAACCCAAATGTTTTTCACTGCACATCCTCTTATTGGTCTATTAGCTTGGCTTTGATGTATTTGGTGAATTTGATTTTACTTCTGCTATCCAGTTTAATTGCCAAAAATTTTTATATATGCGCAAAATTCACGATTCTTCTAGTCAATGAAATCGGAAATTTTGATAGATCATTCTCTTTTCAAGACTTTCGGATCCTTCTGGGACTTTGCAGGCCTTCGCATTTGGTAATATGACAAAATTCACATCCAAAGCAGCCGGCGATTGGACATAATACCAGTACTCCATTAATTGTCACATTAAAGTTTTAGTGGCGAGTAGGCATAACACTAGTGTTTCAGAAAATAAGGAAAAGAATACGGCAAGTAAAAGAATAATGTAATAATTGATATCGCCTTCTTCCATATGTGTCTCCATACCGGCATAGCTAAGCATTCGCTTCAAAGGGTAATCCCCTGAGCTTTGGCATTATCATAAATAGAAAAAAAAAAGTCATATTGATGTTGACTAAAAAATACACACATCGGTATGCGGGCAACCCTGTAGCTAAAAAATTAGGATAAAGCTGCCAGCTGTGGTAATTTTTAAAAGCTCACCTCGGGACTCGACTAGCCATTTTTGCTGCCATATCCGATGGCACCGACTGTCAATTTATGACATGCCATCTGATACGTGGGCAATTCCATGGCATGCCATATAATTTCGAAAATGTCTCGGAACGGTGTCTTATGTTGTGCTTCATTTGCGCGTTGAATGCTCTTAAAAAGTTATTTGAAGTGGAGAGCGAAGGAATTCTACTGTGGATGAAAACTCCGCGTGAAATTTCAGATGAAGGCGACATTATTATATGATTTGCTGGGGTACGAGAAGGGATGGGGTAGAAGTCATTAAAAAAATTCCGCCGATCATCAATAAGTAGTTCCATTTAGTTACTCATCCTCCAAAGTTGATATTATCACTGTTTACAAAATTTTATTTTATTATTCAAAATTTCCGCATCAGAATTATACTTTTTTGCAATTTCCCACCATTCCATATTCTTTAAACTACTTTAATTACTCAACCAGATCTTAAAAACCCTGTAAATTCAGTAGTCCTATATTTACTTATAAGAAACGGAGCATAACCACGGTTCAACGCCATTTTGAATATCAAGAGCTGTCAAAATATGGCCAGACTGATGGCGAAGCAAATGGCATACCATAAGGCCTGCCATAAAAGGTCTGTTCGCGTACTACGATTAATTGCAATTAATTGCAATGAAGCCGTTTTTGCACTCCGTTTTACTGAATACTGAAAATTTCCCCTCTTTCAGTAAAATTCAGTAGGATGTGAGCTACTGAAAAATACTGAAAACTGTCAAACGGTTTTTGGCGTAATGTTATTATGAAAGACGATTATTTTTGTAGCGATAGTTTATCGCCGCTTAGGATGACTTTATAATAACTTTTGTTCTCCCAAAAACCGACAACTGACCCCTTTGTTTGTCAATTTTCAGGAAATGCAATGAGAGCGTTTTCGTACTTTTCCTGAATTTCCCCCACCACATGATTCAGGAAAATTCAGTAAAATTCAGTGACTGAAAGTACGCGAACAGACCTAAAATATGGCATGCCATAGGCCACCTCCATTAGTCATTTCCATGGCAAGTTAAATGGCATGCCATGAGAAATGGCTATTGGAGGAAAATAAAGCTTATGCCCTATTTCTTCCGATACAATCATGAAGTTAAAAAGAAATTCATACAGCAATAAGACCTTATAATGAGTCAGGTTTGGCAGAGATTCTGTTGAAAAGCTATGACAGTGCTGCTAGCTATGGGCAATTTTATATTTATTTTTTATTTCTTTATTAAGCGACGTTATTATTAAATTTCCAAATGGTCTTGATCGATGGGTTGCCAATACAAGGCAGCCAGTAAACTGATTTTGATGTGAAGCACTCGTGGTACAATTTTGGCTGCAGGGCTGGTCAAGTATTGACTGCACTGAGTATTTTCATCATTTACATATGTCACAGGAGATGCTGCTTTGATAGTTTTCTAAGATAAGGATTTGATAGTGAAGCAGCAAGTGTTTTATTTTCCTAAATTTTGAAATTCATGCGAATACTAGCCCTGAAAATCTTTCTACCCTATGAGTTTCAATGCAGTAAAGGTTATTGAATTGTGATCATGGTTCCCTTCTTGTCTATAAATCAGCATAGAAAACGTATATCGTCTCTAAAGCTTATCAAAGCAGAGAATAATTGATATGGAAAACTGGATCGTTTTGCGTTTATAGACAAGAAGGGAACCATGATATCAATTCAATAACCTTTAC
Organism: Nemotelus nigrinus; assembly: GCA_947369275.1. Classification (NCBI taxonomy): domain Eukaryota; kingdom Metazoa; phylum Arthropoda; class Insecta; order Diptera; family Stratiomyidae; genus Nemotelus; species Nemotelus nigrinus. Next base: position 9,085,666 of record OX376374.1, read on the forward strand.
AAGTAAATTATGTCGATGGATATAAGTCGGAGATGTTAAAATTTGTCACAACTAGCGGAAATAAAAGTTAATGATTTTCAACTGCAAGTGGTCACATCAGTCAAGTATGCACTGTGAGCTGGTGTCTGATGAGAATCAGTGCATACTTTCGAAACCACTTTGTCAAATAAAAATTTTCAATATAAATAAATTTTTTTCAATTTTAATCATCCCGCAAAAACAATTCCAATTCAATGCAGAGTTTGGATTAAACTTGAAGTTCAAAACAGGTTGGAATTTTGCGATAAAAGTCAGTTGAAAAGATAGTTATAATTTTTTCCTCATAAAATTAGATGCCAGTAAAATTTTAGAGTATTTTTGAAGTCAGCCTTGTTTGACTTATGTTTTAGAGCCATGTACATCGCAAAATTATTAACAACAATTTCAGTTACAAAAGTGATTGCATAAGAGTAGTTTTCAACGTTTTTTTTAAATTGATTTTTTAAATATAAACGAGAAAAAGCTTATTTTTTTATGTACGTATTTAAATCAAATTATTTTGAATTGGCATTTTCTGAGGTATTGACATAAGTTCAAATTTTACTAACGTTCGCATTTGAAAAAGTTGCTCTTGTGACTGTAACTATTGTTAAACTCAATTTATTTACGTATATTTTAATTGGGATATGGGCAACATTAGATTTAAAGCCACCATAAACGGACAAACATATGCGAACCAGTGCATTTGTTGTTGTTAATAGTGTTTACTATATATCATAGGACAGACAATTTAAAATTTAAATTTGCCAGAAGATCCTTCATAGGAAGATTGAGACATAATTTTTAAATTCAATTTACATTTTGCAGCTTTGCTTCTGGTTCTAATTTTATATAGAATTTATGGTTCGTTTATAAACCTTTTATTCTTAAATACGTTTCGGCTTTTCGTATGAGTTCATAAAAATTTTTTACATTTGTGAATTTAGCAAACAAATATAAGTTTAGTCTCTTCGTTTCTTTTTTGGTACGAGTTTTATGTTAGATAAAGTTATTTTCTCACTTTAGCAGAGTATGTTCAGCGACATTTACAATCATTTAAAATAAACTACAATCACTTTACAGCCAAAATTGATGAAACTGAATTTGATTTGATGTCTTCGATCATCTGAAAAATTTATTTGACCATTTATATGCTTCATTTATCATTGGGAATTGAATTAGTGCAACAGAAAAATATGTATTTACGGAACAATACGGAAAAATATTCATTTTCAGGAAGTAATCGAGTAAGAATTTGATCAAATTTTGATTAGAGTATCGAATTATATCGAAGACTTTTAGGGTCTTCAGATTTCAAAAAATGTAAAAATGAAAATAGGAATTAAATCAATCAATTACCACCATTTATGAAAAAAATCATTTCTGTTTTGAAATTACACGGTCTTATTTGTTTTAATTTCATTCAAAAATTAGTAAAATATTGAAATATATCATATTAGCACGACATTTTCGCGCGATTTCTAAAATTGTAAGACTCAATTTAATGTGGAGTATTATGCGCCTTTTGTAGTATTATATTTTACGATAAGCCTTATCTTCATCATGTAGCGTGTGAAATGTATAGGTCTATACCGAACTACCGATTGTTATACCATTGATGGTAATGAAAAACATAAAACTTTACATTAAAATTCAACAGCTATGTACCATAGCAATTCTATGACTGATTGGGTTTCTATTGCACGTTTTAACAAATTAATATAAAGTATAAATTATATATATGTAATTGCATTAATCCTCAAGGTACTCTTAGATAAGTAGGCATAGTATTATTATAGACTGTTGAGTTCTATCAATGACGACAGAGCAAGTTGTATATATTTTAAATGCGAAACGTGACTAAATACTTCGTACAAACAGTACAATGAACTGAAATCGAAGTAGTACTCTTTGTCGTGATTTTAAACTTTGCATGTGAGCAACTAGCTAGCAAAATCTCGATTCGCAGTTGATTCGATAATTGAGCTTGAGAAATACTCAGCTATCGTTGTGGGGTTTAGTATGTACCATCACTTAAATGTTTACCTCTTCTATATACCACAAATTTATGCCACATATATTTAGTATAATTAAAAAAACAATATATTTTCAAAGTTTTCACCAACCTCCTCAATCTAATATATTCTCTTAAATTATTTTCGCTAATCAATTAACCGGAAAAACGACATTTCAGTGATGCATAAAGTAGAACACTCAAGTGTTTCGAAAAGTAGCAGCAAATATCAAGTAAATCAAGCTTTCTCATAAAATTTCAAGTGCACCATCTAACCATGTATGTATGCATCGTGCAAATGAAAAGACTAATTCAAAGTCACACAGTACGCAAATAATGCAGAAAAACAAATCAAACATGAATACGCAATGCGAACGTCCTGGATAAACCAGATGAAGAGAAAGCACCGTGTTAGTCAGCATAATGCCTGATTGTTGATTATGTATGCATTTCCTTCCAACAGGTGACTGCAATGTGCAAGAAACGGGGCAGAATGGATTTAACCCTTAACCTTGACCCAATCATAAATATACCTCGTCGACGGTCCCGTACTGGCGAATCTACTGCAATTTTCTCGACAATGTATGACTGCGACGTGAATGACGTATACGATTTCAGCGAAACTCAAGTGCCCGAGCTGGAGCCTAATTAAAAATGCACTGCTTTTCGCCACTCCAGGTAAACAGAATCTTCAGCTAATTTCTTCTCTGCGTTGTTTCGCGGGAAGACCAGAAGCACTGACCGACCGCACTATGTCACTGTACCAGTTCGTGATGTTAAGAACGTTCCACAAGTGGTTTGCGTTGTTAATTAGGCACAGAATGTAAATTAGTGCAGCACTATCAGATCTTGCAATTCTATGCACCACAAGGCGGTTAACTTTCGAAAGGTGTCGATTTTGTCACGATACCTCTGCGGGCACAGTCTAACCGGATGAGTGGGAGGCCGATTTTCGGCTGTGACACTTTACTCGATTACAAACAATATCTTCAACGCCGCGAAAACTGTTTCTTGTACTTAAGGTATAACTGTACTGGCAACAAGCATCTGGAGAAATCACCTAAAGATATTCGAACTGAGGCGCGTAACCATTATAACCGGAAAGTATTTTTCATTTCAGTACACTAAATGTATTTCACACCATCAAACTGCACGCTAGTACACTGTATCTTGCCTACGATTCGTCTCGCGGAAGATGTTCACCGGAGAAAATGCGAAAACGCCCAATTATTAAATACAATAAAGACTCCACCGATAGTGTGATAGTAACTGAAGAAGAAGTCTGAAGAAATGTCGACTTTCTTCTTCGAAGGTGATTCAGCTACGACTAACGTTCGAAAAACTCAACAGAAGATTTTAAACTAACTGAATGGTGCTGAAGCTAGCTGGTAGCACACAGTTCCGTCACGCTAAGAAACTTTGGATTGTATACAATTTCAGGCGTGGAAGCACAAGAATCGTGAGCCGATTGCATGGATTCCACCCATGGCGGTTATAAACAAATGAAAGCTTCTAATAAGCTTTCGATTCAAGATATTTTCGCAATAAAAGATAGAATGGAGAAATAATGAATTAAACAGTTGGCTACAAAATTCGCGACTGATTTTGTGGAGCTATGAATTAGTTGGCTGAGTAGTTATATTGTCACAGACTGTAGAAGTATATGGATGAAAGTGAGAATTTCCTATGAATGAATATGATTTCTATATATTTAATACTAGACTTAAGTTAGGTAGTAGATAAAAAATTAAGTAGTTCATATTGTTCGCAATAAAAGATTGCTTGAAATATATCAACTTTGTTGTCCCTAACTACCATTATTATTGGTTACATAAGGTGGGCTGCAGTTTGCTTCCATATCGTGGACTGCAGAGTAAACCACAGCACTCACTCCTGCAATCGTTTTGGCTCCACCCGTGCAGATGCTAAGGGCTAGTGTGCAATTTTCTTTGAAGAAAAGAGTGGGGACCACGTAGTCAGTGCATCTTTCGTGCACCTGCCTAATACTGTAGTGGCCAAAGGATCTTGACTCGTAGTGTACCGATTCCTAAAGTGTGGGAACAGCCTTTGCGGCAGTGCCTCTAAAAAAGAGTTCAAGGATGGTAAATGAAGTAAAACATTTAACGCAGACGAAGGAGTCGTGTTGAAGGCACCTCTAGTAGAGAGAACCACCAATTGCTGAATTCTGCTGGCCGTGTCAGCAAAGGTGATTTAAATTACTGGCCACCAAACCAGACAACTGTAAATAAAGATTGGCTCTGCTATCGCCATGTGGACCCAGTACTTTAGAGCAGAGCTGAGGCTCCATGTTTTACTCAGTGTCCTCTTATTGGCGTTAATCTCGTTGCTTGTCCTCCTTACTCTTTTGTTCAGATATACCTTCCACGCAAACCTGCTTTTCGGAATCAGACAAGTAATCCACTACAGGTCGTTGAGGTTTCGTGGAAATATTGTTGATAATGCGCTATTTGTACTCTTGGTCGTTACAGCTTAGGTGTATGAATGGAAGACCGCTAAAGGAGCATTGAAATATCGTCAAGAGTGAGAAGCGTAGTCGTTTCGTCGGGGCGAGTGCGTTTCAAGCGTAGCGCAGTGCAGTCCTCAAGCCGAACTTGGTTATTTGTAAAAAAATGTTTTTGAAAAAGTGTGGTCGGAAGCTGACAGAAAATTCAACCTACTAGTCAGAAATAAATAAAATATTCTTTAATTTTACATAGCTTTATGTTATTTTACCTATTTTACGGATACGTTTCATTGTTACAAAATACTATTTTACATATTGTTACATATATTTTTGATGCACTTACATTCTCATATATTTTCATTTTCATTAAATGTAAAATAATTTCAAAAAAATAGTAGGAGAAGAATAATCAACGTAAAAAGTTTAAAAATTTTACTGAATTTTTAAACTTTCTACGTTGATTACGTTGATATAAATTTACAAGTAGGGCTTCCACTGTCAAGGCAGTAATGCTGTAGGAGAAATAAAATTGTTTGTTGAGCATTAACTACATCATTTCAAGGGCTGTAAACATGTTGGTTGTGGCTGTGCACGGAATGCCTTGAATGAAAGTTGTGGAAATTTTGACGCTTCTTTGACGACAACTTGACGACCCAAGTGCGAACGTGAAACGAGAGTGACGACAATCATTTTTTTGCACGATTGGCGATTGTCAAACACATCTCTCATGTATCGCATGGGTAACGAACCGTGTGGGGACTACTTTAGTCTCTGACTTAAGAGTTAAATACTTAGTGTGCGTAGTTAGTACTGAATCTAGAGCTGTCCAACGCCAAACTTATTTCAGGTATTTCCTAGTGAAGAATATAAGATCCCTTTTATCGGAGTTGATGAAAAGACTCACGGTTTTTTTCCACCTATTAACAAGCTCCAGTGCATACTCGAAGAGCTGGGCAAGTTGATGCGGAAATCTTCCCAAGACTGTACAGCAGATCTCAAATTGGGATTTGGAGTATACCCGAATTTATGAGCTTTCGGCCGATTTAGATGTATGCTTGATTTACGAATACCGGTTTTTTGCTAAGTGCTTCTGTGTGAGTTATATGGCTACACGAAATTCGGATTAAAACCGGTTTAAAATCCCGATTTCGTGTAACCATACAAATTTGTTCGGCGGCCTGGCTTACAAACACATATGTATATTGTGGTGCGTTTTCAAAAGGGCGTGTAGAGAAATGGAAATTTCCAATATGGTGGCTTCTGGGACATGAACTATTTGCGATTATGGTTATGTGGTGTAGGCATTTGGCGGCAGCGAGTGTTTCAGTCAGTTTATAGAAGCTGATTTCTTTCTATGAGAGAAATATATTTCATAGCATATTTGTGTCTACGAAATGTCTGGTGGAGATACCAAATATTATGATATTTTATTAAGCCACCATATTGGAAATTTTCCTGTCAGTACACGCTGCTACGAAATGAACAGCAATTTTCAGAAGTCGCCACATTGGAAATTTCTTTGCGTGGGAACGCCCATACGAAGTGAATACCTATCGTCAGAAGACGCTGGTGGAAATCTCCTGGGATGTACATACTCACACGATATGAACAGCGACCGTCAGAAGTCGCCATATTGAAAATCTGACTACACGTAGGTGCTGACACGAAGCGAGCAGCGTTCGTCAGAAGTCACCATATTGAAAAAACCCATGTACGTACATAGAACTATCGTACATAGAACTATCGAATCGGGTATACTCCAAATCCCAATTTGGGATGTCGTTCAAAAAGCCTCTATGATCGTAATGTCATTGGCGTAGGCCACAAAGATAAGTTCCTTGCTTTCCAACCTCTTTAAAATTGTATTTGTTACCTGGTTCCACAACAGAGGGCAAAGACTCTAGTTTGGAGTGTTCCTTTATGATATGCGCTTCTTCGGATTCTACTAATAAGAGCCTTTGCTTAAGCATGTTGCATTATCAGCTGTATATACCAAGGCAAGTGTTGGTTTCGCGAAGGCCTTCCAAAATGGTTGCTATATGGACAGTTTTGAAGGCACCTTCAATGTCCAAAAAGATCCCCCAAAGTTTACTTGTGATGAAGTGCCTTTTCTATTTCAAGAACTAGCATTTCGATAGCCACAGATTTCGGGCCCTCGATAGTGTTGAGTTCTAAGTTTTTCCTTAATGTAGGGATCTAAAAATCTTTCGAACTCTTTAAGGAACAAGGAAGTTAGGCTAATTGGCCTGTAGTCTTATCGGGTACACATGGTTGTTTAACTGTTTTAGGGTAAACGTAACCTTTGCAGCCCTCCAGGCTCCAGGTACATGACTTAGCACTAACCAACCTTTGTAAATTGGTATAACCGAGGATGTGATGAGCATTTCCCTCTTCTGGCGCATGCCAAATTTTATCCAGACCTTGGTGTTAGATGGTCTAGACTAGTGTGTCTTAGCACGCTTGTTTTCTTTGTTAAAAAGGTTAATTTTCATCCGTTTAATTCACAAGCATTTTGATGAAGAACGAAATCGCATGTACGGAGCTCTTGGACGACAGTCAACTTGGGCGGATAAAAATTGAGGTCCGTGCGCAAAGTCAATATCAGTTTTTGCATACTTTCATTAGAGAAGTAAGCGTGATGTTCATTTAAATATTTTTGGCATGAAAAACACCTTTAATCAGATATGGCTCTGACTCTACAGTTTGGGTGATTCCAGTTGAACAAATTCTATTTAACAATAGATAACAATTTAATATAATAACAATTTAATACATTCTGTAAGAACATATCAAATTACCATATCTCGGGACTGATTTATACCATGAAAAATTAAGAAGCTAAAATATTACGCAATCTAGCGGCAAAATAATTTTTGGAGCATCTACAAATCAGATAAGCTTATCCGTTTGTTTTTTAGTGAATTCCCAAAACATATTTTCGTCTTTAGATTTTATATTTACCGTCCCAAAAATATATTTTTCACGAATCTGTCTATCTACATTTACAAAGATATTTCCAATGTGAAAGTTTCCACTGCACTTTATCAAAAAGAAAACAATGCAAATTTAAATGACCATTTTTCAGAAAGTGGCACTAAATCTGCAATTTATTTGGAGCCGAAAAGCATGTTGGAATTTCGAATGTGTATTAGTGACGCAAAATCTTAGAAGAGAAAGAAGCAAAATACCAGCATTTAAGAAAAATTAGTATTCATAGAAAATTTTAAATTCTTCAGACAATCGAACATGTTAACAATCTTCGGAAATGTTTTGTTGAAATTACAGTAAAATATGTCAAATAGCTACTTATTTACATATACAGGTTTTTGAACTCGCTGAAATTGAAATTTCCGACTGCTTTTTTGAATATGCTTGCAAAAAAGTTATATCGAATGCAAATTTCTAAAGAAATAGAAAAAGAATAAAAATCAATCAGCCGATTATAACATCACTTAGACTATTCTTCCAGACTTTCATATTTTGCTTAAACTGGTTATAAGCGAGGAAAATCCACGGATATCGTGAAACAGTGTGAGCTTTAAGACAGAAAATCTTCCAGACTTAGTTAAAAAATTGCAGTAAACGACTCTCCATGAAAGATAATTAATAGCGGGTAAAGCCAAATTGATCAGTGTGTTAAATTAGAACCAGTTCTTTCACGAATGGGATTAAACACCATTATTCTTTTTGAAAAAAAAAAAAAATTATGTGTCATAATTCAGTATAAATGTCTGGCAAATTAGAGCATAGCTCTACGAATGATTATTATAATATTTTCGTTTGTATTACTAATAAATTCGTTTTGAAGATTAGTGTGAAATGCAAAATTCCCTACACTTACCTTATTCGATAAGTCACCTATTTTCGAATGAAAAAATTGTAGGGTATAAGCTGGCCAAAATCGTTATTTGATAAATTTATATATATATGCTAATTTAAATTTTATCAAGAAAGATGTCTTTGCCTTATAATTCAAAAATACATCAAACAAATGCATTTCTTATGAAATAACCTTTTGCCATTATGAATTTGAATGCCAATCGCTCAGACCAAAAAGCTCCACATTAGGTTTTAATACTAAAATTCTATTTGGCTTCGATTCATTCTAAAAATAACATCAGAATGCAATAGCAAATTAGATATTCCCGTTAACCTTCACCGACTTTCTCCGCGAAAATGCTGACCTTGCAACCGCATTCAGTTCACAAGGAGTAATTATGCCCATGCTTCAACCTTCCATGTTCCCGCCAGTACTCGTGTCAACACGAATCCAAACTATTATCCTAGAAGGAGACATGATGCTGTAACGGGAAAGAAAGAAATCAACAAGGAAGAAACGGAGCAGCACCGAGCTTCGGAAAAAAAATTGCAGAACAGCGGCGAGGAGAAATCTTATCAACAACGTCACTAGCGAAGTGAACTTCATTTCGATAGGGAAAATATCTCTATTTGAAATCTTGTTATGGAGTTAATATCCCAGTAGGAAGACAAGTGCTAGATAGAAGCAAGTTGAAGCCTCAAACCTTAGTATTTGAATCTATATAGTTAGAACAACAAACATGATATTTTTTTGCTTCAAAAATGTATGACTGAATCGGTTGATTTAGGCGCATATATACTTAAAAGTTCATTCGATTTCCCCATCAACGCTAGGAATTTTCCTAATGGAGCAACAACGGTCTTTAAAATGTTCTTCTCCCCACACCCTTCGAAGTAGACAAGTCTATTCCACATCTCATAACTTCAAGGCCCTAAACTTGATAACTATGTCGGGGTCGTATTTTGACGCGGATATAGAATTCAATTCTATGAGAATATGGCATGCTCGAGGCAGATGCATGACGTCATTTGCTCTTACTTGCGAAAATATGGGGATGTCTTGGGATAGCATTTATGTTAAGGCCAAGAACATATCATGTTTCCTGGTTGCTATTCACTAGGATAAATCTTATGATGCTCTTGGGGTTTCTTAAATCGGAATGATCGGGGGAAATTCATGTTCTTCTTCCGTCATTATTAGCAATATAAAGTTTAGATAGTCTTTTATCTGAGTCAATATGCATACATAAATGAGACGTTTTAGGTTTATGGTTTTTATCTAAATCTTTGAAAGAGCTTTGGTTAGCAATATGTTTATGGATATTGATGAAGTTTGTATATACTATGAATAAGTCAAACAACAGAGACAGTGGAATTTAGAGCCCAAAATGGTTGTTTAGATAATATTGACGTAAGCCAATTATTATACATTCTTTACTTTTAAACCAAATATCAATTCATTTAATTTTATTCCGCTCCTTTGTTATCCTAGTCTGTTCGCTGAGTTTTTACAGGTTGGGCTATATATTTTACAGGTTGGGCTATATAAAGAAACCTGCCTTAACTTCCCATTTTAGTTTTGCTAGTGATAGGTTGTTTTTTATTCCTAAATGCAATATTCTTTCAAAGTTCTTTAAATAATGTTTGAAATGATTTTTAAAATGATCAATTTACGTATAAATTACACAAATGGTCTAATAGTTGAATAAATGAAGCAGTTTTCACTGGCAAACATTCTACATGGCTGATTAGATAGCTTAAATCCATGATGGTGATGTAAAAGCTCAATTATTTCTGACTCAAATAGTTTTCTAGCTTTGGCACAAACCAACTGAAGAACCAATCTTCAAATTCATTTATTGATGTGTCCACACTATTGAATTTGTTTTCCAATGCTCTGGAGCTCTGATGCGTTTTACGCATGCTTCTAAATCAAAATGTATTTTTTTTTTGTCTTTCAGGATCATGGTCATTTTCCCGCCAAGAAATTACATGGAAGTAGAATCACTTTGCCCAAAAATATTTATATTCTATCAACAGAAAAATATTCATATTCTATCAACATTTCAGTGAATGTATAAGAACCTCTATAATTTTGTGGAAAATAAAGATTTGATAAAAAATAAGCCTAGGGAAGGAAACTATATTATGTTTTTAGCTTGGTCACAGCGTAAGAAGTTGTTCCTAACCAGCGTGCGGACTCCGTATATGTATAAATAAATTAGAATGTATTGTTGGTGAGCCTGGAAAATTGGAAGAAATCGCATGGAACAGAAAGAGGTGCAAGATAAGATTCGACAACTACATACTCAGGCTAGATTTTTTGTTGCTCACATACGGGTCACTCTCGCAAAAAATACCAGCTCACTCTCAGGTTGCTTTGACAGATAATGCATTGCGTAAATGGAAGCGCAATTTTAAGGTAAAAGTGTTTTTTCTGGAAAATGGAAGGAGTTCACCCACTTATCATTCTATACACTTTTGGAAATTTTTGGCCCTATGCCTCAATGTAGACAAAGACAATTTGTAAAATTTCATGTTGTAATAACTTTCTACAGAGTAATCAGATCATTACAAAACTCACAAAACACAATGGTAAGCGCAAAAACTATGCTAGAGTAATTTTTGATAAGTGTGCGGGCAATCCTGCAGCTACGGCAGGAACGTGAACAGAGAACCTCCAAAGCAACAACTCTCCCGAAAATGTTTTGCTTTCATGAAAAAATGAAAATTTTCGGATAGATTTCATGCCTTGTCTGCAAAGCTAAATTAATATTTTCGATATTCCTTTTTACACAAAGACGATAGCCCTTCACCAAATTCTCTCTATGCTTAGCATCCAAAACTAATGTTCGCGAGAACTCACGGAATTCTCGCAGTAGCTGAGCCAAGTTTGATAGAAGTGTGGTTAGAAAATTTGGATGGAGCCGAAATACAACTATTTGGATTTCGAAAATTATTAAAGTTTTGCGGGTGGTCACTTTGATTTTTTTTTATCTCCATAACCTTCAATGCTGTCATCTAATTGAAAAGAAATTCATAGGGTTTGGCTTCAACGTGAAGCGGATTTGATACAATTTTGACTTTGGTAATAAAGGGTTGCGAGAACCAGGCATTTTTGTTTTTTTTTCGCAGCAACAGGTGCTCCCATTAAATATTCATATGGTTAACATTTACAATGAAAATAAATATCCAATGTTCTAATTTTCGAAGTTTTGAAAATTTTCGGAGTGCAACCGCGTTTCGATCCAGTCATTGAATCAGTCATGGTCTTGGATACAGGTTGGTTGTGAAAAGGACCATGTTTGGTAAAAATCTAGACGACTACTCTACTTTTCTTCGAAAATCATTTTTTCTAGCGTTTAAATGGGTAAAGTTTTTTCTAGCCTAAATGGTTTCATCTAGCTTTCTTAATTAATAAGCTACTAAACATATTTTAAATTGCGTAAACCAGACGTTACTTTACACAAAGTCCATTTTTACAGAAACATCACAATTGGCTTTAGGATGTTCGTAAGTTTTGAAGGTTTTTCCGATAACAATATTGTAGCAAAAAAGAAGCCAACTATCTCAATATTTGGCGTGATAAGTAGAATATTTTGCGGAAATCGAAGATATAGTGATACACTTTTAATTTAGGTTTCTTTTTTGTTGGTGCGTGATGTTGTGTTATTTGACTTAAACTTTTTGGACCGAGGCAAAATTATTTTGATTTCCAAAATTATTTTATTTTATTTTTAGACTTAGTTCACATCTGAAGTTTAATCTTCAACAAATTAAAGAAAATACTTATCATTAAAACATACCCAAAAGTGGTTCAATTGTTTCCCCAAAACTTCGAATAACAAGATTTTAAGAATGGAATTTTTTTGTTTCAACCTCCTTTACAAACATTTAGACATATGTCAAAATTTAAGTATTCTCCAAATTCTACTTTATACTCGTGTGGTTAAATTTTTATTTGCAAATAAAATTATACACAAGGTGTTGCTACAACTTAGAACAACAACATCATGTGAAAGATTGCCATGCCAGGAAATTGAAATATATATATGAAGAATCTAATTTGTCTTTTAATTAAGTATCTTTTGAAAGCTACTAAGTAACGTCACATTATTTATAACGCTGATTGATATGACTACACGAACCCAAACTAATCTTTAAAACATGGTCTTGAACAAAAAATGATTAAAACAAATGAGTGTTGTAAAATTGAAAATGCCTTATTCACTAGTTTTATGCAAGAGAGTGCCAAGCATGCGCCATTATTTTGAGACATTCTTCGTGAAAAGACAAAACATTTTCGCTAGCTTAGCTCGCCAACGTGCCAGTCCAAAGCAGTGATCTACTGCCCGCGGGTTCGAACCCAGCCGTGGTCATGGTTGTATTTGATCGTCTTGTCCGGAAACTGGGCATAATACCAGCGCTCCATTAATTATCACACTAAAGCTTTAGTGACGACTAGGCATAAACCTACCGCTTCAGTAAATAAGATATATTTTTAATTGTCACGGGAGAGTAAGTATTTGGTGATTTTTAAGCCATGAAACCTTTTCAAAAGAACTTTGAATCAAAGACATCAGTTTTAATCTTGTTCACAGCAGGAATAAATTCCAAAGTAACATTTTCTGCCTCTACTTTTAACTTTGATGACGTTAGAGCCAAACTACACGAACGGAGCTATCGCTGCGTTTTCCCGCCGAGTTTTTGAAAACATATGGGCTTGTATGAAGCAAAACACTCAGCTAGAAGCGTGCACGTGTAGTTTGCTTCATAGAAAACTCATGTGCTCTATTTTCAAGCTCAAAAGTTCGGCGGAAAAATGCGGCGATAGCTCCGCTTGTGCAGTTTGGCTCTAAATCATTTACGAAAATTCGACAGTGTTAAGTGACAGTGTTAAGTGAACTTTATCCTGACAAAGTATGACAAGGAAAATTGACTTCAAGAAGAAGAAAATATCCAATCCCTTTCTGAAAATAAAAACCTTGGCGTTAGTCCCGATGTTTCAACACGAAGAACTGTGGCCAATAGCGACGCAATCAACAAACAGATACGTAATCTGTACGAAACATGCACAAGAAAACGGCATTGCAATTGGTGTTATTGCATATAGTTGGTGCATATTGGTGGAAAAGAGGTTGAAAGCGTGCGTTTTCGGTAAAATGTCAAGACAAACAAACAAAAACACAATTAATGATTTTTTCCATAATATTTTTTTCAGTTATTTTTATTGAAACCTATTTGATTTTACACATGTACCAAAAACTAATATATTTTTTTGAGACACAAATGGACATACAATATGTAAAATCGTTTTAGTTTTTTTATTACCGATAATCCGGAATATTTTGATAATCTGGCAGTTGTCTGATCCCGTATTTATCGAATTATCAAGATTGTATTGACTAATTACGTAACACATTCTCGTTGGGTGCTCGTCAATTTTCAAATTGTTCGGTACATTTTAGTTTTAGCCTCTTTATTTCGAACTTCTTCGTTCGAAAATATTATGAAAATGGTCTTTAGTTTCATTGTTTTATTCTTTAGTCGGTGTGTAGGCATCTTAATTTCGGAGATTTCCGATTTAGCAAACCAGCGGAAAATAGGCATTTGTTCTTTGGTGCCTGATATCATCTATTTTGCCACGACGAACTTGGTGCAACAATTACCTACCGATCTTCATTGCAATATTTTTTTTGTAGATTTTTACCACAGAACGGAGAGATTTAAGGAAATGAAACAAGCATATTCATAAACGAAATTTTGTGAAGCAATTTCACTACAAAGATAAACTCTATACATATAACAAATTGAGAGAATTACTACCCCAGATATTCCCTTTGGCGTCTTCGCTTCCTAAGTTCTACGAGCTTTTGGTTGTTACTTGCCAAATTCGTGTATATAATGGCCTATTATCTCAGTGCACATGGCGACTATTTTCTGTTCGTGAAGACGAAGACTCAAATTTGCCCTTAGTCCCTCAGGTTCTGACAATTTGTTTCAATTCTCACGGCTATTTTCATTTCCTTATCGATTTTTATGCTTATTTTTATGTGCAATCGGCACATGCCGACTGAATTTCCGTTCCACATTTCCAACGTATAAGTATTTCCACTATACACTACTAATATACTCTAAACTGAATTAAGAAAACAAATATTGGAATTTAATCGATGCTATTCGCGAAATTAAAGTACATACGTACATACATTCTCCGGGCACATAAGTACCATGTACTCGGTCCGAAAAAAACCCAATAAAAATCATACAGCCACATTTTAAATTTTCCAAAAAAACTTTCGTTTTCCTTCAACAACTAAGCAATTATGCTGGAACCGAACAAAATTAAGAAACGATCATAAGATAAGAAATGAAATAACGGATCATTTTTAAACAATAATCGTCTCTGGCCCACTAACATGATTTGATGGACAAAATGCCTCAAAGATAAGCCGCACCGAACAAACTTGTGGCCGGCGATCAAATGAAATCGAGCCCACATTCAAATTCATAAATTATTATCATTCGAAAGGAAATCGAAGAGTGAAGATTCTATTCGATACGAAACATGTAGTCGAATCAATCCACGCAACTAAATAGTGAAGATACTCGTATGTACGTTGACGCGTCGAATGCGTCGAATATGCTTTTAACTTCAGCCTAACTGCCAATGCATTCGTTACGGTTACGAGTTCTTTAAATTAAACGGCTAGAAATCGTGGGAATTTTTCAAAAAGAGTTTTAAAGTTTCGTTTCCTATGCTTCGGAAAATAGTTGTAATAGTTAGTAGTTGCTTCGGAAAATAGTTGTGAGTGATGGTGATGAGTTCATTGCACATTTTTCGGTGAATTCAAGGCCCGAAGAGCAGAATGTTTTTAAAATGTGTGTGCCTAGTTAGTTGAAGTGTGTTTAACATGGGTATGTTAGTTATAAATCAATCAAAAAATTAATGAGAAATTAGAGTTATTTGTTCAGATAATAGAAACTAGAGCCAGCAGCCCGATCTGTTCAGTACGTTGTAGATCTGAAAAATGAATGGTAAGTTTTTACTTCAGTGTCAAGTTGATTATATGTACATGTAAATGATTATAAAATGTAATAAAATTTAATTTGGCTTCATTAAATAAAGCCTTACTTCTTTTCAGCAGAATACATCTTTTTCAATCTTATTTTCTTATTCTTTGAAATATTGTTAAAATAAAATTGATTGGTAAACCGATTGGAAAAAACTTGGAAAAAAACCATAAAATAATACGAAAAAATTTATTAAATTATTAAATTGAAGTCTAATTAACTTTAATTTAATAATTTAATAAATTTTTTCGTATTATTTTATGGCTATTTTTTTCAATGTTTAATCCTGATCCTTCAATAATACTTTGGTTTGAGTATTTTCCTCCTATTGTAAAATGCTCGATAAAAAGAAAACATATGAAAATATAATAGTTTATCTGAAGAGCCATCCAATTTTGAATTGGGGGCGTGCAATTTCGAATTACGCTTGGATGTTTTAATAGTGTTTTTTTAACTTCTCCTAAACTACTTGCATCTTTTTTTTAGAGTATCCTAGATATGCCAAACAACCATGAAATTTACTTCTGTTTGTTTTAGTTGCTCATGTGCCGTTTCGAAATTAATTAGTAACTATCAGCTCGATAAGATAATTAAGACATCTGAGTATATACATACGTACATCAATTCAAAAATTAGTTTCTGCACACCATGCAACCAATTTTGCAACTAGATTGGGTTAGTTTCAAATTGACTAAACATTGAAAAAATGTATAACTCCTTGTTTTCAGTAAATGTTGGTAATAATTCTTTATGGGCAACTACTTTCGATTCATGCACTAAATGCAATATTCTGCAACATTGAAATTTATGTAGTATTTCTTGTAGATTTTATGGTTTGTAACTTTCATTGAATTGAATATTCAACTGAATTTAGGAATTCTTTAACCTTCATTTCGCAATTTGGAGAAAAAAACAGAGAAAAAATTACGGTTTCTTATTCTTATATTATTCGAATTTTCATAAATAAAATTCACTAGATTTTTATTGGCAAATATTTTTTCTGGGTTATATTTTCTTTCAGAAACCGAATCAAAGCAAAATTTATAGTTCATTAACAAATGGCTGGTTTGAAAAAATAAGAACACAGGCTGTTTTCATTGGCAGTATAGGATAATCACACTTATGACTTGACTTTATGGCGTAAATTCACCGGATCCATCGAAACAAACATTTCAAGAACACGCCACAGCGCCAATAGAACTTTGAAACAAACGCTATCACACCTTGTTCACATATTTTAGCAGAGACATTATGCATATCTATGTGTAGATAAGGGAAAATTCATATTCATATTTGCTGAATATTTTGGCATAGTTCTAGATATATGTACATATATTTACATATGTGCCTGCGCGAAAGCAGGGGAATTGTCTGAATTCAGATATAGGACGGTAAAGCCACTAAGCCACAATCTGAGTAGTGGTGGCAATTGTCAATTGTCTTTGTGGGGGTAAAGTTTTTCATCAGTTTCTTATCCTATCTTTGAGATAATGATGTTTTCTAAACAATCATAGCATAGCTCACTTTTGCGCTCCTAATAAATGAGTGAAATTTTAAGATCAGAATGAGGATAAATGAATTGCTTGAATTTTATATAATTTCAGTGTCAGAGATGATAGCTATCATACCTACATATGTCCGTATATTGTTGCAAATTTCAAGAGCTATGTACTAACTGTCTATGTTGCTTTTACTAATTCAGTACACACTTGAAACAGCAAAAACGAATGTAAAGCTTAAATTAAATTTTTACAGATTAATAATTTTGCATCATTTTGTCTTACGTTAAAAAAAAAACAAGGTAAAAACCTTACATACTCGACCTTGTCGTGAAAAATAAACAAAATTCAAATGGAAAAAATCAAGTTTAAATTATTGGTCATTCTCAATTACTGATATTTATTCAGTGAAAATATTGAGGGAGATAATTCCCTTTTGATGACAGTATGCATTTTAGTGAATTCTGATGTGGGAGTACATGGAGTATATGCAGAGCATTTTGTTGTAAAAATTATATATTGGAAGTAAAAACGGATGATTTATACCTACTTATGATAAAGAATTGGAAATTTTGAAACCTATGTGGGCGCGGAGTGTCTTTTTTCTGAATTTCCATTTGTCAAAGCTTCTGGCAGAAATATTGTTTTTTTGAATTTTTTTTTTTTTTTTGAATTTTTGAAATAGGATATTGAAATGAACTCAAACTGTACATGAGTTGAACCATAGATATATGGTCCACAACCCTGTAGCTGCACAGGCACGTGAAAAAATCCTTCAAATCATCGAAGCTCCTGAAACATTTAGTTTTTTGAAAAAAGTCCAAACGATGATAAATGTTATCTTGTGTCCATCCTGTCAAATTGAAAATGCTGTTTTGGACAAGAATGGCAGTTGTTTACCAAACCATCTCTCACTCGAAACGTCTGTTCACGGGAACTCACAATCGACTATGACTCTGTGGTAGTGGTTAGCATCTTTGAAAAACCAATAAAAAAACTGCTTTTTGCCCTATGGGACATTTCACGTCACACTTCACAAATATTAAGATTTTGACAACTTGAACACTTTTACGGATGGTAACCCTAATTTTTTTATACCCCTACAGCTTCCAATCAAGTCTTCGGATGGAAACAAAGTTCACAGAGTGGGTTTACCTCAATGTGAATCAGATTTGGTACACTTTTGGCTTTGGTGCTAGCAAAGAGTTCCAAGCACTAGGTATTTTCGTTGTTTGCAGATGTAATCATAAAATATTCATGTGGAAAACATATATAATGAAAATAAGTAACCAATGATTTAATTTTCCGACTTTTTAAAATCTTTCGGAATCTTTCAATGAAGTCATCGGATGAAAACCAAATTCGCAGAGTAGGTTGATTTTGGCGTGAAACAGTTGTGTTAGACTTTTGGTTACAATGCTGAAAAGTGAAGCATTTTCATCATTTATGTTATCGGAGATGCTGCTTTCAAAGTTTTATATGATAAACGTTCGATAGTTAATATGAGTACCAATTGTTTAACTTTCCTAAATTTTGAAATTCATACAAGTGGTAGCTCTGAAACCTTTTTTATCCTTTGAGTTTCAATGCGGTTTTCGTGACAAAGTGATGCATCACTTTCGAAACAGGTTAGTTGTAATAAAGAACACGCGTAATATGCTGGAACCAAACTTTTGCCGAGTCATGAAAAACATAGAGGAGTCATGAAAAACATAGCCAAGCATTAAACTTAAGACAAATGTTCGTCCTTAGTTTCCAATGATTAGTGGGGGTCCAATTTAACTTTCGATAGAATTTGAATGGTCTATTCAATCATTTTAAACATGTTAGAGCTATCCTTCGGTTTTGTTTAGACTATCAGATTCAAAAAACATCCCACTTAAAAAGTGTAAAGAAATCTTGTCAGTTTTCAGGCTTATGTTTTCACACTACTCCAAATCTAAAATCGAAGCTTGATGTCAAATTCAGGATACATTCGAATAATTTTGAAAGTCACAAATACTGTTATTTTAGCTTTCGAATGAATCTTGCATGCTTTAAAATATTTCTTCAATAATTGTTTCTTTAATACATCAACCGTTAATTTATTTTGATTCAATTTTTTTTTTGCTTTCAAAACCAAATATTTTTATTTAAAAATTAATTCATCTATTAGAAGCTATATATATTTTACAGATATTAATATTTTGAAAGCAAGCGGTTTGATAAATTTAATTATATTTAACTACTAAGTGAAAAATTTGCCTTTAGTTGATATTTTTTTCAACATTTTTTATCGGATTGTATATTTACTGGATTGGAATACTAAAGCAATTTCCATTCAAACATCTTTAACTAAAAGTAAAATTAAACTTCGAGTGGAGTAGAATGAAGTTGAAAAAGTCAAACTCATCTAGTTGACATCAATCAAGAGTTCTGGCTCAATAAAATTGAAAGTTTGCAACCGAATTTTGAAGCTCATATCGAAATAATGCACTAATGTCGCTGACCAGATGAGTTTCAGATGAAAGTATCAAATATTAATTAATGAACTGAAGATCGTACTGTTTGCTCGGAATAGCTTTCAAAAATCGTAAAATCGTATTCGGGTTTTAAAACAGAATATAATACAATGAATTGGTCCTTCTGGTATCCGTCTATATTAAAATATAATCGCAGACCTTATACAGTAGGAAGTCATAAATCATTAAAAAAATGTATCTAATTAGCACGATACACAAATAAATATGAAGGCATCACAAACATTAATGTGGCTTCGCTGTTAGTTAAATTTAGTAGTTTAATAAAAAAAAAATATTCCTATACAATTTAAATATAACTTTATATTCACTGAAAATTTTCTATTAAATATAGTAACAGGCAACAATGTTTCAATAAAACTTTAATTGCCTGATGGCTTTTTATTCTGCCAGCCTAACATCAAAACAAATCAACGAATCTATTTAGTAAACAATAATTTAAACACTTGGTGCGACGGTCAAAATCATTGAAGTGATTTAACAATTTCTCGCGTGAACGTAAAGCATGCTGGTCAATTCATACCATTTGCTAGACTTCTCCATTGCGCCCCAATGTGGAAGCAGTGGATGGAGTCAGTGGAGGCTCCTCTAGAGTTCCTCTACCAGTGGATACCTTAGTCGGCTAGATTGGAGAAGGCAAACGTGAATGCACTTTCTGCTCAAGCAAACTGACGGCCTTTCAGTTCTCTTTCGGATCTAGCGTCGAATGGGTCTTTTGGGGGCGTCATTATTATCGTTGGACGTGTCAGCATACATTTGAATCAAATCAATGATAATAGATAAGTGTTTGGATTTTTGAGTGTCGCAGTGTTTTGTTGTTATAGCCAGTGCGGCGGACAGCCAGTGTTTGAATATTTTAATAAGTGTTATTTCCGGTCGAAAAGTTGCCACATTACACCTGGGCAGTATCAACGGGCCGAAACTATTTACATTACTTGATGTTAATATTTTCATAAGTGTGAAAGCCCTAACGAAGTCGGTGCAGCATAACGAACGTAGAATTGGAATTGAACCCTGTAGCCTTATACAAAATGCGCTCAACGGAACTTCGTCGGAAAGGTATGAAGAATGTCTCTTATGTGTTTCATTGTGTTGCTCGTCTAAATCGGGGACAGCGCGGTCGTAAGCAGATCACTAATTACACGCAATTTACTAATCATTTCTGTCTTGTACTCTTGTTTGTAAGTGGTTTGATAGTAATGACAAGTGTTTGGCTAGCAATTCACGTCAATTACGGCAACAGTCCATGTTGTGGATGACCGGGACAAATGTCCGGTGACCGGCCTTTAAGATGCGTAGCCAACATAGACGGAATATTACAATGAGTGCTTTGCATCTTACTTGAGTCTGTGAAGTGGTATTTGGAAGAGTGCGTATACTTCTACGAGACAAGTGCCTCTTCCTTTCTAGATTTCTGTTTTGCAAAAGTAATAAAATTTCATATAAACGCTTTTGTTTCATATTGTTGCTGACCAGCAAATTTTGCGAGTCTACATAAACCCTTTTTGAAAAAAAAACTTCTTGGTATGTTTTTTTTCTCAATTCCTGGAAACATCAAACTTGCGCTTTGCTGCATTCACTTGCCAATGCATCTGCTCGCAGCCCCTTCTCGCAAGTTCAGTATGCACATAATCTCATGCGATTACAATCAAACTTTAAATTTTCTTTCAATGCACTAAGATTCCTTTCCTTGTTTAGAAATCGTATACGTATGACCATATATATTCACGTAACTAGATTAAGTGAACAGAAAACTCATCAATGAAATTTGAGTGTGAACCAGTTGACCCAGTTTTCACGAAATGGCTTCTTCGCACTTTCCGCATGGCGAATTTTTGTACTGAAAATAGCAACGTCCTCTGTGAGGTATGATGGAGGAAGTGTTTGTGTACTTTCCAATACAACTGTTGACCGCCTAATCGCCCTCACTGCACTCATATAGGATAAGCGGTCTATGACATAGGGATACGATTACAGTTTTTCTTCGTGCAGGTCAGGGTTTACTACACCACATGCACATAGCCAGGTGAAAGCAACAGTACTCTAATCCGACCAGGCCAACAAAAACTGCATCTTACCTCTGTAAATTTCGATTTAAGGACTATTTTCTACAATGGTGCAGCT
Organism: Nemotelus nigrinus; assembly: GCA_947369275.1. Lineage (NCBI taxonomy): Eukaryota > Metazoa > Arthropoda > Insecta > Diptera > Stratiomyidae > Nemotelus > Nemotelus nigrinus. The sequence continues at coordinate 9,107,197 of OX376374.1, forward strand.
ATGCTTCATGTGAATACTCCATCCATTGCATTCGATTTATTTTTATTCTGAATGGTCATGTAAAATTTCGGTATGGTTTAGCGAGTAGTTTCCCTGCCTCTGGAAAAATTATATCGATCGATTTTCCACATGTCATCCAACTATGAGATTCGCCCGCAAATCAACAATAGGACATGCGCTTTTCGGATACGATAGAAACGATGGAATTAGGAGAGGGGTTGTTTCCGTAGGGTGATATTTGTTCTGATAAGAGAAATATGTACATTGTGGGTGAAAATTATGAGAGTTTTTAATAATATTATTTTAATGGAAATATTTTTTTAAGTTGCTATTTGACAATTATCCACTTTAAATTAAAGTTATAAAATACTAATAAAAATGGTTACATAAAATATATATTGCTGTTTTAAAAATGTTAGCTTTTAAAGATTTTAATATAGATTAAATTTTTTTTATATTTAAATCCTAGATGTGAACTTCTCAAAAATCACTGTATTTTATAAGTCTAGCGTCTGTAAGTTTTATTAATTTCATTCAATTTAAAATTGTATTTATATTTTTTAGTGAAGCAAATCATACAGAATTATCTTTCAGCCGATAAGCCGATTGTTTTATGAGACTATCAAATCAAGTAAGTTAAAGACAATCGGCTGCAATAATTCAATTCATTGTCGGTCCGAAATTATACCAGCTAATATACGCGAATTTGGTGTGTAAATTATAATTTACATTTTATTGTATTACCATCTTTTCGAGATTTATATTTTGAATTTAAAGTTTTGAATTATTTTTGGCATTAAGTTAATACTGTTTCTCCGTACGCACGTTTATACGTAATACACTTTCTTATAAACTATTAGAAAGGCTAACAATTTTACTTTGCAAAAATCTGAAAATGAACAATACAAAAATTTTATGTTTCACTCGTTTATTTATGATTAACATCAACATTAATTTAAATTTTCATTTTATTACAAGATACATATTATCTCTTGAATATTTTACGCTATTAATAAAACAAACGAAAATCGTACTCAACAGCCAAAAAGTCAGTCTTTCAAATTAGTTTAGGTAACATGTTCTTGCGTCCGTTATAGGAACTTAACAAGATGCTAATTTGTATCTCTTTCACATGTGGTCGCTAATGTCCAAAAATAACATTTTTTCTGTTCGATTTGGATAGGTGTTCGATTTCCTGACCAACAAAAATATTATAACCTCTGATCACTTCTAATAAATCATTCTCAATTTGGCCAAACTGCATGTACAGAATGGCGAACGAAAAAAATATTATATTCGCGTTACTTGTATAAGAAGTCATCGACATTTAAAATTTTTTCAGTACTTGGTTTGCGTAAAAAAAATATGTGCATGCATTCCAATAGCACTATGAACTCTGCTCAGTAGAAGTTTTGCTTTAAGTAGAACTAAATAGTGGAAAATTTAAGTTGGTCCTGATAAAACCAAGTTGATGAAGGAAATAATGCAAAACGTAGCGTATATTTTCATCGTAAAATATAACAATTTTGAATTCATCGCTATTGCAGAGTACATGAACTAGCTTTGAAAAGTCCATTCAGTTTAACCATTCTTGGCTAGGTGATTCGATAGAAACAAAGAGCATTTTCGATAAATAGTGTGGGATTTATTGTCAAATGCATAAAGGTGCCGTCTTTGAACAGATCGATTTGTGTCAGCACCAAAGCTCTATTTAAATTTACATGAAAGTTATTGTTTTCTTAATGTGTATAAAAAAACAAAATGGATGTTTGAGACAAAACGACAATAATCCAAATTACAAATGACACGATTGTGACCAAATCAACGGGGCCAATCTTACTAAAAAAAACCAGAGAAATGAACTCAACTGACGAAAGATCTGAATATTGGCTACGAGACGAAAAAGCTAAGTCCGTAAACTGTGACGGAGAACATCCCGCCAGTTATGGAGGATTCCATAAACATCAAAAGAATTTGAAGCAATCATTTGCGCAGGTCGCCAACGAGCGATCATCTGCTGCTATCTCCGAGGCTAGGTCAACAAAAGCTCCTAGTGGCCGAAAACCAACCGCTGGTGACCGGGTCGGAATTTATAGGACGAAAAGCACTTTTTTTTAGTGATTTTCAAGAAGGCGCCACTGGCACAGATTTACCCATACTGCAAAGTCGCTTCTATCACACCTGTTTTGTTTGTTATTTTTTGTTGGTTTTCGCATGCTATCAACAAAAATATTCATACTGAAATAATAGTTTTTCGATATTTTTCGAAATATTCGCTAAAGAAACAATCATCTGTATAGAAAAATTGTAGATAATTCTTATTTGTTTATAATTATTTGATATATACTTTACATGTTACACATGCTTAGAACTATTGAAACATTTCATATTTTAATTTCACTTTATTCGAATTAATGAAGAATTGATACTGAAATCCATTCACCTTGCAACATCTCTGGGTCTTGCATAACATTTTTTCATTCGATCCAACTTTACGTTCCAGTTGCGGTTGCAGTTTTTGCTGTTATTGGGACATGGATATTAGCTTCTGCGGTGAGATAAGTCTGCCGATAGCGATAATATATACAAATGACTATATTTTTGCTTTTCTGCTCGTTTGAAAATGAGTTGTACGTTTTTGATGAATATTTGGTGTCAAAATTAAATCAATCTCTAAAGACCCGTTTATTGATGCTGCCACATAGTCCTCCAAAAGTCTCTTGCGTTCTTTCTTAAACATTTTTTCAATGATTCGTACAAGATGTAATTTCTACAGTCGATCTCATTTGTAATTTGTGAGATAGTAAGATATATGCTATTAAATCATCCCTTTTTGCAGATGCGATCAGGTTTTTTTTCGAAGCGAGATCATCTAAGAAATTCATTTTTCGTTTTAAACGATGCCTCAGTAGATATTTTGGATATTTGAAGACGGTTAACAAACTGCTTGTAAAAATATCCTTTTGCCAAAGTGTATAAATTTTGCATCCTTTTTCGATTAACAATTGGAAAACCACGGCATTCTATTGAGACGTTGCCAGTAAAAAGTTGATATTTTAAGTTTGCTACCAAAATTACTCCACAAAGTATTACCAGAGATTTTCCTACACCCCCTAACACCTCCCTAATACCCCCCTTGGAAAGTGCATACACCCCCCCTAACACGGACAATTTTCCTACACAAAAGGACCTTTGTGCCCTTTGTTCCAAAGGGACACCCCTCCTAAAATTCTGAACACACCCCCCATGAAAAATTCCTGAGAAAACCCCTGAGTATTACCATTAAAATTTTGACTTTGAAAAATTATACTTCAGCTTAGCTCCGCAGTTAATTTTAAACTATATCTATTTAAATTTTACTGTCATAATGACATGATACTCAAAAAAAAAAACAAATTACTTTTTAACCTGTGACGTAATGCCCAATATTCCAGTTCGACTTTGCTCTATTTGGTTAACAGAAGAATGGGATGAGTATTATATATGATTATGCGGTACACATCACTTTTTTTTGCGTTTCTCTTAGGTTTTTTTTCAAGGTTTTGGATGATGCCGTCCAAATCGAAATGCCTTAACTTAATCCAGGTCTGATCAGCTGCTCTAATAAGCTTTGTCTTTTTAGAAAGTGAGACAATATCATGATACTTAAAATTTTTTTCGTTTAAACTTCTTCATTTATTGTCAGATTCATCCATTTGTGATTTATATCGGGTGACTGCACTAAAAGGACTTCTGATTTGCCAATATTGAGTCGAACTTCCAACTGATTATACAAATCGTCAAGGTACTCTAGTTGAATTCAAACATATATTGCGGTGTACTTATAATTATGTCCTTGCTCAAAAGAAAAAGCATCGTTTGCATAAACGAATCATTATTGTCACCTTAGGTGCCTAAACTTCGCCACCTTCTACAGTGAAAATGTGGAAGAAAATGGGACATAGGACTGCACTTTGTCACTGCAGATCAATTTTTTTCGCCCCCACCTTGATAAGGAAGTATTTATTTGAGAGAAAACTGTTGATTATTTTGACGGTGTCAGATATAATTTATCCCTATGTATGTAGACTGAGTAAAACATTTTTTCAACTGTCCGAAAAACAAGCGGCATCAATTTCTTTTTGGTTTCAAGTGCTGCACTGAAATTTAAGGAGAGCGTTTGCGGCACAGTGGTCGGTTTTAATGGCAAATAGCGCATATGAGATAATTTGTTGGTCTTGAGTGTGTAATTCTATTTTCCTTCGAACGATCTTTCTAAAAAATTTTACTGAGCTCCCATAAAATGACACTGCTTTAAAATTGTTCCCATCACTTACTTGAAGTTTAATTTTCAGGTGCGAATAGGGATTTTTTGATACCTTCAAAAGATTTACGATAAAAAATAATAATGTGATTGCCGAAAATAACAGAGTAACGTGAATAGATAGTCCCTGCCTGGGATATCAATTTATAATTTTATACGTTAGAGGACAAATCGCAAGTAGAAGAGTCGATTAGAACGATTTAGTTTCGATTATTTGACAGAACATTAGTCCAGATTTTTTGCTTATATTTTGGGCAATCTTTTGTGTAAGATAGGAATGAATGACGGTTGCAAATGCAAAAATATAGCAATGTTTTGGACTGATATATCATCACTTTTCCTCGTTTCATCGAGTTTTCTAAGAAGAAAATTTGGGCTAGTTTTGCATCAAAAGCTCGACCATGGATCGTTCTATTTGACCTTTATGCTTCTTCTTTCTTTGACCCTTAAACGTCTTCTTATTCTTTCTTTGACAGTTAAAAATTATTAAAGCCGTTTCCGACTGGGGACCATCTCTCCATGTTTTACCAATTTTTATAAGTAAATAAAGCAAAAACTATGTTACGGTTAAAAAAACCATTGGAATTAAAGTAAAATACATTCATTCTTTTAATTAATATTAGCCCATTTTGGTATTTACATGTATTTTGTATACCTTGTTTTAGGAATAAGTAAGATAGTGCCCTGATTGCATATATGGCGAACTTTTCGTGAGGGCATTCGACAAACCAGTCGACGAAACGTTCGGCAAGGCATAGGATGAAGATGGCATATCTTATGCCTGGTTTACACATATGGCGAACGTTTCGTCGAGGAACTTGTGAAATTGCTTCCCTCCATACCTTCGTACGTAAAAAAAAACAGCCGAGAATAAACAAGGGGACCATTTACACACTCGGCTCACCAACATTTGCCATGTGTGTAAACGCGGTATTATGAAAGGACGATATGCATATCTGTACTTAAACTTTGCACCCTTCTGCATGGTGTGAAATTTAAGTGGGAATATCGAGTATATTAGGTAGGTAGCATTTTCTCTGTTCAGAAATGTGTATACAAATATTCGAACAGTGTACTTTGTATCCATGCGTATGATATGATGCATCTTTTCCATAATTTCGTGGGCAAACCAAACAGGTTTGTAAATAAATTCGGAGCCAGCACCAGACCTTATCTCAAATCGCTTTGACTCGGTACGTAAAGCCTACAATATTTCGAGCGGCCTCGAATTAAGGCGAGACCCTTATAAACCCTCAGAAACCCTCATAAAAAAGGTAGGCTCCCGGGAAAACACTATACACTGTTTGCCATGGTTTGGCATGTGTGTGAATGGAGAAAAACAGGCGAGAATAGATGAGGTGACCATTTACACTCTCGTGCTCGGCAACATTTGCCATACCTCGGGGAGAGTGTAAATCCGGCATAAGATAAATTCGCTTATCATTCGAATGGAAATGTTTAGTAATTTGTTAATCCAAGCTTTTTCTGGCATTATGACTTTCTTCCAATCATCCTTCCGAATGAGTAAAATCAGCATCTTTATTTAAAATTAATGAAAAATCGAAATCAATGTTTATCTGTTAGCATTTCGTCTCTTTTTTCTACTTTCTACTAGACAATAATTTTTAAGAGGTTCTTGGTATCTTATAACGGCTTTATCGGTTGCTTTATTCCATTTTGTAAAATTTAGGAAAGAGTTTCAAGGAACAAAACTGAGGCCATATTTAGTTCTTGCATTGTTTCTTCTCAATGCAACATCCCTCTTTGTAGATTAGAGATATTCCATACAAACCATCCGATGCAAATTTATGACTCTTCTGGACTCTTCGCTTAGTTCCAAACAATTTAGAAGTGTTTTTTGTTTTTATTTCTAATAATATTATCAGCGTCGTTCACAGGTTCTGTTGAAGTTTCTGTAATAAAAAAAAAAATCGTTTCTCTGGATTTTGATGCTTAATGGGCCTTTTTGCAACATCTTTAGGTCATTTGCGATTTTTGAGTTTTTGAAATTAGACGTCTATTGTTCCAATATTTGTTGTTCACATTGTTCTTGTTTCACAAGTTTCATTGGCATCAACAAAGTACGGAATCCTTGTTGTTATAGAGTACAGTAAATCGTTTACTTTTAATTCACATCCGCATAGTCAATTTCGAGTACAACAGTACCAGTGCGAAAATTTCGAATCTTGTACTTCAAAGTAAAAAGCTGCTAGGCATATTTTCAACATTTTCTCCAAAGCACGTCTTTAAACAATAAATTCAATTTTTTCGACAGTTTCGACATTGAATTTAACTCAATCCTATATCTTTGATGAGTGCATACCAAATATAACTGCAGTTTATTTATAACTGGAAAAGAAAACCTGCCTTAATAGCCTTCAGTCCAAAGATGCTTCAAACAATCTTCGATATTTTATCAAAACCTGATTTTTTGCATAAATTTCCCTAAACCAAAAACACGAATAGTAGTAACACACCTGACTTGTATCAACCTAAACGAAGAATTCCACTTCCCGGCCTTCTCGTTTCGAAACAAATCAATTAAAATATGAGATAAGATACTATTTTATTTCCGCGGGTTTGTCAATGCCGATGATATCATGACTGAATAGTTTATACTATCAATCGAATCAAAACGATCACGCGGTGCACAAACTGAATAGAAATTCTCTGGTAGAGTTTTTTTTCCCCGAATTTCTACACGAACTGTACATCAAAGTAGTGATAAGGGGCAATATTCCCAAGGGGTGGTCCATATCCTTCTTATTGTCGGGTTCATGTTACCGTGACGAGGAAGTACTCGTACTATTATTCGTCTGGCTGGAACAGATTTCCAATTGGAAGTGAAAGACAAGTAGTTTGGTGTGTTTAGGATGTCAATGATTTTGTTTTGCACAAATTGTTGGCAAATCGAATTAATATCCTAGATAAGTGCAGTGTTTTAATGACCATAGTGCGATATAGACAAGTGCTATCAATTTCCGTGTAGATATCATAGATAAGACAGTAAGTTGCGTGAAGTGATAGTGAAAGTAAACACACTTCCTATAGAGAAGTAAACATAGAACCAAATTATGTCGGGTAAGTGACAATGTGCCTACGAAAGAGCAATAAATATAAGATTTCACATAAAATTTATTCAAAGTCGTATTTTTCATCATATTTTTGTGATAAAAGTGGATTTGTTAATTAATAATTCTTCTCTTAGCTCAAAGCAAATATTTCTCAGTTCAAAGCAAATATTATAAATGGGATACTTTGATGTGAATGAAAATGAGCTAGGTTGCTCCAGAAATATTCTCCATATCTGAATTATGTGAAATATTTCAACATTTATCTTACGATGCTTTATACGACCAAAGTGATGTAGTCAAATCGGTTTGCTCAAAATTATTTCACACTCCCTTCTTCATTGGTCTCAGTGTGTCAAGAGTCCTTGCCGAGCTCGTTCTCGTACGTATGACTGACGTATGTACTTCATTTAAGTGGAAGATAAAAATGGAGTCGAGCAGTTCGCCTTGAAGTCGTGAACCATGTAATTGTCATTTCAAATCATTATAATCCTTTCGGATGCTGAAAGTGCTTGATTTAATTAATAATGGGTGCTTTAAGTATTCTTTGTTTATTAAACGATACTGCTGAGTTGTGCGAATGACAATATTTTCTCGTAGCTAGGAGTATGTATGTAGGTACTTTTTTATATATCCCATTTAATTCACCAAGTTTATTATATCTACAACTTTTATCACAAAGTATGAAATGAGTATGAACTAATGGATTCTTTGATTTTTTTTCATTAATGCATGAAGCATTTGTAAGGTGAATGCTGCTACTGTCAACCTGCTCCACAAGTTGACCACCCAACCTCTTTTCTGTCTGTTAACCAGAATCAAATTCTTTCAAAGGAAATCTAAAGTGCAATACTTGCAACTATATCTCCTGATGTCGTTTCAACAAATTTGATTCTTGTTGTGAGATACAAAAGTTATTGACGAAAAAAGAGCTGAAACTGGCCGACCTTCAGAACAATCACCTTATTAGTTTAACACATTTGCTAATCTCATGCATAAGTTTGAAAGTAGAACGAGGTGCAAGTGGATGTTGCATGTTTCTCAAGCATTATGAATGAATAAAGTTTCTCAGGTCGGATTATTTATGTTCATAAAAACAATTGGTCTTTCGTCGGCTACTAAATTCATGTCAAATTGTAATTTACACACACCGAAAATAAATTGCCATACGGAAACAAATTCTATAAAATTGTTCAACACCAACAAATAACAATAGCAGATTTGATTTGCTGGATTCTCATAAATGTTATACTTCATCTGCTTATCGGTAAAGTTATTTAGAGATTTAATTAGAAATATCAGCATGTATTCACCAATTTAGGGTTTTAGTGCATTAAATTATTGGCGGGCGACGTGAGAGCAGAAAACGACCACAGAGTCCGCCAGCAAGATATCCCTTTGTTCACTGAAGAAGAACTACGAAGCGCGAGTGTCAGAATGAAGAACCGAAAAGCCCCTGGCCCGGACAATATTCCAGTAGAAGTCCTAAAATTAGTGGTGGAGAGGCACCCGTCAACATTACTACGTATGTACGATGAATGCTTACTAGCGTGTGTCTTTCCGTCACTCTGGAAAGTGGCGCAACTTGCCTTAATTGCAAAGGGAAAGGGAGATCCTAGCACATCATCAGCGTACAGACCTCTCTGCTTGCTTGATTCTGCGGGGTACTTCTGGAAGGGTTTCTGTAACTTCGGCTAAAGGCGGCTATACGAAGAGCTGGTGTCCTTTCGAAAAACCAACATGGATTCTGCAGTGGCCACTCAACAATAAGTTCCATCAGCGAAGTTATTAGCGCAGTAGATCGAGCAGAGGCAGCTTGTCATCGGGCTAGACCCATAGTGTTTTTGGTAATGCTGGACGTCTGTAATGCTTTTAACTCGGCGAGACGGACAGACATATTGGATTCTCTTCAGCGACATTTTCAGATAGAGGAATGCTTGCTGGCAATGGTACGAGACTACATGAAGGATAGCCATTTGATTTTCGAAATGAATCAGGGAACTGTACGCAAAACCATTACAGCTGGAGCAGCACAAGGGTCCATTCTTGGGCCATACCTATGGAATATTGCTTATGATGTTCTCTTGCGCCTCGAAATGCCGGAAGACATGCTATTGCTGGGTTATGCGGATGACGTAGCCCCTGTCATCACATCTAGAAATCCTCACCTCGCTCAACTCAAACTCAATCAAGTAATCAAAAGAGTTGAAGGCTGGATGGAAAGCCATGGTCTCCAGCTGGCTATCGCAAAAACTGAGATTGTCATGCTGATGAAGAGGAGGGTACCAACCATTATACCCATGACGGTTGGCTCTGAAGTACTTGAGACCAGAAAATCGGCTCGAAGTTGGCTTATGGAGAGTACATCCGAAAAGTATGCGATAGGGCGCTACTGGCTGTTATCTCACCTGGGAGACTCATGGCAAACGTTCGCGGTCCTAGTGCAAGTAAACGTAAGCTTCTTATGACGGTGGCACATTCAATGCTGCTGTATGGCACCGAGATATGGGCCACTGCTTTAAGGTTTGAAAAGTATCGAGCCAGGATGGTGAGCGTCCAGCGTAAGGGAGCGCTGCGAATTGCTAGCGGCTACAGAACAGTTTTAGGAAGAAACACCGTGTTAGTGATAGCGGGAGTAATCCCAATTGATCTATTGGCGAGCGAACGCAGGGAGGTGTTTCTGAACACAGAAGAAATCAACTTCTATCTGTGCCTGTTTCTATCGGGCCACGGCTACTTCTAGAAATACCTTCACAGAATGGGGAAAGAACTGTGCTAAGGAAAGTGATGATGCTTTGCATACCTTTTTCCATTGCGCCTGCTTCAGAAGGGAGCGACACATGCTTTTCTTTGCAATTGGCCCAGTGACGCCGGAGTCAATCGTGGAGATGATGCTACAGTCAGATAACGCCTGGTCAGCTATCTCACCATATAAGGAGCTGGTATTGCATTTCAAAAAAAGAGGTAGGATGCCTCATATACTCCTGAAAGCCTGACATAACGGAAGGAAGCCAATGGGACACCTGATAGGTGGAAGTAGCACGGCCGGGTTGAAGTAATGCGAAATCGATTCCGGCTTGGACTTCCGTGGTCGGCGGGAGATGTTTTCTAGTGATTAGGAATCTCACATAGTCTTGTATTGTTCGCAGGATACCTATTGAAGGTTTTTGACATCCGCTCCCAACAAAAAAAAAACATATTTAGCAGTCCGCTGCCATGCCAAGGTCTGGCCGTCGACAATTAATTGTCGTGGTGTCTGTCGTCCGTTACGGGAAATAAAGATCGCTTGGGCTTTTTTTAGCGTTAAACTTTATCTTCCATCTTCTGAAATTTTCAATAAGGGATTCAATGGAGTACTGTAGATGAGAGGCAATGTACGTGTCTTGCTTGAACGTGTGAAATATGCACGTATCGTCAGCGAATGGGAAGATGTTTACTCTGTTAGAGGTGGGGATATCTGCTGCTTTCAGTTTATAAAAAATGGGTAACAAGGGAGATACTTGCGGGACTCGGCTGGTATGGCAAGCTTGGAGGAGAAGTGATTGTCTATATTGACTTGAAAAGCTCTATTTTACAGAAAAAATCCAACCAATAATGTTAATGAGGATGGTAGCATTTAGTTTGACAATGAGCCCAGCATGCCAAATATTGTTGAATGACTTCATGACATCAAAAATGACTAGCCATCAGATTTCTTTAGGTCTGACCTTATGTTATGATTGGAGCTCAGTAGAGTGCTGTGATTTTAAGCGGTTTTGGGTGAGAATTTCTTTGAGCCGGGAGAGAAATATGTGTTCTGGAGGTTTGGCTTTACATGAGAGTAGGCTGACAAGTTGCTAAATTTTGGGGAAAAGTTAAATCTTAAGTTAAGTTTATAACAAACAGGATACTTTTTGAGATGAAAAATGACTTCTATCATGTCTGCAATGTTCTGGAAGAGATTGTCTCATAGATGGAAAGGCGAAAGATTTGTGATTTTATCTGATCCTGATGATTTCCCTTTGCTGGGTTTTTTTTACCAGAATTTTTACTTCCCCTCAGGAATGTTAAACAAACCTGTATCATCTTATGCTAAACGGTTTATAAGCTTATATAGCCGAATTTGTAGACTACCGGCCGCTAGCGTGAGCGGGTTCGAATAATCATGGACGATCAGCTATGATGACACTTCTAGGGCTGGCTAAGTGCCTGACCCAAATCAAGGGTAAAATGAGTCGTCGAACTAGTTACTCCACACTCATAGCTCATATGCATTCCGCGAAATAATTATAAGGGCACGAAAACTTTTCGTTGCAAATAATATATTTTGAGTCATTTCTAATGTTTCAATCAACATTTTATTACGTCACGTAGTTGTACTTTCAATAACAGTGTATTAAAAAACTAAGAACCTTTCTTGTAAATTTGATAATAATAAAAATTGAAAGTAAGTTTGAAATAATTATAAAAGGCACTTAATATTTCTATTGTTTTTTTTTTTTTAGTGACTATCTATTACGCAAGCTTAGTAAGAAGTATGACCGCCGTTATTGTTTATAAACTCTTTTAAACACCTTGGTATTGAATTTATTAAGGTACAGATGGTTGCACGATCAATGTTCTTCCACACCTTGTTGATTGAATCCGTTAGCTCCTTTACGGTTACGTATTGGTGCCCATGGTGAAAAAATTTAACTGATAATATAGATTAATACCCGGACAAACTGCGGGCCAGCCGATAATCGGGATCCCAAGGGAACTCAAAGAGTTTTAAGTTTAAGTTTCTCGAGCGATGGATCGCCGCATTATTTTACTGAAAAATGAGCTCTGTGCCAACAATCATCTCTCCGGAGTCAATAAGCACCTCATATAATAAATTAATATAGTATTCCGAGCCCATTTATTTCAAAACGAAGCAAATAGGTGTGGTACCCACATACGATATTCCTGCTCAAATCAAGAGTGACCCTCCACCGAAATTTCTACGCTGAAGCTTTTCTTTCACAGAACCTTTATCCCGCTAATATTTATGTGAACCGTCTGGGCCATCTAAATTAAACTTTTTTTCATCAGTATATACAACTTTGTTTCATTTTTCGTCCCAAAGCCGGTATTTTCGGCAAAACGCAGTCAAGCTAATTTGTGTTTCTTCGTAAGCGGAGGTTTGTTACATTTTTTGTCATATGTGAGATCCAAATACCCTTCATTATTTGTTGGCTTCTACGTACACCTACTTCTAAGTCTATTTGCCCTTTAATTTCGTGTGCACTCAGATTTTCTTTGATGGCGATTCATCTGACCACTCTTTGTCTTTTTTAGATACCTTACGTGACCTTCTTGGTCGTCAAGTTTTACCGTCATTTTTCCACATTTTTATGAAATTATTGATTACACAGCTAGATGTTTTTAAACATTAGCAATTCCACGATTAATCATACCTTGCTCGTGATAAGATTTAATTTTACCCTTTTTTTCTTCGTTCAAAGATTTTTCGTGCGACATTCATTTGCTAAACAGTTTACTTCCTATTTGTTAAGTGAATCGTCATCTCAATTCACTATTTTGAAAAGCCATTTGAATCATTTTATGATATATTCGACGTATATTATAAAATAATATATAAACAGCCTAATATTTAATTAGCGTTTTCGATTTAGGTCTAGAGGCTACCTACTACGTTTGAAATTATAATATTCCACAAACATATTATGTGGATTCAAAATCAATAATTTGTTGATGGAATAAATTATGTGTCGGAGATTTTACAGTTCTAATCGTTTTTCGACGTTTATCGAAGCCCATAACTACGATTTTCAATCGTCGAGCCATATTTACAAAAAGTCTCCACTTAGTTGCAAGTGTTGAATTTCATGTTCAAACAAGCTTCAGACAAATCAGTTTCAAATTACATTCGACATGGCATATTTATGGTTCCCTCGAGAAATCAATATTCATTCTTATCAAATATTAGTACGAAGTCAAAGCACAGAAATGCTGATTGGGCACTGCACCTTTGTCGCTTTTCGTTGTTTAACATCACAAAACATGAATTAACGCCCCTTGTTTACAAGCTCGATTCAAATTCGTTTCTGTTTATGATTAATCAGCGTGCCGCAACGAAAACTGCTTAGTCTGTGGCCCACAACGAATTTATTCTACACTTTTCACCGCATGCATTCATAATTCCAACTCTAACAATACAATTTCATTAATTAGACCATTGTTTATCTCTTGCCTGTGTTTTTTGTATATCGCAGCAACAAAGACATCGTCCGTGGATCGTGAACGTGATTACATCGGATTTGCAACATTACCAGAACAAGTGCACAGGAAATCCGTTAAGAGAGGTTTCGATTTCACGCTTATGGTCGTCGGGGAGTCTGGTCTGGGGAAATCGACTTTGATAAACAGTCTATTTCTGGGTGATCTATACAAAAATCGTTTCATTCCAAATGTCGAAGACAGAATTGAGAAGACGACGCGAATCGAGAAGAAGACAATGGACATTGAGGAGAAAGGGGTTCGATTGAGACTGACCGTTGTGGATACACCGGGATTCGGTGATGCTATCAATTGTGAGGATAGTTGGAGAGTATGCACGGCATATATCGATGAACAGGTGAGATTGCTTCTAAAGTAGCACAAAAGTACGGAAATAACTTTTAATTTCTAGTTTCGGCAATATTTCACGGATGAAAGTGGCCTAAACAGACGAAACATACAAGATAACCGAGTACATTGTTGTTTGTATTTCGTTCCCCCTTATGGACACAGGTAATTTTTACATGAAATTAATTTTTCACTGAACTTTTAAGTTAAATATTTATTTTTACGTTTTTATTGTAATTGGTTATATATTCCATGTGAATTTGTTGATTTTTCAGTTAATGAATCAGTGCATGAATAAAAATTCTAATTTTCTCTCTTTTTCTTATTGTAGTCTTCGTCAAATGGACATCGACCTGATGCGTCGCCTCCACCGTAAAGTCAATATTGTACTAGTCATAGGAAAAGCTGATTGCCTAACTCAAGTCGAAATCAAAAAACTCAAGGCGAACATTCTGCAAGACTTGGAAGACAATCACATTCAACTGTACCAGTTCCCAGATTGCGATTCCGACGAGGACGAAGAATTCAAGCAGCAGGATCGCGAACTTAAGGCCAGTATACCATTTGCAGTTGTTGGTAGCAATATCATCCTCGACATTGCTGGGAAGAAGGTGCGAGGGCGACAGTATCCGTGGGGTGTTGTAGACGTTGAGAACCCGATGCATAGTGATTTCATCAAACTGCGAACTATGTTGATCTCGACGCATATGCAGGACCTCAAGGATACCACACAAGACGTTCACTATGAAAACTTCCGTGCTCAGTGCATTTCACAAATATCGCAACATGCACTGCGGGAACGAGGCAAACTGAAACGTGATTCCATGGGATCGAATGGCTTTGATAGCTCCATAACAGAAACGGATAGACTTCTGCTTCAAAAAGACGAAGAAATCAGACGTATGCAGGACATGTTGACACAAATGCAGGAACGACTCAAAGCAACGCATATAATGGAAATGAAGAAAAACGATAGTGTAATCGATGTTTAGGACGTCGACGCAGTAGCTTTTAATCAACCCAACAAGCCATGCAAGTATTGACCTATGCGATGGAATCGATTTTAGAATTGACCTGTGTCGGCATGAGAAATCATTCGCGTGTACTGAACTCACTTATTAAATCAGCACGTGAGCGTTTTGTAAGGCGTTTTATAAGCTGTTCTAGCCTACCGATCTTTCATATACACATATATTTTGAAAATTCGTAGAAATTTCAGAATACTAATAAACTACACGCTGCAAACCCCTGTTCGTTCCCAACATAGTCCTGTTTCATCTATTACAATGGACAAGCAAGATCAAATCCTCATCAGCATTCCTAAAACGCATTGAGTTCAATTATTGAATTGTCGCACAAAAAACAAACGTTAACCAATATTTACCACAATGTGGACTCTACATTAATTATTATAGCGAACTAACCAAAAACCATAAATGCATGGATTATTAATTAGAATCATTGCACGATGCAATATCCTGTGTAATATTGAATCAAAATGGAAATGTACCAGTTTTAAATGTAGTAACTTTTCTACATTGAAGAGAACAATTCAAATTCGACCAGAACACTGTTGACTTCTTTGAATCTGAGTTGTTTAGTTTGAATTATATTGTCTGAACCAACTATGTGTTACCAAATTATGATCAAAAATATTAGAATTGAACTACTATCCACGAGGAAAATGGAAATAGTAACAAAATCAATTTTTTTTTTGTAAATCCCAGTGCCTGCAGGGTCTAACTAAACAGTGTAGTAGTTTAAAATGGATTAATATAAAACAGTGAAATGGAACAATATAGAATATTTTGTATTTAATTTTTTGATATTTTAGTTTAATTTATTTATCAGAGTTATTTATATGCATATACTGTATATGCTTATGTGTATAGTAAGTTGTTGATTTTTATTGGTAGTTTTCCATTTTTTTTCTTGTATTTATTTTGCGGTTTTAGTCTCTATTGTATTAGAAGAATAAATAAATACTTAGTTATTTATTAATAAAAATCTATGGTCGTTTTATTTAGTCTTATTAAGTAAGCGTAGCTAATCACCTTTATCTCCAGTCCTTAAGAAAAGTACAAAAAAAAGTTTTGCCGTTGACATTCACTGGTAATTGAGTGATGTTTCCAATATATTTGATAAGCCCTTTTCACACTTGAATAATTTCCGCAGCAATCGCGCAGCGTTTGTTGGCAAGACGTCGAAGAGGTATTTTATGCGCAAAATTTTGCACAATCAAATATCGGTGGCAAGAGAAGCTCAACACGCACACACATTCAAAGATTTTTAAAAAAATTTAAATATTTAAGGCTGCCAAATCTTTTCCAATAAAAATAAAGATTTTGTAGCAATTCCTTAATTCCAAAACAACAAATTATTGAAAAAATAAGTTAAAGTCTGTACCAATTGTCAAAACTCACTTGCCTAAGCAAATCGTGCACACGAAAATAACACTCTTAGAAATTACTCAAATGTGGCAAGAGACCAACATGTAAATACCGCGGGAAAACTGCTCAAGTGTAATAAGGCTCATAGTTCTCAATAGCCGCTAATACAATGTGGATTGATTTAAGGACTGACATTGAAACAGTTGAGAGTAAACGAGTTCATTATAGGTTTTGATGGGAATGTTTCAATCTCAATCCGATTTGAGTTCGGATTGTATAGTAAGCTATTGACAGAGGTCCGGGGATTTCCCCAACTGTAGAAAAGAGAGATTGGATGGACTTGCTAGCGATTGCTAACAATTTTACAAATTACGCTGATTACTTTTGTAGTCGGCGTATTTTTGGAGGCCTTACTTGTAAACTTTCCTTTTCTGTTGATTTTTATGCAAAATTTACTTTTACTTTTTTCAAACATTAAACAACTGATCACATCTGAAGCATCACCACAGGAATCGATCAACTTATTTAGTTTTTATTTTGGCAGTTGGCAGCGAATCTCAGCCGTTCGATGACAGCTGGCTACCGACAGCTTTTGACACATGTCTTGCTAAACTTGCTGGCTCGTTCCGCTGTTCCGGCTTTCCGTAAACAGTGCCAAAATAAATTATCACGAGCCGTGTCTAAACATGTTGGTTTTAATATCATCAAATAGGATTTGTGAGTTTTAACGAAATTTTCTTCCAGCAATAATGACTGAAGTTGCGGCACGACTACAAATAGGACCCCGGGAAGGAGTCACATACCCGATTCGCGTTCAATATTGTGGAAATTGCACTATGCCGATTGAGGTGAGGCTCCTATTTCGTTAACACTGAGCTCAAAGTAAACGACATCTATTTTAATTTAATTCAGTATTGCGAATACTATCCAGACTACGAAAAATGCAAACAGTGGCTCGAAAAGAATCTTCCGACGGAATTCGAAAATTTAAAAACAGATGATGGTGCAGATGGTGGCGGAGATGATGATAAAAAACGGCAAAAGCGTGGCGGAAAAGGAATGCTGAAGGCCAAAAAGAAGGAGGAAGGTCCAAAAAAGATATGTTTGTCACGTGCACCCCGAGGCAAGAAGAAGTCGGTAACAGTAGTAACAGGATTGAATACTTTTGGTAAAATAATTATTTTCACCTACCTGGATAGTTTCATTATTACAATATCATCCTAGATATCGATCTCAAAGTAGCAGCAAAGTTCTTCGGAACAAAATTTGCATGTGGCTCGTCAGTGACCGGTGACGATGAAATCGTCATTCAAGGAGACGTGAAAGACGAACTGTTCGATGTGATCCCAGAAAAGTGGCCAGAAATCGACGAAGACTTTATCGAGGATTTGGGAGATCAGAAGCGATAGATGACCTATGTAATAAGAATCCATGTATATGTTTAATCGATTTTTATTCGCTCGGAATTAAATACTTTACTACTATGGCTAAAACTTCGTTTACTTGGTCCTCTGTGAGGCGTTCTTCGCTATCCTCGATTAGCTGAAATATTACACAATATTGGAACAAAATCCAAAAATACACTTCAAGAATGCTTACCAATTGTATGTGCAATGGCAGGTTAGGTGGATCGTTGACCATAGCAAGGCACTCGGCTCTGGTGAGCTTGTATGGTTTGATCTCCTTAATGAATTGTGCGATGCCGTCACGATTTTGATTTTTGGATGGGGTTCCGTCCAGAAATTGAAGGGTCTGCAAGAAAAGAAAAGGGGCTTTTAGTGACCCAATCTGGTTGCTCAAGTCTGGACAAAAGCTATGAATAAACGAACAGCATGACTTTAAACATAAGAACGAACCTCATAGGCTATGGTAGCTAAATTTCTTAAGCCATATTTTTTCTTCGTGTCTTTTATTGAGCGCAACGATTCCATAACCTCAAGATTTGTGAGCACCGAATAACACGGATTTAACCTGTAGGGAAAACAAATTTACTGAGTAACAGAGCCTATATAAATGATCTTATGTTAAACTTACACTTCCATATCTGCTACAAATAGTGCTTTGCGAAGAGGGAGAAAACGTTTGGCTGTATTTTGCTTTAGCCGATGTGAAATATAAACAAAAACATTCCAACGTGTGCGGCAACATAGAGGAGTAAAATACAAAATCAGCCTAGAGCCGCTGTAAAAAAATCTTGACGGCGCTGTCATCGTTGACAGAAGTGTTGATAACAACAATTTAAAAGTACGAAGTGCAGTGTTTTTTCAATTTAACAAGCGTTGGTCGGCTACCGGGAGAAAAAAGTAGTGCAGTTTGAATTTATGTGTCATAAATGTTGAAGTTGTAATTGCTTCTCATTGGTCTAGTTAAGGTAAGATTTTTAATGCAATTCTTCAGGATAAACTCTTCCTGGTCGTTCAAATACATATTTAAATTGGGACTAATGAATAACTAAATACTTCTTTGTGATACAATTTTTTTTTATGGTATACAAATCAATTAGTCGATAGGACTAATTAGGACAAGGCCAGTGCCGATAGGATATGGCCAACCCCCAGGTTCGTGAGAAAGTGAACCATTTAGCAAAAAAAAAAATATGGTATACAAATCACATTATGAATTTTGAAGCGCAATTGAATCGATTTATGTGGAAATTGCTTTTTAAGTCTTGCCCTAGCAAATACCGAGACAATTAAACTTCCTCTGATTAAAATTTATTATAAGTCGGCACAAAAAAGTATCGAAGAAATTTATCATCAATCGATATATCTTCCAATTCAAGCCTTGTTCATGTTACAGTCCTAGTTAGATTTAGAAGTTGTTCTATAGTGAACGTTTCTCGTTACTTTACATTTGTATGAAAAACACGTATCGTATTTTTGTAACTCTAAAGTTGAATATTTAAAAGCAGATTCTGCAAAAACAGAATCTGTTTCTATTGCAAATTCGTTCTAATATTTATTGAACTGGTGTTTCACGAGACTACAACTAGAGGATTAGAGTTTTTCCAATCGACTGGTGTTTTTTTTAAACAAATACACTATACCAAATATAAACATAAATATACAAAAAATATGTAGACATATGGCCAATTGGCGTTAAAAACTGAATATCCAAAAACTGGTAGGGGCACGAAATTGAAAAAATTAGACCACTGTCTAGAATGAAAAAGGAATACAAATATTTTTCTTCTCTAAAAAATAGTATCTGCTTCTTACAATGTAAAACTAACATTTACGAAAAAAATTCTTCTTAAAACCAGAAAAATACTATTCGATTTTTTTTTCATAAAATATGCAACATCTATGGATCATATAGGAATAGGTTCTCTGAACTATTTTCGAGGAGTTTTTGATCAGATTTGAGTACTTAAAATCATCTCTACTTGTTAAACATGGTTTCAAACTAAAAAGTGCTATGAAATAGCTATGAAAAATAAATGATTGGAATAAAAAAACGACCGTCTTATGCCGTATGATGACCGTTTTTAAATTGTTTTGGTTTTATTCATATTGTTTTTCAGCTGACTTATCGCATGGTATTGCACATCTACGATATAATTATTCAATAACAGTACATCACTCAAACATATACTAAGTGTGTTTTGTTAAGTATATTGAATACAACACCAAAATTGTTGTTTTATTCAATATACTTAACAAAATTTGATTTCGTCGGGTGTGCAAAAAACGCACCTACTATTGCCTTAAATTCTTTTCAATTAATGAAATACAATTATAAGCTCAAGCGTTTTTCTGGATAACCGTTTTGACTTTCGTATCCAAGAGATATAAAATTTAGCTATTAAATTGCTCGAACATCACATACATTAATAACTTTCATAAGGATGTACGCAGTGGTCCTGAAAACCCAAAAAACAAATTACCATCAAGTGCAGCAGGAACAAAGCAAAGTACTGTGCCAGCTAAAATGCAGCAAAGGCTTGTCTAAAAATGATAAAGCCCAATGAACCGCATGCTACCATTAACTATAAAGTATTTAATTTATTTGAAATACTTTTATGAAGGTATAAAGTTATTGTTGAAAAATTTGGGGATTGGGAGAGGATTTCCATGGAAAAATCACACAAGAGCAATTATTCAGTTTTTTTTTGCAGCAAACCAGTTCTAATCAAGATCAATTGCATTAATCTGAAGTCTTCCATACATGGGTAACTGATCAGTTTTAATGGAGGGACATCATAATGAGCTTCTACTGGTGAGACGACATAAGCATCACGGATGCGGCTTCAATAAATTTTCAATATATTGTCTGCTTACTTGGGAAAACGATTTCGTGCGAATGTAGACGATGCTTTTGCTGAGAACTCCTGCCGCCAACTTCATTGTTTATGAATCGAGACGTTTAAAAGCTAAAATCAAAATGCTTAGAGTAAGCTTTAAGAAATGACCATCATCTGAAAGAACAATCAGTAGAATTTGATGGATTGAAAAGCCTTTTTTTTTTAGATATTTGTATAAAAGGTAGAGAAGAATGAAGATAAATTAGTCGCATGAAATAAAAATCAGGCGGACCGAAAATCAAACGTTATAATATACCAAGGAACCAAATAAATAATTTGAGTTTGAGTGGCGTGCACAAAAAAAAAACGAGGCAATGAAGATCAGAAAAAAATATTTTGATTTCTTTCATTCAATTTCTACTCTAACAGCATTTTGAGCCCTGAATCCAGTAATAGTTAAATCCATCACTAATATTTGAAGTAACATTTGTAGAAAATATAATTGTTTTTGTGAGATGATCAAAAATTGAAATTTAACTAAGCGGTTTCGAAAGCATGCACTGGTTCTCATCAGGAATCAGCCCATTTGAAGATTAATAATTAGATTATATAATAATAATATATGTAGATTAATAAGTTTTTATTTTGGAAAGTTAGAGAACTCTTTGGCCTTATAGGACAAACATTTCTATAAGGTCTACAGGTAAATTTCATAAACAGAACGCCCGAAATCTTTGTGAAGCAAAACATCGGTGCCAGCAGTTACCGAATACCATCGAAAAACTTATTCGGTGATAAAAAATCGTCCTCAAATGGAAATTCTGATAATTTTTGCCAATAATTTTTGCCAATAATTTTTGCCAACAAAGACTAAGATTGCTAAGAAAGAGGCATGATGAGAAAATACCTTTAATTTCGCGAAATATTGTAAAACAAAAGGTTGCATATTTAATCCAAATCAAACTATTCTAACTATATTTAACAAAGCCTTGAAATAAGCGAAAAAATAACGCATTTATTTTTCCTTCATCATATATAATAAAGAAAAGGAGCACTAAAAGTGGTAAAATTAATATTTTATCAGATAGACAAACAGTTCCCAAGGCTATCGATTGCGATCGCATAAATTCAGCTAAACTCAAAGCCGAGGGCGGCTCTAAATGAAAGGGGGGCGCAGAATAGCCTTGAGCTGATATAGATCTCCGAATATGACGGGCAACAAGGTAGTTAAGATCAAAACCAAAGAACGGGCTGAAATGGTTTACATTGGTCTTACTTCTTACTGTGACTTTACAAAAGATGAAAGGCCAAGGAAATCAAAACATGGACCAGGAAAAATATCGAAACGTACCACCTTTATTTCGAGAGTTTCCCTTAAGGATGCGGTTGGTTGCATAAATTTTAGGAAAACTAGATTCCCAGGTTTTTACGGTGTATTATACATTGATGTGTTTTGAACATTTGAAGCCATTCCGCATGATTACCATATGAATAAAAATGTATAAAAATGAATTTGAATATAATACGTACAGTTATTCCAAAAAGTATTCGCACACTTGCTAGTTTCCGAAAAGAACGTAAAAAACTCACATTATTAAATTTGCAATTGGAAGTATTGGATCACATATTTATTTATTACAGTATTATACGACTATTAAAACCAAAACATTTCATTTGATACAAATAATAATTAAACAAAACAAAAATTTAAGAACTGGTCCCTGTTTTGCATTCAAAAAGTGTTCGCACTCTTATATTTCCACGAAAAACTTGGTAATAACGGCAGTTTAAGTACCGGGTACTAGTTAGTGACGTTGTGTAAAGCCGATTGAAGTACGACAGATATCAGATTTTGTATTTTTGAGTTAAAAAAAGTTAAATAAAAATCAGTGTTATCGAAATGCGTCATAAACAAGCGGAAACAACTAAAGAGGAACGAAAAATAATAATAAATATGCATAAGCAAGGTGAATCGCTGCGGAAAATTAGATCTTTGGTAAATCGGGCGTGGTCAACTGTAAAAAGAGTTATCGATAGATTCTCTGAGAGTAGTCATCAAAAATGCTGCGAGGACCGGTCAACCTAGAAAGCTTAAGGAAAAAGAAAGATGTACAATTATTTAAAAATTAAGATAAATGCTATGATAAGTGCTCCAAAAGTTGTTGATCAAGTGCAAAAAGAAATGGGTAAAAAGATATCGCCAGGCACAGTAAAAAATTTTCTATATGTAGCAGGATTTCATGGAAGAAAACCCCGAAGAAAACCGTTTATCAAGAAGGTGAATAAAAAGCGGTGTCTGATCTTCGCAAAACAATATAAAAATTGTACCCCCGAGCTCTGGAACAGAGTTATATTCAGTGATGAGAGCAATTATAATATATTTGGGTCTGATGGAAATGCTATAGTATGGAGGAAGTCCAGTATCGAAATGGATGAGAAAAATATTCAGCCGACAGTGAAACATGCAGGGAGCTCCGTGCTTGTTTGGGGCTGCATGAGCGCCAATCTGATGGGCGACTTGCATATTATAGACCGTACAGTAGACCACAAATTGTTTATAAACATTTTAAAACAGTATCTTCATCAGAGTGCTGAAAACATGGGTATCAAGGACAAATTAATATTCACCTATGACAACGATCCCAACAATTCAGCCCTCAACACAAGACTGTGGCTGCTTTATAATACGCTAGAGTTGATCAAAACACCACCCCAATCACCGGACACCAGCCCAATTGAGCACTTATGGGATGATGTTGGGCAAAAAATTCGGACTCGAAACATTTGGAACAAAAAGGATTTACAAAACACTTTATTAGAAAAATTGAATCAAATTTCTAGGGAAACTACACAAAAACTGATCAATTCAATGCCCAAGAGACTAGAAGCTGTTATTAAAAGAAAAGAAGGACCAACTAAATACTAAATTATGTAAAAGTAATTTATTTAAGTGCGACAATATTAAAAATTGATTAAATTTACTTTCAGAGTGTGACGTGTGCGAATACTTTTTGAGTGCAAAACAGGGGTTAGTTTTTAAATTTTGTTTTTTTGTTTGTTTAATTATTATTTGCATGAAATGAAATGTTTTTGTTATAATAGTTGCATAATGCTGTAGTAAATCAATATATGATGCAATACTTCCAATTGCAAATTTCCGCAAATTAGCAAGTGTGCGAATACTTTTTGGAGTAACGGTACATATATGAAATTTAGTTAATTTCTGCTTCTACTACGGCTGCCTCCTTTTCTAGCTTTTTGTTTGTCTTACTGTTTGCACTACGAGCATCTCTTGACACATTTTTTGAAAAAGAAACCTTTAAATGAAAATATTTGTTTTAAAATAACAAACCCTCAAAAATGGCATTAAAACACATTTCAAATTTTGATGATATCTCCTACAATCATGCTTTTTTGCACTTGTGTATCTTTTTCTCATGAATGTTTTAGCTGTTTTAACACAAAAAAAACCTAACTTTGGCCGCTTAACTATTGAATTAGTTGTATTAGTTGCTTTCGGAGCTTTAATTTTGACACTGCTGCTTTAACATTTTACTTCAGTTTTCTTGGATTGATTTCTTCGCAGACTGCAGTTTTCCGTTCTCGTAAGCGTAGCGATGTTCTTTGGTTTACCGATAGAATTGAAGCATGCCCTTAAATTTGAAAATACTGCTCGATTAAAAATGTTGAACTCTCGAACTGATGAAGATTATGCTGCCTTTTTTCGTTCATATTGTACTACCAAAACGGAAATAAAGCATGCTATGCGTAACTAATTCTCATTAATTGAATCTTCTCTGAACTCGTATGGACCTAAAAAATGTTGACCTTAATGTAATTAAGTGAAACTTTTTTATATCCAGTTGTCAGCAACATTATTATATGATAATTGATAAAGCGATGGTCTTATAGCTCGTCGCTGGCTTTATACCTTGTCGCTGGCTTCAAAGTAATAAAAGACTAATAAATACAACCATGGGTATACGCTAGGACCTCAACCCATGAACAGTATATAGCCAACTTTGACTGGCAATTTAGCGAGCAGTGCTACCGATCCCTCGACGGCGACTAGAGAATACTATTCTTCCCTCTAGCTGGGGCGTTACGGAATTCCTGTTCGAAAGCATAGCCAGGTTCATAAGAACAGATATCATTAGATATCCTATAGGACATCACGCGAAGAGAGGTCACAGTGCTAGGAGGCACCCGGACCCACTTCATGTAAATTCATTCTCTCATTCATGATCAACTTGCTCAAACTACGCGTTTACCAAGCTCTTTTCAAAATTTAATATTCGAACCATTCCTTTCACCCATTTCATCTCAGTAGCGTTGAATGGGAAACACATAATATTCTATCAATCGAATAACTGTAATCCGTTTAATTTTCAAAATTTGCATATTTCACTTCGAAGAAGTTTAATTCGTTGGGATTTGGCTTGGCGATGGCGCTGAAAACGTTCCGAGAAAAATGAGATTTTCAAATTAAACACGCTCGAAAAGTTAAGCTTTAGGCGGTAATGTGTCCATTCACTTTCAATTAAAAGATAAAATTTATGGGGCCGTTGTTCTCATGCCAACAAAAGCTACTAAAATCATGACCTAAATTCCACTTTTATTGCGCTTTCCAGTGAAAAGATTGAAATGCCTCTCGGATATTGTCATAAAAGTGTCCGGAATCCAAAAGTCAGTTAGTCGACTGATGTAATTACGCGAAAATGTGTTACTTTGCGGCATTCCAGGAGTCTGTACTTGATTTACGTTCGTCGACATTTAGATAAATTTGCGACATTACGACACAGAGTGCGGTTTGAGCGTTATTCCTAGCATGAGCATGTCTTTTGCCATTATTCACACAACATGAAATGCAATCGTTAACGAGCCGAACAACGCTCAATAAAACATTTTCGATTTTATCGTAAACACATTCATACTTTTGCAAGATGCAATCGAACGGGGATGCCGGCTTTCCTCGATCGATCTGAGTTCTTCGCGAAAATTTTATAGCGAGCATGTGGATGGGAAGAGGATATAAACAATTCAGGACATGAGGCAGATGGTACGTAGTGATTTAAGCCGTGTGTTTACTTTTTCGTGCCGGGGAATCAAGCAAAATTAGATTATTAATGTTTTGTTTACTATTAAGGTCGCTTAATCTGGCTACTAAAATTTATCTTGTAAACAAAATGCCGTTTGCTCAATTAAACTGGAAAGATTGTGTGCACGTAAATCCATATTTGTATGATAATATACGATTATATATGGATTATTTTTGGATCTGCTATTAGGAAATCTTGAGACGTGATTATTTTCCTTACATCTTTATGGGAAAGTACCGACGTCAGCGTCAATTTCGCACTCTAAAAAAGCTTTAATAAATCAATTCTTTTCCGTCGCCTACGCATAACCGCACAAGGACTCAGCCTTAAATATAAACTAACACAAATATCTTGCTTGAGTCATGGCGGAAAATCATACTGAACTCCTTCAATCAATAAATTTCGCCTTATTTAGCTTGGGCAAGTCTTAGCGTTGCCGCCTATAAAGTTGCAATGCGATAACAAAACGGTTTTTCATGAGCCATTAAGCATTATACTGCAATTAAACAAAAACCTTAAGTTCAGTATATATTTGCTCACAACGTTTTTCACAATCTGAATGATAAATCTCTTTCGCTGTTGTTCGTGATTCCAAGAGTAATGCTCGACAATTTGGATGTTTATGATCTGTGTAGGACTAGGACAGCAGTTTCAGAAACTTTTATCATTTGCTCGGAACAGCCTAAAATGAAAGATTTGCATAGAACCGGTTACTCGACATAGCACGGCGCAAAATGAAGTGCTGGAAGGACTATGTACTCGTCACAGCCAATTGAGAGTTCAAGAATGCTGGTTTTACTTTAAGACTACGGCTATGATGATTTTGAGTTGATTCAGATTTGGTTGAACGGGATTCTGGATTTCCATAAGTTTGTGTTGAATTTACTCGTTTTGCGTGTAAATTAGAATGGAACGGTATGGTTCGGACAATTTTTATGTTGGAACAGGATATGTTTACTGTAGGGTAAAGTACCCAATAGTCAGTGTTTATACCGCGACCAATGCCTTTATTGACCGCCGGAGAAGTATGATGCTTCACCACACTTCCTTCGTTCCGAGTGGTGCACCCGCAACGATCGCCCAACTATCGACTTCGAGTGTTGCACCCGAGTCTTAGCGCTAACCTTCCTTCGAATGTTACACCCGAAAGATATTGCCGTGAATCAAATAGCGCTAGCGATTCGCCAGACTATTTACGCCTCGAGTCGTACACCCGAAACTACCTTCAACCTGTTGACGTCGAGTGATGCACCCGAGTCTAATTACCTGATTCTATTACTGATAACAAACACTTTGATGCCGGTTAATGAAAATAAACACTGACCAAGACTGAGACTATTTTATTTGTGATTGATTTCTTATATACTAAACATATTATGACCTAACTGTTATTTACAAATATAAAAATTGATAAAGAAATATTAATTTAAGTTCCCGGTCACGCCGTCGTCGTTTCGAGCGCGGTATTAATGAATGCGCGCGAAAAAATTGAAGTTCATCTGAACAGTCAGTCTTTTAACACAAAATTCAAACTGAAAATATTCTATTTTCCTCAAAAAATATGTTTCAAACAAGCTTAATGATATTTGGAAGAAAGTTAAAAGCAAACTTCAATTCGCTAACTTTAATTGTAATATATTGAAGAACTAAATATCCGAATTCTTTTTTTTTGCAATAAATAAAAAAATTAAAACATTTTTTCTCCAGTACTCAACCGACCAGAGCTAGTAGTCAGCCACATTTGATCCAATAGTTGTTCTTTTAGTAGGGCACGCTAGTATTTAGAAGAAATGTTGCTCTTTTGACCGATTGTGCACACAAATGGCAGATTCAGTAAATAAAGAGTCTCAAACCTAATTGATCATTGCCGAAGATTTTATATATGATAATATCGCTAGCTACATATATACATATACGCTAAACTTATAACATCATTTGGGCGACGAAGGAAAAGAACTGCAAAGAGATCACAAATCTCCTGACGATTAAGAACTGGAATAACTCAACAAATCAGAAGTTTATCGTTTGTTTTCATTGTTTTTGTTTTGCTGCAAATGCCAAAAGTACTATAAAATACTTAATATTTTGATCAGTTTTGGTAAAAAAATTCGACAGCAAAACAAGTAATATTGTAGTTTAGAAACGAGCCGAAAATCCTCTGAGCTGCCGAATGAGGAAAGACGAATTTTTTTAGCCTTAAGGCTGGCGATACATGTAAAATTTTCAAAAATTCGAGTGTCTTGTTTTTTTGTATAAATAGTTAAATTAACATCTAAAAAATAAACGTACTGAAGGACTTCTGTATAGTATTGGGTCGTCAGTCATATTGATATGTATTTGTATGAGTTGCTCATTTTCAAATTTTCCTTCAATTATCTATGAGTTAGCCATACAGCCCCATACAATTAAGCCGCCGCTACGGTAGGATAGAACATTTATGCTAAGTACTGGTTACGTTTTTTTATAGATGGGGTATTTTTCATTATTGATTGTAGCATACTTCCACAAAAGATAAGATTTTCATATTTTGGAGAATGATTTAATAGAGTATTTAGTTTTTGAATTCGGCGTTAACTCAAAAATGAAAAAAAATGTAGGTAAAACGTGTATGCTAAGGAGAGCAGTACTGTTACTAATCTACTAAACAATTTCCCAAAAATGGTAGCTAATTACCACCAAATTTTTTGTTTAAGTATCGTGCAAATCAAACTCAAAACTAAACTCGCATGCATACATTTTCCCCTTGTACAGCAATCCTTGTGCCTCAACTATCACAAGTCAATCGCTTCAAAGTTGAGCAAAGCACATCAATATGACAAAAAATGAGGTGGTACAAATCAAACTAGTCTCGCGTACATACATTTTCCATTGAGTATTACAATCGCTGCGCCTCAAGTCAATCGCTTCACCCATAGACATATAAAGAATGGACACACAATCACAATGCATGAACCCGTACGTGAATGAAGCAATTTTACTACACATGCAATTTTACTCTCTGTAAAACAGCTTTCCCCTCAATGCCGCACGCACCACCCCTCAGCGCTGTAGACTCTCTATGTAAACATTCATTTCAATCCATCCAATCTACGGGGTGGTTGGGATAACGGGGAAACTAATACATGGACACAAATTTCCAAATAAATCAACTTTTCTGCATGAAATTTGTTGTTGTTTTATACAAACACATTGCAAACAGAGGTCGAAAATTGCTTCATTTCTCTCGGCCCATTTCGTATCCATTCTTCTTATATCTATGGCTTCACCTCAATATGACAAAAAAATGAGGTGGTACAAATTTGAAGCTTGAGGTGATGTGACATTTTGTAGATGTGAATGGGACATTTGTCATGCATCTTATATGAGTAACACAACACTACTTCTGTATGGGCCTGGAATCGCTGATTAGTTGGTAAGTAGCTGTAATCATAGAGTTTCTGTGTGTCAAAACTACGCGTTTTTCTTGAAACGACTTTTTTTAAATTGGCGGGCAAGATAACTCAAAAAGTTCTCAACTGATTCTTATGAAGCTTGGCACACATTTTCTCTATACTAAAAGCTTCTAGTTGAACCTCAATAATGGCAAAAAAAAAATTTTCAAAATTTAGCATTTTCGACCCAAAAACTGCCGAAAAAAAAGGTGAAAAATCGCACTTTTTTTATGAGGCGTGATAATTCACGATTTTTTGACTTTTTTTTTCTTGGTTCAACTAGAAGATACATGTTTAATAACACACTGTAACTGATGATAAAAATTCCGCCGATTGATGCCTTTCGTCGCGAGGGTCTCAGGAGATTGGTTACTACGGCGGCCATTTTAAAAAAAAAATTAAATAAAATCATATTCTTGTATTTTAATATGCAATGAATAAACATGTTCACTTTCAAAACGATTCATTTATTCCTTCTATTTTAAATAAGACGTTTACATGTATCGCCTGCCTTAAGGCATTAATGATATTCCGTACGTAAAATAGAAGGTAGTTTTAAAAGGACACATTCTACAGTACAGTGCGTAGCTGAAACGTCTAAATTTGAACTTCGAATACAAAAACAACCGAAAAACAGAAATCGATCTTTATTAATGATATAGCATAAATCATTTATCCTGCAGCAGATCAGATAGCATCGAATTATAAGTGAATCAAAACTTTCTCGACTGTCGAAAGCACATTTCGGCATAAATGTTGCACTACAAGCAGTTCGGAATATGATCCGTAAACTAGGGCTACGGAGTGAAATCGCTGCTCGAGACCCATTCGTCAGTGTGGTTAATCGCAGAAAAAGATTCAGTTTGCAAAAAACTACCAGCATAAGAATATGGGCTTTTAAAAAGGCATATTTTTTTCTGGCGAATCCAAATTCAACGTAAAATAACACGACGGACACGTTCGAATTTGGCGAGAAACATATACATATATATGTAGAACGTTATTAAGTAGAAAGGATGCCATACTAAACTGTGAAGTGTATATGAGTATCTCGCGAAGTTTTTTCTGTTACAAATAAAAAGTGTGTTTAGTTCTCTAGGGCTATAAATTTTATATTTCCATATCTAACGGTTTTCGCGTTTTTTTCGCTTTTTTTCTGAAATTTCATTTACGAATTTTCTATTCTGTATGTCTTTTTTTCGTATAAATATTTAACATTACATTAAATATTTAATATTATATAGTATAAATATTTAACATTACATAACATTTAACATTAAATATTTAACATCATTTTCAAAAAAAATGTTTTCTAAAAGTACAGATTTTTCACTTTAACTGCACCCATCTTCTAAACTTAATTTTTTAGCAAAATTAAATATATTATTAACGTAAGTCTATCATACTATATTGTTAAACCATTATATTATACGCAAAGAACTCCTTCCATACCATAAGCAAATGCTTATTTCGCAGGAGTAAAACAAATAAATGAAATGCAACAAATTATAGATCAAATAAATTATGAATAAAATATTTGTAAAAACTTTCCAAAATTCAGTTCAATTCATTTTTTTCAGATAATGGCCAAAAAACGTAAGCTTCGTAAGCTGGTTACCGGTGATAAACCTTCAGAAAACAAAAATCAAGTTCCGATTCGAACTGTTGCGTTAATTCTTGTTATCACAGGCTTTATCACATCACTTGCGCTGCACCCACATGCTTTCGATGATTTTATGCATTCCTACTATGAACAATATAACCTGCTCGTTTATGGGAACACCGACTACTGTTCAAAGCCACTTAATTATAAAAACTTACTGAACATTGTCCGAGAGAATTTGCACGGGCAAAGCCAAGCGCTCAACCAAATCGAAACATTGTTAGGACGGAACAAAAGCCTCACTGCAATGGCCATCGTCGGCACGACAGGAGTTGGTAAAACACACTTGTTAAATCTACTTCGTCGCCACTATCCTTGGAAGGATAATATTCATCACTACAGTTGGTCCGCGTACAACAAACATTTCTCCGGGAAGACACAAAAAATCGAAAGTTTCACCAGGAAACTTTCAAGATGTGGCCAAAATCTTATTTTGATCGACGATCTCACGACGAAGGACATTGACATTGTTCTAGAATATCAAACGATTCTTGAAAATGTAATTTATAGTCGTCAAAGCTCTTTGAAACTGGTTGTAATATATGTTTTTAGTGTTCTTCAGTATTCAGAGATATTGCGCAATGAATATGACAAGAATATTCAAAGTCTACAAGATTTAAAAACGATTAAGACTGTTAATTTTGCTGAATTGACTGGTAGTGATGTAAGAAAATGCATAATTGAAATAGCTAATGATCTCAAGTTGAAACTGAATGATGAGCAGATTGATAGTGTTTTAGAAACAATTGATGTACCGAACGTGGGATGCAAAAATGTGAATGCTAAAGTTGCAAAATATAGTGAATTTTTTATTTAAGAAAATAGTAATGTATTTTTGTTGATAATAATTGTTTATTTTATTATTTTTTTTTGGAAATTTTTTTTTCACCTAGAAGATAATTGAAAACCTTACTTTTCAAATGTCAGTCTAACAAATCTCACTGACATTTTAAGAATGATTTGGCCAAAAACAATCTTTTTTAAACTCGGGGCGGAGCATACGAATTTTACAAATTCTTAGGAAAAAATGTCTTCTAAAATTCTTTGTAACATAATATGTAACAAAAAAATCATGAAATAATAAAGAAATCAATTAAAGCTGGTTGTAATTTTTTTCTGAACAAATTTTTTGAAACTGATAAACGAAAAATGGAAGATTTTTGATTGAGTGATTTTATTGAAAATTGAAATTTACTGTTTTCGAATATATGGACCGGTATCAATATTCTCCGCCAAAAATGTAAGCTTTGGAACAGATTGCGCTGTCTATAGTATTGTAGGCAGGAAGGGAAACAGCTGAACGCAATTTAACAAACACATCATTTAAATGAAGTTTAATAAATTTAACTAGTTTATTCAAACCGATTCAAATTTATAACGTGCTTGCAACTTTGATAAAATTGTCAGGAACACTTTGCTGATATTTTTAAAATATTTTTACTCCTCTCGAACACCACAGAAGGAGACAACTCCGAATAGTGCCAGAAACCCGCAGGATGGAAAGCGTGCTGTATGTTCTGGACTCTGCAAAACTGGGGAGGCTCTCAATCGCAGGCAATGAAAGAAGCTGCGAAAAGTGAGAAAGCTGGCGGCGAAAGTCATCAGTGATAACAATGATACAAAGCAGCAGTAGTTTTCAAGAAACGATGCCAGGCAGCAGAATCTTATACCTTACATGGAGATGCGAGGGAAAGGATAGCTGGTGCTGGTGATGCTGGCAGTTCGAAGCGCAAATGTTTCGAATGGTTTGTTGGAAGTAAAGCCACGTCGATCGGACATCAAGGACTATGATAAACTCTATATCGAAGGTGGGAGAAGAAAGATAAAGAATCGATGGTTTTCGAAGTGAATCAGAATTCAGAAATGTAGGAAGAATATAGCTACACTGAAGAACTTTCTTTAGACCTGCTCAGACACCTAATCTCTCAGAGTAGACATTAACTTTTAACAAATTGGAAATGTTTTTGCGGGATGATTAAAATTGAACAACTTTTTATTAACATTAAAAATTTTAATCTACATTGAAAATTCTATTTTGACAAAGTGGTTTCGAAAGTATGCACTGCTTCTCATCAGACACCAGCACACAGTGCATACTTGACTGGCGTGACCACTTGCAGGTGGAAATCATTACATTTCTATTTATGCTAGTTGTGACAAATTTTAACATCTCCGACTTATATCCATGGATATAATTTTACTTAGTAAAGGTAATTGAATTTGATCACGGTTCCCTTCTTGTCTATAAATCAGCATAGACAACGTATATCATTTCTACAGCATCGAAGCCGAGCATATTGAAACGGGAAACTTCGATCGTTTTGCGGAATCAGCCTCCGAAAGCAGAATCAAATTGGAAATGTTTTTGCGGGATGATTAAAATTGAACAACTTTTTATTAACATTAAAAATTTTTATCTACATTGAAAATTCTATTTTGACAAAGTGGTTTCGAAAGTATGCACTGCTTCTCATCAGACACCAGCACACAGTGCATACTTGACTGGCGTGACCACTTGCAGGTGGAAATCATTACATTTCTATTTATGCTAGTTGTGACAAATTTTAACATCTCCGACTTATATCCATGGATATAATTTTACTTAGTAAAGGTAATTGAATTTGATCACTTCTATGTCTGAAGGTAAAATATTCGTCTTATTTTTTTAGCTAGATATTGGCATTCCCTTCATTTTGCTAGTACAGGACCCGAGGCTTCGACTCAGCGGGGTCTGCGAACGCAACTCAGTCAAAGGGGCAAAAAGCATTCACAATCAAAGATCAACCAAGCCGAGGACTTGTATTCTAATTTTCAATCTGCTTGATTTCATGACGCTCAGACAGTTTTCAAATTGGATCCTGTCAGTGGTCATAATGCAGAATAACGGTAGGCTGAAACGCGCTATTATTTCTATACCACTAAATTCAGCTGGAATAGCTGGATCAACTACTGAATCGCGCGTATCGGATAAAATCTTACACAGGATCATCGCTAATTTACTTGATGTTCTCTTTGGCTACGGATTCAACACCCGGGGTGTACAGAAGAAAACCCATGCAATTTACTTCTTGCAGACAAAACGTGTCCTATTGGTAGGCAAAAAGTCGATAAAGTCAATATAAGTCTGGTTGAGCATTCTAAATGAATGTCCATAAGGGGTATGTTAGGCAGTTATGAAGAGCAGGTGCAACAGGCCAGACAACAGAAACTCAGGATAGATACTAGAAAACTCTTTAATCAAGCTTGTAAAAGCGGCACAGATGATGATTGATTTCGCCTACCGTAGTTCATATTGAACTTATAAAAATCGGTTTGTGTTAAAAATGCCCAGATGGCGAGTTTACCAAGCCCAAAAAAGAGTCTACAGACTTTACTTGACTTTACTTTTCGTGCGCTCTGATGGCTAAAATGTAGAAGACCTCTGACCAAACCTTCAACTATTTGCATCAGTAGGAAATGCTGGTACATAGCTAGATTTGTGGTCACCAGCGAACAAGTTAAGATGGCAAACATGTCCTTAGATAATTTCGAATAACCGCGTTTGGATGGAATCCATCCCGCTTTGCTAAGGGAAATAATTGGCAACCTCGTGACAGCTCGAAAGGAAATAATTTGGGCTTACGTAGCCTTGGGTAATGTAAAATTATCTTGACGATACGTTAAGATTGTCTTCACACCAAAATCTGGGAGATGTAGCTGAAATGCCTAGAGCGACTTGTTGAAAGGAACATACGCAGTAGGACGCTTAAGTCTAATACCTTAAATGAGGAACACCATGCCAGTCGGTCATACATTCTCTAGGTTCCAGAGTTGAGGGAGCGAAATTTGAAGATGAATATGCGATGGGGGTATTTGTGGGCCTTTGTCTTTTAGGGAGCTATCTGAATCAGCGAAAGCTCAGGTCATGGACGATGTCCTAGTTAAATGGAGATATGTCATGCTGAGGCAAAGACTTTTGTTATCGGAAGCCAGAACAAACTATTACTTGAGAACGGAGGCGAAAAATGAAAGTCCACAAGGGAGTATCCTTTCACTTCTCAGGTGGAGCATGCTAATTGCCTCTCTGTCAAACAAACTCCAATAAGGACAGATTCAGGCGTAAACTTATGCTGATGACTTGACGCCAGCGGTCAGCCATAAAAGAGAATCTGAATGTGGAATGTGGCAGTACACAACAGGTACATATTTTGATAGTTTTTGCTCGAGGCACGGCCTTACATTGAATCCTGGTTATACAAAAGTTGTTTTGTTCACAAGAAATAGGAAAGTTGACGGACTAGTGCTTCCAATAATAAAATGAACGACCCTTCAACTTTCGAGTGAACCCAAATATCTTGAAGTAATCGAACAAAAAACTTATTTAGAGGAAAGACGTAGCAGTGAAACTTATTCAAGCTCTTAATGCTTATGGGCACTGCATTTGAATTTTTGTCACCACCTGGGGTCTGAAGCCTCCTGTAGTGATGTGGATCTACTTAACAATTAAAAAGCCTATGATCACTTACGCATCAGTGGTGTGGTGGACTATTGGGAATCTCTTGTATGCTCGCAATAAGTAAGCAGCATTATAAAAGACTGACTGTGTGCTTAAGTATCTGTAGTGTCATAAGTACTGCTCTAAGGCGGTCCTTAATTCAGGCAATCATTTGAAATTCATATTGAGAGTGTTGCAATGAGCTTTGCCCATTCAATTTGACTTTATAGGTTCTACGAGAAGTAGACTGTGGTGATAAAGAGGACTGCTCTATTATAGATTTGACGCGAGAGATTTCTTCGGTTTTCGGGATGCCTATGGACGCTGGAGTGCCCTTCATCAGTTTTGGGAGAATATATGAAGTAATGAATTTGAGCAGAAGAAACGGCAAGCACCCAAGTGTCTGTATAAGGGAATACTCTGAGACCTTCTTCACGGACGGTTCGAAGATAGACATTAGATCTGGACCTGCATTCATTGAATGGCAAGTGGGCTTTTTCTCTCAGTGAGCATGCTTCTGTTGTTCAAGCAGACTAACTTAATTACTAACTATTTTGAACATTACCCAGTAATGCAGCATGCAATAGAACTCTCGCAAGATTCAATAATTAATAATATTCGTCTTGCCTGGATGCCGAGACACTGCAGGATCGAGAATCTGTCGTAATGGGTAGTCGATACCCATAAAGGGAGATAACAATTTTTCGATGTGGAATGGTACGAAGATCCTGCAAGCAGAGTCTAACTAATGAACTACAGGATTCCTTTTCAAAAAGAGTAGTAAGTATTTTTTAGAGGCATGACAGGTATACTGACGGGACATAGCCACTTATGAGGTTATAAGTATCGCTTAGTTGTTCTTGGTGATATTTGTTCATCCTACTTAGAAAAGGTTGATTCTGTTGAGCCTGGTGTTTGCGAATATTGCGTGGATGTAGTGCTTTGCTTCTTATCTCTTTAACCATTTGACTTGAATAATAGATCCCACAAACTCTGGCAAGCTGAGGGTATGAGTACTTATTGGTTTGAGTGCTTAGGGGCTTTCCCCAAAAGCACACATACTCTGACGCTATGCTCTTTCTCAGAGTAAGCTCCCCTTTTTCGAATTAATTTTGAAATATAAATTCTATGTTGTCTGTAACTGAGCATCATGAGAGAAATTTTTCTTCACTGCACCACTCCTTACATGATTAAGTCCATTACCGAACTAGCTATTTTTCGTGCGCCACATAGCTATTACTTAGCATACAACTTTTGTTCATCACTGAAAGAAAAATCTTGGTAAAATCAACAATTTTCCTTAGTTGTTTTTGCGTCAACTACGGGCTATAGTTAAAACAACCATAAAAAAATAGTTGATTACTTTTATGCACCATGACGCGTGGTTGATAAACAACGTCCGTGGTGCAAAAAAAGTAAGCAACCACAAACAATGGTATTCCAACCATATACATAGTACGAAATATAGGCAGGGGAGGCATGAATGCCGCAGTTGAATTTGGTGTATCACAATTAGGGATTCCAATCCCGAACCATATTTTCAATCCCGGGACTACGGGATTAAAAAATCTCAAATCCCGGGATCCCGGGATCCCGGGATTTGAAATTCAAAATACAACACAACAAAATAAGTCAAGTTTCTAGTAAACAGATTATATAATTTGCCATCATTTCAAAACTACAACAATAAGTAAGCTCAAAACTGTATAAAAAATTGCATTATTACTAATTTATATTATTGATGCAAATAAAAACAATAATTTTAATTATCCAAAACGTTGACAGTATGAAGACAGATATTAAAAATTACATCTATTACAAATTTCAACAAAAAATCACGACAAAAAACCACAACAACAAAACACAACTCTTAGAATTGAGATACATAATAAAGTAACATATAAAAAATTCGGCCAAAGTTCATTACGTTTTTCGGAAGTAACATTGAAGCAATAGCATAGCATCTAAGGTATCGTCTCCAAGCCTGCTTCTAAATTTATTCCCGATTTTGGACGCCTCGGAAACGGTCGAGAAATATTGGTACGCCTGCTCCAAACTATGCAAGTGCCACCACTTTCGAAAAGATTCATTTCTTTTGCAATGGTTTTAATTAGATTAGTTTCTTGCGGCATTTCATGATTGATTATTTTCATACTTTTGCAGCTCTTCTTGCAGCGTTAATTGACGACTATCTTGTTCTGATCAATATGGGTATCTACTGGGTTCTCTTCATTTCTTTGGCTACCAAGCATAGGGTTCAGCATCTAGATCATTGTAGTATTTTTTTTAATATTTGCGTTGCTTGGTTTCAAAAATAGAGATTTTATTTCATTTGGTAAATTTTTGCTGGTACAATGTGGATTCTGGAGATAGCTTAGCATACCACTGAGGCTCTTTTATTCGGTCCAATATTGCAATTTTCATAGCATTCAGAAGAATAGACCGTTTTTCTCCTAACAGCCTAAATACAAATCTTGATGAAGTATTAGCAGTGCATAAATTAACAAGTCTGCGACTAAAGGCCATCACAGCCAATTTTACAGGGAGTAAAACTTCAATAATTTTCTGAATCGAATCAAACTCTGTTGCTTCTAATTGCTCTGAATATTGCAGGCCTATTAATTTATACTATTTTTCAAAATGGGAAACTATTCGAGCATTGTCAAGAGACTATTTCATCTTGTTTTACAATCCATTTAAAGGAGACAGTTCAATGCCTTGCTCGGATCCGACATAGTTTTAAAGATCGTTATTATTTTTCGTTGGAGCTTTTTTAAAATATAAAACTACCTAACGAATTTTCTGCATGCATGCGCTGATGTCCTTCGTTTGATCTAGCGTGTCTTGCAGGCGACCGGTTTCAACGTAGTTAGCTGATTCAGGACCATCCAAATCTTCGTGGTCGTCGTTCAGACTATCAGCTGCTTCATCAACTCTTTAATCTGGAATGGACCTCATATTATAGCGAACATCGCAAACTGCCAAGTGGATGCTATGCGCCAAACAAATATGTTGCTCTGTACCAACTAGTCTGCCTACTTTTCGCATTTCGTTTGACCCATCAGTTACGATGGTAACAATGTCTTTTCCTAGAGAAACATTAAACTCATATCTAGGTAGTTTCCAGCTGTCATTGATATTCTTACTCGCACCAAGCTCCAGTAAGAATTTACTAAGTAGATGTTTATATTTATATAGCGCTTATTTGCAGTCAAGGTCCATTAATCAAACATCAAACTGAACCGTTCACCAGAGATACTAGCCTGATGTATCTTATTTTTTATTATTTTCTTTATCCTGCTTGCATAGCCAACAACCTTTTTTTGATTGTTGTCAAGGATTTTGGTAAATCTGTGTATGCATTCGCTAGTATTAATTTCCTCAAATCATTCGATGTAACGAATGCTCTAAATGTGAAACAGTCCATACTTATTTATTTACAAACCCCTTTGTATTCTCTTGTTAACTGTTATATCGGTTTGTTTTGCTCTATTCTTTACGCATTTTGATGTGAGCTAATTGTTTTCTCATAAATATGGATTCAATTTGCACTTTTCGAGTCTTGCTGTAACTTGATTGCCGATAATGCTTGACTCCCGAGTCCCGGCCCCGAAATCCCAGCCAATTTCTGATCCCGAAAATCCCGGGATTAGAGCTCATCAATCCCGGGATTTTCGGGACCAGATATTGGCCGGGACCAGATATATTCGCTAATCACAATGCAGCGACAATGTCGCTGTCAATGCAATCAAGGCACCAACCAAATTCATTTTTTTTTCTTTTGTATTGCTAAATCCTGTTGTACGAGGATTAGGTTGGCCAGACCATTCAACCTAATTCAATCAGATTTACTTCAACCTAGTGGTGATGCCAACCTATGGTAGGTATCACCGCTAGCGGTGCGGCAAAATTAGAAATTTGGCAAATTCTGCCGCTGCCGCAAATTCTGCCGCTGCCGCAAATTCGGCCGCAGCCATTGTGCGCGTTACCATACAAAACAGTGCATTCTAAGTTTTTGACTGCGCTTTGCCGCAGCCCACTGTTTTGCCACAGCGGAAAACGCTGTATTCTGAACAAAATAGCGTCATGCAACGTAATATAAAGGCTTCACAGCATAACATGAATATGAATTATATCGAACAGCAAACCGAACACAATTTTGCCATGTATCATATGAAACTTCTATGATAGAATAGGAGTATGAGTATGAGGAGTATGAAAAATCAACAGTTTTCCTTAGTTTTGCCATCAACTAGGGCTATAGTTAAAACAACCATAAGAAAATGGTTGATTACTTTTATGCACCATAACGCGTGGTTGATAAACAATTTCATTCGGAGCATGAAAAACGTCCAAATGTTGAAACTATTCTACTTTGCGTAGAATAATTCCAAAGACTTTGCTCACTGAATTACGTTTGTTGAAATCAACTATTGCAAAGTAGTTTAAGTACCATAAAAACTGTTGATAATTCGAAACGTTGAAGTTTTGAGTGAATTGATGAATATTTTCTATTTATCAACTAATTTTCGTGGTTATGAAACAATTAAAACAGTTGATTTTATGAACGTTGCGATATTTTTTGTATAACCAGAGCCAACTACTTTTATATCGTTAAATTAACTATATTAACATAGTAAAAATAACTATTTTCCTTAGTTCATTTAACGATTTTGAATGAATCGTTGCAATACTATTAAAAATAGTTGAATCAACCAAGAGTTTTTCTTTCAGTGATTGTAAATGCTTTTCGTTGATGAAACATGCAAAAATTATCTCCTCTTTATCAAAATACAATAAATATAAACCACATTATTGAAATTACCAATAATATTAATGCATGAATATACATATTTTTCCATTCTCTGGATTAATTTAGCAAACGAACTACTTTCAGGCCATCATCATTGATTCCATTTTTCAGGCAGCATTTTCGACTAGGACTCTTTACTGCACAAATATTCAAGCTCCATTCCACGCAACATTATATTTTTTTAAATCATGCTGAATTTGCTGACACGCATTAAAAACAACCCTTATATGAATTTTCATCAAATCGTAAGAACAACACATTAATTGTTGTTTTCTCCATCAAAATATCAAATGAATGATACCAATCAAAAAATTTCTATATGAATAATTATAGAATTTCGCATGCACTTGATAGCGTTGATAGGACTTGCAGCTATCAATAAATTCACCATTTTATCACCAAGAGTTCTGCTGACACCGTTAAACATTCATCGAGTTCATTTGGTTGATATTATCAAAACAACTGTTGATTTTTTGTGAATCAGTCACGCAAACGTTCAGTAGGTGGTGTTATTTTTGTACGACGCCGCCAATTCTTTTCAGGAACATAATAAACACATGTCATTTTTGTGTCGATTTCAACTGTAAATGGTAGACGTGAATACCAGTTACCGCCGTCCCAATGAAAGAAGGCAATTATTGTGACAATAATATCGGCATCCGATAAAAGTTAATTGCAAACCTATTTGTGTCATCTACTCACCGAAGTGATAATGTCGAAATAGTAGGGCAACAAGGGTTGTATGGTTTATTGGGTAGTATTCGAGTATTTTTGATCATTGCTTTCATGACTTGTAACTGCAATTCATAAATATGATATGAATTGGATTTATGTAGGCGAGAAATCAAATAAAGGTAAATAAATTAAAAGATAAATCAATCCAATTGAGATAAAGACAGCTTCGAACACGCAGCAAAAGAATTACTAAAATATAATTCACAGTATACCGATTTTATCCGATTTTATCATTAATAATTGGGTCCATCAAGATACAGGAACTTACATGATTCAATTTCTCCATGCGTTTTTACAGATTTTTTTTATGTTGGAAAAAATGATCAATAATTTCGTTTGGGTACTATCTTTCTAGTAAACGAAATCTTGTTGAGACTGTAAAATTTAGAGCAGATGCTGATAACTACTATCTTAAGAGTATTCCAATTGAAGCAATACAATATAAACAAAATTTCTTGATTTTTTCAGTAACTTTAGCATAGATCTTGCGTGTGAAGCTTCTGTTTTTATCAATAAGTCGTCATATTTGTTTTAATTAATAAATTCCTAAAACATCATTTTTATTATGGTGTGTTTATTTTTAAAAAATAATTGAAGAATTTATCATGTACTCGGGATTTTTTAGGTCTCGATAAAACTAGTTTATGTGACATTCTTAATTTCTAAGTATCTGTGTACTTAA
Organism: Nemotelus nigrinus; assembly: GCA_947369275.1. Lineage (NCBI taxonomy): Eukaryota > Metazoa > Arthropoda > Insecta > Diptera > Stratiomyidae > Nemotelus > Nemotelus nigrinus. The sequence goes on from OX376374.1 coordinate 9,148,689, forward strand.
GCTAAAAGTCAACCAAAAAATTAATAAAGACAAACCTAATAGCTCACAAAATTAATATTGAAAGCGAATGACCAAATTCTCTAATTTAAAATAAATAATATTTTAAGAAAATTCGAAATAAAATAATAAAAATTAATTAAATTGTGTTTGATAACAGGCTATGCGATTTCTCACTATATCCTTGCTGATTTTTCATTGTGGCAGTACTGTATCAAGTTGTGAACAGTGTCAAGGGGTATGTATACATTTGACGGGTTCAATGACAAAACCGCAGTAGGTTGATAGCTTATCTGGGAATCCTACGAAATTAGTTCTGTGCAAATTCTTGTAATAAATCAACAAAGTGAAATATTTTTTAGTAATTTATTTCCATAGCATTTTAAAAAAGTCCTCTTATTTTTAAATTGTATTTATGTAATATGGGGGCGAAACTCACCACTCACATATTCTTTCAGCAAGTGAAATTCGAGCCGATCATTTTAGTGCATGGAGGGGCAGGACAAGCTGATTCCTCGAAAGCCACGAAACTGTTGACTGGTGTTCGTTTGGCCGCTCGCATCGGTTACAAGCAAATGAAAAAGGGTGGATGTGCAGTCGATGCCGTTGAAACTGCAATTCGGAGTTTGGAGCTGGATGACGATTTCAACGCCGGATTTGGGTCGGCATTGACGCTAGACGGACGAGTCGAGAACGATGCATCGATTATGGATGGTATTTCATTGAAAGCCGGATGCGTGTCTCTGATATCGGACATCCTGCACCCGATCTCGGTGGCAAGGAAGATCCTGGATAAGTTGCCCTACACTTACATTGCTGGCCAGAACGCTATGAAATTCGCTAAAAACAATGGTGTGGAAATACTGAAACCAGGATCGCTTGTAAGTGAGACGGCGCTCAAGGAGTGGCAGGATTACAAAAAACAGTTGAACGTGAGCACATGGTTCGTGCCGGACTATTCAACATCGAAGGGGACCATCGGAGCAGTTGCGATCGATGCCTGTGGAAACTTAGCGGCCGGAACATCAGCTGGCGGGTCGATGGGAAAACTGTCTGGCAAAATTGGTGATTCTTCAGTGATTGGCGCTGGAACTTACGCCGATAATAATTTGGGAGCGATATCCGTAACTGGTGGCGGCGAAATTTCCTTGCGATATAATGTTGCCCAGCGAATTATGCAAGACATGAACTATATGTCTACGAATGCACAACGAGCAGCAGAAAACGTTCTAAGTGAAATGGACAAGCGAATGAAAGCGAAAGCTGGGGTGATTTTGCTAGACAAATTCGGACAGGTTGGCATACATTTTACGACGAACAGCATGCCGTGGGCATATCAGAAAGACGATACAATGCATTTCGGCATATTTAAAGGGGAGCATTTCAGTGAAAAAGTTGCAGGTGAACAATGAGTTTTGTGATTTATTTTTGTGGTAATTATTTGAAATGGATTGTTACATGTTGGATAATAATTTAAAATAGGACACTAAAGAAGTATGACAATTAAATAAATTTTTAGTTGTAATCGAATGATTATAACTAGTTGTTTTTTTATTTGATAAATCTTTCAATTGAACGCTTATTTCAATAATTTTTTAATATGTCTTGTAGGTTTAATTTGGCTTACTTGTATGCCTAATAAGAGTTGAGTAGTCTAGGTTTTTTTGGCTACATTCATTCTCTGCATTTATGATTCTCTGAAGGTTGAGAGTATTTTTTTTAAATCAGAAAATCCCAAATTTTGTCTACTTTTTAAGCAGAAAATCCCAAATTTTGTCTACTTTGTCTACTTTTTATGCTCGATTTGGAGCGAATAAAAATATAAAGTTATTATTTGTTTAGTTAAGATGGGAGTAAATATTTTAAAAACGATAGCATGTTCTCTTTGGTCCTGTGATAGCAAAAGTTGTTGAATATATATTTCATATCAGATTTAACGATCTACTACTCATACCTCTATTATACATAGATCAGTTGTACAGCTCTCCTACTGAATCTTACCTTCGACCTCCCCGAATATGTGATTTCACATTTTCACATTGGGTGGCAGCCGGGAGCCTTCATGAAATTTCAGATCGTCGATGCTGCCAACGAAGAAGGGTGAGGGGTATCAGACCTGTGCTATGCTATGGAAGCGAAATCTGGACACTGTAAGTGTCAGGTAACCGATGTTGATCATCAATCTGCTCAGCGAACCTACAGCCCTCAGGGGCCTATCACATACCTTATTAATGTGAGCCCTGTAGGCCAGGCTAGTGTACAGCACCACTCTTAGGTATCTTACTGACTTACTGGTCTGGACCTCTACGAAACCCACAGTCATTGCGTACCATTCACGTTGTCCGCATGACGATCTCTGTTTTTGGTCATCCACTGGTTTAAGGGGTTACCCCCACTTGTAACTTTTAAGTTTTTCGTTTTTTTTTTGTTGCATTTTTTTTTAAGTATAACTATCTAAGAATACGTCCTTCAAATTTCAAGTCGATCCAAACATAATTAACCGAGATATGAGCGTTGAAAGAGAAGAAACTGTTGCTTATACAACCGTTACTTATACTTATAAACGCGTTTTTCTCGAAATGACATCTTTGAAGTCGGTGACCAAAATTACTCGAAAACTACTGAGCCGATCTTTTTGAAACTTAGCAAGCTTATTTAATACATAAAAATGTAGTGTTTGATCGTTCGATTTATTTTTTTAATAAAAAATGGCCGTTTTATAGCAAAAAGACGACCATTTTTTTAAGTGAAAATCGAAATATTAACTTTGACTGTCCGCCATTTTGCGAAAAATGGATATTGTTTTAAATCCTTCGATCAAACACTAGTTTATACTGTTATTTAACTAAGTCCATCGCTATTTTTTGTTTCAGATGATCCACTTCGACACAATTTTGGTCACCGCAAAAGGTGAAAATTAAAATTCCATTGTTTTGACGGCCATTTGTAATTAAATCATGTAATATTTTTCCATAAAAAAATTACTGAAAGGTGCTCAAAGTATGTTCTTTAAGAAAATATAACAGTCGTTTAAAAACATTTCGTAGTTTTGTCAAAATAAATTCATGAAAATGACCTATTTTATTGCGCTACAAGTGGGGGTAACCCCTTAACCTCCGCAGGACTTGGTTAAGTCAGAATTGGGTGAGACCGGCAGTTTTAGAAGTGATTACTGCTACCAAGTTGTCTTTGCAACCCGCGAGAAACACATCTTTTGATATTTTCAGGCACAATAGACCATCGTATAGGTAAATAATCGTTTGTTTATAGGATGCGGATAAAACAACGTTTAATCGATATTCTGGATTGTATAGCATTGGACTTTATTACATTTAAATTATATTACTTATTTCCACCAAAGATTGTTTTTATTAATTTTATCCAACGCTGTTATGTCTGAAAGTTTCAAAATTTGATTTTACTATTTTCATTGTCAAATTAATTATCGTTTTTTATGCTGTCATATATTATTTTTAGTAGTTTTACACATTTTTATAACTATTTCATTTGTATTTCTATTTCTCTTGAAATCTGCCCAGTTTTTTTCACGACTATTCTTGAAGAAATTACCATTGCCGTTGATAAGGTGCATTTCAAACCAAATATTTTCATAATTATATTTTGCTAATCTGATTGGAATCTTTTGCGCCCAACGTGGGCATTGTAGGGGCATGATCTCCATTTGTTCCGAAATTGAAAACTTACGCATACCATTTAATTCTCATAAGTTGGTGCTCTATTACCCAAGTGCGAGTAAGTGTGGAGTAGAAAGCACTGGTTTTGTCGGATATTTGTTTGTTTTATTTAATTTATTATTCATTATTCGTATATTATCGTGTTCATGTATTTGCGTATATATTTTCGTATCTACGTTGAAATGACACTAAATGAAAATGCCAAAGTTTATGAACGGAATGAAAATAGGTGAATGAAAGATATTAGTGGGAATGTATTACTTCCCATTTTAATTAAGAATACAGCAATTCAGGCCCGTGCGCAAGGGGGGGGTTTGGGGGTTCGAACCCCCCCCCCCCCCCCATTAGGACTCTCTTGTACTTTATGACTATCATCATTAAAGTTTTTTTCCACGAAAATTTCATGTATTTTCAAAAGTTATATTTTAGATTCTTAAATTAACTATACAGTTCTACAAAATAATTCTTTGTACTTTTTATTCAAAAACAATGCTAAAGACATTGTTATAAATAAATAATTTATATAAATTATTCACTTAACACTTGTACGAGGATAAATTTACTGGATTGGAAAAGTATAACACACTTTTCATTTCAATTTCCGTGCTATCGACCTCTATCGATTGTGGGTGATCGTCAATTGTCGCTGTATCATCGTCAATCTTCATATGACAATGACATGAGGAAAGTGCATTTTTTTCCTTGTTGTTTGCTCGACTTTGTTCATTAATTAACGGTTGTTGACAGTTATTTTTAACGTTTATTTGTTTGAACCAGTAGCGAGGGGTGAAGTGATTATGAAGGGCAGCCGAATAAACATCTATAATTTCCAGAAACTAGCATAGACAAGTTTTAAACATTTTGTACTCTATTACATCAATCTACTTAATATGAAAAACCTATGTTTTGCGCAAGTATGTTTAAAGTCATAGTGAAAAATGCCCTATCTACAAAACACGCCTCCATTATTTAGCATAAACGCCCTATCTGCATGCCGGCAAGAGAAAGCTTTTATTATTTCATTAAATTTTTAACTTTTAACGTGAAAACTTTTACTTTAGATGTAACCTCAAATCAACGTATTTGTTTCCGTGTTTAAATTTTCATATCTGCGGCATTTAGAAAAACACAAATCTTCAATTAACTCAACAATTACTGAAATACAGATGTTTATGCTACTTTCGGCTATTGAAAATAAGCAACATGAAAATAGCACAACGGCTATACTGGAACTGATCGGAACTTCTTTGATTCTCGATCCATTAGTAAGCCGATCCATCACGGCTTATTTTTCACATATTAAAGTGAGACGCTGCCAACAGTTCAGCAAAGAATAAAAAGAGACAGAGCGCAGTCAACACACACTTGGTGAAAGGCTCTAGTAACTTGCAAATAAGAATTTGCAAGCCGCAAAATTTCGGCTTATAATTGGGAATTTTTACGTTATTGTAGCCATGCAGGGGCATGGTCTTTTGTCAATTAAAGTGTTACCTGCATAGTAAGATGCATACTCGTACATGCTTTGATAAATTCTATGTGGGTCGATATTTTCGAAAGGGAAGCCGGAAGGAATCGGTTTGTATGGACACTTCGCCACTGATTTGAACGTGAATTTTTACATGGATATCCGTCGCTTTTTGTTCAAAAAACCACGGATAGAAGTCGAAATTGTAAGTACTGAATTTTTCACAAGTTGAAATGACAAACCTGGTAACTCGAGTTCTATGAAGTTTCTATAAAATCCCTTATAAAATTTCCAGATGATAACAAAATTTCGGTTTTTTATAAATCAAGTTTTTGAAACTTATGGATCTCTATGAAACGTAGCTAATTTGAATAATGAATTTCATGAAAAAAAAACTTTATAAAGTAAAGAAAACCTTTATAAAGCATACCTGAATTTTCAAAACTCTCAAAGGGAACTGTGAAGTTCTTTTCACTCATATTGCTGACTATTGACTGCTACCGACTTCAATAGTGTCTTCTTTAACTTTGAACTGAAAAAATTCTTTCTTGTTTATCAGACAACGATTTGACTCAACGGTAGCGTTTTAGACTTTCACCTCGGATGCCTGAGTTTGTGACCAGTTGCAGAGAGTTTTTTCTCTATTTGCTATACAGGGTGTACCAAAATCCCCGTGCCGAAAAGAAATCCGATATTCCTTTTCGAATTTCGAGTCGAAAAGTCCTGTACCACTTTTTACATAACTCAAAATTAAAAAAGTTATTCAAGGTTGAAATTTAAACAATAAATACGCTCCCTCGACAAGTGGGGATAAAAACCACGAACCAAAATTTTCCTGAATTTTCTTCATATTTTTCTGAGTCGAAAAAAATTCTGGAAGAATTTTTTTCGTTACCTCGAAGAATTAGTCTGTTAAGTATTGAGAAATAAATATGAAGTTTTTACATGCAAACGTCTTTAACAAATAAAATAACAGTTTTTGTGTTTTTACATATTATTGAAAAAAAACTTTTATTTCAAAACCCCCCCCTTAATTGATTTCTGCGCACGGGCCTGCAGCAATTCAATAAAAAGTAGTAAAAAGTATTTTTTTTTTGCCAAGCATAAATATTTCCATCAGAACATGAATACAATCAGTATAGTAGAGATTGCATAATTAATTAGTTGTTATCATCACCATAAAAACATTGCAAATATACATATGGAAACGCTAAAAAGCTAAACAAAAGTCAGTGTCCAAAATACCAGGAATAAGCTGAGGAAAATGAGCGATTGCTTAGCAACCTTTGTAAGATTTCTTGGTCGTGTGTATAAATTAGAATGAAAGTAGACATGATAGTTACAAATGAGAAATTGGCGTGATGTTGAAAATGAAACAAGAATATTACACTTGATGATCCTAAAGCAAGCTGAGGAAGAAAGTTGACATCAAAGGGCTGCAAAAACGAGAGTATATCAATTTGAGAGCTTATGAGTTTATATTAAAAATGAGCAGAATGAAGTGTTTGAATTGAGGTTATTGAAATGACGAGTGGTTGAACAACATCGTGAGTTTTGGTATTAAAAAAATCATGCGTTTGACGTATTTAGGAGAGCCGTAAGGCGGCAATGTGAAATTTATCAGCCTTCATTCTCATAAGAAATAGTACTTTATGTAATTTGGATATTAGTTTTCGTCACTTTCAGAATATGTGTCCAATTAGAGTGGACTTGATGTGGTGTCAGCATATAATTTCACACCGAAAGCTAATTAACTTGAAGTTAAGCCAGTTTTAGGAGCATCGTATGTTTATCTAAATTACATGCAATGTAGTGATTTGTTGAACTATGTAATAAATCAGGAAAAGGTACAGTTTGGTGACCAGAAATATCTTAAAGCAACAAAAAATTTGCCAATATTTCAAATAAATTAATGTTCTTCACTAAAATTTCAGAAAAACCATTGCAGGCAACCAACATTTCTGTTAATGTGTCAGTATCACAGGTTTCCTATTTGCTCGGATGATGAAGTTCCGCGAACAAAGCAAAAAAAAACTATAAAGATACATAAATAACATTTCCATGTGCTGAAGCTTAGCATTATCCAAGTAGAAAGTGCCAGTCATAATAACTATTACCACTTACTCCTATTTCAGGTGAAGATGAGAAGAAAGAGCTACAACAATAGTTTCCTTTCATAAGCTCTGCCGCTTTCATGCAAGTTTTCTACACGCTACCGCAAAGTTGTGTATGCATGTACCTACGAACATTTGGTATGTACCACGTACATTTTTATGTTCGTGTATAAAGCAAAGCAAGACAACCAGCTATACACCAGCTTTTATATTATTATACGAGCGGAAGGATATTTCGAACACTTCCGGATGCTTTAAAACAGAATTTTTGCGATTCCTTGGAAATAATTTTTTATTGTGTAGAACGATAACGACAGAAATTTTCATGTCTGCGCTCGTTTAACGGAAGTGAAAATATTTCTGACTCTCACAAGCACGGAAACCAAGAGATAGTACCGACTGAAGAAAAATCGAGTCAAGATTGACGGGCATGGAATGCAGGAAGATAAGTACATATGCGACATTTGATAAAATAGCTTTAACAGGGAAGATTGAAATGAAATGACGTTAAGGTTTCCCACGGTGATGATAATACATTTGAAAGAGGAAATGAAAATCATAGGTGTCTTGCAGACTTTAGTTTCAAATGTATAGCGGTGTATTTATCATTTCCGACATATAATAGCACTTGATGGATATGGTGTGCAGTTGTAAATCTGAGTGATTTGCGAATGTTCAGTCTTTTTAGACATTCGTTCATATCTAGATCATACATCGACAAATGTTTATTGGCCCTGGAGACTACATTTAAGTATTTACTTTGTTTAAAACGACATGAGCGCTTAAGGGGTTAGTCCACTGTTAAACTGCTGCAAATGAACTTTTTTTTAAACAGCTACCAAAAAAAAACTATTCAAGATATCAATTTGAAATTTTACATACATTTTTATTGAAGTTAACAGTGTGCATTTTCATTAGAAAAATTATTAGAAAACAAAATGGCGACCGCCCCAATGGATCGCCGCAGCACCGCCGAAAAAAAAAGAAGTTAATTGCGCCTCGTAAATTCCTGGACAAAATAAGCACCTGTGAACAAACTACTAAAAATATTTCATTAGTTATGCACTGAAAGAAAAACGACGGTTATAACAAATAAAACGCGGTTTGACTCAAATAAAAACACGTTCAAAAAGGCGCCTAATAAAAACGCTTTTGAAATTGAATGTGGAAGGCTTTTGAAAAAGTTTTAAATGCAAACGTACTTAACTTGAATGCCAAATTTGCTGTACCAAATATTTTTAATGTTTGATGAACAAATGCAACTGATGTTTGGCTCAAATGTGCATATTTTCATCTTAAATGTGTTTTGGACTTAAAACAAAAAATAAAACTGTTGAATCAAAAGCGAAAAGTTTTTGAGAATTGAATTTTAGCGTATTTGGTTCAAAAGTGTTTCCTTTCGAATCAAAAGGTTGAGGATACTCGAATCAAATGCGTAATTTTTTACCCACCTAGACACATATATATATATATATATATATATATATATATATATATATAAATATATATATATACATATATACATATGGCGGTGACTAGGCATAAAAACCGTTTTACATTATTTATTATAGTAAAAAACCCACAAGAGAAAGCCTTGATTATAGCACATACGTTTATTCAAACTTCACTTGACATACATATGCATTTACATGAGTAAAATGAGCAAATTATATAAGCACTTTTCTTTTATGAAAGTTTATATTATTGTATTAGAATAGATTATGCACAAATCCTACAAAAATATCAGATTCTTAGCATTGTGTGTCTTATTTTAAAAGATTTTGATATGAATACTTTATGTTTGTTTTTATATATTTAAATATGTTGAGAGTGTGATGTTTTTAAGGATTTTAAATGCATGAATAAACTATTTTACTTAAAACTAAGTCCCAGTTTTGAAAATTAACTTAAAATATTACATTGAATACTTATGCCTATAGACTTATAACTAACGTTTGGTTTTTGATAAAACTAAATAGAAAAATACATACACTGCTCTAAAAGTGTATATTATATTCATTTGAATTCAAACTAAGTGTGATGCTAATATCAATATTTGAGATTTTTCCAAGATCAAATCATTACCTACAAGCTCTTGTTTCTAAACAAAGCCATCCCATTGGTCATATTGTACACATGTAAAGGTGGGCTTGTAAAATAATTTATTTGAAATATGAGCAAATTCTTTTCACTTAAGCCTAATTCATAGCATTGGAAATGATAATTAAATGCCAAAACTTTGATTTCATTACATATTATAAAAGGCATAGCATTGCTGTTAGGTAAAATAAATTCTAATATTTTATAGCATTGTAACGATTGAGCTGAGTATTTAGCTAAGTACATTAGTTTTTTGTAAATTGTTCCCCTATATATTATTTCGCTGGGAATATAAACACAAGAAAAGTTATGAATCTGTGGCATATTTAACGAAGAATATTTTGCATTTGTATAAAGATTTTGAAGTTGTCCTTTATCAAACTGTATTTCGCATGGTAAGCCAGGGTTATCTTTGATGAAGTTCGCGAAATTCAGACATGATTTTAGTGCTAACGAATAGGATATATTTCGACGAGAAGCTATGACTCGCGCATACTGCTTTAAATGTTTATGCTTGGCTTCAAACCTTAAGCACCAACAATGTTTAAGGGGACCACAATGCCGAATAGCTGTACCGTAGTGCACTAAGAAATGATACTTCGGTTTTAAAGGTCCAAATAGACCAATATAGAGCTCATGATGTTTCGAAACAGTTTTTTGTAAATTTTCTACATCCGAAATCTCAAATTCAGATCTAAGAACTAAATCAATTATTTCAATTAAAAGACATTTTCAACCAAGCAGACATTTTCAACCTTTTTTTCCGTAGATGCTTTAATTCAATAGGTGGAGATAGATTTTTTCGCTCGCCTTTACCATATGAAAACATTTTTTTCCTGTAATTTATAACGTCAAGTGATATATTGCTTGATTCTATCAACTTAAGTAAAGCCTGACATATGTCATAATGACATATCCCTTCAAGAATGTCGTGCATTATGTCAACCGTAAAATTTTGTGTAACATGAAAAGAGGGTATCATTAAATAAACTTCTTTCTTTAATGCCGGTAACTTTGAAATCATTTATTGCTAAATCTGTTTCATATTGAGACTCACATCGTAAACAATTAACATGCTCAACTAAATCTTTTTGCAAGTCATGTTTACTCCGAGTGCAAAGTCTGCAATATTTATCAGTATTGAATGATTTAGCGAATCCTAGAATACTCTTTATACCTAAATTATCACCAAGCACTAAACCTAAAACAAAATGTAACTTTGTTGTTTCGCCTTTTATATTTACATCTATTCCTAATATTCCATTCTTAAATACGGAGACTGGTGGAATAATTACAGCATTTAAGAGTAGCGCAACAAGGCAATCTCTTGAATCTGTCAATCTGTATTGGTTTAATAATTTATAAAAAAAACATTTGAACTTTCGATAGAAGTGGTATCCAAAATTGAAAGCAACTCCAAAGATCGTTTGTCTCTTATCGTCTTTCGAAAATATGGTATTATTTTTTTTGTGAAGAGCTCCCACCTTTCAAACAAAAAGCCAGAAAGTCCAAACCAGCTTTTGAAGTCAATGTTTATCTGAAAGTAATTTGTGAAAATGACATTGAGACTTAAGTGTCAATTCAAATATTTTAAAGATAATTTGTTCTTACCAATTTAGGACCAAGGTCTGAATGTTTATATAATGGCCAGTCTTTAAGTACATAGTCCAGACTTTGCCGGCCTTCTAAAAGTAAAGACTTTCTGGAATTTGATGATTTATCCCATTTATCAAAAATTTCTTCATTGGGCGATGAATGATACTTCAACCAGCATTTAATTTCATCAGAAATGGTTGCGTCGATTTCCGCAGGTTGAATATTTTCTCTTTCAGTTATGGTCAATGAACATTTATTATTTACTCATGAGTATAAAGGACTGCACGGGCCTAAATTTAGAGCCCTAAAGCGATTAAAAAAATTTGGTACACTTTTGAACATTGGTTATCCAGTTTTTCGCGTTTTTTCAATCAAAAAAATGTTTCCCAAATCGTCAAAAAATTTTTTTTTGTTCTAAATTTAGGCCCGTGCAGTCCTTTATACTCATAACTAATGAAATATTTTTGGTAATTTGGTCACAGATGCTTATTTTGTCCAGGAATTTACGAGGCACAATTTACTTTTTTTTCGGCGGTGCTGCGGCGATCCATTGGCGCCATTTTGCTTTCTCATAATTTTTTCTAATGAAAATGTTAACTTTGAACTTCAATAAAGATGTATGTAAAATATCAAATCCATATCTTGAATAGTTTTTTTTTTGGTAGCTGTTTAAAAAAAAAGTTCATTTGGAGCAGTTTAACAGTGGACTAACTCCTTAAAGATCTTACTGCTGAAATATTGAAAAAAAAAAGCCAATGCAGTGGCTACCTTTTTGCTGATACATAAGCTTAGTATACATCGACCGTAACGTTCATGCCCGTCTACCGCTAAGGCAAAATACACTTTTTTTTAATAAGTAAAATTAGCCTTCAATGTCTTCCATAGATATGATGCTAAAACGTTCTGGGTAGCTTCAGCAGCAAAATATCAAAAGCTTAAGCAGCAAAATATATTGGCTCTAATATCTCTAGCAGCGGATCAAAAAATGGTCGGCGGGAGTACCTGATTTATGCGGAAAGATATCGCCAAAAACAGTAGGGCATTTCTAGATGAGACCACATTCAACCAGGTATACAATATGTTGCTAGATTGCCATCAGATTACTAACCTATTGAATGTATGCTATTTTATTGGCTTCGTGATGCAAACTCAAATCACTACCACCAGACGATTCATGAGCTGCACATACATATGTAGATAAAAAAATTAACACAAACAGCCCGAAAAAGTTGATAGCTGACACCTATCCTTCAGCTAACCAAACCAAACTTTCGTCAAACTTGGTTTGGAGTAAAGTCCAGCTACTGTGTGACTTTCTTTCATATCTGGTCACTGAATCGGATTTTATAGATCAAATAACAGTTTTTGTTCTTAGTGATTTTGCAAGATGACACCACTTCCACCGAGTTGCCTGTATTTGAAAATAATTTCTAACAGCTCTACTCCTATTTAGAACCAATACATTGTGATGATTTCAGATGGATCTGGTTATTCGACCGTCAGGGCTCAAGATTCGAGTGCTCAAAATAGAGGTAATATTATGAAAGGTTTACCGTTTTTTCGCAACACGGAGTTGTGAAAATTTAAATTTGACAGGGCGCATATCGAGTCGATGATTTGAAGGATTGTTTTTTCGTACCTGCCGTAGGAGTTACTACGAAGTTCTTCGCGCACTCAAGTATTATTCTAGAGTATCCGAACAATTTATGATAACCATCACGTAAATCATTGCATTTTTAGTTTAAGTGTGATATTTTTATTTTAATCCAATTTTTTTTTTTTAAATGTTATTAAAATACAAGATCTTAAATCCAACTTATGCCTAAAATTCTGAAAAATGATTTAGTATTTAGTCCATCCATCTTTGATTTTGATATCGCTTGCTATCCTTCGGAGATTACTGTCGTTACTGAATACACTCATGGTTAAGTGGACAACCTTGTCATGCATCCTTCATATTTTTTATTAAATCACGCTTGTTGGTATTTTTTCTTTTATTTACTTTAGACTTAAGTATATTCCAAACATTCTCTATTGGATTGAGATCAGAAAAATTGGCTGTTTACCTTAATATAATCGATTTTGTGGTTTTTGGAATATATTCCTGTATGATTTTAGCTATATGGCATGGTGCATTTTCCTGCATAAACGTTATTTTAGATCCTTCTTTCTCAATGGCATATCCTTATATGGCATACGTTTCACTTCCAGGACTTGCACATACTGAATTTTGTTCATGGGGCCCTTTACAAAATAAAGAGACCCAGGACTTTTGCAGCTAATCACTCCCCATGCCATGACCAATAGTGGATGTTTTACTGTTTTCTGAAAGGGGGAGGTTGTGTGAAAATTCTCTTTGCGAAGTCTACTCACAAATTTTGATGATTCTGTGAGATAGTGAAGGGTACTCTCATCGCCGAAGAAAACCTATTACGATACAATGAAAATGAGTTGTTAGAAAACCTGTTAGGTATTTGAGTAAAAAATGAAATAAAAATGTAAGACCTTTCTCTGACTGTGTAGTTTTTAAATTGTTTAGCAAAATTTAATCTTTTTTGTTTCATTTCTTTGGCTAATTTTGTTTTCTTAGTCGGACGACAGCATTTGAGCCCCGCAGTAGCACAACACCTCTGTAGAGTTCGCTCGGAACAATGGATGTTTTGTGCTGCTAAGACTTTTTTCAATTCTCGGTACGATGCCAGTAGCCAGTAGTGTTCTCATTATTTGGCGCTCTCTTCTACTTTGTGGATCAATATTTTTTCCTCGATTTTTTCGACTGGTTGATAGGTCAATCTCATTTTTAGCCATTTTTTGTTTGATTTTCACTACAGAAGTATGATGAACGCGTAGACGTCGGGCCATTTCTTGAATACTATGCTTCTTTCAATCGAAGAGAGCCGAATTTCCTGCTTTTTCTGTGGTAGATACGAAAAACAAACTTAAGTCATTTGAGCATACACCAAGGGCGTAAGATTTAAACTATTCCAACTTACCTGCAAAATAATTTAAATTTACTTACTTTCAAATTAAAACAAAACAAAAAAAGTTTTTTTTTAGCTTCAAAAATGTTAAATTTTACTACCAGCTGTCACCATAAAACTAATGAACAGAACCTAACACCTGCAACAATGTCTCAAATAACGCAGGACAATTAATGCACCGTTATCTTTTCATAGAACAAACATGAAAAACGACAGAACCAACAAGGGCAACAACAAAAATAGCAACAACAAAAAAATGCATTTCTCATAGAAAAAAAATCCAATGAAGTCAAGAATTCCGCTTTTTACGAGGTGGCTATAATAGATTGACCGAGTACTGTAGTTATGTATAACTTTAGTCAACAACAATGTTCTTTGAAAATTTCGCGATGATTCAATGTTTCTGACAGAAGCTATGACAGATCGAAAGTTGAAAAAAAAATCCTTCCATTTTTTTAAGCCTCAGCGCCCACATAGGGCTCAAATTTCCAATTCTTCATCATGAACAAGCACAAAATGTTATTAGTTTTCTTCATTTTTAATGATTGTTTTCAACATAAAAATTCTTTGCATGGAAATATGCGAATACATCTAGATTTATTAAAATGCCCACCGCCGCGAAAGTGTAACATATATCTAAATTTTGACAAGTAGTAGATCTAGTTTTTATATAAGTACATGTTCAAAAATGTTCAAATGCTCAAAAACTCCCAAAACTAGCCTCTTGCTAGCCTCTACGTCTGAATTAACCCAACTTGATTTGATGGAATTACGAACTGGTACAAAGTTTCACTGAAAATCACTGATTTTCATTCAGAAGTTATCATTAGAATTGTTAATACTTTTCTAGTCAAATTATTCATTACATAAAAATACAAAGATGCAATTGTTGAAAAATAATACTTCGCTTCATTTAATGTACAGCATAAGTATTTACACATTCTATATACATTTTTGTATTTTTTAAATTCGACTCAAACGATATAAAATAATACGCGACTCCTGACTTTCATCGTTTAATATTTACATCTGCAAAACGCCATCAAATCAGACATAAGAAATCTGCTGTGGGTCTTAATTGATTGGCCAGACAGTAGAAAGCTGAAGTCTGCTGTTATCTCAAGAGAATCATTAATTGTACAAAGCTGTAAGCACACCGTATTTTACATGCCTATACACTAAATCATCTAACCCTCATGGCTTAAGATGACGTAGATACAAACCCTCTGCTTAAATCTAATGATAGACACTATTCACATATATGTATGTATATATTATACCGTCTGGCATATGTGAGGCTTAGAAAAGCTAATAAGTATGAAGTGTGTGAATGATTGTTTGCAGATATTGCAATTTAGTTGGTCCACGAGTCATATTGCTGAATATTTGTATCTAATTAAATTAGTTTTAAAAGAAGATCAGAAAGTTGAAAAGAATCAAGAAAGCAAACTGTCTAACTAATCTCCGGAATTAGTGCCGATCATCTGGTTGTATTAACCAAACATACATTTGTGTGTATCTGTCCACTTTAATTATACCCACACAAATTTGCACAACAGAAACACCCGTAACTAATCTATGTGTACTACTGGTTTCCCGGCTTTACTCGTCAAGTGGCTTCATGAAACCAACGTTAATGGAATGACTTCCAACCAGAGTAAATTGTCGCTATGAACAATTTTGTGGGAATAACTGTATAAATACGTACACACACATGCAGATACATTCATCCATTCCACAACACTAATGCTAAAATTAGACTATGCTTTCAGCACTTTTCATCGTAGTTTCTAGACAGAATGCACATATCATAATATGAAGTGAATGTATCATCCTTGGAGTCATTTTACAACTGCAATTTTCTCTTCTACGTGCAACTTGTACCGTTACACAGCTCCGAGGAAATAATTTATCTGCTTAATAAAATATTTCACTCGTTGACTAGAACTGTTTTAATCACACAAACTCAAAAGCAAACGTTTAGTATGGCAGTGAGAGACAATGAAGAAAGAGGGGCTGCGACCTCAGTTGCATTGACCTTTGTTCATTGATTTCGAGGAAGAAAGAAGAAATTTATGGACTGAGCTAAGAAAACTTTCTGGCTTAGGTGAATATCATTTAGAGTGAATGTTAGTCAGTTTCTGTTTGTAAACCCTCTGCATAATTTAGTGCATGACCCATATTTTGATTTTTTTGATGATTTTAAGATCTATTTGAGTCACTAGAAAACCACTATCACACACGAATTCCAATTACTTTATCTTGTACCAAGCATTTCCGGAAACAAAAGCGTATCCATCAGTTCGATTTTAATTTCTCTATAATTCCACCAGAGCATTTTCTTTTTTGATTTCAAATCAAATGGATTGCTCTTTTTTTTTGGCTTTGTACAGAAATGAGTAAACCTTTCGCAATACAAAAATGAAAATTACAATCGCATTCCCTAGACGTGGCCCGCACACTTAATCGTAATCCATTTCGAAATGAAAACACATAGAACTTTGCAATATATCCCAAATGATTTACTTTCACAATGTAAATACTTGCTCTCGCCGAAAAAAGAAACGAATATGAAATTGTGACAAAGGTTGAATTCCAGCTTTAAGTTTTTGCGTGACCGAAATTCAGAGAGCTTGTTGTCTAACCGCAATACGACCTTTGCGTCGTTTATTACATTTCTTGACCTGAACAGGCCACAATCTGTCCCCAAATAAATAATGATAATCCGATCTTTCTATATCATTCATCCTTACAGAAGCTCTACAGATTCATCTGCCAACAATACTGATGCTACCGCAGTTGCTGCTCAAGTGTTTTTCTTCCGGTGCGGTTACTAAGGTACTAAGGTACTCCGCAGTTAATGATAAATCATACGCTTTATTTGCCTGGTAATATTCACTTAGAGACTTAGACTTGCGGAAGTCGAAACGATTTACAAGATTTCGAAAGATTATTATTCCCGCTGAAAAAAAAACACTAGCACCTACAATGTAGGTCCTACATACTCCTTTGCTTGGATACATCTGCACGTGCCTCATCTGAGCTTCGTCGAATATGTATTTTCGTACTTGAGTGAGTGGGTATGTGTGGTATGCTGTTGGTATGCGCCTTTTCGACAATATGAAAGGCTCTTGTATCATAATATATTTATAGCTTGCAGGACCTTCATCACAAGTAGATACTGTCACCAAGAAAACAAGGAAATAATAGATGGAGAGAAATGGCAATGCATCACGATAAGTTAACAAAGAAATTGGTCTTCATATCACTGCGTTGTTTTGAAACTTTCATTCAATTTGATACGTGACAAATTGTTTGGGTTTCCGCTTCGGATTGAAAAGAAATCAAACAAAACTTAGAAAAGTGCTGCGTGTCCAGTAGATTTCATCATAGAGAGAATATCGAAGTTAGTTTTGGTGTGGTAGAAATTGGGAGTAGATGCAAATTCATCTTGGATCTTTTGATGATAGCTAAGAAAATTATAAGAAATTACAGAAAATACAATTAACGTAATGTTTTGGAATTTTAATTTTGCAAGCTTCATATATTTAAATTGATACCAGGCTGCAAAAAGCTGGCTGCCATCAAAAATAATAAAGACAGATTTGCACGAACGAAAGGCTTTCCAAGTCCAATAATGTGACCTGAAAAATATAACGGTTTCAGCAATGGTCCCATTCTATTATTAATGCGTTTGATGGCTGCAGGAAATTCACGAGCTTGCATAATACCATCTTGGACGGTAACAGCGACCTAATACTCAACGGAGAGGACACACTGTACTGCTGACGGCGTAAAAAGTCTTTCCCAGTTCAATGCAAATACTTAAACCATGGTATCCTTGAAATATCCTGAGAAGAAAAACTCTGTGTGAGAAAGTGGTATCACAATCTACTTGAACTCAGGAAAGACATTTTTTCCTGTTGTGGAGCCCCCATTTTCACTGGGAAAAGTTTATTTTCACACTATGTAGTAGGCTAAGGTTCTAAAAAGAAAAGAAAGATGGAAAGGTCATGATTCAATATTCCTTATCGTGTGTAACTGAGTTCGTTTTGATATTAGTTTTTAGTATTAAATAAAAATGTACTTTCAATTCACGATGGGGTTCAGGGGCAGAACGGAGAAGGTAATGGGCAAAAATCATGGACGATCCGATGAGGGGGAAGGACGGTCGCAGCAACACGTTGTTCCTATGGGGGTGGGGTGCAGTGGGAGGCAAATGTTGGCGACTGCCTCGGCTTTAGTTCGAGAACGCGAAACCCAAACCTGAAACATTAATTAAACTAAATTTATTATTCCAGGCTGTCAAACTAAACAGCCAATCGGCGGATCCCGATTTAACTGGTGCAGCAAAGTTTGTGCTCGTGCTGGGAATTGATCGGAAGTCCGTGGATGAAGCACGAAATGACCACGAAATATGGGGATGCACCAGCACAAACGACAGAAGCAGAAGTTTGCTTGAATTTCTAACGTCAACTAACCTCAATATCCTCAATATAGGTACAAACCTAGATTTATTACTGGGAACAGGGCTGAGGTAATTGATATTATCCTAGCAACTCCAATTATAATGGAAAGCGTCCAGGTTTCTAACCTGCCGTCACTTTTGGACCACCAGTGGTTATGCTGGAATATCGGTAGCTCTGTTATCTCACCCAAAAAAGAACGAAACCTAAGAACAGCACAGTGGGGAGTTTTCTCAAGGAAATCAAATTGACACATCAGGGCACTAGACGCTCTGGATCTGACGAGTGCAGGACGTCTTAACGAGCAGGTGTTGGATTTCAAAGACGTGTGCCCGGAAAAGTCTGTAAGGAAAAATGTTACCTTATGGTGGATTGGCGAACTTACAGATTCTAGAGGTTGCACACGAAGGCCGTTCAACAGCGCAAGGCGGTCCGGAAACGTTGAAGACTGAGATCGATACAAGCAAGAGCTGTCGCTTTTCAAAAAGAAGATAAGACGAGCCAATCGCGACTCATGGAGAGAATTCTGTGAGAACATTGAAGAAAGTACAGAACCATTGAAGAAAGTACAGTACCTACGTTTCTGTGAAGGGAAATCGGGAATTGGGTGCAGAGCCCGAAAGAATGTCTGAACACTCTAGTGGAAACTTCCCACAAACTTGGTTGGACCGTAGGCAATCGGCGCTGGACCTAATCCAAATCTCGGCCAACGGCTGGGTTGGAAATGATTCTGAGACTTATGCCCCTGGATCGATTTATCTTTAGAAGCACAAGCTTAGTGGCCATACGCGCTAAAAGCTCCGACATGTGGAACGATTCAAATCAGTGGGACCACAGTGGTATTCTTACACAATGCTGGACTGGAAGAAAAAGGGAGCTACTGCCGATGGTGGCGTCTGGAATTACACGGCCGGGTCAAAGATGGACACAGGAGTTGGCTCGGGCGTGTTTTCTACGGATTTGAGCCGTAACCTGTGGTGTCGACTGTCGGACCATGCTACTGTCTTTCAATCTGAAGTATATACTATACGCATGGCAGTTGAGTCCATTAGCAGAATATCAACCAAACCAACGACAATTTGCGTCGACAGTAGGGCACCCATTCTCGGTCTTGCTTCTTACAGATGTTGTTCAAAAATTGTTAACGCTTGCAGAGTGGTTCTCAATGAAAAGGCAAGACATATTTCTACCCTGATTATATGGGTGCCAGGGCAGAGTGGAGTTTAAGGCAACGAAAAAGCCGATGAATTGGCGAAAAAAGGTTCAGGAGCTATTAATAGCCCCGGCATCATTGTATCACGGTCAACCGCTGATACCACAAGCAAATTAGATGCTGCCATATGAGCGAAACTAAAGTCCGAATGAGAAAACAGGATGGACTGTAGGGTAGCCAGGACATTATGGCCATCACTTGATCTAATCAAAAGCAGGAAACTGCCCAAGCTCAGCAAAAACTGCTTGAGTGTTGCCTTATCACATCTCATGCGGAAAAAATGGGACTGACATCCATATGCAAGAGGTGCGAGATAGAAGAGGACACCATCGAGCACACTCTCTGCAATTGTCAGGCCCTAAATAATCAACGACCAAAGATTTTTGGTTATTACCCCTTTCAAGAGTTAGCAGAGGTGGCTAGTATTGTTACGTTGAGTCAGCTGATTCAGTTTGACGAAGCGGTAACCCTCTTTAGTAACATAACTTAACCTCGTATTTTTATTTGTGTACAATTCAAGGTTAGACTTATTCCTTGAAATTGCGTCATATTTTAAAAATTCATTTCTAGCTAATTTTATAAATTTACTTAGATTTACGATGTTTCTGACTTTGCAAATCAGCTTCCTATTTTAATCAGATTCGAAGTGACCAATAAAACTTGCGTCTACCTACGTTATTTCAATCATCAGGATGTTTGTAGCAATTTTTCGATTATTTTCATTAATTATATCATAGCCAATAATAGCAATTACTTTGGAGCACCGTTTAATAGACTAAAACATACAGGCACTCATAATACAATATTAAACTGTTTCTCTTGAAGTTTCCTCCTATTCTATGATAAATAAATCATACGTGCAAACTACAAAGCCTCTCATACGTAAGTAGTTCAAAAAGTTGATAATATCTCTCGAAACTTTCATAATCTCAAGTGACCATTTAACAGAGTTGTATTCAATGAATGGACCGATTCAATCAACTCGATTCGAATGTATTGCCTTTATACGAGTATGTGATATGTGAAACCGGCATACATATCGACTCAGGATCCTTGTATAATATGTATATCAAATAATGGAGTCAGATCCATATTAATAGGATTATTGATTTTCTTTCCATATATATCCTCATAATGGAACAATTATAAGCTTAATGGATGTAATCTGTTCAAGAAGATAGTTACTGTAATCCCTAAATTTTAATTTGAAATTCTCAAAATTGGATGCAATAATGGATTTGATTAAGACATGTTAAATTAATGCCAATACCATTTGCATATGTATGTAATGTTTCCTGAAGTTTTCGATGTTGAATAGTCTAGATAACTTTAACTATAAGATTCACTACCGCGGGGGAGGCAAAACCGTAATAAAAGTATGAGTATTTATTTGAATGGTATTGAAGTGCATCATTGTTTTTCGATTAGCGCTTTCATAGTTTCATGATAATATATTTAACTACATGTATCTTATAGTATATATTTTTTCCCTTCCATAGGCAAACGTTTGAATGATTTTATCATATTCGACTTTGATGAATTAGTTGTTTCTGCGGAATGTGAAAACAGCCATACTAATGCGTTTCGCATGCTGTACTTGCAATGAAGTATTTCACGAAATTCAGCTCACTGGCTGGACATTTTGTCACGTTGACTCCGTTTCAATTAACAGGCTTCTTTGTGGTCTGACGTAAAGTAGGTCGAAGCAGTATTTCGTATTTAAAAAATTTCGTCGAATAGTTGAACGTAAATAATATTAATGTTCGTCTTGGAAATGATATTAGAAGTTAAAAGGCAGCTCGTGTCAGTAGTGATTAATAGACTGGCAAAAACAAAGTGTATTGGAATTTAACGAAGCATTCAAGTAATGCAAATATCGTTTTATTGACTAGCAACAGTCACAATTACAGAATTTTTGTTTGACAACTAATATTTTTCAGGACACTCTTAGTTATTGTTTTGAGTTGGGTTCATAATTTTTTCAATACATTTATATCATATGCAAGTGACTTTCATCTTTAAAAGTGCTTTATTGGTAATATTTGCAAAACATGATTCAGAATATAAATATCCAGATAATACAAGGTTCAGAATACAAATTTCCAATTTTTATATTAAGTTTGAGAAAACTCTTTCGAAGCAGAATTATGAAAGACAGTAAAAATTCATTAGTTGACTAGGATTTTTTTTTATCGATGGAGAAGCCGTATTGTTCGAATGGAACTACTGGAACTGGAACTTCCTATACTAACTTCATGGTTTATATCCAATTAGTTTAGTAAGTGGATGTTATCTTCGCTATCCCCATCGTAATTGAGTCCTTCATGACGAATTCTCATAAAATATTTACTACACCAACTTGAAATCAATATTGTTGGTACATTCCAAAAAGAAGAAAATAGTGCCGATTCGCTATTGGTGTATTAGTTGCTATCTCAGCAGGTTTCCAAACTAAATGTACGAATCAATACTGTGCAATCGCATATATCATAGACTATTGTGTTGACAATTTAATGGACTGGTCAAGTAAAAAAAATTATATCTTTTTCGGATTGTTGAATGTATTATCCTATCCACAGGAAAATCATTAAAACTGAATCACATATAAGATTTAATGAAATATATATAAGCTTCTGAATACAAAAAAAGTATGTTTAAAGTAAGTATATTAGTGGGATTATCAGCAAAATAGGATCCTCAAACAAATAGAACCTGAAAAAGTGGTGTACTTAATTTTTTTTTTAATGAATTACAAGCTCAGTAGCTTGGTTTTGTGTTTTTAATATGTTTTTTAAAACATTTTTAATATGTTTTAATACTGTAGCTACTAATATCAAGTTTGTTTTTAGATTTCAAATGAACATTTGAAACTTTTTTCTCGGAATCTTGTCCTTAGTATTCGGGTTTCAAATCCCACATTACGTAAATTGGCTACGTCAAAACTTGGAAAAGTACTGCGAAAAAACCAGTTTAATTATTTCATCTATTCATTCTTTCGTTTCTTTTCGAATGATAAAAACAATTCTCAACTTTGACTTCTCTTTTTCGATTCATTCTTAATTACCTCAAATCAAATGAGATCCTATAAATAACCATCATTGGAATTAAGAAAGCCTATTTGAAGTGAAAACTTTTCTAATTAAAACCGTACACTTCGATATTTAGATGGAAAAATCTTCACAAAAAATGCATGACTTTCGATTCAAGCAACGAAATAATTTAAATATAATGTATTTTTTCTTCCAGTCAACGGTCGTTGTAATTAATCCACTAAATCAATCTTCTCATGTACAGTCTTAACGTTAACCGTTTTCTAATTAATTTGCATATCAATGGGTTCGAAGTGACCATCCCAAATAGCAACAGGTTAGGATTAGTGTAGGGGGATGTATACTTGCATATATTTTTCACGATTGTAATTAGTCCATGTTGTAGTTTGGTGGCTTCTTTGCCTCGTGCTGAATCAATTTGGGAATTGCAGAAATCAAGCCAATCGCTAATTTGAATACAAAAGATTGCCATTTTGTTGGCACACGCAAATTTATAATGCAGTGAATAGTCAGAAGGCGTTAAATAGTCTTAGAGTACAGTACATTTGTAAATAAGCTATACTTAACATATTTTAATTATTTTACTAGCTTATTTCCTCACTATTGCACATAAGGTATTTGTTTCAAATGTAACTAATCACGATATAGTATTCAGTGCTTGAAACTTTGACATACCAATGTGTTTCAAAAAATTGCTGAGTTTTGCCGTTCAGATTTTTCCAATAGTGCCTTTTCTCAGATAATTTAGTTTGTAACCAATTTTTAAAGTAAAGTTTAGCAACTGATCAGGAGCGAACTAATACTTTTTTTTTTTAGCAAATTTCGGGAATGAATTTGCTTGGATTGTACTTCATTTGTTAAAAAAGTATTAGAAATAGGAAAAATAAGAAAAAAATACTGGTGTAAAAAAAAATCATAAAAATTGAAACAAGTATAAAAGTAAAGAAAAGTAAGTATAAACTCGTTTACGATTCGAATTTTCATCAATAAAATAGAATATTAAAATTGAAAAAACTCTAGCGTATACAAACCGCTAGTATGACTCATTTTCGAAGAAAAGCAGTGGATATGTGCAAATTCGGTTTGGAGTTTATTTATTGAAGTACATAGAGAAGACAAGATGACCTAAAAGCATTGGAAGATCAATGATGAACAGATTGAACGAAATTGGCCCTAAGATGGAACCTTGAAGTACACCAGAAGAAGGGTAGAAAGGTGAGGACGACAAGCCAAAGAGAGAGAGACAACACAAGTGCAATTAGTTAAAAAGTGGAAACCCAGGAAAGCAAAGGTTCACGGATGCCATAATGCTTTAGTTTAACAAGAAGGAGCGCATGATTAACAGTGTCGAAATCAGTATAAATGACATCAACTTGATTTTTGCTGTCAATTTCAGAAGCAGTAATTGCTGTCAACTGCAGAAGTGACAAGGTTCGTAGCGGTGCAGCGGCCTTTTAAAAAGTTATCTTGTTGCGCTGTAAATACACAGTTGGGGGTATCATAGATACGATTGAAAAAGAGGCGTTGAGAGTTAGGGTGCACCAAGCGCCGTCACTATTCTCCTTGTCAAAGCCGGGTATTGGCACATGAGATGAAGATTCTTCCTCGTCCTCTGAGCCACAATTTTGACATAAGTCTTTGAACTCTGCGCCCAATCCCAAACTAAAAGGAAGTCCGGAGTGGTGTAGGGAAACTCTCTCAGCAAAACTACTCACATGACCAAAACCTCTTCTATTCCATGATACAATTTAGTCTCATAGCAGCAAGATTAGCTTGCTGTAAGATCAGTAGATTGGTTAGTAGCCAATGAACCAACACGAAAAATGCTTAGTAGGGTTGGTGCGGAGCGTTCCAGTTACCAGTAGTGCAGTGAACCTCCACATTTTTTCAAGCTGACGTTTGCTTCACAGCAGTCTGCCACCTGAACGCTACCCCAAACAATAGCATTGCCAAGCCAAGAAAAAGTACGATCGTGTAGTCTCAAATTCACCCCTGTGGCTCTTTTACAGCCTTCCTCGCTCTTTCTGCTACATTGTAGCTCCATAGTATCTAAAAATGAGAAAAATATTAGAGAGCTTCCAGGAGGAAGGAAATTTACCAGCACAGAGACAATCCACGATAACATTGGGAATACCAACGGGACCAAGGGAACAGTTAGAGTCAAATGAGGACAAAAGTAATTCAACCTCAACGGGATTAGTCACATTTGAGGAGAGACAAACAGAGAAATCAAAAGAAAAGCAGTCGACGGGATGGTGTAAACAGAAGAAAAAAAAATATAGCAAAGAGATTGCAAATGTCAAGAGGGTTGGAAGCAGTAAAGGCATTGAGTGCTAGGGAGTCAGGAAAAGAAGAAGAGGCTTCTAAGAAGCAGACGAAAAATTCAAAATTTTTAGGATTATTCGAGTTCAAAGAAGATTCATCACACGAGGAATAGTTGGACAATCCTAATCTTACTTCCTTCGTGTCAGAGGAACGTAAACGGAATAAGATAGAATAATCTTCGCCAGATCGAAAATTCAAAAATTTCAAACGTGCAGAATTTTTGTCTTTATGGGCACTCTTACCCTCGATGTAAACCAAGGAGGACCATGGGGCTGCGGGAACAGAAAACAGGAGCATATAAACCAATAAACAAAAAATTCATCCAGGAGAGAATTCACAATTGCATCTGATTTCCACCGAAAATCAGATCAATTTGATTTGCGATCGATTTAGTCTCAAAACGATCAGCCGATCGAAGTAGCGTGATTTGGCTTCAGTGGGAACGTACTATTAAATTTTCGGGACAAAGCACTCCGTTGGTGGGTGAAAATTTATTCAAACCCATAAAAGTTAGGGAACCTATTTGGCGTACAAATTTGAAAACAAGAAGAAGTGCTAAAAGTAACATCTTCATTTACATCTCCGTTTCAGTCATTTGCACACCAAAGACAAATTAATTAGCAAATTAATTATTTGGCAGCTGAAGTAATATCGCCAGAAATCATATGGGAAAAAAATTCGGAGGAGAAGTGCTGAGCCAACCAAAAATTGCATCAGTTTACGGTAAAAATTATGGAGCCCGTTGGTGCCGAAACTTACTCAAAACTGGGTAAGGAAATGGCCCGAATGTATCCCATAGAACTTCAAAATATATCAAAAATTTATAGTGTCATAGAACCACCAATAAAATCCAAAACGACAGCATTGATCGGCATTGATCAGGCAGCATTGAGGTTAATTTGCGCACGGTTCAAATGACTGAAAAAATACTCGTAATGAAGAAATTTATTTATTTATCAATTTATTTGTTCAATTCTCTAATACAACAGACTTATGTTCCATTGCAGACTAGAAAAAACAATAAAAGAAAAAATAATCCAAGAAATAAAGAAAAACAATATGACAACACAGTGACAACAAAGAAAAAAATACAATATAAAATATTAATAAAGTAAAAAATAAAATAATTAACAAAGTCAAAAATTGGCATGATATGTACCTTGGCACTCTATTTTTTAAATGGAAGAGGACGTCGTTTCAACTATTTATGCTATTTAGTTATACTTAAAACGGTGAATAAAAGTAAACATCGATTCGGGCGAAAGGAACGTTAAACATGGAAAAGGATCCGCTAAATTGACAAAAATCCCGAACAAATACCATAAATCAGAATAAACAGGATGGTTATACAGTTTGAAAAGAAAACACTGGTCAAGGAAAACTCTGCGTGATTCAAGGGAAAGAAACTACAATATCGATAGTCGATGATTATAATCATAATAAGGGAAGTTGACTTTGTAAGACAAAGAGTGGAAAACTAACGTTGGACGGATGTGGGTGAAGAAGAAAATAAGTGCCATGCTAACACATGACAAAGACCAGCAAAGTAAGCCAGGTATTAATGTTTATAAATATTTTTTGTAGAGCATACAGCTGTCTTGTAATAGAAAATAGGACATCTCTGCGTTTTCGCACCATTGGTATGACAAGAGCCAAAGTAGCGAAATAGAAGAAGGGGCCGATTTGTAATCGCTATATGTTAAGAAAGAATGTATACCCTTTGGTACACCCCAGAAAGTTTGTGTGTGGATACCAGAAAGTCGCAACAAAATAGTGTTACCTGTGACTCCTTTACTTCAAAATTTTTTCGTTGCTGTTTTTGAAGGAGCACAATTGTTTTAATTTTAGTATCAGAAAGTAAACTTAATGCCAAGAATTCGTATTTATAACAAAAAAACTTTAGTGCATAGGAAACACTAGAAACATTGATTTTCAAAGAAAAATTGAGGAATGGTGCAAATTATGAATGCATATTTCAACGCAAGTACTCCTTATTACAACCAACCAGAATTGAAACTTATGTACCACTTGAAACTCAGAGAGCAGAAAAGTATTCAGTTGTACCACTTGCATGAATTTCAAAATTTATGAAAGTCAAACACTTATTACTCATATTCAATTTCGAATGTTTATCTTATAAAAATTTGCAAGTTACATCTCCTATAACATAAATGATGAACATGCTCAGTGTTTGCAACACTTTACCAGCATAAGAATCCAAACATAAGCTTCTCTATTAGGATGAAAAGTGATTGCTTTAGATGCTCGTTAGCCATTGCCCAACTTTCAATATCTATTGTATTAAACGATTCACTGAATAATATTAAGTCTGAACGCTCGAAATTAGAAAGTATTTGAATAATTCTGCCAGGAAGGTCTATTTCCTAACTAAACATTGTTTCATGCGCATCTAAATATGCTCCTTATTCTATGAAACTATAAATATTCACTTCGTTGTTTTTGAAACAATGTTAATAACGTAGATTCTGCATTTTCGTACCCAACTTTTCATGATAGTGTCAAGCTATCCCAAAATATTACAATGTGCTTATGCATCTTCAAGAACAGCATTTTACAAAAATGATCGCCAAGCCGCACTATTACACCAAACAACCACCGTCTCTGATGATTTTAATCAATTCTGTAACACGTTCTTTGTAATCGCCTTACCAAATTATATTGTCTGCGGATGCATAATTGACTCTACGTTGCTTCACCGTGGTGTTTACATTCTTAATTAATTTTCCGATAATCGAATCCATGATTGCATATAAGAGACTTACACTGAATATTCCGACGACAGAAGACAGTTTCGATACTAATTAGATGGCTGCCACTTGCGAAGAGGTTTCTATGTAAATAAATTTAATTGCTACTACAACAGTTAATTACACTTTGATTGATACTTGAGCGCCACTTAATGCCGGCTTAGCCTTAAATTGGCACGAACTTGACATGATTCTACTCGCGACATCTTCTAGTATGAGTTTTGGTTGAACAACACTCAGTACACACAAAACGGGGCTCTGAATCGACTCCAACAATAAAACATAGTCCTTTGGCCTTAATGTTGCGTAGGTGACAACAAGTGCTATTGACTGTGTTAACCTTAAGGTACTGACACTTGCAAAATATGGTGAGCAACGCTAATGGGCTATTTCGTGGTCGTTATCGGATAACAAAATTTTTCTCCATTAATTCATCCTGTCATATATTAAATGGAACTACTTATAGCTCATTAAGCAGCAAAAATGAACCATTTCCAAGATCAAAATCACCGAAGCTTTCAGACCTAAAATTTCCGATTTACTCTGCAGGGTTAAGCGTAAATTCATTTAATGGTGTTGTAACGATTCTTTGATAACCTCACGTGCTAGTTGGATTTGAAATGGCAACAAACACTTTTGAATAGGGCTCGAGCACCATATTGTGCGGTGATTTGATTCCTGTCACTTACAGCTATGCTAGCCACAGTCTGTCCTAATAGCTTCATTTAAAGTAGTTGTGACTTTGATTGCTACAGGAAATTCGAAACAAATGCGTAGGACGTTGCTATGGTCGGAACCACTTTAAGGGAATTATCAAATTTGCAAAGTTGTACGATGCATACTTTTCTAAGGGTAGGTTGATGAAATGTGAACAAGAGGACTATTCTTGAATTTTAATTAAATGAATGGAATAGATTCACTGCAGACTTTCATTTCTTTAAATACATATAAATTTAAGCTTGTTGGTCAATTTTTTGACGAAGTCAGTAATAATATAAGTGAAATGACTACTTCTTAAATTAAGGGAGACATGATAATGATTTTTTCGTATTCAGCTGGTGTTTGAATTTCAAACAAAATATTGGGTAAAACTTCATTTCTTCACCAATACAAAATATTTTTTTCTGAATTCACTCGCACTAATGAGATTTGCTAGTGACAAGCTATTTCATATAAACGCATTGAGCAGACAAAAATATTCCTTCTAATAGCGTTAGATAATACAAATAGATACACCCAAAGCATTCTGTTAATAGCATTGAAACGGTATCCAGCCAGTTTCTAAATAAGACACAAGTCCTTTTGTATACACAAAGCATTCTTCCATATTTTGTTTTTCATTTCTGCTCTCCGAAAGCTAACAAATATTTATACAATACGGGATGAAACTGAGGATTTCGCGACATTATGAAATCCCCATCATCCAAGACTTTAGTTGCGCATCTATTATCGTCAAGACGAAGGCCAACGCAGACACATTAAAAATAATAAGCAGCCGAGACTCATAAAATTTAATTTGGCATTGAAGCGTGACAAGAAGAGCAGCCGTATCGACAGTCTTTATCTCGATTCGAATATTGGTTGTTTAATAATATTAGGCTGAAAAAGTTTGACGCGGATTTAATTTGTCTGCTTTGGCGTTGGCTGTGCCATGAGACAGGATATTTATCAGTCTTGAATTTTCGATTCCGATCTTCCATTTGAATTCAACGCAAGCAGCAACGCTTAACATGCATTTAATTTTTGAAATGGCATTTTGATTGAGTTCTACCTTTTATCATTTTTTATATCATGAGCAGCTGATGCTTGTTTTTCATGCTTGTTGCTTCCTTGGAGTGGCAGCCAAAATTTAATACTGGTAATAATCATATTGATTCACTGCTGGCAAAAAGTATATGAGCCGTACATATTTCTTGAAAGTAGGATGCAGTGTTGCTTGAAAGCAAAGCTTAATTATGATTTATACTGTCGGTCAAATGGCCACTTGCGTTGCGCCCTACTGGGAACCGCTCATTGAAACTTGCGTAGAAGTTTCTACATTAACGTGGGCCGATTTATGGAATAACGATTTAAATTTCTGGTTCAGGAATTTTTTTTGAGTTTGGAGATATGGGTGGTCAATCCTCATTAGTACTTCTTGACTACTACTTCAATCATTTTTGAATTATATCATCTGCTTTATAACTTGAGTGCCAATTTTTATCGGGTAAAATTTGTGAGGCAACTGCATTCAGTAAATGAGTGTTTAATGAATTATATGGCTTTCTTGTTGACTTTCATATGATTATAATATGCTTTAAAAATAGTATTTCAAAGAAACCGGCCCATTAACGAATTTATATTTCTTTTGCTGCATGTAGCATTATTATTTCGTAAGTATTTTGTATTAGTCGATTGCAAAAAAGTAACAAAGCACATCTCAATAAATAAATAATCTGAACAAAATAAATAATATAAAATAAAACAAATAAAAAAGATGCATGTGCTGCATGAATATAAGTGTTTTGAATGTTGAATCCTAGTTTTTTATCTCCTTGAATCGTTGTTAGAGATTTTAAAACAAAGAGATTTTATTTGTATGATAAATATTTCGAATATCGATATTTCTAAAACATTCTATCGCCGTTTGTCTCTTCACAACTTAAAAAATAATATTACCAGAATTCAAGTACTGAAAAAAATTAGGAGCTACCAAATAAAATGATATTTAGTGCCGCATGTCAGGTAAGATTTACTTGAGCTCGGAATCGAACCAACAATTTGAAAATAATTAATAGTTTATTGTCTACACCAACCAACTATTATTTATTTATTTATTTATTGCCTAATCTAAACATTGTTAATAGTATTATGTGTAAGAATAATATTTCTAAACTCTAAGTTTAAGAGATCAACTATTACCTAACACACACAATTTTTCGGCCATCCGAAGAGGAGCTTAGCTCGTGCTATGGGATCGCCAGTTTTGAGCTTGAATGCTTATGATTTTATTTCATGATACGCAATTAATATCTTTAGCTAATAAATATCCTTAACTAATTGATGCTTTTAATTTACTTTTTTTAAAAGAAAAATTAGCCAAAATATGATACTATACTGTAGTGACTTTTGAAGATATAACCTTTCAGTACTTTTTTAAATCTGCTAATATTCTGCAGCTGACAGATGTTTATTGGCAAGCAGTTAAATAGTTAAATAGTCGTGGGACAACATAAAAAGCGCCAGTGCATTTGTAAATGTTGGTTCTTGAAGCACTCTTCGGCATCTCCTGCTCGTTACCAATTTTTCGCTATTGCGTGGAAACTCAGTACGATGCATATGCAAATATTTCACCATTTTGAATCAATAGAGCATTAGTATAGGTAAAATACAAAAGTCTTTATATAATTGCAAAGTGGATACCGGATTGATTTTCTTTAACATATTTCAATAATTTTTTTGTGTAGCAGAACCAACAGCTGTACGATAGATACAGCTAACCCCCCAGCTGACAAGGCCATATTCTATTACTGATTGGACGAATGCTGAAAGAGCCCGTTTTTATTCGATCAGGTGATAGTATAGATTTTAATTCAACAAATTTGTACAAAATTCTTCTTAGGCGACCACATACATAAGAAGGAAACGTGATCTTCCCAACGCAAGTGTAGATCCAAAATTACACCCAGATACTTGATGCTGTTTACAATTGCGAGTGGACTGCAACTACAACTATTAGGCGTACCTGAAGGTTTATGAATGATTACACGAAGAGAAGAAAAGAACGGTAATACTACTGTCCTGCCAATATTAATGCAGACTAGGTTTGTATTTATCCAAGATGCTACAAGGTTCATTCCATCATTAGCAAAATGAAATGTTTCATTCCAGTTGGGCCCCCAGTATAGTGCAACTCTGTCATCAGCAAATGCATACAAAGAACAGTTCTTCATTTTAAGTTTTCACAAATCATTAATATATGTATATTTACCCTGTGAAGAACTCTTCCTTGTGGCACTCCATTGTTTACACTGAGAGAGTCTCTAAAATGTGCTTTCACACGCACTGATTGTGTCCTCTCATTTAAATATGATTTAAATATATCCTGTGTAAAGCTTTTTATACCGATTTTATCCATGTTTTCTAATAGTAACTTATGACTAACTGTGTCGAATGCCTTTTTGAAGTCGAGAAACACACCAAGACATTTCATTCTCTTGCCTAAGTTAAATATAATGTCTTTAGTAAACCTATATAATACATCTTCTGTGCAACGAGAGTTTCTAAACCCATACTGGTTGTCTGATAAAATATTATTTTTCTGTAAATAGTTAATAATCCTGTTTTTAATAGCTTTTTCAAAGACCTTTGAAATACTCGAGAGGAGAGAGATGGGCCGATAATAAACTATGACCCGCTTGAGCTGATGTGGAAAATATCCTTGGGCGAAACACAAATTTATTACATCTGCTAGAGGTCTCGATATAAAAGAGAAATGTTTCTTCAATGCAGTTGGCTGCAATCCATCAAAACCAGGAGCTACATTTAATTTTAGATTTAATGAGCGATTTCGGTTTCATGTACCGGATACATGAAAAATGATTATATAAATGATGTAGTATTTTAATTTCCTGGCTTACTCTGTTGCCTTCTTGGATATAACTTGTGACTGTATGACCAATACTAGCAAAATGCTCATTCAAAACATTTGCGAAATGCATATTCCTTTGATTAGAAATTAAGCTACTAGTCGTGGATATAATGCTACTACTAAAATGTCGAGTACGCTTACTATTCTTTGAAACTGTTTCTTCATTTATGATGGACCAGATCTTTTTGGTGTCTTTTCTGGAGTTTTCCATTAGACATTTATAGTAACTATTTTTACTAGAGCGAATTAAACATTTCAGAATATTTCTATAATTTTTATTCTTTTTCAATACTTTTCTACAATAAACTTACTTTTTCTACAACAAACTTTTTGATTTGTTTACAGAAAAAATTTTTTCTGTGGGATGGCAGTTCTGGTTGCGCATGGTCTGACTAGTAATCGATGTCTTTGTCAAAGTACCGGTTCTAATAGAGTGATTTAATTTTAAGCACTAGTCCAGTTAGTGGAAAATAGGTTGATGCTTTCGAAGAGAGCTAGCAAGTTCAAGCATTTGAAATGAATAAAATTTGAAATATGCTGGACCTTCCATGATATTTCTTCAGCTTCTGTCCAAAAACGGCATTACAACTTCGTCTCAAAAAAAAAAAAACAAAATCCACGACAAAAACAGATAAACTAACATTGGAAGTTTTATAGCAATTAGATTTACCAAACCAATCAAAATTTAAAACCAAAAAAAAATTGTTGGTTGAGTTCAGCTAATCAAGAGTGGCCATGAGCCCATATCTATCCTTCTACTCCGCGAAATAATATCAAGGCACGAAAGCTTTTAACAGTAAATTATACATTTTGAGCTATTTTGAATGTTTCAATCAACAATCAAATCCTCGTAATTGTTCTTTTAATAACAGTATATTGAAAAACTAAAAACCGTTCTTTTAAATTTTGTAATAATAAAAACTGAACAAAATAATTATAAAGGCACTTAATACTTACATTGTTTTTTTTTGTAGTGACCATTTATTACGTAAGCTTAGGAAGAAGTATGAATACCGTTAATATTTACGTCATGGCATTGAATTTATTAAGGTACAGATGGTTGCAGGATCGTTGTTATTCCAGTCTTTGTTGATTGAATCCATTAGCTCTTTTACGCTTGTGTATTGGCGCTCATGGTGGTAAACTTTAGCTGATAAGATATACTATATATTTTCTATTGGACTAACATCCGGACTAAGTTCGGACCAGTCGATAATCGCGATGCTACGTGACCTCAAAAAGTTATTAATTCTTCTCGAGCGATGGATCGCTGCATAATCTTACTGTAAAATGAGCTCTGCGCCAGGAATCGTCTCTCCGGAGTCAATAAGCACCTCATCTAATAAATTGGCATAGTACTCCGAGTCCATTTTTGTCGAAACGATCAAATAGGTCTGGTACCCAAATCATGAGTGACCCTCCACAGAAATTTCGACGCTGAGGCTTTTCTTTCGCACAGACTTTATCCAGCCAATATTTATGTGAAGCGTCTGGGCCATCTAAATTAAAATTTTCTTCGTCAATAAATACTACATTGTTCCATTGTTCGTCCCAAAACCGGTACTTTTCGGCAAATCGCAGTCTAGCCAATTTATGTTTTTTTCGTAAGTTGAGATATCCCACATTTGTTGTCATATGTGAGGTCCAAATCCCACTTCATTATTTGTTGGACTCTACGTACACCTACTTCTAAGTCCATTTTTTCTCTAATTTTGTTCGCACTAAGGTTTTTTCCCCTGACAATCCTTCTGATCTCTTTTTTGTCTTTTTAAGACAACGTAGGTGACCTTCCTGGGCGTTTGGCTTCCCCATTTTCATGAAATTATCGATTACACAGCTAGATCTTTTTAAACGTTTAGCAATTCCTCGATTAATCATACCTTGCTCGTGATAAGCTTTAATTTTACTCTCTTCTTTGTCGCTTAATGATTTTCCGCGCGGCATTCCAAAATATGTCAATAAATAATATTTTAAAATCTAATAAAATTTGTATCATTGTTTTCTGATCACCTAAACCCAAATCGATCGACTAAAAACAAACACTTATCGACGTGCCTTTATATTTATTTCGCATTAAATAACAATACTGACAAAGTTAATTCTATTCAATGGAAACAATGAATATCAGCACGTGTTTATCTGTCAGAAAGTAGGCATAGGGCGCTAAACATTGCAGTATCCGCCTTCTATCTTTAATTCTGCGGATACCAACAATGTTGCTGTAAAACTAGAAATTGTAATCAATTCTACTCTTTGATAAGAAGTTTTCATTTTTCATTAACGATATCTGGGAACATGTCCTTAGGTCGTTTGCGACCAGCATGAGGTCAGGTTTCTATTACTTTTTAAATTGCAATATGTATTTGCAAGAGCTAGCCAAATGGACTCTAAAAACCATTAAAACAAGGCTCGGCGTTGCTAGGCGTGAGCCTTATGGGTGACGGTGGAAAAGCCTGTAGTCATAGATTCAAACGCATCCACAGTTGAAGTCCTTACATACTGGAAACTTTGTTCGCCAACAATTTTACCACTTCATTCGGCTATGATTTTTTTATGACTGATAGGCTATGCTCGATTGGGTTAACTCTGTTCTTATTCAAGTAATTTTTTTGATAACTGTATCTGAATACTGAAGAGATTTTTTAAAATATTTTTTTAAATGTTCTTAAAAAAATCTTCTGCCGGACATAGCCAAAGCTTGTTTTGGTAAATATGATCTAAGATTTAATAAGGCTTCAAAGATGAATCATAAATGATCATAAACAAACGACATTTGAAGATTTTAATCTTTTTTGGGGAGATTTCTCCCCACTGCTAAAATCGAATTGAAAAAGTATGTATAGTAATTAACAAAGTAGGCAATCGAACGAAGGACAGCAAAGAAAAGACTGCTTTTTGTCTGCCGAGTAACTTTCAATCAGTAAGTCTTTGTCGAAGTCACACATAGTCCTATTAGAGGTTCAATGTGATACCACGGAAATACACCCCTTTGGTCATCTGGGATCCTTTTGGCTCCTTTGTTTCACTGTACAAAACCTTTTAAGTCGATAAAAGATAGATCAGTCAGACTTGAAAGCGAGGGTACACCGAGTGAGGTGATTTTACTCCTCACTAGAGCCGAAGGCTAGCACATAAGATGGAGGATGAATTATTCTGCATCATAGATAGTTGGACATCCAAAAATGTTTGAACCTCATACCCAACTCCTTATGCGGCAGTGACAACGCAAAGTGACTAGAACTTGTAATATACATTTTGTTGTCGAAGCTCCAGATCTTGTATTTCTGAAGTAAATGTAGAGCCTTATTCATAAAATTATCAAGATAAATATAAAGTGTTTGTATCAAAATGAATAAATTTTTTTTTTATTACAATTCATTTATTTCTCACACCCTCCAATCTAAGTGAGGACTTGCGCCATAGGGCTTTAAGTAAAAAAAAAACTTAACTTAAAACTATATGATTTATTTTTAATCAATTTCTTTGCATCAAATTTAAAGTGACTATGCCATTTGGGTTTTGCAACAAATTTAAAATTTATGCTCAAAAGTTACAATAATTGCAAAGATAACATATAATTTCTAAGGTGCAACCATACTCGAAAACTCTATTTCAGTTTTTAATGTGAAAACGTTCATTCATTCTCACCAGAACTATGAACTTCAGTCTAGTAGGAGAGTCTTTATTCCATGGGTCATAATTTAGTGCTGACTATTATCTCTCTCGTGTTTGATGTTGATTGGTGAAGAACTAATAGCTACGTATGCTGCTCTACTATATTTTCACTTCGTAAAGCTAAACAAAGAATATGGTCAGAAAATTTGAATATGCTACTGCATTTCCATTTGAGCGAATTTGATCATGAAATGCATATATAAGTTCCACATTAGTCTATGAAATACAAGAAACTTTGTTGTACAAGCTATTTATTTGCTCTTAAAGTGTACATACATACGTTTAATTGCCACTGAGCCTTCTAGAGGTTGATGCGACAGTGTTTCAATGTTGCCACTTAAAATTAATTTTCTTTAGGATTATTTACAGCAATCTTACAAACTTACAAATTATTCGCTTCTCAAGTTCAGTTACTCGAAATCGCCTTTCGATACCATCGATTATAAAATACATTTTTGGTGAATTTACTGCGTTCTAAGACCTTTCAGTTTCATTCCATAATCGGTCGTTCGAAAGCTTAAACTCGTGCCGTCGAATCGATGTGAACGTCAACGCACTCATCGTAATCGAAATTATTTCGTGTAATTAATCGATTTTCGATGAAATCTTAATTTCAACGTCAGCATTAGCGTTCCGCCGAGTGAGTGAAATGTGGGGGTGATTCGAGATTGTGATCAAAAGACTTGCACGGTTTTGCATGTCCCGCAGCAATCCGCATTGGTAACACCAGTAAATATCAAACTTTATTATCCTGAAATTGAAGTGTTCATTATGAAAATGGCTATGAAGTTCAAAGTGGTGAATTATTGTTTGTAACAGACAGACCGTTATGTATTGGTTATGCTGTGGATGAGATTGCTTGAATGTTATCGGGTTGCGGTCTGGTGAAATCGGTATTGACTTCCGTTCGTTGAGATGAATACAAAGTTCAGGGGATACGTAGTTAAAGGTCACAATAATGTTTCCGGTGCTTTATGTGTATTCTTATTATATCTGTGACAATATTTTGAATGGCCAAATGAAGTACTTATTTTTATAGCATTGATGTAAAACACAGTTTTCAGATTTAAATATGAGAAAGAAGTCAATCACAGATTCTTCACTTATCATTTAGTGTAAGAGCAAATTACTTTTTTGGAATAAGTAGTCCCCCAAAAAAAGTTAATTACTTCCAAAATGAAAGATAAGTGAAGAAACTGCAATTGACTTTCAATTCAACAGTCAGACAGATAAAACAATTCATTTTCTTCGAATTCTGCTGGTAGGAGAAGTTAATCGGTAAGTCGAGACGCTTGTGCTTAGTTGCATGTCAGAAGCAAATCTGCTAATAATCACTTCCATAAGAGAGTCCTGCAAATAGCGAATCCGTTGAAGAACACTACCACAATACTCGTACTTTATCGGAATCCCATTGCCTTCGAGAACAATAAAATTCTTTGCGCTGAGTCCAAGTCAGAAGAGACTCCATCCGAGAAAACCTAAAACACAATCTCAGGATTAATTCTATGATAAAGACATTTTCCAGACAACATAATTAGTCATTTGTCACACCCCTCAACAACTATGAGAGATTTTCAGTAAGTCACTCTTTCATTTCCAGCGGATTCGACTAGGCTTCATTTTATGATCATATGAGGAATGTGTTTTGTGTGTTCGATGTCGAAAGTGCGATACCGTAGGAATTAATCAAATCCTGTACCTAACAGGCCATTTATAATGTCAGAGTGAAAATATAATCAAAGATGTCTGCAATGATGATAGCGACGAATAACGTATCCAAAACACATACATACCTATGTTTTAGGTTTTAGGGGCATTCAACATGCGCTCTAGAATTTCGTTCGCGAGCGGAATCCATAAATCTTTTGGGAAGGTTCAAGTCTAGCGGGCAGTATGCCTTCCAAAGTGTGGTTAAAGATATTTCCGCTAGTTCATTTGAATGTGGTTTGTCTAGAGCCCAGACAGACAGACAAACAGTCAGACAGACGGTGCAATGACGTAAACAACTATCAGGTGGCTTCCATTTAGGACTGCTCATGGTAGGATTACTGTGAAGAATTTATTTGCTTGGGTTCCTTATACCCAGATTCCGAAGAAAATGCTGCCTTTAAAATCATTTCTTCAGAATTAAAGCACTGAAAGGTAAATTGATCCAAATCATTGCAAGGATTGATTACGGTTGTGAATAATGAAAATTGGATTTTGCTATAATACGTGTGATACAGTGACGGCTCGCAACATAAAAATTTGGGTCGGCCAAAAAGAAAACTATATTTTTTATAAGATTAAATTTTTGGTAACTACTTACATGGCCTCAAAGGAATTAAAAGTGTCATAGTATTTTTCAAAGAGAAAACAACAAACCAAATTGGGTTTTTTCCCACAAAGATGTACAAAGCAATAATACTTTGTATATTCAATCTTTTATTTGAAATACCGCGATATCCTCGATTATTTCGGCACAAAAATTATAATTAATGTTTAATTAATTTTTGTAACACTGCTATTAATGAAAATCGCACATTATTCCTTATGCAAACTTTTATGCATTTTAGGTTAAAAACAAACTTGCAATTGAAACTTTAAATTATATTTCCCTGTCGAGCTAAATCGATGATTAGGTTTCAAAATTAAAGCGCACACCAAAAATTGTTTATTACGGACTACACTAATATACCACGAACATTAATCATACAATACTACGCACCAATTTATGAAGCTTTCCTTTCGATTAAGTTTGTCATATTTTTTCATTAAATTATATTCCTTATGAATTAATTCGTCTATAAAAAGATGATTTACGGTAGCATCTTTTTACCTGCATTATTTCAGTTTTTCCATTAACATCTCTTCAATAAAACATATTTTCGAAAAACCGTTTTTGCAGTGACAAATCAATTGTATACAATAGCCACAGTCTCCTAATCAAAACACAAAACCAATTCAAAAAGCATATTTTTTTCTATTTTACTACTACCATCGTCTTATTACCCTACCAAGCACTAGGCATTCTTCATACAATGCTATTTTACATCTCTTGAGAAACATAAAGCATCCTAACATTGACTTTAGCGTACTATAACGGAGCATGTACGCTGCCTGTTACTTTTAATCAGAGCTGAAGCAGTTAGCGGCGGCTGGCCGCTGGCAATTTTTGCCAGTTTTGCTTTACCCGGTCTGTATATCAGTACGAAATTTGATACAAAACACCTAACTAAATAGCTAGTATTGAAATGAAGCATAAAATGGAGGCTGCCTGAGAAGCTTTGAGTTGCTTAGACTGTAGCCAGACTCGGCCAGTTTACTATGGGCCGCAATTTCGGCCGTGCCTTCGATTCTCGCTTGTACTTGCTGGATATGATACGGCCGCCGGCCGTTTCGATGGTTGATGCATTGCAGTCGAGTCGTGTGTACATACATAATATGATTGAATGCTTGAGTGCATGAATGTTGAGTGTGATTTTGAGGACTGTTGACTGGCCGTCGTATGGAAGATGTATATGCTGGAAAAATTGTTCATTGCGCGTACACAAATCAAAATTGAAGCAGCATTGAAATCAAAGCAGACGAAACGCAATGGGTTATTTACTCGTTTAGACTCGACTATTTCGATCTTTTTCCTATTTAAATCCGGGCTTGTAGACGCGGTTGATGACGAATTAAAGATTCTTCTGAGGTAGATATGGGCGAGAGAAATCAATGTGTAGTACTTAGCTATTAATATTAATTATTTATCTTTATCATTTTGGGGTGTCATTAGTCAATTATTTTGGTACGGCCGGGCCGACCCTGCCGCCCCTGACGAGCCGCCACTGGTGTGATATCGATATTATCATTATATAAGTGCTCGGACATGTATGTACAGATGAATTGATTGAATCAGTTCTTTTTGGGGGAGTCTTACGAAACCAATATACCACTAATATGAGAGTAAATAGATATTAACTTCTTTCGATTTGGGTTTTTTCCATTATGATACAGTAGGTATCGACATTCATCTCTCTTTTGGCTTGAAAAGGCTTGAAGCTTTTTACACTTAAAAAAAAGTGGATTAAATTCTTATGGCTGCAGTTAGTATTGTCATTTTTAAAGGAAAAATCGTGACGTGAAATTCTCATTAAAATTGGATCACTGAAATGAAATTGTCAGTAGTGAAATATTCAAAATTAAAGTAATTATATGAGTGTTAGAATGAAAATTATAACCATTATGGCTTTAAGGACGATACTTCTAGAAGGGCATCAGGAAAAGAGTGCCCATGTTACTTTTTGGTTACCGAATGTACCAACGTAGAAGAATTTTGATTCTTAGCAGTCCTAGCAGTTTTATAGCAGGATTTCCGGTAGTATTTTTTTAGTAAATGGAATTTATTTTGCGGACTATGAATATAGTTTTAGCAAAACGACGAATAATGGGGTAAAATGAAAATTTCCCAAGTTGATTTTTTTCAGAGAAACTCTATTTTCCTGCAAAAATCGACTTTTTCACTCAACTGACACACGCACGCGATCAAAGTGGCAGTTGAGCTCCGCAACAAAGGCGACTTGAACCAGCATACTCGCTATGTGGTGTAGTTTGACTCTTTTCAAAAATTCTGAGAGCCGAGGTTTTGTGAGAGAACAGCAATCGAAATTCGTTCCCGTTATGCGTAACTTTTTGAAGGATAGATTTGGAATTACTGTTTTTATGGGCTGAGCACGACTCTGCATCTTCACTCCTTCACGGCCAACTAGCTAAAGGACCGTCCGCTAACATGTTTGGACCACTTACAACTTTCCACCAATGACCTCCCCCTTCGATTCTCTCGTACCCAAAACACGTTTAAGTGAACCTGTCAGGCTGACAATCAAGAGTCGATCCGAATTAAATGCTTGGGGCAGGGGAAATGCTTGGATTTGCAAGTGAAAAGATGAAAATTTACAACTTTCCCCTCCAATGTAAATCTTATCGGCATGTCCACTCCATTTCTACAATCCCAGTGGTTCGGGCCATGGTGCACATGCACCCACTACCCTACTACATTGAGTTAACCAAGCTTTCAACAGAGAAATCAAATATTGCATTGGCAAGAAAGTCATTTCGTTTTTCCCCCTAGATAGCTTTAGTGAATCTAAATCTTTCTCCTGCATTACAAACTTCAGACCATATATAATATTTGGTAGCTGACATTTCATAAATTAGCCAGTAAAAAAAAGTTCAAGTTTTGTTGTTTATTTATTGTTTTGCATTGTTTTGAAATGAAGATTCCAGAAGGGCATTTTCGTCACATTTTACGAGTACTTTATTACTTTCGAAAAGATAAGAACGCAGTGCAAGTTCGGTAAAAGTTGTGTGATGTTTATGATGAAAATGTTTCAACAGAACGCCATTGCCAGAATTGGTTTGCTCGTTTCCTTGGTATAGATTTTGACCTCAAAGATGCACCATGCTCTGAAATTGACAGCAACAAAATAAAAGATATGATAAAAGATAATTGGCGTAGTACGACACAAGAGATCACAGAGAAGCTTAACATATCCTGTACATGCGTTGAACGACAATTAAAGCAACTTGGTTGAATGACGTTGGTGACTACACTCTAGGTAGTGAATTGACACCGAATTTTTGAGAAGAGAGCGCTTAAGAGCTTATTTTTATAAAAATATTCTATTAAAGACAATCAATGTACTATATAAACAAAGAAATCTTTTCTGCGTTCTTTCGTAATGAGGTCCAGAGAAGTAGTTCGAAAATTGGGCTCATACACAATTGACCTCCTAATTTAAGAATTCAACGCCAGAAAAAGCCAACTCTGCCCTACATGAAACGATGTTTGAACAGATCCGCCTCTATAACAAAAATATTTTCCTGATTTGCACGTTTGTGTGTAGTTTTTTTAGCTTCTCTTATCTAAAAATGTACTTCGTCGCGTCTAAGCTGAGTTTGGCGTCTCTATTCAAAACTAAGATTCCGTTGGTACCTTACGAGTGAAACTCCTTTACTTGAGTTGTTTTTATACTGGGGCTAGATAGTGTTTGTAGATGGTCTGAGTATAAGGTGTGTAGATTGAAGGATGCCAGGGACCTTCACAGTCATTTCTAGGACAACTTTTTTACCTATTAGTTTTTTTTAACTTGTTGTTAGTAGCCCGACTATTTCCTGGACTTCGATTCAGTGGAGATGCCCTCCATTAAACCACTTTATATTTTCGGTAAAAGTTTACTCCATGGTACTTCAATGCATGATTTGATTTTTTTTTATAACCCGTAAACATTCTCGAATCGAAAGTCTTTGCCAATGTGTTGATTTAATTAAAAAAACAGTATAATTGATGAAAAATTTGCTATAAATAGAGATTTAAATAAAGCAAGCTAGTCAAAACTTAATCTAAAGCTGCTTATTTATTGTTATTTTAAGATTTGGTTCAAATGGTTAATGTTTTTCCTTTTTTACAGATGAAATACCCACGTCGGGCGCCATATAAT
Organism: Nemotelus nigrinus; assembly: GCA_947369275.1. Taxonomy (NCBI): domain Eukaryota; kingdom Metazoa; phylum Arthropoda; class Insecta; order Diptera; family Stratiomyidae; genus Nemotelus; species Nemotelus nigrinus. The sequence goes on from OX376374.1 coordinate 9,191,228, forward strand.
TTTAAAATTTTTTTTCGTTGTTTTTCTAAAATCTGTATTGATCTGGATTCTATTTAGCAACTTTTTATTCACTATCCATATACCTGTTTTTAATTTGTTTAGTTTTGTTATTTTAAATTGTAATTTCAATCTATATAAGTAATTGTATACCTTGTTTGGTTAAAATAAATAAATAAATAAATATTATATCGGTGGTTTTTGTTTCATAGCAATTGAGATAGATTCATAGAGATCAAGATCTTCTCCAAAAATATATATCTGAAATTAAATTTATATTTTGCCAATGTTCTGTAGTTCATAACACAGTGTGACTGTCTGAATACTTCCTACAGTCCATGGATCCACAAAGAAATCCGTTAAGTTTTTTATCTGGCTTTGACGGATATCATGCAATCAGTTTTGTGCTTCTGCTAATTTGTTTTGTACTCTCATTGTTTTACACATGTTCGAAGGCTTGTAGTTTTGCGACAGTTTTTGAAGTTTTGCGACGCCCAAAATTTACCTATACTGCTTAGACATGGGCTTTCTTTTTTTGACTTCCGTGCTGTTTTCAAATAGTTTCAAATAGAACGATCAAATTTTTTCACATAAGTATTTATGTCAGCTTATTATTGATTTACAGCCTTAAATTTTTGCACGAATTATCAACGCAATGGTAATAGTAAACACAAGTCGTCGTGAGCAGGTAATGTTTTAAACATACATGGGTTTTTTTCTTACAATTCCATTACATTTTAAGTACCTACTCACATGTTGTCTATATTTTCATTTCTATCCTGATTCTCGTTATCATTTTATTTTGCTGCTGACGAAAACAGCTTTCCCAGAAAATGCGTTGATTTTCGATATGTTCTTGTGGGTATTCTGTGGGTATAAAGTAGCTACACATTATGATAATTAGTAGCCAATGTGGATACACTTTGTGTTCAATATTGACTTGAATTGATCCATTGTGCATTATTCACTTCAGCAAAGCATAAAAAAATCATGAATGAATCCGAAATCTATTTTTTGATAGGCCTAACTATTTGAAAACCTTAGGGAAATTTTTCTTAAGAAAACTTCAAGCTGAATTTCTGTCCCATGATTAGTCAATTCAATGGTAGTCTGTCATTTCACCGGGGTTTCAAGTTGCATCTTTGAAGCGAATAAAGTTCGTTCATCTTGAAATTTAAAATGTCCTAAATTTGAAAATTGTTTGGATACCTCCGATGTCAATAAATCATATACGGCATCCGGACTCTCTTATAGTTATAACAACAACAAAAAATCTGCCCTAATTCGCGTAAACGTTCTATCTAAATTTTAGCACATTCGAGATATTCAATGTTTTGTGTTTTTCTAAATGCTGCGGACATCTTCAAACTGGACGAAAGTTTAAACATGGATACAAATACGTTTACGTGAGATATATCTCAAGTAAAAGCTTTCACGTTGAAAATAGCTGTGGAAGATAGGTTTTAAGCAGATAGGACTTTTTTGTGATAACATGCAACAAAAAACTGGCCGCATTGCTCAGCATAAACGTTCTATCTTCTGTAGATAGAACGTTTATGCTGAACAATGCGACTTTTTTGTAGATGGGGTGATTTTTCATTATTGATTTTAACATACTTCCGTAAAAGATAGGTTTTTCATATTTTGTAAAATGATGTAATAGAGTATGTAGTTTTTGATTCCGTTGTTAACTCAAAAATGACAAAAATGTAGATAGAACGTTTATGCGAATCAGGGGCGATATCACAACCGAAATAGTCATCCTGGTTAGTGGCCAAGTTTGAAGCGATGTTGCATGACCTTTTTTTTGGGGCTCATCGTCAATCAAGCATTAAATTTCACTCCAACCAAAAACTAACATTATGGCGAAACCAGAGGGCTCGAAATACTCGACTGTGTATTTAACCCAGATCTGATTCGTTTCGGTGACATGTATATTCACCTAGAGATAGTATTTTGGTACAATTTCTATCGACTAGACGTTTAAAATGGCAAAAGGAAGTAATAAAACGATGCTTGGAGCATTATCTTGCCGGTAATATGGACGACTTTCTTCACCCAACTGTTATCTCGGCTCCTCCGCAACAAACTCTTTTGTAGTTTGCGATTCAACTTCAACCCGTCTTTCCGTAAATAAAGCCAATGTGGCGATTACAAAAACCTGCCGGCATCTACAGCCGATCAAGTTTATGGGGAAAATCGATTTATCTTGTCAATAATACTGTTCAAATGTAAATATGATTGTATTTTCTGCAAAACAGGATGCCAATAAATTGTGAATAGGGATGAAAATGAATTGGTCTTCCTAGAATTCAACGGTAGATAAATTGTTGGCCCTTTCAATCTGCAACGGTTGGCATAAAGCCAATCGAAGAGTGAGTTTGACGTTTGGAATTGTTTGATAATGAAATTCTTGAAAGCGTAAGGTAGAGTAAATGGATATTAAATGAAGGCATTTCCATTCAAAGCATTGCCAATAATGAGCACGTCCGATCCATTGGAATTATGCCACTCATATTGTCTTATTATTCATTCTTACTGTGGTATGCACTCAGGGAGCTAATAAATGAATCCAGTGGAGCGGAGAAATAGTCTAATTTTGGATTAATTTCAGCGAAATGTGTTTTTTTTATCAAATATATAAATATGATGGGACGAGAACTTTTAGCTGTACTATTTTCAGAATATTCAAATGAAATCGCGATGGAAGCAATAAACTAGGATATAAGCACCTTAAACTCGTTTACCTACTTACTGATACTATCAAAAGTGGCAAACGTGAAGCACTTAAAATCCAGTGAGAGCAATTGACATTCTCATCATTCCATTCCACAGGTTTCTAAATTTCGCACTTAGCAGCAGCATATGCGTAAAACTAATAATTCATTTGATAGCCAACTAAGAATACGACGATAGGCACCTACTTCCTCTGTGTGCACTGAGCGAAATGATTTATTTTATTTCAAGAACAGGGACGTGAAATTTTCCTTAAAATACATTCTACTCGATGTGTCTCTATGCAAATTGCCTGAAACTTATGTATGGCGTTGAAAATTCGAATCGAGGGAAATGCGTACGAGATGAGTGGCTGAGAGTTGTGCGAATTTAAATTGATTCGAAAGAAAAAAAATAATTTCAGCTTCGCTTTGGGCCTAGGCTACCGTGCCAATAGGTACTTATCGAGCGTAGTAAATTGAAAATGTCTTGACGTCAGAATAAATAATCGTGAGTATATACCTTACGCCAGGAGCACGCAAGCAGGAAAGATGTTCCATATGAAAATTGTTTTATTGTACCAATAGATGATAATGCCGTTGGCATTGAAAAACGATGACTACCTTAACATTATGCTTTTTAAATTCGGCACAATCGAAGGGTCTGCGATGCGGTGAACGTTGTGGTGCTCGGTAGCCCCAAGCAATTCCATTTTGTCGAATAACAGCGACATTGTCGTCAAGTAAAGTCTCTGGCGTTGAGATACTTGAATGAAGACAGGTGGATTTCAACGTTTTTCACAAAGAACGACAACAAGGAGAGATAGTTAATAAAAATCTGACGACAGCCGTATGACATTTATTTCATTTTTATTAAATTTGTTCGAGTTATCTATTTTAGATGATAAATGAGGTAAAATGAAAAAGTAAAAAAGAAACTCAATTGATTTATGGTGGCGTAATGAAATTTATCAAATGTACCTACTAAGTAGTCGAGCATTTAAATTTTAGCCTTGGGATCATTTGCTTCAAAAATGGAATGTAAAGAGCATCTAATGCCGGGTTTCCACCAAAGAGACAAAACAAAAAACACGGACAAAACATGTTTTTCTGAACAAAAACACGAATGTTTTGTAAAAACTGAACAGTTTCGCGAGCATTTTTGTCTCTGAAAACTGTTTTAGTAAACAAAACACCTTTTTTGTCCGTGTTTCTTGTTTTGTCTCTTTGGTGGAAACCCGGCATTAGAGTTAATGTAAACTGGAGGTGACGTAAATAAAAACCATAAAAAAGTATGAGGCATGCAAAGACGCAGCAAGTAATTTAAAAGTTTGTGATTTCTTTAAAAAAGCTATTGTACCACTGCACGTTTACTAAACTGCTGAATAACCAAAACTTTTTCGAAGCCTACTAAGTGAAATTTTGCCCAAATTTCTTTATGCATGCAGTTAAGTAAGACAAAGAAGCAGGAAATAGTATTTTTTAGAGTGAATTGCACATCCAGAAAAGTTACCGATCCATTTAAATCAGATAAATGTTAGAATAATTATAAAAAATACTTTTCTTTGGTGGGCTAACACAAAAGGCTCTATTAAAGTGATGCTGATTCAGAATAAATAGAATGGCATGATTGAGACTCTAAAATAAACAGGCAACCATTTTTAGTAATAATTTGCGCAATTGATTCGTCGGAATGTATCATTTACTCCAAGCTAAATTGCTGATAAAATACAATAAAAAATATACCGAGCTACTTTTTTTTTTTAACAGAGTAGCTACAAAACAGAATATCAAAAAGTGGAAGTGAATCCGGCAGCGGCATTATCAAAATAATGATGGAGACAAAAAGGAAAAGTGTGTGGTACTTTAGTGATTTAATTTAGTTCAGATTTTTTCAATCATAGTATAATAATTGTGAATTTAAAGGTTAATTAATGCACTCGACTAAAATAACAACGAATTGTTAATTAATCTCTGTGTCCTGATTATTGGGCATAGGCCCGGAGGAACCTGTTATTTTCAAGTTCAGCGTAGATTGGTCGGCCTGTTGATTTCTATTAGGGAGGAACTTTTGTCTATTATTTGTTAGGCTAGAGACACAAGACGGTGTAGGCTCCACAATATTTGTGGCCGGAGGCTCTTTGCCTCCACTTTGATATACTTCTGGAATGGAGTCATTTTCCATGGCACTTTTGCTTGTGATTCCAGCTCATCTCGCGTCTCAGCTGAGTCCGGTTTACCAGCTCTTGGGTCTTACCAGCTCTTGGTTCTTTCCCATGTACCTTGTTTTAAATTGCTACTACTGTATAATTCATGACGAATGAAAATACATAGCTTCCCCTTTTGTTTTCAAAGAGCAAATCCACACAATTTTCTTAGTCACGCAGAGCCAGCAAAGCGGCACACCAGCATCTGTCAGGTGTAGACTAGAGGGGCTAGACTCCGCTAATGCAGACTAGGGTCCTTTTGCGGCGATTTCTATTATTAATCTTTTTTGTCTCCTTGGTGGCTGCCTATAAGACTTATGGCAAGCTTTCTTGTCGCTTTGGACTCGGTTAAGTTGTCCTGTCAACTTCCAGCTATGCAAATAGCAACAGCAAACGGCGGATAAGTAATTATGCTGTCTTCCCCAGCCTATCATCTAAGAAAGCAGTTTTATTACAGAAGTTTGGTATAAGTAAGTTAATCTGCAATTATATATTAGAGCTGATTTGTAGACTTAACAATATGTAGACTTTTCAATAGTAAAAAATTTCCATAGCTTTGGACTATGGACAGCTTCCATCGAATGCTAGTTGTGAATTAGGTCTTATTAGGGTATTTTTAACCCATTTTCTATTTCAATAGATATAGGTACTATAGGGTTTTTCATTCGGACCGCCCCAATTTTCTGCACAAATTTTATTTCTGCTATGACATATCTGTCAAATTCATTTAACGTTTGAACCGTTAAAAGTGTGTCATTTTTAATCTAGGATAGATATACGTTTCAGTAAGAGATATACATAGCTATATATATAGGCTTCAACATTACGTCGAATTTACGGTCGTCATAATCGCCCAGATAAACAAACAATTGAACGTTTGGTGCCAAAATTTGAAACAACACTTACACTTCATCATAGGTGCGTTTTTGTGAGTCTCGATCAATAGCAGATTAGGGTAGGCAAAAATCGAGGCAGAATTGTTGTGGTGCCAGTGAGGCAAAGAAGTGTGCGAAGTGAAGAGAATATCGAGATCGTACGTGAAAGTGTGACACGAATCTAAAATTTGTTAAAATGTTTCGCCGTTCCCAGTTATTAAGCATTGCTCAAACCAGTTTGTATCGAATTTTACGTAAGGATTTGAGTATACGTCACCAACAGCGACGTGACTTCAGTGAATGGGCACTAAACATGCTCGATGCCGATCCTGATTTTTACCGCAAAATCATACTGAGTGACGACGCACATTTTTGGCTTAACGAATTCGTCAATATGCAAAATTTCTGAGTTTGGTCAAGTGAGCCATTTACGAAATGTCTTTACATCCGCAAAAATTTACTGTTTCGTGCGGTTTTCATGCTGGTGGTGTGATTGGTCCGCACTTTTTTCTAATGATCTGGGCAACCCAGTTACGGTCAATGGTGAGCGCTACTGTGCCATGTTAACAGGTTATTTTTCACGTAAATTTAATAACTTGGTTGGCATGTAATTTCAACAAGATAGTGCCACTTGTCACACAGCTGGCCAAACAATCGACTTATTGAAGCCGAAGTTTGAGAATCGAATCATTTAATGAAATGGTTCTGTCAAGTGGCCGCCTCGATCGTGTGACTTGACCCCATTAGATTTTTTTCTTTGAAGCTACGTCAAATCATTGGTTTATGCCAACCATCCGCAAGAGTTAGAGATGCTCAGATCCAATAATGAACGTGAAATGGCTGGAATTATCCAGCCACAGTGGTCCACACTGTGCGGAAAAGTCATGGAAAATTGGGTTCAGTGGATCAAGCGCTTCCGGGGTAGTCATTTGAATAACTTGCATGCTACTCCAAATCGTTTTCTTATGCACGCAGGATACCCACTCCATGCAGGATGGCAAAAAAAACTGTGCTATTGTGCTTTATACGTAATCACATTGATTGTACTTTAACCTACAATAACAATTTGGTTCATATCTGAAATCGTTTTTGTTTTATTTAAAAAAATTAATGAGACGCTTTTAATGAAAAACCCGGCCCTTCAAATGTTTCACTTGCAGTTTTATTTGAAATTGCAATGCTTTTTTTTACAAAACTATCTCGTGCAGAACAAGTAGAGCAGTTTAAATATTATTAAATACATGGTGTTTTAACGAGGATTAATCAATTAATTATTTCAACCCACTAAAAAATTCACAGCTTATCTGACAAAACACAAAAAAGATTTTGGATCATAGAACAAAAATTTTGGAGAGCCCTTTTATCATTCAAAATCGCAAAATACAGGGATGAGAATAATTTTTCATATAGTGAGTTCATTTTCATAATGGTAATCTTTTAAAATATAAAAATTTGATATTTCTGCGTAAATTTTCACTACTTAGTATTATCTTTTTATTAAAAATATAATATTACCGAAAACGCGAAAAGTAACGGAACGGATTTTGGGTAAAAACTTACAAAACAAAAAGAAGAGCCAAAAGTGATGTCGTCTTTCATATTTCCGTTCCACTCATTTTCATACAAATAACATCAAAATAATCAGCTGTAGGACTATTTGACAGCTGGAAGAAATATAGGAAGGAATAGGAAGAAATCGCCAGCAGAAACAGATCAGGAAAAATCTTCCTAAAGATGAACTTGCAACTAGGGTTAGTGAAACAGTCCTTCGTTTATAAAAAATGAATGAGTATAATTTTTTTTTATATACAAGTTGGCAAGTCCCCATTTCTTGAGATTAATTTTACACTTACCGTTATCAAAATGATTTAATCGTGATTGTACAAGTTGTTAGTCCTCATTATCATATAATGCAATGCTCATTAAGGTCTTAAGGGGCAGTTTATTATATTTTCTCTAAAATGATTAAAAAGAGGAAAAATACGTCGATAAATCTTTGATCTTTGAAAAAAAATGGCGGGTAATCGGACTAATTCTAAATTTAAGTCATGCCACTATTCAGTGTATATGCAAAAGATATTTTCTAGGTGGAAGAATTGAACATAAATCTGGTGCCAGACGAAAGAAGAAAATTACAAGCAACGTAAATAATTTCTTAAAGCATTAAATAAAATTGAATCGTAATTTAAAAGCGGTCGAATCAAACAGAAAATTGAATTTTCTGTATCTGAATTGTGTTTGTTACATCTATTCGCAAAAAACCTGAATTCCGTGTGATTTAACGACAATATGACTAGGGGTAAACATTTTCAAAGTAAATTCAGTATTGAAAAGAGACTAAAATTCGCAAAACAAATTATAAAAAGCTCAAAATTTATAAGCTCAACTGTTAAGGACGTGAGAGATAACGTCACGGTGTGACGTATGAAATGAACCACAAGGGTTATATAAATATTTCGGAAGCACATTTAATGTAATCTGTAATAAATGCAAATGCTTAAATGAAATATTGTCCACACTGTGGAATATCCATTTTTGTTTTGCTCGTGCTCATCTCTGTTATTCTATTTCCATGGATATTTATTGTTATACTAATAAACACTCGAAAATTCTACAAAAATTATCAGAAATCATAAATACAATACATCAAATTCAGTGTAATAAAAACCATTTCACAGATAGTTTCCGCAACATGTTTACATTGAAATTGCGGCTGCTGTACTCAATCAGATCGTAAATTATCGAATTTATGTTGTTTATTATTCTATTTACATGCGAACATCTTTGTACGCATGAAAGAAAATTCTGTCTTAGTTCTTCAAGAGCATTATGAAAGGAAAAGTAATGTAAAAATACATAAAGTCATGAGAGACAGCTTGTGAGGATAAGTGGCGCTTAAGATGCTAGTCATCGTATCTATGTTCGCTTATAAGTCACAGATTACTCTTTGTTCAATCATCGCGAACGTTTTGAATGTAAATACAAATGGATATGATTTTAGAAGTTGTTTTTATGTGGTAATTTACTGATTCTTATGGTGTTGAGTTATTGAGGAGGATTTTGATTTTTTTTTAGTTAGAGGGTAGTTTGCTTTGTGTTTTTATTGAAATTCGTATATATAATTATACAACGATGATTTGTATGATATAATTAAACAGCGATAAATAGAGTTGTTATCATTATAATATGGCTTTTTAGAGCCTACGGCTAATGTAAGTCTTCGCAATCAGCAAATATAATTTGTAATGAAAAAGTTAATTGTGTGTTCATCATATTGCTTTAGTAACACTAATACGAAATATTATCCATCAACTTCTCACCTGTTTTTATCATAAATGACCATTATGAGCTTGTTGTAAAATGAGACACCATAAAATAATTAATCATTTAAATCTATTTTTAGTTTCAAATATCAAACAAGCACTAGAATTAGTTATAAATGTGTCGATAGAGGAACGGAGCTGGCAGAACAGCACTTCCAAATGCCAACGAACTCAGAGACGGCGCCGCATCACCGTTGTCTGGTTTCTCTTCGACAACCTGACCTCGATTCACACCCATGCGAAGCAAGTCACCTTTTCGATAGCCCCAAGCCATTTGGTTCGATATGAACGATATACCAACTTCGCCTTTGTAATCGATCACAATAACTCCAGCCAGTCCGCCGACTTGTTCTTTCATGGCGTTAAGAGCAGCGTCACCAGCCTGTTGCCCCGACATACCCTCGTACTGAATCCTTGCAAGAATTTGCTGAGCTAAATTGAAACGTAATACATATTCACCATCTCCGGTCGCAGAAACACCACCGATCTTATTATTCGCTATCGTCCCGCTTCCGATTATCGGACTGTCTCCGATACGACCATGCCGCTTTCCTCTAATACCACCTGTTGACGTCGCAACAGAAATGTTACCATAAATATCTATAGCTACAGCACCTACAGTGCCGCGTTCATAGGCACCATCATCCGAATCAGCACCTTGTGCTAACTTTGAGTCATTGATTATGGTCCTGGCTGACACTCGTTTTTTGTAAGCATTGTTGCTTGTTTCACGCGTCCTATTCACCACTAGCGCTCCTGGAGGTAAAATCGGCACGCCTTGTTCTATTGCAAAACTCTTTGTTCCGTTGCCAGCCAAAAAGACATACGGTGACTTTTCCATTAGCAGCCGCGCCAACGAAATTGGATGAGCAATGTCTTTGACAACAGCCACGCAACCTGCTTTCAAATCATAACCTGTCATTATCGCCGCATCCATCTCGACCTCGCCTTCGTCAGTCAGTACGGATCCATAGCCAGCATTGAAGTTGGGGTCATCTTCCATCGAACGTACAGCCTCTTCGACAGCATCGAGCGAGCTTTTATTTTCCACAAGCAATTTGTAGCCAAGTCGAATGGCTTCCCTCATTCCGTTCAGCTTACCGGGAATACCACTTTCAGCTATATTACCAGCACCCCCGTGAACTAGAAGAATCGGTTCTATCTGGAATAGAAAAGGAATTTATACGATGAAATAAGGTGAAATGTGCAATATGTTATTTTATGCACACATGTCGCTTTGAATGAAGACTTTAATGTGTAAATAATGTTCTTGAATGGATTCGAAAGATAGATATAACTTTCTACCTATTTGATTTGGCTTCTCCGCGTAAGTGTTACTCGTAATAGCTAAAATCTTAGAACTGTAGAATATTTCGAATTTCTGATTTTATTTTCACGTTATTGTTTCAAGTAAAATTTAGTCCTCAATGAAATTATGTTTAAATACAGAAAAATATTAATCGGCAGATCGTTTTGTTTCTCCGAACTGCACTTAAGGTAGGAATCGAGTGGGTGCAATCAAAGTTGAATAAAAAGTGACAAAACTTTCGGGGCCGAAATTCTACCAAATTTGACTTGCATTTACTGCCCCTGTTCATCGAATTAGGACCACTCAAAATTTTCTTGAAATTTGTTCTTTTTCTGTTGGTAAAACATGAAGGAAGCATGGATGTAAGATTAGAAGTGTAGTTTTTGGATAATTGTTTTATTGACGATTAATTGTTGAACAACATATTTTAAAAATATTTCAATATTCAGTAGGATCACGCTTAACACTAATTACTGCACTTATTCGTTCTGGCACATAGCATCGCTCTGTCATTTCTCTGATTTTGGGGCTATTTTTCCACACATCTGCAATATTTTTCTTCAAAACCGTTAGTGTAGGGTTAGCAAGGAAATAAACTTTTGTTTTGAGTACACTTCAAACATTTTCTATTGGATTTGAATGAGGGGAATTGCCTAGTCAACGAAGAATGGGAATGTCAAATGTTGCACGATCCTGGATAAAGCTGTCAGAAAGTTCACAAGACTTTAAATAATTAACATTCGGTATTAGAATGTCCGCAATGACCTCTCTGTAGACATCCTGGTTCATTGTCCCATCGACAAAAAAACAATGGTCCAGGTCCGTCGGTGGAGATAAAAGACCATATAATTATGGATGGAGGATGTTTCACGGTCCTTACAACGCATTCTTCGTTATATCGCTCTCTTGGCCTTCTACGAACGAATTGGTGGCTCTCCGTAACAGCTTCTAACCTGCATTCGTCGCTAAATACTATCTGAAAAAGATCGAGAAAAATTTGTTTTATTAATATTTCGTTTTTGAGTGATAATGTCAATTACCTTTTTAAAATATGCCACAGTATAGTGGCGATAAGCTTTTGCCCACTGCAACCGAGTTTGATGCATTTTTGCGGTGAGTTTGGGTTTTTTTTTACTGGTCGTCTTGCTTTAAGGTTGGCTTCGTACAAGCGTCTCCTTAGCGTCATTGGAGATATGTTGATCCCTTCGCCTTGTAACTCTTGATGTAACGTATTAAGAGATACAAAACGATTTTCGGTACCCTTAAGGACAATTCTTCGGTCAGTTCGAGGCGTTGTCTTCCTTTGACTGCGACAATTTGGACGCTTATTGCTCTATTGGCCTTGATTTTCCTCCAGCGATTTCGATATTCTCATCACAGTTTGATGAGATACTTTTTCTTTTCTCTCGATTTCACGAAAAGAAAGTGTTCCGATCGTCAACAGAGCAATTATACTTGACTTTTTTTCATTGATAAGATCCTTGCACTTTCCCATTTTGGTTTTTTTCCAACGAAATTTACCAAAGTTCACTGCACTTTTAAAATGTCCAATATTATCAGCTTTTACCACAATTATTTATTACTCCTGCTTTTTCAATATAGGTAAACATAACACTCTTTTCACTCACAGATAACCATTTGCCTAACAAATTTCGAATAATGATGAACTTTGAGTTTTTTCCGCTGATTTATATAGTAACACAAATCTCACTAAACACGTACATTAAGAAGGACAGGTCAAAAATTACCTCGAAAAAGGGTTAAAGGATTTATGGTGTCGTAGCTGCGCTCACATTATGTTGGCGCCACCACTAAGAACAAGATAATACAATTTTGTTTGGAAAAACCCGCATTTTTATTAAACTACGGTTAAAAGTTTCTAAGGAATGATAAAAATTGTGAGTGGTCCTAATTCGATGAACTGGGGCTTACATCACCGAAACCAAGTTTTGAAAGATTCCTAAGGACCTTCAAACGTCACTTCCAACGATCAAACGTCTAATAGCGAATTATAAGGGGCTAGCTATTACAAGAAAAAGTTGAGCAGGTTGAATATCTGGAAGTAGAGACAAAGTCTTAGCGGAGAAAATTGTTAGAAAATTCGAGATCAAACCCAATATTTCCGGTCGAAATATGAGAGTAGTTGCTGATATACCGAAGTCAACGGTTGATTGAATGAAGAAACATTATAACTTGAGAACAAAAGGAGAGAGTAGCAAAAAAGAAGACTCGAAAATTATATGATCAATACGTGACGAAATTCGATTGTGTCATTTTAGATGACGAAACTTTTGTAAACTTCAGGCAGATTCCTGGACATGAATTGTACACTGCTAAAGCGAAGAAAACCAGTAAACTCTCTAAACAGTGGATGGTGTGGCAGGCAATTTGTCTATGTGGTTTGATGAGCGATATTTTTATAGCAGAAGAAAAAATCAATGCCCAAATTTGCATCAAGGAATGTCTGCAGAAGCGGTTGCTTTCTTTGTTTAGGCCAGACCTTGCATCAAGTCATTATGCAAAAAAAAACACTGGAGTGGTATGAAAGCAACCTCGTCATTTTTATTCCCGAAGAAGCCAGTTCAGGAATTTCGATGATTAGAAAGACTAATGTAGTGGCAGGGTTTACAGGCTTGTCCCGTAAATTTCGTAATAATCTGATGACTTTGTGAGAAGCTATTGCAATTCAAAATTTCCTTTTTTTTTCAGACTTAACGCCCGCACGGGATTCCACATTTAAAAAACATTAACATGACTCCGCAACAAGCATGATTACGCAGACAACATGGTCGATTTTGAATTTCTTCAATTTTTGCCCAAATATCTTGTTTCCAGATGAATAAAATAGTACCTTTAAACTCATTGAAAAGTCGCCAAAGGGTTGCATGAATTTGTAAACAATGTGATTCTTATACTATTTTTTTTTTAAATTAGTCATATACCCATTTAATTATTCAAAACTTCCTTGTTTACCAAATTTCATATACGTTCTCATGCCAAGGAAATAATATTTTTCATCACTTGAAATTAATTTGAGAAAGCACATGATACTAAGAGAGTTGACAGCCTCAATCTTCAAGTTTGAAAACTCACCTTCACCTTTATTTTGAAAATTATTACATCTCCATTATAACATTCGACACATTGTAGCGATTTAGCCAATTCAATCACATTTTGGGGCACATGAGATGATAGCAAAGGTGCACTTAGCTTAGTCCTCACAGTTTCATTTCGTGAAATGTTATATCAAACTTAGAATGATTTACGATTTATTGAAAAAACTATAATTACCTCTGCCTTACATATTGATACAATTAAGCACAAAGATACAGCTCGGTGAAATGTTAGCATTATTTTACACTTAAATTTCGAAATGAATACTCAAGACGCGTGCTGCTACTAAGTTCCTACTAGAATTCAAACTCACGGCTTGTTCGACCGGTCTCTATCGAAGCCGTGAAAATAACAACTGGTTTTTTATTGCTGGACCAATAAGATATAAATCGATTGCAGCTGAAGATTATTGTTAAATTGCTTAGATAGGTCTATCTTTACAACGATGTACGTATAAATACTTCACCCGGTAAGATAATCGACTTCGTAAGATCGGATTGTTATACTGGGTCTGTTAATCAAGAGAAGTAAATACTCGTACAATCAATGAAAAAAGCAGTCGTTGTTTTCAGAAGAATATTGATAAGATATGCAAAAGTTGTATGAATGTAATGCAATATGGTTAGAAAGTTGATAAATTGAATAAGAATAAGGGTCAGTCATTTTCAATTTTCATGAAACTCTTTTGATTGATGGTCTTACATTTTCGCATAGACGGTGGACTCTTCATCATTGTGTATCGTTTTAGTGTAAAATATTAGATTATCGATCAGTATTAAATAAATGGTGTGTCTTCGTTTGCATATTATTCGTTATGTTTAGAAATTCTGGCCTCCGGATACATAATTGAGTATTTCAGGCATTAAAAAGTGATATTGTTTTCTGCCGTAAAAACAAAACAAAAAAATCACGAAAGATTCTTGTAAGCTATAATGTATTTGAATCTAACTTATAGAATGTTACGGGTTTACATTATTTACACCAAAATATGAAAACTATTCATTAACAGTTGTTAAATGTTATGCATAATTCAAACGTTTCATTTCATTTCAAGAATTTACGAATGAAAAACTATTTACGCTTCAAAAATATCAACCAACCTCTTAAACTACTGGCAGTCCCATTCTAAAACTTTTATGATAAAATAAGAATACATTAAGGGGTTAGGTACACTTGGGACGCCCAAAGTAAGCTCTTTTTTAGGATTTTTTTAGACATACATTAAAATGATTAATAACAAATGTTTTTTTTATTTGAAAGAAATATATTTGTAGAAGCTGTTGTAATTTTTTTAAGGCAAAAGTTTGAAAATCAGTCCAAATAGAGTAAATTTTTGAAAATTTCACTCATATTTTCGGCTATTGAAAAAAAAAAATTATGGTCCAATCGAAAAATCTTTCGTTCATCCGGAGGATAATTACATATAAAATAAGTGAGGAAAATCTCATGCTGATCGATAAAGTCGTTTTCAAGTTACAGTGATCACCGAGTGACACCGAGAAAAATCATCTTAAAGCATGCAAAAAACGCTTTATGCATTTGAGACAACTTTATTCAAAGTTATTTATCTCTATAAAGAATTATCCGATTCGTCTGAAATTGGCAGAGAATGCTTTTGAAATATGCTTCTTTTAGAAAATGCAAAGAAAATAAAATCGATTTTCTCAAAATTCTAAGTGTACCTGCTCCCTTAAGCTTTGTTTTGACATAAAAATAAGCAAAATTAACCTGGTCCACCTTACTCAAAAAACGAGTTGAAATTGTTACGTCCGGTTTCACACAAATTTTTACTTCCGGTTTTCAAATCTAATTTCAAAATTAAAAAGAACAGTTAATTTTCTACACCAATCCGTATTTTTGAGGTTTTTTAGGGTTTTTTTAGGGTTTAGGATTTTTTTAATCCTAGAATCCGCTTCCAAAAAAACCTTTCATCAATTTCATCAATTTCATCCATTTTACAAAAGCCCATAACTCGGCAAATAAACCTCATAGAAACCAAAAATTGTGTATCCACGTTCTTATCCTCTAGAAGTATCATTATGCGCAATATGAACGAAATCCAGAGCCTCGACTTTTTTTCGTTGCCCGCTTCACGTGAAATGCCCCAACTTTCAAGTGTTCATACTAGAGGCAATTTAGTGATGAGTTGCCGTTCTAGTACAAAGCGTAATTTCAGTAATTTCATTAGCATTGACAGAGTAGACGTAAAATACAATTTATCTCTTGTACGCGGATTTTTCTGCAAAAAGCGAAAGTTTTTTCAGGGGGGCCTTAGATTTGAAGGAGTTTGTTCATGTGCCTGCTGTAGCTGCAGGGTAGTCTGCAGGGTGCTTTGCAAATTTCACGATAAACCAGAGTTTCTCTCAAAAGCTTTGACATATAGAACCTTCAAAAAAAATCTTGCTTACATTTGGGCACTCAGACTTCACATATGGTTAAGTTTATAGAATGCGGTGATTTATTTTCTAATTTGGGTAATTTTTCCATTAAATGCAGTCTGTAAATTGATCCGGAAATCAAACTTACAATCAAACTTCTTAGAAAAATCTCAAATGCGTTTCACAGAAAAGAAGAATTAATTCATTTACAGAAACTTAAAGTAATCGAAAGTGTAGAAAATCCAAGTGGATAGATAAACCAATAAACTTGTAATAGTAGAAAGGACAGACAAATCTGTGAAGTTATGTCTAGATCAAAGCATTTATATCCAAACCGTTTTTGATTCTAAATTGAGAAGAAATTAAGTCAAAACTGAGCGGGATGATTCGACTTCACAACTGATTTTGGTAGGGAGAACTAAAAACGATAATCAAATTTATTTTGGACCCATAACTCTCGATTCGGGTTATATATTTTTAAAAGATGACCTTTTAGCAGAAAATCAAAAACAAAAACAAAATACATTTTTTTCACTTACCTGGGACTTTGGTGATCGTTTCACTTGCCTGAGAAAGTGAACATGACTATCTTTTAAATGTTTTGAAAGGGCTTCCAGCTTAGTGTAAAATTTAACATTTTTAAGTTTTAATATAATAATGTCAATTATATTGGCCACATCTTATTAAGAATGGAATCAACCTGATCCTGACAGAATTATAGTTTAACTGGGCTTTAAAAAAAACCCTTAAAACAATAAAAGAACTATAAAGAATTTTAGGATTGATAAAATTCAGAGTCGCTAAGAGCACTATTCAAAAATTACATTCAATACATCTGACTGCAACAACAATAACAACCGTCTAAAAATTGTTCGACTGAATTCTTTTTGCTATGAAATTAGAAAGACCTTTATGAAAGCATGTGAGCGAAAAATAAAAATTTTATACGACATAGGTCAGGAAAATCAGTTTTTCTTGAATATCTCCTAAACTATTAGTTTTATGTGAATATTTTTGTTTTGAATATATACAGCATAAAAACTTGTACAAAAGCTTTATACACAAACTCACGTGGAACTACTAGTTCTTGAGATTCGAGGCTAAGATAGCTTTAAAGTGTTGATGCAATTATCACGTAATATCAGTATAGGCCAGTCATGCCATTCTCCTAAAAAACCAAATAAAGATATTTCAACGGGTTAATGTTGTGGAATAGGCTGGGCAACAGCAAAAGAGCCAGAATTTTCTGGCCTTCCGGTCACGAGGGCATTGACGGATATGAAAGAATGAACGCGTTAGCCAAGCACGGGGCTAGTCTTCCCCTGTCAGGATCGGTAGACAACTAAGCTTCTATCAAAACAGTCAAGCACTCGATGGGCTCCAAAATGATGCAGGATGCAAAATCAGCAAAATCATGTGGGGATCATACAACCTTGTAGCGACTAAATTCTCGAATTAATGCGCACTGACTGGAAACGTTTGGTCGGCATCATTACTGACCGCTGTCTTGTTGCAGCACATGCCATGAAAATGGGATTCCTAACCAGCGCAACCTGTAGGAACTGTCAAGATCCAAGGGTCTCAGAAACAATTCAATATCAACTGTGTCACTCCGGCACTGGAGAGAACCAGGCTGCGCTGCTTCGGTGAGCCCTGGCTGGTGGATCTCTCGCACGTGACTGAAGGACATCCTTCAGTTCACAGAAAAGTCCGGGGCCTTGGATGGCCGCTTCGACTGAAGTTTCTTTTTTCTGGTCCATGTACGAGTATCTGGTATCACAATGGACCTAATAGGTCTATGTGTGGCCTTGTAACCTAACTTAGGTGGGAAACACAATACGAAAAGTCCATTACAAAATTCTGTACGACATAAAATCTTCAATGGTCTTAAATATAT
Organism: Nemotelus nigrinus; assembly: GCA_947369275.1. NCBI lineage: Eukaryota > Metazoa > Arthropoda > Insecta > Diptera > Stratiomyidae > Nemotelus > Nemotelus nigrinus. The sequence goes on from OX376374.1 coordinate 9,209,042, forward strand.
CTTTAATCATTGGTTTAACATAAATTATCGCACATTAGATGTGTTCAGCACATAAACTAAAGTGGATTATATTTCTTCAAAGTTTTCTCAGATTTAGGTTTCGAGAACTTTAACTCCCATGTAAATTTTGTGTGTGAAACTTTTGTGCGCATTTGTTTGTTGAATGTTTTCAGTGCACATATAGAATAAAAATTCAGGCAAAACCAATAGTTAGCAAGGTAAATAATAAAAACAGATTTTAGTGATCTTTGACATTTAATAACTTTTTGGTTCATATGAGTTCGTACAACTATTCAAATTGTGCTTCTGATCATACAGCAAACATGATTCCGTTGAAAAATCTTCACTTTAATTTTTTCGACAGAGAGACTCTATGTTATAATAACTGGTGTACAATAAAAGTGCATGACGACAATCGCGCCTACAAATCACTGCATCAAAATTACGCTTCAATAAAGTTTTGTTACGGAAGCCCCAACAGTAACGATTTTGCTACAACCGATATTATCCTAAATATATATATTAGCTTGTACAACTCAAATTTATGTATCAGCAGCTACTATTCAGTTCCCTAAATATTACTTTTAAATATAACAAAAGCAAAACTATATTTATCTCTCGTAAGCTGGTAGACAAACCAATAAATGTTTATGAATACAAACAACATTCAAATATAGAGTCATCCCTGTCTGAAGAGGGTTGGGACTGAACCATCTTAGCGGGGAGCCAACATAAAACCTCTCCGAGTTTTATTCAAATAGATAGTCTACATGTTTCCCGAAAATCAACTTCGATGACAGTTTCAGTTTCTCAGCGCTGTAGGAGGCACGTAAAAAAATTTGCATGTCTCAAAAGTACCCTTTAAGTTTCATCCCCACAAATGACGATTTCACTCTCCGCCAGCAAACTCAAAATTTTATTCCATCAAATATTGTATTTCAAATAGTGTACCTGCACTTTTTCATATTATTAGCACATTTCAGTCACAATGACCCCAATTCCACACCTGATTTATTCATCACTATCATGAATAAAGAAGACATTGTTTCTCAACGTGCACACTCCAAAGAAACAATGTGGAAAAATTCTTAAAAATTATGAGCAATATATTATACAGTTCACCGTTATCATTGTCGTCGCCACCAGTTCAGTCATAATAGAATACATAAATAAATCCAAGAGTGAATTTATACTGTTTGAGACACATAAATAACGTTTTTATCCTGATGCCTTTTACAATGAACCTTAATGAATCGTGAAGAGCATTTTTATTACAGTCCGATGAAGCGAAAATGGAAAACTGTGCTCATACATACTACAGATTCAATCAAACAAAAATGAAATCTGTGAAAAACTGGATAGCGAAGGAATAGTCGGGAATTTCCATTTCAAATCCAAGTTTCAATCGAGTAATGTGTTTTTGAGACCTGCGTAGATTAATTCATTAAGCTACCCAGTTAGATAAATAGGTTATTTAAATTTTTCAATTTAGGCTATGAAGAAAAATGGAAAAACAAGCACGATTTTCGCAATGCCGCAATTCATAGAATAAAAGGGATCATAAAAAATTTGAAATGATTAAAAATTCAGCGCAGTATTTTATGTTTTGGTAAATTAAATTTTGTTGCGACATCGAAGAAAGAGTATCTTAAGCGCCAGAAATGTAAAAATTTCGGCGTATAATTTCTTTCAATGAATTTCGGTATAGCCTTTTAGGTTTTACTTTTAATAAGGTATATTAAAGCTGCACAACGTGTAAATCATTTAAAGTTATTGCTTAAGAATGAATAAAAAATCAATTACGGCAAATATGTTTATTATATTGTCGAAAAATTTTGTATAAAAGCAAAGTAATTGAATTCAAACTTTATAGGTACTCCAGCACGGGTGCAAGTCTCAGTTTCAAATCAGAATTCTCTGAGCTAAGCATCACAGCGTTTGGGAAGTCCACAGCACACTCTACTAAAATGTAACATACTAACCTTTCTCTCTATTATACAGATTCTCAAAAACTTCGCATTTGAGTAAATTGACTTCATTATTGTTAAGCGATGTGAAATAAACTGAATAGTTAAACATTTCCCATTGAGTTATCAACCGGAAATAAACAAGTTCTATCAACTTTTCCGGTAACATTTCCTTTGACTTCATTCGCCTTATATCCTACCAGTGCCTGAGTACTTATCGACAGTAAGCTCAGTGAAATTCTATCAAATATTTTTCCGACTCCATTTACCGAAATTGCGCTCAAATAAGCATCGCAAAACATTACACTTTCAATAAGACCCGAACATTAAAAGGATTTCGCTTGCACGATTTTTCCATTTTCGATGTCTACGCAAAATGAAAATAGCAGAAGCAACAACAATAGACGCAAGTCTAATGGCAAACTTTATCCATAAGGTCATTAGTATTTGATTTTGGTTCAACTGACAGTGAAAGTGTGTAGTATTAAGGCCGACCCGCATAGACACTAGCTTTCGACTCAACGTAAACTGGAAATTTTCCCATTCCACTCAGCATCTTCTTTGTTCTAAAAAAGGAAATAGGTTTCCCGAAATGTCTCCTTATTCGTTCCGCTCATTTATTGTTGTCAAATATTTTTTCAGCGTATTTGTTTCGACTATCGAAGATTATTGTTACTGCCGCAAAAAAAAAACACTCTGTGTGGTATTTATTCGAGCTGGTGGAGACAGGCACGAAAATCTTTTTTCGACAAATATTGATCTGAAAGTTTGCAAACATCCCAATAGATAATTTTCTATAGTATTGTGCTTGACATCCGAGACGCTACTAACCATGTGAAAATGCGAAGCTGTTGCCTAAAACTGAAAAATCATATTTCGGCTGTGATTTGGATAAGAGGATTTATTGTTGGATGTCTATGGTGAATATTAAAGATTTTAATCTTATTACAGAGTCTTTGAAACTCGACTTTGTATTCGGATGAATATTCGAAGCCGATTTAATAAAACGACTTACACTGAAATTGTTTTAAAGTTTAGTGATGGCATCGAAGCGTGAAATTATTTGATATATTTGTGAAAGATCATTCATAATACAGTTTCGAGATGGAGCTAAAGTGGTCTATGAGCTATATGGCGTGAATGTAAATTACTGAGAAGAAAAATCTCCCTTGCATTTGAGTAGGAGAGAGAGTTTTAAAAGAAAAACTGCTATTTTCCTTCGTCAGTGGTTTCGCGTCACAAACGAATATGAAACGTTGTCATACCAATATGATAATTTAGCGGTTGAGTATGTGTTCATGCATATAATTTGTAGAATCATTAGTAAATTACTTAAGCTGTAAGAAACACTGATATGCTACGAATTGAAAAGTTCATAGTGAAAGGAACAGTATTTCATTGGTATTGATATTCCTAACAGGTATTGATATTCCTCTTAAGTGGTTAGATGCTATTACAAAACGAAATCACTTTCAAAATTCAACGAAGAAAACGTTATTTGCAAATTCAAAGATAGTCATTGATAAATCAGTGTCGGATGATGTAAACTGAATTTAATGTCAAATGCGCATTTGTTTTCACAAAAATTTGCTCTTTAGAGATTTCAGTGAGCAACGTCTTTGGAATTATTCTTCGCAAAGTAGAATGGTTTCAACATTTGGACTTTTTTCATGCTCCGAATGAATTTTTTTTTTGTTTATCAACCACCCGTCATGGTGCATAAAAGTAATCAACAATTTTCCTATGGTTGTTTTAACTATAGCCCTAGTTGATGCAAAAACAACTAAGGAAAACTGTTGATTTTTCATACTCCTCATACTCATACTCCTATTCTATTATAGAAGTTTCATATGCTACATGGCAAAATTGTGTTCGGTTTGCTGTTCGATATAATTCATATTCATGTTATGCTGTGAAGCCTTTATAGTACGCTGTATGACGCCTTTTGTGCAATTAATGTATGCGTGTAAATGACACGCATTGCGATGCAGTGCAGCGCCGAAGCAGTGAGCGCATACAGTGTATATGCTCTGACCTAGCTTTTTTTCTTACTTAATTATCTGTGCCGCTTTTATATGGCTGTTTTGAAAAATATTAAGAATTATGGGCTGCTAATATTTTTTTTTTAGTCTTTTGGCGAAACAGTAGGATTTTATTAAACCCTTTACGTTTACCGCCCCGGAAAAATGCCCGGGTTGAACATTTCTAGAGCTAACCCTGCCAGAACACACCAAAATAGGCTATAGTTATTTCGCACTATGTACATTGTTGGAATACCATTGTTTGTGGTTGCTTACTTTTTTTGCACCACGGACGTTGTTTATCAACCAAGCGTCATGGTGCATAAAAGTAATCAACTATTTTTTTATGGTTATTTTAACTATAGCCCGTAGTTGACGCAAAAACAAATAAGGAAAATTGTTGATTTTACCAAGATTTTTCTTTCAGTGTAAGTAAAATAAATCGTTCGATTCATTAGGTATCAAATTAAACACAATTCGATTTATTATCACCAGTTTTTGTCTTCCTACCTTGGCAAGAATTGTCAAAAAGAAGCACTTATTCTATTTTAATATATTATTATTGAGAGGAATTTGATGATTTGGAGATGAAAATATTTCTTAGGTTACTGTAACGATACATTTCCGCCTTGGCTATTAGCCATATCGTCTTCAAATTGTATCACTTTGGCTAATTCAGTGGCGAAGAAAATTTTATTGACTTGATTCTGTAAATGTATCAGATTTTTATGTCGAATAACTACAACCAGGTTCTCCTAGAAGTGCGTCTCCAACTCCTGACTCGAATTCAAACAACATCAGTGACTTTAAGCATCCTGGCTAAAGTTTAAAACCAAGGCGAAACTGTAACTTCATTAAATGGTAATGTCACCGCCGGTCAAATGAAAGTAGCTTACTGTACGTTTAAAATTAAATGATGTACTGCTTGATTAAGTAATTTGGATTGTGAAATAAGCTTCGAAGGCATAAAGAAGGAATATATTTTAACTCTCTTTTGGCAGTAAAACTTCAGTAAAAAGTTAATTCCAAATCAACTATGTTAGCTATTTGCTTAGCTATCATGCTTAGCTATTTGCTTAGCTATCATGCTTTTAAGATCTTCTCTGTTTAAGGAAACTCGAAACTACCTTCAAAATATTGACATCTGGTGGAACTTGAAATACCACTAATTTCGAAATGACACAACATTTTTTGACATTTTGAAAAAAGTTTCAAATACAGAAAAAAAGATAAAATGAGAGAAGTATAATTTTCTAAATTAAGTTAAGTTTCATGTATTTACAAGTCATATAATTTCATATATTTTCAGTTTACAGATTTGTGCGTAAAGATAATGAAATCATTGAATTCAAAAATTGTTACTATTTATAAATCGCGAATTGAAAGAAATGTAATTTATAAACATAATAAACATTACGTGTTTTAAATTTATTCATCACTTCCCATACTTTTTTATCTATCAAACTTAGTTTTGCTGTAATATTTTATATTTTCAAATGAAATCCTCTTTAGTACATTTCGTAGTGTTAAATTTATGATTTTAAAAGTAGCTATAAGCTATCAAATATAGTGCGTATCCCTGGTTTTTTGGGCTCAAACTATTTGTATACTGTTTTAACTTTAAATGAGTACGTGTAATTCTATAAACGAAGCAGATACATAAATTTAAACTTGAACAGATTTTTTTTTATAAATTAAATATTTACTTCACTCTAACTTCACTTAACTAAGCATGATGTAAAATGAGCTCCCGAGTTTTTTTCTTCAATTTACTTGTAATCAATTTAAATATATGTAAAATTGAGTTTTTTAAACCTCATCTGAACAAAGCAAAGTCAAAATGTAAAATTGACAGTTCACAGATAAATCAATTCCATATTTATTTACAATTCAATAGTTCCCACACGAAAAATGAAAAAATGTGAAAAGCTCCTGAAACATCAAAACAAAAAGTTATATAGGTAGTAAGCAGGTTTTTTTACTGCATTTATGTTCACTAAAGCCCTGAAATGTGTTCGACGCGAAACGGAACGAAGTGTCAAATCCCATACAAAATCAGCCTGGCGCGGAATTTCGTTTCGTTTGGTTTTGCTCGTCAGTAATGTGTTCCAAGGCGTATAAGAGTCTTCGAAGACAACGCAGTGACTCGCTCTGAGATGGCGCTGCACAATGTATAAGATAAATTTCGCGGCCATTTAATGACCCAGCTACCTTAAATTGATGCGGAAAATGTGACAGCTCATAATTTCATTCGAGTTTGCGGATATTTCATTGAAAAATGGGTGAAAATGGATGGATGAACAGCGCATCCTTGCAACAGTAGTTTTTGTTTTGCCGATAATATCATTTTTGATGCCGGTCAGTTAAATTTATATGCACCGAATTTAAATGTAATGCACTTGTTAAATGTCATCAGTGGCAATTTATACTGCCCCCGGTGTCGGGGTGCAGAACTTTATTTCGCTCGATTCCGCACAGACGTTTTCGCTGTATTTCGTTCGTCGAATACATTACTAGGCTTAAAGTAATAATTTATTTTGATAAAACTATACAGAAGTATTTTTCTTTGTCAAATTCAATGTGAGCCATAGATATCAAAAGAAAGCATCACTACCTAGCATTTTCCAACGCAAACTGAAAGAACGTTTTTTTTTCTGAAACGTGTTGAAAGTGAAGTTCATTAACACACAACGAAATTCTCCTCAAACAACCATGTGGAGAAATTGTACTGTACAATTGTACATATGATCCCCAACTATAAGTACAATGGAGAGCTGCAGAAGTAGCGGAAATCATTTGTCTAAAAGCCCGTAAATATACCTTTAAATTTTAAATATAAGGGTTGAATTTGGAGGAGGATTACGTTCAATTTGGTAAACATTACATGTGTTTTTACTTTAAAGTATTACTGAAACTATCAATCCACAATCCAAAATGCTTTTGGTTCATTTGAAATGTAAAATGACACAAATCAAAGAATTTGTTTTTTTTTTAATTTGGAGTTTTGGAGCTCACAGTACATACTTGACTGATGTGACCACTTGCAGTTGGAAATCATTAATTTTTATTTACGCTAGTTTTGACAAGTTTTTATTATTATTCTATTTTAATGTATTATTATTGAAAGGAATTTGATGATTTGGAGATGAAAATATTTTGATATAAAATCTAATTTACTTTTAATTTACTTTTGAATGGTCTTCACATTTTAATATTTTTACCGAAAGCCGAAAACAAATTATTGAATCTTAATAAAATCGGCAAAAAACTATAAAAGAAAAACAAAACCAGAAAATGGACTTTATATGTGCAGTCAAGCTCAAAACTTAATTCCATGGAATGAGTAGGAAAAAATATAATCTTGCACAAATTCTCTTGCAACAAGTGTAAACAAACATGAGATAAAATATGTTTAGGTAGCACTTTTCACGATGATGGCCCACGCTCATGGGCCACATGATGGTCCACAGTGTGGAGGCGACATGAGGGTAAAGAAAATCAACAATGGTCTTGCTTATACGGACAACATAAAGTAATCGATATGATTGTAAATTGTAGAAAAAATCAGTTTTAGAAACATTGGTGGAAGAACTGGCCAAAGATAGTAAACGTGTCCATCAAAAAATATAATTATAAAAAAAACTCTAGTGCATAGGAATCGCTAGAAACTTATTTTTGAAAACAAGTAGAGGATTTTGAAAACGTGTTCTATCAAACGTACTCATTACAACAACCAATTTGTATCGCATGCCAAAAACAATTTTCATCCAGAAACTGCATCGGAAGCTATAGCGTTGAAAAGTTTCTAGGGCTACCACTTGTAATATAACGTCATAACTTAGGAGAGCAAAACTGTTGTTTTCCATTTTCACTATATGTAGAATGCTTAGCATTTGAAAATTTAATGGCAGCATCTCCTAGCACAAAAGTGATGAAAGTGTTCAATGCTGAGAACACTTTCTTAGCAAATGTAAAGTAATCCAACGAAAATTCTCGAAAGGGTCTAGGGGTTGAACCAGGTAGAGAGCTTCATCATAAATTTTCTTAGCAAAAGTCTATCCCAGCTGCTTCACGTCAAGATCAACGCGCCCTCTGAATTTTGTTTTCATCCGCTGACTGCATCGCAAGTTACACATAATGAATAGGTTTTTGAGGTTACCATTCAAATAATGCCCAAATCTATTAAATTTTAAACATTTGTTATTTATTTTCATTGTCGATGTTCAGCATATGAAAATACTGTCTGTAACTACGGAAACAATAAAAATATCTAGTGCTGGCAATGCTTTGCCTACACCATAGCCAAAAGTATGCCAAATCAGCTTCAAATCAAGATCAACCCACCTTGTAAATTTCGTGTTGATCTGATGGCTGGAAAATTGGAAAAATGGAAATTATGAACCCTATGTAGCCGCTAAGTGCCTAAAAGTTGGCAAGGATTTTTTTTTCAAAATTCGATTTGTCATAGGTTTGGAAAGAAACATTGGATCATAGTTAAATTTACAGGGCATATTGACGTTGACTAAAACTATACACATGTGGGTTTTCAAGACTGTGCAGGCAGCCCTCTAGCTACGGCAGGTACGTGAAAAAAATGTTTGCTATTTGAAAAGAAATTCAAATAATTGGTAGATTTTAACCTTTGTCCACCATGTCAATTTTAAAATTTTCAAAATTCTGATTTGCACAAGAACAGCAACCCATTACTAAGTTACCTCTATTTTCAGTACTCGAAACTGCTATCCACGAGAACTGACGACCGAATAATCAGATCATTTTGAAATTTACAGGACATGTTGGTATTAACTAGGACTAGGTCTGATAGAAGTGATTTAGAAATGCGGGCAACCCTATATCTTGCGATCCAGTCAAACAATTTGAACGAAATCCATACGGTACTTGATCCTTACTTTAAGCCACATTTGGTAGAAATTTCGTTGAAAAAATTTGGTTAGAACTGCCACCTAAGTCCTGTAAGTTTAGTCATTAATAAATAACTATAGCTTCCGATGCAGTCATGAAATCTAAACGAAATTCATGAAATAAAGGGACCTTATTGTAAGCTAAATTTCGTAGGAATTTCGTAGAAAAATCATATAATGCTATGGCATTTTTTGTAGTTTTCCGGTATTTCTTTACTTGGCGATTTTGCCATTAAATTTGCAAATATGAACGATCCTGCAATGACAATTAACAACAAATATTGATGTTTCGAAAATATGAAAAAAATTGCTGGTGGTAGCTCTAAAATTCTTTTCACCCCTATAACTTCCAGCGCTGTCATTCAATCGAAACGAAATTTACAGGGCGGGTTTAACTTAACGTGAAGCAGATATGCTGCTAACACAGGGCGGGCAGCACCACACATTTTCGTTAATATTGGACCGATAGATACTTCCATTATATACTTAAATGCAAAGCATATACAATAAAAATATGGAACCCATGTTTAAATTTTCCGAGATTTGAAAATTTTTCGGATGGCAGCCTCAAACTTGAAAAAAACTAAAACTGTCGATGAGATCCTCGAAAGAAAAGGAAATTCAAAACATAGGTTAGTAGACTTATTGCCGATTCGTTCGAAAAGTGCTGTCAGCACTGAACATTTTCATCATTTATGTTACAGGTGATGCTGGTCAGAAATGGATTTTTTTTGCTTTGGGTAAGAAATGGATGATATGATACTACGTCTTTCCAAATTTTTTGGTCCCTCAAGGACAGTTTCTGCAAAAATCAATTTTGAAGCGGGTCTGATGCGCTAGAGTTTTTTTCAGATGACCTCGTCGCTAGCGTGGATTTGAAATTTATTTTACGGGTTAGGAACGTAAAAAAATGTGTACTTTTAGGAAAAACATAAATAATCTAAATAAAGATCTCACCTTTTTTTGGGCACAATTTCATAATACAAAGATGCAAACGATTTTTTGAACTTGTACTAAACAAATATTTTCTGTACAATCCTACAAAATCGTTCGGGAAAATGTATCATTTGCCACCAGATGAGCTTTTCGATTGGCGGGATAAAGCTTTTGCATTTTCCGACTGTTATCACATTTTTGGGGAAAACTGTTCCCAGAATATATTCGATGGGACTAAGTTTAGTGAAAACACGTTGTGATGGCAGCCAGTGCCGAGTGTTGATATCAAATGTGGGTGGCAGGCAAGAGGTGGAAAAGTGTCGATGGGCCACCGGCTGACTGACTTGACTCGTAAAAGAAGGCTTGCTCCACGTTATCTTGAGCCGCCAAATGCCAGTATTTCATTTGCGAGCAAACTTGAAGGCCGTTTTCGTCCAGCGTGTCGTCGTGGCACAGGAGGATAGATTTTCCCGAGCCGGCTAATTTTCAGATTCAGTTTATCGAAATTGTTGATTCGGTCAGGACGTACTTGTTCAGGTCGGTCCTTAACAATTGCTGTAGTGGAAGTTGCAAAGAAATTTCAGTGCGAAAATAGACTTGGATTTAGAGTCAGTAACTTGATTTACGGCAGCTGTGAACATGAAATGTATCACTTTACTGTAAATTGATTTCGGAGTGGAGTTAATTGTGCGGAAGTAATTTTTTTTTGCGGTGGTGTAAAAAAGTTTCAAATTTCTTTGATAGTCGCAGCTTTTCTTTTTTGCGAGATTCATAGTGCTCACAATTGTGTTATTCGTGATGCTATATTGTTGTCTGAAGTGAAAGTGTTGTGCTGCGACGAAGGATTTGAAAGCATCCTGTTGCTTGGTGCTGCTGCATCTGGTCGGAGGTAATTGCATGTCTCTTGTTAACTTTGTTGCATGTTTGTCTGTCCTCGTAGACTTACCGTGTTCTAGTTTACTCGACAAACTTTGAAGATCCATCCGAAGAATGTACAAGGTTCCGGTTCTATTTCCGAGGTTTTTATTTATGAGAAAGTCTCACCAACTACTCCAACTTTCTACGAGTTAAAGCTTGAGAATGTGTAATAAAGTTGCCTGCTAGGTAATTCTTCGCATTCCTGAATAGGATGAATTCTGTGAGAATTTAAACTATTCAGCATATTTTGGTGAGTGGAAATTTTTAGTTCAAAGGTATTACGAAGGCATGTGAATGACGATTTGCTCTGAGGTGCTTCCTATTAAAAAGCATTATAAATTCCAAATCGTTCGTTTTCCATAGAATTAGACCAAGGTATAATCCTCATAGTAAACATGGACAGCAAATAATACCACTAAAATATCCTTTGCGTGTTGTCTGATGTGATTTTCACTTACCGTACGGTTAACAACATCTGAATAAGAACGAAATCATAGAATTTAAAGCCCGCGAAATATTCATTCCTTTGTGTGAAGGTTCGCAAACCCCTAGGCGATACATTGCACTAGCATTCTTCTTTGTTGACATCTAAGGGTCGTTCGCCTTCCGTGGCTCCTGTGCTATCTGTGTTTCGCTCCCAGTACAATCAGAACGCTTGATTTTCGCGACTGGATTACGTTTCAACTTAGCGTAATTCGTATGCAAACACTTGGCTTCTGCTGTGCTATTCACATATGCACGGTGGAATGGTGGAACGGATTCGGAGCTCGTTTACTTTCCGTTGATTACTGCTCCCAAGAAGGAAGCACAGAAGACTGTTATATATATATGTGACAGTGTCATTGCGTGTGTGATATGCAAATTTGTATACGGCCATGCAGTTCAAACATCGCAGTGCAAACGTACATAGTTATTACGGCTTGAGCGAGATTGCTGAGTTCTTTCTTGGCAACAAGTGTCGTATTTAATGTTTGCACTCTAGAGTAATTACGAGAACGAGTGGTCTGCACTTTAGAAAACTTGCATATTTATACATATTAGAGTGCGGCAGATTGTGGTAGATATTTGTGTGAATTCTTGTCGACTATAAGGGGACTGAATAGCTGGCTGCTGGCAGTCTACAATATATTTTGACGTCCTCTTCACTTAGTTAATTAGTTGATTTTTTGACTTGGTTTTCTGGAGCGTATGCAAATGTATGAGCAAGAAATGTAAGTTTCTTCATGGTTTCTAAAAATTTACTATTCTTGGAGTAGCTACTGCGTAGCAACGAAATTACTAATTAAAATTTTTCAAGGATAATGTTTGCAATAAATTTTATGATTTCATCGAAATTTTATTTTATCGTCGAGAGGCCTAGAACGAAATAGATATTGTCCAAAATGGCAATGTATATTGTATAGTTCTGTGTGCAAAAGACATACATTGTCTCATAAATTTATATATGTACATAGAAAGATCGTCCATTAAGAGATGAAATTGTTCATTTTTTAAATGTGAATACCAATTCTCCAGTCTTGTTTTCAATTAGGAATTGATGGAAAGTGATATTACGAGATGAATCTTTAAAATTTCAAATCAAGAACGAAAATCAAATTTAATAATGATACAAAAAGAAAATGAAAGTTATTTATAGTTCGAAGAAAACCTTTTATTTAGGCTGTATGGAAACATTCTAATAACTTTGACGGGGATCGAAAAGTTGAAATTCAATCCGAAGTTATCAATTAATTATAAAATGAAATAAGTTGAGAAATTTTGTATTTGGCTGAGAATTGCTTCAGGGCGATAGAAGCTTTTCACGGCTGAACCTGTTACAAAAATTAAATACTGCTTTTGAGTTATGTGGTCCTATATTTTAACTGACTGCGTGGAATGTTTTGATAGATACCTTCTTTGGTTATTTTGATATGACTTATGACTTCGTTCTTAATCTAGAAGAATGGGTTTCGGACACCAAGAAAATCAAGAGGAAAGTGTGCCCAAAATCATTGAAAGTACACATTTACTTCTAATCTGAAACTTGCAATAACAAACCTAAAATTTAAAGCTGAATTTTGTGGAGCAAAAATGTTTAATATACACGCTGGTATACTAAAAACATGTATCTGTTTCCATACATATAGTTACTTACACAAACTTATACCCGACTTCACCACTTGTAAACGGTACAGTACTTATTTCATAGAAAAAATTCCAACTTTTACGGAAAAATACGTGACCTGGTAGACACCTTGAATAAAATTTAGGTCAATGTTTCAAAGCCTCCCCAGCACAAAAAGTATTTTATTTTTATGAAAATGTAAAGTATACTTGCTCTTGCTGGTATACGGACTGTACGCAATTTAACATTGTAAACCTGCTGTTTCTTTTCTCTTGTATTGTATCCATTCGTAATAAAAAGCTATTTTGCTTTGTAGAAAATAGTAAAAATGTGGGGTTTCGAAAAATTTAAATTGCCAGAGTATTTAAAGACATAAATATTTAGCAGAATCAATCGTTTTTCAGCGTGACTTCAACCAGTTGTAATATGGCATAGAATGTGCAGGACATCGCTATGATTTAGTCATACTTTTAATAACATTCTTGATATTGAATGTCACTCCTGATATCCTCTTAAGGTTTCATTGTCTAATCTCTGCATATATTCTCTTTGCATCTTCGTATATATTTGCTGGAAGTTACGAAACAATTCAACAAATCTGGTGGAGGCTATTACAACGGTGAGTTTGGAAACATTGAGTTTTCATCCGTTAACGTAACTACCAAGCTGCAAATCAATGCGTTATCTTTGTTTTTTTCTCGAGAAATCTTGATATGGTGTTTTGTTTTTCTTATGCTTCATGATAGCTTTTGGCTGTATAAGATGAACCAAACAAAGTCGACTTAACCGTTAAAACTAAAGGCAGCAAAATGCTTTGTTCCTGTTTAGATTTAGGAAATTCAGTTTTTTGTATAATTATTTTTCAATAATTCATTTATTCGCTTTTTATTTTCTTCGCATCCCTCTTTTCATTTATCTTCCTTGCTTTCCATTTGTATGAAAATTTACCCCTATGTATGTACATTTTTTCAAACACATGAGCACCAAAATTCGTCGGTAAGGCTTACTTTCAGTAAATTATATCAGGATTTTCCTAAACAATTTTTAAAATGTTTCGCATTTGCTTTCTATGGCATTGAGCTTTCTTTCCTTAAAAAGATCCCTATAAAGATGCAATTGCTGATTTAAACAAAAACGCAAAATATAATTTGTGTTGTGATGTATCCAAAAAAAATATATATTTCCATGTATTTCGAAAATAAGAATCTTCTCTAATTCTAGTTCTAGGCTCTATATATTTAATGTAGGAAATACATATTGGGCCAAGCCAGACCAAAAGAGCCTATGGCCAATATGTGTACACCATCTTGGTGTTAGATGGCTACGATTGGTCGATATTGGCCCTCATTCCGATCTGAGTGGGTTTTGGGCACCAACATGCACCAACCAAACGGATTTGACAGGCTGAATAGACAATTGAAGCTCACCAGCTCTGGCCATGGTGTGGACAGCAGCATCTGTCCTCGAATTGGCCTGTAGTGGCCCAACCCAAGATGGTCTAGCTTGGGCCAATATGTATTTGAAGCATAAGAAATATGGGAGTCAAACACTTATCCCCTTTAATGAAATTTCACTTCATTCTTGTCGATCCAAAAATGCAAAACATGTCTCAACATATAATTTTTTAATCGATTATAGCAAATAAATAAATAGAATTATGATGTACCCAATAATTTCACATAAAAAATTACCATACATTTGTATTCCAATTAATTCCTACAAAAGTTCTTGCAGCTGCAATATGCTAAGAAGTATATTAACATCATTCAATATCAGAGTTTCGATAATGGTCTCAAAGATTGAATTTTATTCAAGTAATAACCAAGATATTCAATTGAAGTTGAACTTCATTTAATATGTTGGCTACCCAATTGCAGCGATGAATAGTTTCAGATTTGTTTTGAAGAAAACAATCTTCATTCTATCAATATAACTTTTAACTTGCCATCTGATTGGAGTTCATTAACCATTGTTCAAAGCAAGTAATAAATTTCTGTTGGAGCGGATGTAGCTCAGACTAAAAGCATGGTTTCTCAAAACACTCATGCAAACATTTATATTTATCACTAAAATAAATTTTAGATTTCTTGTTTATCTTTAAGGTAGCAGTAGTAGGGTAACAGTAAAAGCAGCTAGTGCTAAGCTCATACTGTGAAAATAAATTTAATCGCTTAATGAACACGTCCTGTTTATGTCCAGAAAAATTAAGGATTTATTTTGATTCTTCTAACAAAAACTTCCCTCTTGTAAAATTTTTCGCCGAACAATATTCATAAAAACCATTATTCTAGCAAACGCCTTACAACGAAAACTGGCTACAAAAACACTCTGCAATATATAAATAAAAAACCTTGCTTATTTATTGCAAGTCATGAGTTGAATTGTTTCCTCTCTTAAATCGCACCTCTTCCTTTTACATACACTCTGGGGCAAAATGCTAAGCCACCGTAAAAAATATGCAGTATTGTAAAAATTATCGAATGTATCAGTAATCCGTGTATGCCTACAGTATGCATAAGTATTAAAAGTACCGTTATTTGCATGTATCATTATTTTTCCAGGAAAATGCTATTTCCGAGTTGAACATAATTATAAAACAGGTCAATAAGTTTCCTAAAAATAGTTTGTTTGTTGGTTTAAAATGGTTGGTTTGTTTTAAATATTTAGCTATAAAATATTTTGGCAAAAAATGTAAAAATGTTCAAAAGAATGTAATTTAAATTCTATACGACCTAGAAGCATCAATTTGGTCTTAAAGTCTCCTGCAAATGTTTGATATAGCACTGATCGAGTAAAAATTGACTACAAATCTTAGTTTTCATAGTATTTTAATTAATTTAATGAAAATATATCATAAAAAAAATTTGAATTATTTTCTTTGCGAGACCTACACTAAAAACAGGAGTAAATCCAAAAATAAAGCGGTTTTCTCACGATGGCTACCATTGTGACCAACGGTCGTGAGGGTCCGTAAGGACACCGTGAAAAAATGGTGCAACGTCGAAGAAGGAAACTTGGACGATATGAAAAGTAAAAGTAGTAATTTTACCCTAAATAATGATGCAATTTTATGGCTTTGGCGCAAAGGTGAATAGCAAACTAGTAAATTTACACTCTTTTTGCTTCAATTTACAAAAAGCTGTGTATTATTCAGCTGATATGACGTAAAAACAAAAAATGCACGTCGAATGTGTAAAAAAATTTTTAATTCGTTATTTTAAACGAAAAAATGAATATATTTCCTATTATCAAAGTATTAGTTTTAGACCCACTTTTTAGAGTGTAGTCGTGGATTCAACTGCATCCAATACAACAGCAGAACCAGCGATCCTGCAAATATTCCCGTGACACAGACCCCGAAATTCGACTTGAAAGTCATGGTAGCTGACGAAGTGAGCAGTCGCGGAAAAAGCCACATCCAATTTGTTGAGTAAGGAGTGCCTGTTAGTATTACATGGACAGAATTCTTCCTAATTTTTGCACAATCACGATCATTTTATGGACAAAAAGGAAGTGATTTTCATGCAAGATGGAGCTATGACGCATACCGCTTTGAAAACCTGTGAAACGATTGATTGGCCTAGTAATTCCCCTAATTTAAACTCGATTGAAAAGGTGTGGTCCAGATTAATGGTGTATCTTTAGAGATTGCAGACCAAAATATAGGCAGGAGCTGATTCGACACATATAAGTTGAGTGGAGCACAATTTCAATAGAGTATCTATGAAATTTATGTGAAAGTTTCAGAAAGCGGATTTTAGACTGTACAGAAAACGAAAGGACTAATGTGTGTATTTTATAATAAAATTATTATATTAAACCAATCTTTTTTCAATAAAATTTTATACAAGAAATACTAAGGGCGGATACTTTTGCTCCTCCCTGTATAATACAAGCATACTACAGCATATGGTACTAATGACCCAATAAATATAAATGTAATATGAACTTTAGAATCAATAGCATAAAGCAATACTTCTACCCCCACGATATCCAAAGCGTCCTTTATAGAATAACCAAAACTGTTTTATCATACATTTCCCAGTCTACCGACCTAGCATCCTTTTTATGTAACTAGTTTTGTATATTCATGTTACGTTTGTCTTTTTATGACTATAGTTCACTTGTGTAATTTTGTTTTTTTTTTGTTTTTTAACTACACACTCTATTGAGTAATTATTATGTGTCCAATTTTATTTATTTGTATCTTATTTATTTATTTGTATTGTATTCATTTGTTTTTTTTTATATCCTATTTTAATTTGTACTCTAATTGTTAATTGGTTAAAATTACTTTCACGCCTTGCTTGGTGGTAAATAAACAAATAATTTTTGGAGTTTGAGGATGATAAACGCTTTGTTTTCGACCTTCTGATTCCTACCATTCTGGCAAACGGTGTGGAAAAGTTAATTCTTCCTGCATCGGGTTTTTTATTAAAATACTGCATTGCTCGAAAATAATAATACCCGCTCTAAAGAAGCATATCAATTCCATTCTTCATTCGTAAGCTCTTCGACAATATCCTGTTCACATTTTTTTTTGTCGTGAAACTATAGATTTAGAAAAATTCATAGTACTGCAACAATTCATATAATAGCCCTTATTTCTGGTAATTTATGTAAGTCATAGATGAGTTTTGAAATTGATGCAGTCTATACAAATCGGCAACAAAATCGTTTAATTTGATAATTATGTACTGATTTTTTGAAGCTAAAGAAGTTGCAAATTACAGGTGTTGTGTTGATATGATTCTTCAATCAACACAACACCCGGTCGCAGCTTGTGAAATTCCAATGACTTGTCTACGAAAAAAAATGTTTCCTTAAATGCACTTTAAGGCAGCCACATTGCTCCTCTACTTTTTAATATTCTTAAGTCAGACTTATCTGATATGCCCCACTTGTTACTCCTGACGTCCACAAAGTTTTATTGAAATTCGCAGCAAATGATCTGAATTTGTTTATAACTATTTTTAGTTTTCATTCTCATAAATGTTTATAACTGTTTCAGCTCAGTTATTTGTCTCCACAGGAATCTTGCGAAATGCTTCTTTTATTGCTGATTGCATCCACAAAAATAATATTTTTCTGGCTTAGTTTCGTGGTTATCAGAAGATCCGTTAATTTCAAGTATTTAAAATATAATTTTGTGCTCATCGAACATGTTAGGATTATCAGATTTTGATAGGTGCGGCAGAAGACTAAACAAATTGGGTAAGTAAATATTTCTAAACCAATTCTTCCCACTGTATTGAGACCATTCTTTCGATAACAAATTGGTCCCATCAGAGTCACCAGGACCTTAAGCTATGTAAATATTGTTGAGTCAAAGTTTATCTAGAATAATAATCGAGCAATGGTGTGGTTACTATTCACCTAAGTAGACTTCACGTTAAACTGTACCATGCTATATGTTGAAAAATTAAACAAAGATAGTACAGACTGTTCATGTTCGTGTGGCTAACAAATAAGTTAACAAAGCATTTGTTGCTCTAATAACAAATTTTCACTCTAAGTCGAGTCACGTGATTTAATACCTCTAATCACGATATTCTTTTTATTTCTAAATTATTCATCGCTCCATCAAATTTAACGTTGACTGATTAATTAGCTAATTTTCTTTCACACTACCGCGACATATGTAGATTTGTACGCCTTTGTTAGTTATAACATCCCCCGGCCATTGCATTTTACATGTCCTCAATATGCTCCATTAAAAGCAGTGAATCACAAAAAAGTTTTCGCTTCACATTGATTAACACGAAAAGGGAAAATTGTTTGAGTCCTGTTGATTCATAGCCCCCATATGGCGAATAGTTGGGTGCTAATAGCCCACTGTTGAAAAACATTCAAAATAATTAATTTGTCTCGAATAATGACTCAACATCAAATTCAATTCTATGGTTTGTATATATTCCGACAAAGTGTTTATTGGGCAAATAAAATCACAAAAATATACGACAACAAGTAAACAAACACTATTGAATTTGTTATTGCTCGTTCGTACCGTATGACTAGAATCTATGCGATGACTCTAAACTGCTTTCGAATTCCAACGCTACGTTCCGTTCGAGAGGCGTCCAATTCAATAAGTGGCGTTTATTTGTCGATTAGCCTATTGAGATTCTGCAGAAGCACTTATTGTAACTTTCTCGTAATAGAATTTCGGGCAGTGGGACTTTCCTCGTGTGTAAACATTTGACATTAAACAGTTTTCTTCACGTTCTAGATTTATCTATAATTAGATTTTTTTGCAATCGAAAGATCGACAGCTCAATATTTTCTCATATTGCTTGCGGTATGGAGCTGTGAAATGTGAATAGCCCCGAATACTTACAAGACTTTTGTAATAATTAAGTTGAAAAAAATTCTAATGTACGCGTATATTTTTCGGGAAACCATTGCCGTGATCTACCTTCGCATGTCAGACCTACACAATTTACTGAAACCGATTTTTTTTTCGAAAATCATTTTTCAATTCTATTTCCGAGGCTATGTAAACAGAAATAAAAAATCATTTCTCATACGCTTCTAGAACGAATCAAATTCTACTTGAGACGTACTTTAATTTGATTGACACATGCGATTAATATTCAATATGGAGGCGTGCTTCAGCACTCAACACAATATGAATTTGGGTGCTGTGGTAAATTATATTTCTTGGAGGAATAGGAGGAGGACGTTTTCTTGAACAGCAAAGTCTTGATATAGTCAGTTCACATTATAATTTATGAAGTGTTGTAGTCTATAGCTACCATAAATTTTTGTAAAGTATATAATACCTAGTGGCTCAAATGAAGCTGAATGCAATGCACAGAGTCCTGACGAAACGTTTCGCGTTTTTTTCTATTTTATTCTTAGATATTAGATAATTATGTATTATCTGGATTTGATGTAATTTTATTTGTTAATATTTTTTCCTGTAATTTTTTTAACTTATTTTCAGCATGCAGTTTTAAGCACAACTTGAAAAAATTTAGTGCATTTTAAATGCTGGAATATCAATTTCTAATTAACCACAAATCGATGTGAAAGATATAATTGAAAAAATAGTTGCATGAGATTGAACATCGTTTTTAATGGTTCCCAATATTCACTCTTCAGAAAACCACCTTCAGAAAGTGAAAATTTGACTGTTGATTTCAAAACGTCCTGCTAACGATATACAAGCTTTTTTCACATTGCTTACTTTCGAAAAGATTGCAACGTATTGTGCCATAAGAAAAATTCCAATGTATTGTGAGCTAAGAAATTTGAGAAATATTAAGCATTTATTTTAAAGCATATTTTGAAGAATTTATAGGAAAGACAGTTCTCGAATATGGTAGCCGAAAATACTGAAATAATTCAAACAATAGCTATGTAAAATTTGCGTAGTGTCCGAATCTTCTTGTTGTCTTCTGAGGATTTATTGTTTATCACTATTTATCTCTTTACAAAAATTAAAATTTTAGGGGGTGATAGATTTTGACGTCAAATTTACAAAAATAAAAATGACCTAGCCTTTTTCCATCAATCCAAACTTTTTATTGTAAAAATGTCAGCAGCATAAGTTGCCATATGTTTTCCATTGTAGTTGTTCTTCTGTAATCGTATCGATTCAGAGGTCTTTGTGAAAATTATATAAATAAATACATTGAAGTTGGAAAAAATAGACTTGCTGTTAAGCATCTATTTGTTCCTTCTGGTCAACCTGCGTCGCGATGTATTTTGCTTCGGTAGTTAGTGAAGCTCTTCTCTGTAAAAGTAGCGTGGGCGTATTTGGATTCGTGATTTTTGATACTTTACTTATCAGTCATACTGTAATACACAGGATGTAAACTTACAGGATTCGAGATGGTATATATGGATTTAAGTCAATGCATGCATAAAATCGTAATATCGTTTGCGAAGATTGGTCCGGTTATTTCGTCACTTACTGGAATATTCGTTACAAATATGATGTCACATATTTGGTGATGTATTTGATGCATAGAAGTTATAACGAATAAACGCGTAAAGATAAAGGATTGCATGAAAATTGTTTAGGCGTAAGCATTGATTATGTAGACCAGTCATTGATTTCACATATTGTCAAATACTGTAATTTATATCTAAACAAACTGCTTATTATAGTATGTAAAGTATTAAAAATATTTAACGTCTTTTCTTGCTGCGCATATTCTAAAAAGAATGCATCGCCTCCTGGAACCCCAGGAGCATTTAATAAACACTTTCATTTAAGAAGCATTTTTGGGAAATATTTTAAGGTTTTGTCAATAAAAAATGAAACTCAAGGCAAAGGTGGTCAAAACTTTGATCAAAACCTTTAACATTGAACAGTTGTCTTGTGATTTTCCCATGAAGACCTCCTTTAATTTTACCTACTTATCTCCTCATATTATGTTGAATGGACACGTTCCTGTCACGCCTAGATGGCAGCAGCATCGTATATGTTTTTTTCAAATGAAATCTGCCTACTTTGTTTTCTTTACCCATACTTGTACATATGTATATATACGGAAATATATCCTTTTTATCACTTATTGAAATCGTTTTTAATCAGGTCAATCACTAAATTAATTCCACGCAACAGGTTATGGGCCCAGTCCCAAGTCAGATGTAAGTGATAGAAGACTTTTGTTTTTTGAATTCAAATACGCGATTTGAATATTTTCGGCTTTGAGTTTGGCGAATGAAAAAGATGACTGCAAACGACAAAAAGATTCCTGCCTTAACGAACACATCGTACCAACGTTCGCAGTCATAGAGTCAAGGCAGAGGCTGATGGCGATTCTGAGTGCCCTGAGCGAATCGGCAACATCGATGTGCTCTACGCAGAAAGCCATGGAAACATTCGAATCAAATCGGAATCTGGTGGCAATATTGCAATTACTGATGTACTTTTCATGCCAAAAATTGGACGAAATTTGATATCGATTGGCTCAGTATCATGAAAAGGTTGCAAAGAGAATGTATTTGGTGACGAAATGACCATAACTCGTGGCGGTAAGCTAATAAGTGTTGCATATAGAATGTCGAATAATTTAATGCATTTTGCGAAAGTTGTGTTTTCGGAAAAATATGTCGTGAAACATTTGAAGAAAACACCGAACTCTCCCGAATGCCAAGTGAACTAATACATTTTGACATTATCGGACCGATGCGTGTTGAAAATTTTGGAGGCTCTCCAGGCTCAGCGCAGCATTTGCTGAGGACTGTTCTGGCTACGGATGGGGCTACCGCTCAAGACAAAAGAATGCATTACAGATGCTTCAGCAGAAGTTATCGCAAATATTAAAGCAGAAGGTCACCAAGTACGTTGCATTAAATGCGATAATGCTGTAGAATTTGAAAATCAAGTAATTAAGCTGTAATTAAGAAATAATTTGATAAAAGCTGAATACACGGTTCCGTATTGCGTATCCAAAATTGTCACGTATAGAGGCAAAATAAGCCAATAGTCGAATCGACTTAGACCATTCTTGGAGATTTGCCGTTGGGACTTTGGGCCGAAATGTTGGTAGCATCAGCAAGCTCACGAAATTTGATCCCGTTGAAACGACTGGAAGGTAGAGCATCGTTTGAAATGTTTCATGAACGGAAACCAGATGTTACTAAGTTACAAATTATAGGAAGTAAAGCGTATGCGCTAATTGATGAGACCCAACGGTTGAACATGGAGCCAAAGGCCATGAAATTGAAGTTAGTTGGGCATGCAAAGTGTGAATATCGTTTGTAGCAGTCCGGAACTAATAATATGCGAACATTTCGTGACGTAAAAATCCTGGAAGTTCATCCAAGGCAAATAGCTCAACTATTGGATGAATTTCCCAATTTAATTGAAAATGCCCAGTCGCACTTGATAGAAGATGACGCTGATGGGCCGCCACCGGCACAAACGCGAAGTAAAACAGTCAAAAAGGATGCAAATGATACTCAGACACTGTCGAAAGAAAGAAAACAGTGGGAGCTGGCAATGGTTGACGAATTGAAGTCCTTAAAGGAAAACCACACTGGGGTCCTAGTAGATTTACATCAAAGTCGACAAGCATTAAGCAACAAATGGATATTTAGATTGAAAACAAATCACAATGGCTCAACAGAACGTTACAAGGTTGTTCAAAACGACCAGGTGAAGACTATACAAAAACTATCGACTCAATTCGAACATTTTTGTCGATCACTACAGCGAAGATATACGAAATTTTGACTTTTGATGTTAAAACTGCCTTTTTATTTGGTGATCTTGAAGAATCGATTTACAAAAAACAGCCAGTTGAATTTGCGGATAACACCGCTCGCATTTGTTTGTTGAAGAAGAGCTTGTATGGATTGAAACAAGCATTTAAACTTCGATGAGTTCGTACGACGATTTGGACTGCAATCATCAGTTGCTGACCCATGGGTATATCATTCAAAATGTAGTCCACTAATTGTAGTTCTATACGTTAATGATGGGCTTGTGTGTGGCAAATGAAAGCAGCAGACTCAAAGGCTCTTGAACGCGATGCAGGCTGAATACAGTATAACGTGTAAGAATACTAAAGTATTCACATATTTGGATATCTTAATTCAAATAGGCCGGTCAGCAGGTACATTTCGTTTAACGCGAGCAATACTCGATAAGTTTGCAATGACTGATTGCAACCCGGTTTTAACACTATCGGAATTGAATTTTTTATTTGCAAAAAAAAACAGGTAAATTAGAACGATAATTTAAAAGAAAACACTTTTTTCTGAGTTCAAAATTCCAGAATTTGCTTTTCAGAGAGTAAGACAACTGTTTTTCTCTGGAATTTTTGATTTTGATCTCTTTGCTCTGAGGTTTTGATTCTTATAGAAGCCAGAATATTTTCCCCATGAATTTGTCAAGTTAATGGGTTATTTTTGGAAAAATGCGATTATTCCAATTTTCTCGTTTTATTTTTCCCCTACACATTGGAGAATTACAGAAATTCTATTGTTTTTTACTAGCATAAAATGTTCCAGTAGAAAAAGCAATTTACACAAAGAGTGAA
Organism: Nemotelus nigrinus; assembly: GCA_947369275.1. Lineage (NCBI taxonomy): Eukaryota > Metazoa > Arthropoda > Insecta > Diptera > Stratiomyidae > Nemotelus > Nemotelus nigrinus. The sequence goes on from OX376374.1 coordinate 9,232,910, forward strand.
TAATAAAACATACTATTTACAAATTTTTGTTGCGCTGCCATAATACTTGCTAATTTGCATGCTGACAAACTGTCTCGAATTTATAACGGAAAGAAAAATGAAAACGCAAATGTAACATGTGCGCTATGACAAATTTGTACTGTCAACAGGCTCTCAAAAAGAACACGAAATAGATGGAAATTTGTACTAAATTTTTTGACAGATATTTCTGCCTAGGTCAGTTCAAAAAATTTCTCACATGCTACACTTTTACAATAAGATAAGTTCTATGATTCTGTTTATGCTTAGCAAAAGCTAAAAAGTTGAATGGAATTTTGTTTTGTATGTTTTTACTCCAATGGATTATTTGGCAAAAATATGAATCTGGCGTATGTTAGCCTACAATCGCTAAATATATCTATGTATGTAATGAAAAAATGTCAAAAAGAGGCGTTAACCGTTTTCGAGAAAACAACTTTTGAGACGACATAAGAAAAATTTCAGTTATAATTTATTGAAACGAATCATTGAGTTAGTTGAAAATTGTGCGGATAAATGTCGACGTTTACGCCTGTTCAATTCGAGATAATTTTAGAATTGGAAAAACTATAAGCGGTAAACTGAAATATCAGCCTGTTCTCAGGCATGAAAGTATCAGGGGGAAAATTGAAAGGGATGACAGAATGAAAATATGACAGAAATATAATAAATATTGTGGAAATCAATTTATTTTAAGCTCCATGCTAACAGATTGTACCTGTTACTGTAACTTCTAAATGATTTTTGAATCTAGATAAATTATTTTTTTGATTTTGTTCGACTCGTTAAAGTTTTATGTTTGAGATACTGTCCGAATATGAAAAAATAAATAAAGGTCTATATTTTCTTCTTGATGTTTTGTTGTCCGCGCTCTTACTTACGATTGATATAGGCGGTTTGACCACCACATACTCGAGCTATGACAATTAGGGTGTATGAGGTCACGAAAATTAATAAAAATCAACGGTACCATTTTTCTCTTTATTTTCCCACACCATATCTGAGCTTGACTTAAATATTTTTTAAAGAAATGATTCTGAATGTTCAGAAATATTTTATTCTCAAATTATTGCTGACTACGTTAGCAACAACAGTTGTTTTTGGATTTTTTTGGCACTTTCAGTCCATTTTTGTTCGATAAGTTGAAACTTTTTTAACATATGTAGATATTCCTAGCTCCATGGAAGCTAAAAAATTATTATAATGATCAGAAATCTAAAAACGATATTGTAACGAAAAATATTAAATTTGTTCACATACTCTATTGCAGAACATAAAGAAAGATTAACCTGGCAAAATGTGGTAAAGTGCCAATTTAGATTTGCATTAATATCAATGCGATTAATTTGACAGCTAAAGTTAATTGCATGGGCAGACACGACACATGGGCAGACACGACACATGGGCAGAAACAGGGGCAGATTTACCCCTAGGCCCGGGAGGCCCGCGCCTAGGGCGGCAAATTTCGAGGGCGGCAATTTTCCATTTTTTTTTGTGGCGGCAGTTTTTTTTCTGTCGTATATGTACATATATCTGAGTTGAATGAGCCTGAAGCCAACCGAATTCTCTAAAAACTCAATGCACGCGACAATTCACCTCTGATGGTTTTTTTCGGACAACAAAACGTTTGACTTAAAGTAAATATCGAAATGCAATCACGGTAAGGGACCAAAGAAACTCAAAAATACCTAAAAAGTACCTAGAAATAATCTGAAAATACCTAAAAAGACCTAAAAAAATTTAGGAAAAGCTTATCAGAGGTAAATATTTGCGTGCATTGATTTTTCAGAATTTTTTTTTTATATTATGGTGCAGAGTATGTCAACTACATATGAATCTTTTTATTTTTGACATGTTTTTTGAATTGTACTTCATTACTGAAATTAATTTCTATAAAAAAATTTCTATAAAATGAAATCTAGAACATAGGTCGAAAAATTACGGGTTCATCCTTAACTAATAACATATCGAACATTAATTTACAGTAGTCGAGTTCATAGTTGATCTCCAGTCAAGTGCGGAGGCAAACTTTGAACGGAATAGTAAACTTATAAAAATATGAGCGAAGACGTTGGAATTATATGCGATATAAAGGTGTATACGGTTTTGGACTGTTAAAAATGAGTATTTCCGAATTTTTTTTTAGGTACTTTTAGGTTCTTTACCGTGTGTATTTTAATAATTATTTGTGTGGCAAGGGCGCAATAAAAGGGAATTTTCACGAACGAACGGTGCCGGTTTTGCTCCGATATTCTTTTTTTCTGAGCTCGGGCGCAACGAAAAACAGCAAAGTATTCAAGGGAATCGAAAAAAATCGCGCAGGGTTACATATAATATAATTCACGAAAAGGGCGGCAAATATTTCTGAAGCCTAGGGCGGCAAATATTTCTGAAGCCTAGGGCGGCGAAATGGTAAAATTCACCCCTGGGCAGAAATTCAATGAAATGTCGAGCAACAGTTTGCAGTTTAAGTAGAATGTAATCCCTATTTCTTTAAATACAGAACATTAACTTCAATAGCTCCACGAAATGTCTATGAAAACGAAGTATTTACCGAAGCTATTGAAATAATTTTAATAAAACTGTAAATTGTCTTCATTCAAATAGTACTACGAACATTTATCTTTGATGTCCTAAGGGCAATCAGTGTCAATCGCCCGACTAAAGACGTTGTGTTTTCGACTTTGCTAATATCTAACGTTTCATTTGCATTTTAATAATGACGACTAGTACTAACGACTCACAAGCCGATAATCAACTTCTCAACAAAACTCGAATCGCATTCCGAAATATCAATTCAGCTTTTGTTTACCAGGCGTGAGAAAGACAAGGAAAAACTCCACAAAAACGAATTCGGAGCGCAGCGAAAGATCTCATCAATATTCCAATCACAGTCCTCTGTGCCGCATAACTTTGTTCAGTTAACACTCTCATGACGATTCGAATCTGCGCAGTCTTGTCGCAAGTCAAAAAACTTTGCGTTTTGAAAAAAGTCCCTATAAACGAACTTTTGTCAAAACGCAAAGTTTTTTGAGTGAAAAAAGTCGATTTTTTGTTTGAACTGCAATACTTGTGAATGATACAGAAAATAAACTGTTATCAAAGAGATAAATAACAAGCATTTACGCACGTGTTTTCGGAAACGTATGGAAATTTTGTCTCCAAAGGAGGCATCACAACAACACCGTCTGAACTTTCATAAGCGGCAAACAGAGTGTTAAGTAATCTCTATCCTGACAGCATCGTAGTGACAAAAAGTTCCGTGGCTGCCGCGCTTACGTTAACAGAGCCCTCGTCAAAGATGGCAAAAGAGCCCTTTCTGTCGCAGATGTTTCGGGTCAATTATTTGCTTATAAAACTTTTGCAAATTCAATTTATTTACACAGCCAAATATCAATTTTTCACTTGACGAACTGGATGCCAAATTCGCCGATTCATTTCGCTCTCGAGAATGACTAAAAAAATCATCAAAAAGGTGGTTGAAAAAACATTGGACAAATGGGAATATTATCTGAAGATAATTATGTATGCCGTCTGCAAAACTCTTTCTCACAAACCACAAAGCGTTATAATTGAAACTCGTCAAGACAAACCCTGATCTTTGAATGTTTACAAATTTGAAATTAATACCTTCTCGTAATTTTCGGTGCCGCATAGTCAAAACGGTAAGGATAAGGGATTTATTTCAATTTTGCAGATTTTTAATCGAAATTCAATTCGTGCTGTTTAAATCAAATAGAATCCAATTAATTTGCCAGCAGGAGTGACAACCGTACGAAAAAAACTCGAAAGTTTTAATAAAGTTTGCTGGCGCTAGAGAATCGCTAGATTATGTTGTTGATGTTCTTTGAAAAGCAATTCCTAGGCTTTCACTTTTCGTTTTTCGTTTTCCGTTGTCATGGTCAGGCATCAACTCTGTTTCGGATTGATTTTGATGCTCGATTTTTTTCTGGTTTCGGGATGTCGTTTCGATGGAAACTAATTAGAATTGAGGAAATGCAAAAGAACGTGTTTTTCTTTGCACTCTGGAAATAACAAGTTTATTCATTGAATCGTTTGAAAGATGTATTGTTCTTCTGTCTGACAGGTGGAAAACCAAGTCAAACCATATCGTATAAAGAACAAGAAAAGTTTTCTGCTCTTAAAATATTTTATACGCTCTTCTTTATTTCCGTGGTGCAGTTTGAAAATCGTATTGTAACGAATACGATGTTTATTCTTGAAGAAAAAAATGCTCTAGGTTATAGATTATCCTGACTTAACTTTGAAAACCAGGCAGCGTTTTCTCAAAGTTAAATCAGGTAAAAAAAAAAAATTTCGCGATTATCTTGGTTTCTATGGCTCCAATGATGTTAACATTTACTATATAAATTGTAGAGCATAAAATTTGAGACAAATTTTATTTGAAACATTTTTTCATGCACTCAACCGTTTTTGCGATAGAGGGCCGTTATATATATAGTTGTATTAATTTATTCTAAGTAAATTTTAAGTAGAAGTAAAACGAGTTATTTTATCTATATTCAGCAGCAGTACGTTTCTTACAATTTAAAATGAATTGCAGTGAAAATCTATAATGTTTGAATTCTTCGATAGCTGTTTTTATGATAAGAACATCTGCATCATCTCTCGCTTATTTTGCTGTGATATTTACACTCCAAAACTTTTCAATGAGAATACCAATAAGTTTCTTTTAATTATATCGATTTGACAAAAACGTATCTTGGCTGATTGGCACAATAATTGTTTCGTCGAAGTATGTAGGTAAGTATTTTAAATGGCTATATTGAAAATATGTAAAATGTTATTAAATACAACGTATTAACTGATAAATAATACAAATAATTCAAAATTCAATGCATTACTGTACGTATGGCTGAGCGCTACGCGTTCAGTGCCCTCTATCGCAAAAAAATGTTTCAAATAAAATTTGTCGCTAACCTTATGTTCTACAATTTGTATAATATATGTTAACATCATTGGAGCCATAGAAACCAAAATAATCGTAAAAAACTGTTTTTTTTTTACATTTGACCTTGAATAACTTGCGACGCAGACACGAGATTTCATGAGACTTTTGAGACAACTTTTAGAACGCCAAAATGAAGGTATTTACAAAAATTCAGCTTATTATCTCTCATTTCGAGGTTGATCGCTAATCTGACTGGACTAAAATCTACGCCACACCTGGCATACTGCCAGCACAAAAAAACGACCAACGACTAAAAGAGAGTGCAATCCACAGGTTTTCTTCAATTGCTTTTATTTGATATTATAAAATAATGATTCAAAAATTTATATGGCTGGATTCATTTTTTTTTCTTTAAATGTTCTATATAATACCTTTTTCCTAAAATTAATTTCGAAAATCGAATTTTGGCGTGATTTTTCCGAACAATTACTTTTTGACGCTCTCAAGATTTATGAGATTTTACAGATTTAAGAGTGACGCACAGTACAAATCCAAATTTTCAAAATTCAAAATCCAAAATATTTGAAAATCGGTGATTCTGATAAAAACGATAGGGCAAATTTACCGCAGACTGTATCTAATCTAATTCTGTGGCATTTGAAAACGTGTAATGTTTTCTTTAACCTTCGGCATACAACTTGAAAGTAATGTATATTGTTCTAATTAAAAAAAACACAAAACTATAATTTGTGCAGTACCTTTTCAGCATTGTCAATTGACAGACCAATATTCTACTGCCAGCTACTGTAAAATTCAACTTATTTGGTTGTGTTATGCATAATATTTAATGCATTTTGAAATTTATGGGGTAAAAATAACAACCACGTTGTATGGCAAAGGTTAAGAATTTTCTAAAAAAAAAACTACAAACTATTGTTTATCTGAACAAATTAATTCAATGCAACATTGCTAGTAAATCAAAATAGAGCAAAACTGAACTGATTGTTTCTTAGAAATAATTCAACACACATACCCCTTCAGATTTACTCTTTGAAAACTACGTCCACTCTGAGTAAGTTCCTCAAAAGTATAAACTAAATTGTACATGAAACATTTAAAGCACACGTTTATTCTTAGCATAAAGATATACATACATGTCAATATCAAAATCTTTTATTATTTCATTATCACAACTGTACATGATTAATAGCATGTATTATCAATTCTTCATGCTCAGTTTCACTATCTTAAAAAAAAAAGTTTAAAAAATGTTGTAAACAAATCAGCTTCCACATGATAACAATCATTTCACAACAGTGTTTCTGTAGGAAGCACACAACAGTTCTAGTTTATTCGACATAATTCACTCAAAACGACTGCCAATTGAAAATGTCAACACTACTCAAACATCACAAGTCGTAGGTATTAAATCTATCATGACAAAATTTCAATGCAAAGCTACATAAGTCATGTATTTTTAGATAATCTATTTTGACAAAAAAAAAACTGTTGATTATAGACTGAGTTCAAATAAATCTAATTAAACTTAGTACAAATACTTATTATCAAAATATATTCCATTCAATTCACATATGTTCAAGTCTGAAAGTGACGTCACAATGATAAACGTAAGTTAATATTAAAGTAGCCCGAAAATATCTATACATCATCATTTCTTATCTTATCAGCGAATGGAAGCAACCTAAAAATACCTAATGTGAATTTAAATCTATTTGCAGATTTCATACATACGGTCACATACTCGTCGGGTAATATGACTATTCGTTGGTTCGTTTTCTATGCATTGAATCGATTTTTTCCGAGTATTGTAAGCAGAATTGAAATAAGTGTAGTTAGAAAGCATGTCAGGATGGCCGAGCGGTCTAAGGCGCCAGACTCAAGACTAATATCTTACTTGCACGCCATGTTCAAGTATCATTCTGAGCGTTCTGGTCCTCTCTGAGGGCGTGGGTTCGAATCCCACTTCTGACAAAAATTTTTATTTTAAATAACTGTTTAATGTAGAAATATATAGATGCATATAGATGAGCAGCTCAATTTAGAAATCACAATTAAAATATTTGCAGATTCATCTCATCGCATAACATTGGCATTAATTTTTCGAGATAGTTGATCTGATTCATAAAGAAATATTTTCGATTCACTACTTCAACTGTTTTCATTTCTTATTTTTGATTCGAAGCCATTTTGATAGCATTTAAAGCACACACATTTTCAAACTGAAATACATTTCTTGATTATTATTATTTTATCAGACGTGGATTTTTCAAATTTTTCTGGCCGCTATCATATGCACTCGATTGTCTCAGTTTCTTTGAAATTCAATGAAACCATAAGTTTTTATGCACAAAAATAATTCAATATTTGAACTGAAAATGACGTTAAAGTGAAATTAATCTTATCAGCACGAAGTTTTTTTGATAATTTTTGGAAAATGCTGAAAATTCAATTCACTAGATAGTTGATATCATTAATATGTCAGGATGGCCGAGCGGTCTAAGGCGCCAGACTCAAGAGAAATCTTACTTGAAGCATTTTCACTGTGTTTCGAGTCCCTAAACTGATTAGGGTTATGAGCGTTCTGGTCCTCTCTGAGGGCGTGGGTTCGAATCCCACTTCTGACAATATATTTTTGGGTCTATTAAGTGACAAAATGCTACTATGTTATATTTTCCAATTTCAAACTGCTCTCTGCTACATGAAATTAAATACTTCGCTTAAGTGCTTTCTCATATTCAAATAAGTATGGTCCTCGGTAGTATAGTGGTAAGTATCCCCGCCTGTCACGCGGGAGACCGGGGTTCGATTCCCCGCCGGGGAGTACCTTTTTTTTGTGATCAATAGTATTTTTAGCTTGTGTGCATTCGAATCTTAAATTATTTAATAAAGAAAGTATTCGTATTGTAAGTGATAGAAAGAAACGGTGAAAGTATATTACTAGATGCAGTGACTAAAGAAATAGTTTATGATTATATTTCTTAAAAGATTCCATAAAAAATTATTCATAATATTGCTGAGCTCACCTCTTTGGAAGTAATAAAATAAATGCACTTTCACTTTGTCGGGTGCCTAATGTCGAATTTCCCTTCACCAACTGAAATTTAAATAAAGTCAAACTTTTCCTCCACTAAGATTCCCGATTGTAGTACGATGGATGAGTCTGAATCACGCAATTTCTGTAAATCGTTCCTGGCACGTTCCTCGTTCATATTTATCAACGCGAAATCTGTACAAGGTCCATGCACCTTTGCATCGCTGAATGATAATTGCCATGCCGTGCACAAAAGTGTGCAAGCGGCCACCATCCAAGCGTAATTATGTAGTATATAGTATAAGTTTCAGTCCGGAACTGAAATTTCAACAGATTCGCAAAATTTAAATTGAAAATGCAAATTACGTGAATTAAATACTTTGGGTATTCTTGAACTCGTAAATTTATTCCGAAAGCTGGGTAATCTTCTTGATACAACTAAGTACGTAAAGATTTGTATATTTATGACGCTTATTTAGTTTACTTGCGATTCTCCAAGGTTATTTGTAGCGGAAATTTGCAGCAGGTTAATTTCGGTAAATAGTGACTCTTACAATTCAATAAGAGAGCAATGGATTTTGAAAATAAAGATTATTTGTAAAAACACTTTTTCTGTTTGAATCAAGAGCATCTGTATACAAGGTAATAAATCAAAGATAATCGCGTAATTATGTAAACAAATTACGCGAGTAATTATAAATTATGTGGGTTAAGTCGATTATAAATTTTAATTCTTTCTGGATGACTCTCATTCCGGAAAGCAAGCAAAACATTCAATTGAGGACTTTTCGATTTTCCTGGGAAAACACTCATTTACATTAATTTCCATTCTACGAAAAACAATGCGAATCAATCGAAGAAAAATACGTAATTAACTCGAAAAAGATGAAGGACCATTATATTCGAATTACAACAAATAAGCCAATTGCTTGAAATTAAGATAAGAGACATCACACTCACAGCATTGTTGATCGTAATCCGATACAAGCAGCGTGGGCTCGTTGCGGATGTGTTTACGAACTGGATAAAAATACAACCCAAATAACTCAAAATGTACAAGCGACCGTCAACATAATTATGTAACGTTGGATTGGGTCATCATAACATTCATGGATTTCCATTTCAAACAGCTAGAGTTCATATTGTTTTAATTACGATATCGATTAATGTCACGGTCATTAGTAGATTAATTGCAGTGATGGCTTGATGGTATAATCCAGGGCTCTACATTGTTTTTGATGACCTTCCCTGAATTCGAGTTTCGCATGCGAAATACTAAATGGCAGATGCATTGTGCAATGCATTCGTGCAACTGAAGGAGCTTTCATTTAATTGTTTTGTTGAATTCTGTTGAATACTCCTGTAATGTTGATGATTTTGTAAAAGAGTAGTTGATTGAATTTTATTTCACCACTGCTGAGGATATTATTTAACCGAGCTTATCAGGATGCTGAGAATAAATATGGCACAAACTATGTAGTGCTGTAATTTCAAAAAAAAATTTACATTCATAAAACCGAAGAATATGCCAGACTTTTAATAACAAGGATCCATGCAATGAGGTAATCAGGTTGTTATTGGCTATAACGACAGAATATTCCTCAACCACTACCAATGTCCTCAATTTTTTTGCTTGATCCATTTAAATTTACGGTTTCATTGTGCACGTAATTTTATTACGATTTTCACGCAAAATAGATTTTATTTATTTAATTGGCGTAATAAAGAAAATTTTATAAGGGTCAATTCATAAACAAGTGGCTTGGCTACTTGAAAAAAAAAGAATAAAATAGAACTATCGATTTGACAAGAGATGTTTATAAAAGCAAGGATGAATGAACAAAATAAAATGGCTGAGATTGAAAACGAACTGAAAACGAGTCTCGACAGCTTGGAGGCCCGGTTGGTCCATGTCGGAAAAACGAAAGCCGAATCGGAGTTTGTTGTCAACCGTAACACCAAGGTCCTTAATACAGTTAGTAGCAGAATGTTTATTGATACCAAAGAATAATCAAACATGGTTGGTGTAGTCTTATGGGAAAATAATACCGAATTGCATTTTTTTCAGGTTGAGAGTTACCTTGTTCTCCTGGCCCCAGTTTACAAGAACAGAAAAATTATATTGAATCAGGGTGCAATCTTCAAGTGATCTTATTTTCATAAATAATTTACGATCGTCGGCAAAGAGGAGATTCACAAGAGAGATGAGGTCTAAGATCGTTGACATAGAACAGGAAGAGCAAAGGATCTAGTATAGAGCCACGGGATACTCCAGTTTTGGGCTTGAAGGGAGTTGGTAATCAGGATTTGTAGCGTACATAACAAGAACGGCCGAACAGACAGGACTCAAGCCATTTGATGACGAACAGTTAAAAACCAAGGCAACTTAGTTTGTAATGAAGCAGGTAAAATCTTTCGTGAAGTTCGTGTAAATTGCATGAACCTCATGTTGGGTTTCGACTACTTTGACTAAAAAATTTGTAAAGTGTACTAGATTTGTTGCAATAGAGTGACCAGGCAAAAAGCAATAACGCTCTTTTACTATAAGGTGACTTTAATGAAAGTATCTCGCAAGATCTTTAGAAAATGACGGAAGAAGCGAAATAGGGCAAACAATTTCTGCTAATTACGCCCCATTTGTTTTTGACATAGGTGGAAATAGAATTTCTTTCCAAATTGAAATAAAAACACTTTCAGAAAAGCTTATGTTAATGGAACAAAAAGCTGCTTGATACTTTTGAAATATGGATAGTAGTTCATCCAATCCTGAGCTAGAAGACGATTCTAGTGTTTTTATTATAGACTCAACCAAAACGGGAGTGATAAAAGGAATAAAAAGATGAGGATGTGATATTCTATCACGGTGTTCCAAAGCGAAAACAAAGTGAAGTAATATCTGATTTAAAACTAGCAAAAAGCTAGCTTCTCCAGCTAGAGTTCCTCGAGTTTTATCAATAATAAGCCACTCATTTGCAGCAGTGAGCTAAAATTTAGATGGGATCAAAGCCACATTTTCACAATATTACTAAAATATATCGTTTTAAAAATAATAATTAATAATATTTTTCGAATACTCTTATTCGTTATTACAATAAGTTTCCCAGTTTCTTTATTTGGGATTAATTTAGAAGGAATCAATACTGCTTCTTTTAACTAATTTGTCTATGCTAATTTCAGATTTTGCCTTAGAGCGAACTTTCACCTCTAAAAAAACCCATAAGCAATTGTGTGAAGCTAATTGATTAAAGCTTCTAGAGAGCCAATTATCCATGTTTAAAAAATGCAAAAAATTTATCTCTTCAATTTCGCTTCATTTGCAAGTGCTCAGTGCTTCCATAACTTCCTTTAAAAAATACTTTGCTGACATTTATCATACATTTTCCTTATCATTTTGGTTTGAAAGAACTAGCATTTGCATTCAGTTCAATCATCCTTCCAAAAGAAGATTGCTGGCTTGAAAGACTCAATATTTCGCCGGTGAGCTAAACAATGAAATGCAAATGTTAAATGCAAGTGTTTGTCTAACGACTTAAAATCTCAATTGGCAGGAAGCCAATGGTCCAGTTGTGTGAATTTTTGGGTGTTGTTTTGAGTATTCTTGTTCTTTCAACCACTAATGAAGACACAGAGAATCTCATGAAGATTTCCGGCACTATAGAATACCACCATATTAAGAAACATTTTGAAGATTGATTATCAAAGAAATAAATTATTGTGTTACATGAGATGAGCTATAATCATTTATTTATCTACGAGCTATAATTTTTATAAATCTTATGAAAAAAAAATTCATTAAAAAACAAGTAAGTGTGCGATAGACACAAACTACCAACTTAAAATTATCCTGCAAAGTGTCATTGACTTGGAAAACGAGAGCGAAACATACATATATAGGGTTATCCATTTTATGCTTAGAACAGTAAACTTGAAAAAACACAAAATATTCAGAAAGTGATGTAACTTTTATTTCATTCTAAAGACGGATCTTTGCCAATGTGAAATACAATATCGTTCAAATGTTCTCCACGGGATTTCTTATGGGACCCATTCCTTTGGAGATAATTTTCAATGATCTTCCGGCACATTTCGGGCAATATCTCGGTCATGACTTCACGAATCTTGGCTTTCAGTTCGTCCAGAGTTTAGGGATTGATCGCATAGACACGATCTTTCGCGTACCCTTACAAATATTAAATCTAGAGGTGCTAAATTGCAGGATCTTGGAGGCCAATTTACATCAGCCAATCGCGAAACTGCAGGTTCTGGAAATTTATCTTGCAAAAGAGCTCGAATTGCCTGTGTTATGTGATTTCTTGCCCCAACCTGCTGAGACCATATATCTTTAAGATCATAATCTTCGATTTCCGTCCAAAAATAATCGGTTAAAGTGCGGCCATAGCGCTCAGAATTGGCGATGATGGCTCATCCTTGATTATTTTCAAAAAAATACGGCCCATTCACGCCACCAGACCATAATGCGCACCACACAGCGACTTTTTCCGGAGATAATGGATTTTGTGAGCCTCATAGTTTAGGGTTTTGCTTATTAGCGTATCCACAAAGCGAGAAATGGGCCTCATCACTGAACAAACCGTTTTCCGAAAAATCAGGAAAATCGCCCTTAACGTGTTGTTCGACTGTTAAACTATCCATATTCTAAAATGGTACACCTTCGACTAAATAAATAACAGCATGGTTGACAGTTATACGAATATCTTTGCTTTCATGTGCTTTGTATTAAGTATAAACATCTAACCGCAAGAGCCAAAATACCATCGTTGCTACTTATCTTGTTTTTTCTTTTCTTTCTTGTTTTTTTCTGCGGCACTTTTCTTTTGTTCCTTTTGTGCAACTTGAGTTTTTTTAATAAAATCATTCAATGAAATAAGATTTGAGCATAGTAGGTATGTAGATTTAAGTATCCCAAAATAATACAAATGTTTCCTTAAAAGTTATTTTTCTAAAGAACTTTTATTAAATATTTTAATGTGAAGACCAATTTTTCCTATAGAAGCTAAATATATTTCAATTTCTTAACAGATATCGATATTTGGAGGGAAATCCGCCCTCTTTTTCAGTGTTGTCAATTTTTTGGATGTTTTAAATGGCTTAAATGTTAAATGATTTATTTAATTGTATGTATAAAAATAATCACACTTCTAATGATAATTATGTTAACTATACTATTTTGTAATTTTATCGTTATCTTTATTATGTGAATTGGGAATGCTTATACTTCAATTAATAGTTTTATTATTATTGGTCATTAGTTCAAAAATTGAACCTTTTGCATATTTTTCGGTGATTGAAACGCGCTTGAAAGTATTTTTGAACATGCAGCAATGTTATTATGTTAATATTGAATCATGCCACATACTCAAGTATATTATTATGGAGGAACATTTCCTAAAAATTTGATGGAATTACTTCGATATTATCACAAATGTTAATGTACTCCCAATTTCAGTAAAGATATTTTCTTACTTGCATTAAGTCCAAAATAAAAATTATCTCAATGTAACGTCATCACACCGAAGTCAGTGAGATTTTTTTCTATTCGGTCCTGAAACTCATGTCAATTTACTTTTTTTTATTTGGCGTCAACAACTTCAAATACACACTCCACTCACCACTACAAAATTAACACAAATCAATTTTTCAACCAAATACCTTAATTAACAAAATCCCAACATTAATAAGGTTCTAACACCCGCCTTTTCGACAGCAAAAGATAAATCTCATTTCATAAAAAAATATTTTTCATAGCCCTTCAATACAAAAATATCCTTGCTATCGTCCGTAGTCCCATCAAAACCAGATTATGAAAGCATACTCTTACATAAATACATAGTTCACAACCTTCTGTCACTTAACTGTGTAACAGCATTCTGTTCGGATCGCACCTTGAGTATCTTAATTAAACTAAGAAACCTTACGAAATTAGAGTCCTGCAGTATATTTTTCAATGTCCACGCGCCTCGTGCCGTTGAATTTCTATAACACAGAAAAAGGACAACGTAGGCACAAAAATACCTAATAAGAAAACACGTTGGTCTTCGTGTAACATTCTAATGAATTGTTAAAAACTTCTTTGTGCAATTTCGCCCTAAGCCAGAGGTAAACATTTTGAATATTTTTCGAATATTTTCCGTTCATACAATAGACGGAACTGGTTGAATGGGTAAAGTTAAGAGAGCTTCAGGAAATATTTTCATTAAAGTATTTTTTTAGTGGATTTATCTGTTGTGTGGAATGCGTAGACATGTTGTGTTGTTGTGAAAATAATTTGTGAATTTTGATATAAACATAATTAAATTAAATGAATTTAATTATGTTAAAATCTAGAAGAAGAAGAATAAAAAGTGGCCTTTTAGTTCTGTTAATATGCTTAGCGATTGAAAAAATATACGCAATGCAATCATGTCGGGACTTTAAAGTTTAAGTTACATGCTCTTGCATTTCAGTGCAGGGTACTGATTGTTGAAAAAATATGTTTCTTCTGATTTGTTACAGTTGAATTACTCGAAAGGACACATCCCCAGATTATCTACTATTTAACATTATCAAGTCAAATTCATAAAATTTATGGGTGCCAAAAAGCTGAAGATAACAAGAAAGTATCTCATATTAAAAAAGAAATAGAATAGGAATTAAAGTTGATTACTGTAATCTCTATAAATGAACCTTGAAACTCCCTCCAAGATTTCATCGAATGAAAACGCAAATTCACAAAAATTTCATTTTCAGGTTTCAGAGCTCACACAGAACGGGTATCGTGTTGAAAACACTTGGGTAAGTAGTATTTTGAAATTTATCTTAAGAATAATTAATCAGCAGGGAAGCAAATAAAATTCCCACTTGAGTATTAAATCAGTTTAATAATTTCTGTTTTCAAACTTCAGTAGAATATTTCAGGACCAGCATCTAATTTATTTAAGGAAAAACTTAGTCGATTGGCAATAATATGTTCATTCCAAAACCAAAGAAAATTTTTTCAGATTGGAATCAATTACAGGCCATGTTCCCATTTTTGATACATTTATATCATTTTGATATATTTTTACTTGATACTTATATTTTTGATACACTGAGACATTGATCCATGATGCAGTAAATAAATTCATTTTTTTAAAAACTTGGAACTTGGTCAACCAAATCTGCTCACTTTGGCATTAATAACAGCCAACTTCAGTGTGCTTTACACTTTGAAAAATAGAAGAGACCTAATATGGGATAAATGTTCGACATTTTTGAATATTCAAACTGTTGAAATAATATCGAGAAAATGAATGTTTTGAGCCATTTTGGGATAAGCCGAGATTGGCTAAAAGCAGTTTCGCTAAATTAATTCCATCTGCGGCCATTTAATAGCAGTATCTCATATTTTAACTGCTAAATAATAATTTATATTAATTTTTTAGAACTTTAATACAGTAAGTTTGCTAAAAATAAACTGCAACGCGTATTAGCTTCGCAAAAATTTTGTTTGGAAAAAAACCCACTCTCTTTTCCGATCATTTTATTTTGTGCGGCGACTATATAAAGGATAATATTGAACTAAAAACTAAGAGCTCAATAGAATTATGATTTTTTTTATATCTATTAGGTTCCATGTTAATGAAAATGTAAAGCAACTTCAAACTATGTTTTTAATTATTTATTATTTCGATATATCGATCCAAATTTTTAACAATATTGGTAGACTTTTTTTGCTGGAACAGGACACGGTAAAAAATGTGGGTGTGCGAGCACTCGTTCAGGTCTTGAGGTTGAAGATCATACCCTGCCTTGGGTCATAGACAGATCAATTCAAAGCTTGGTGTGCGGTTCAAATCCTAAAATGGACAGCCAAGTCTGTTATAAACTGCTATTAATCTTGGCTCCTTTACTTGTGATGAAAGTAGGCTATAAAACCTTTCGTTTCGCAGGTAAAAACATTATTTCATATATTTTAGTTTCGATCATAAATGACAGACTCACCAGAACTAATGAAATTATTATTAGAAATTTCAGGACCTCTTGGTTCATCAGAAAATGTTGATATATTTTTCTCATATGCAGAATCTACGGCCCTCTGAGGCACAATATTTCAAAATCAATATTTGAAAGCTTTTTCTCATCGCTGGTAACCAAATTCATCGTAGCTGGCAACTTCAACGCAAAATACACGTTTTGGGGGTTTCGACTCATTATAGTGCGGGGAAATTTAACATGGTGCTTCGAAAAAATTAAGGGAAAGCTGAATTTTGGTGTGCACTTCGGTATTAGCATGCTGAACAAAATGTCAAAAGTCCCCATCGACCTGAGTGCTGCGATACTTTTTATACAGGGTCAAAGGTCACCAAAAGTGACCTTTCCTAAATATCTCAGTAACGGTCACGTCTCCAGAAAAACAATGTATGACGAATTTGTAGCTTAAAAAATTTCCAACATAAAAGATTTTAAAATTTTTTCTTATAACCATAACTGTTTTTGAGATATATTGATCTCAACATTTGCTACTAACAGCATCCTCTTTCTCAACGGCATGTTGATATCATCCGATTTTCATTACGACTTGGAATGTTTGTGGGTTGGTTTTTCTATGTTTAAGTGGCGCATAAAAAAAGCACGTAAACAAACTTATCTACCAGACTCCAGGGTAAGTGGCAAAGTGTGCTCCGAAAAGTTACCCCCAACTTTAAAAATATCCGTTATGAAAATATTGAATAAAAGGGGTCCCAAGTGACAGTCTTGTAGTACACCAAATGCAACTTAATTTTTTTGGATAAGATGACCTGAATTTTATCGTAATAACCGATTTAATAAGAGATCCTAAATACCATATTTAGGTAATTTAATTTGAACGATCAAAGGCTTTTCTAAAGTCTGTGTAGGTGTTATCCATTTTCCATGAACGTCTGAGATGATAATCACGAGGCTCGTAGTGATGGACGTGCCTTTTCTAAAACCATGTTGTTTGTTCATAAGAAATTCTATTAGAGCTATGAGCTTATCACATAATTTTTTTATACATATGTTATATGATAGCATTGCGAGATTTTGTATTTTCAATTGACCGTCTATCAAAACATTTAGAAAACTGATTAGCATGAGAAGGTTTCCAAAAGGAGGAGAAAACAACGTAAACAAGTTATTTATTTAAAATTATATGCACGGGCGCTTCCTAGTTCCAAGAAAGTTATCTTGTTTTTACGCGGGTTGGTCAGTTAGTTTGCGGAATTGCGAGTAAGAAGTGCAAATAAGTTGACTTTCTACCTTTTTTTTCTCTGATGAATTTCTTTTCAACAGGGTCGCTTCTGAGTCCCAAGAGGCGGTCGCCATGACTTTTCAACAGACTGTGATACTTTGAACTTTTTGGGTGGTGATGGGTATTTTTTTATGAATCCAATTCACGTTTCCAGTCACAATTCTGTGCAATACTCCATATTTGTTTTCAATGCAGAGGACCGAAAAAGCGCGACAGCACTCCCCGAGTTGTTATTTTTGAGGCTGCGTGAGCATTCTCGACTAATGCGCAGTTTATAACCTACGTACCTCAGAAATGCATTCTGGATTTTGTCCAGAGTCTCCGAATGGGCTTCGTAATAAGGATTCCAAATGACACAGGCATGATCGAGTTTACTTCTAATTAACGAGGTATATAACATTTTCAGTGCGCTTATGTTAAAAAATTCCCTTGTACTTCTATTTATTACAAAACCAAGCATTCTCCGCGATTCATCTGCGAGATTTCTAAAGTGGGCTACAAAATTCAAAGATGGTTCAAAAGTGATGCCCAAATCTTTTACGGAATCAATGACTTTTATGGGATTTATTGCCTAGCATGTATACATGATTAAAATTGTACGTTGTCCTATTGAAAACCATTAGCTGACATTTAAAAGCGTTTAAGTCGAGACAATTATTAACACAATAATTAAATAAATTATTCAAGCTGGATTGTAATATCGAAATATCTTTCATTGACGTGGTAGAATGAAAGATTTTACAATCGTCAGCGAATAAGAGGTACTGAACACCATTAAATATACTTATGTCGTTTATGAGTATAAGAAAAAGCAGCGGACCCAAATGTGACCCTTGAGCAGCGGACCCAAATGTGACCCCTAAACCGGATGTGGGGGTAAATGGTAAGGAAAAGTGACCATCAAAATTTACTATCAGACATCTATGACGAATGTAATCGGAAAGCCATTCGAATAGTTTCCCATCGATACCGATTAGTTTGAGTTTCTTTTCCAATATACTGAAGTTGATCTGGTCAAATACCTTGCTGAAATCCGTGTACATAATACGAGCCTGTTGTGACGATGCAAAGGACTTCTTTAGTCTAGCATCTTCCAATATCACTTCAAATGCCACTTGTAAATCATGGTTTTATCTGGATAAGAGTTCCCCATCTCTTCTATTATGGTTTGAGCCGACTTTTTTGTTTGGTCAGAAGCTTAATAAAAGCGCGGTGTTAGATTTCCTTCATATTTTACCCTTTCTTCCAGATTGAGGTGCTTAGTTGACGAAAGTTCAAGAACCTATGGCTCGATTGAAATAACGCTTGCTATTTATACTTATAACCAGTTTATGAACTCACTATGTTTCATTAACATACCCTTATTAATGACCTCCCTACGCATTCAGCGAACTTAATAAATCATAAACTCATATAAAAACTGCCGCCAGGTCAAAAACGGAGCTCAAGAGAATTTTCATATTCATCTATAAAGAACCGCCAAAACAGAAAACGCTTAGATATTGGAAATAATATCGATAGAGTAACATAACATCCATTAAATTTCTTATAAACAAATCAATTGATTAAACTAATATGCATGGATAGCGAATGTAATTATTTGTACAGAATATTCTTATAAATTATATATGATGCTCGCTACAAAAATTTTCGTAGAAAAGAAAAACATTTGTTCAAATTAAATCAAATTCAATATGGCTACTTATCGACCCGAAACATCACATTGTAAAATGTTTCATACTTGCCGACACTTTATATAGGTCATAAATTAGGTTACGGTTCGATATTGCTCCTTCATAGTTCAAACACAAACAAGGGCACGCGCCGGCACTAGAACGAAGGATGCTTCAATTCTGACGAGCTTTTTGTTTGCATATATGACATTCACTGAATGGGCGTGATCCACTGTGGAAATATTGCTTTGCATGAATTTCTGTTTTATAGCTGGATGCGTTTATTTTCCAACACATATTTACATAAACCAGCCTATCAGTC
Organism: Nemotelus nigrinus; assembly: GCA_947369275.1. NCBI lineage: Eukaryota > Metazoa > Arthropoda > Insecta > Diptera > Stratiomyidae > Nemotelus > Nemotelus nigrinus. The sequence continues at coordinate 9,252,137 of OX376374.1, forward strand.
GTGAAATTTAAAAATCAGGATCAAAAGTTGAATGAATATAACTCAAAATGGAATTCTATTTCCAAATACATACATATAAAACGTAGTATTTGTTCCTTCAAGCTACTTTCACGAATCATCCGTTTTGCACTTCTCTACCGAACAAAAACCAAATTCAATAGAGCTCCATGCTTGGCGCTTGACAAATGTTGTCCCCATTAAAAATCCAATTTTCAAGTTCCTCTGAGTGTGCACATCCAAACTTCCCGATAAAATTAAATATTTATTTAGGTTTTACTATGTTTCTCAAATAATCGTAAATGACAAGAGCACTAATTTCAAGTACAGGGACTTGCACACATACATCATGAAATTTCGTTTACGACCCAAACCCATTATCGTCCGTTCCACCATAAAAGATTTACAGACATGTAATTTTGAAATCGCAAGCAGCGTGTGCTAAGCAAAAGTTGAAACGAATTATACTCGAATTAACCATAATTTGAATAAAATTAAATTCTGCACATGTATAAGTTATTGCCATAGTAATAATATACGGTAGCTTTGCTGAGTTTGTTTGCAGAGAGTTGAAAGGAATGTTCAATTAGAGGGACACTAAAAGTAAAAATATAAGGACATAAATCAAAGCACGGACAAGGATTCTTGTGAATACGTATAAAATGATTGAATAGCCAACCACTCTGAGGACTTATACCCGAATATATTAAGCAGAAATATTTCTTAAAAAGGTGAAAATCCTCGTTTCGGAATTTGATGACTGGGTTTAGTCTCGTTTCAAAATAAAGGATCTTCTACGGTGATTTTGATGCAGTAAGTGGCTTAGCAAACTATAAAAGACATTAAAAAAGGTCAGCTCGACGTTGTCATTGATCCGTCTGAGAACATTAACTACATTCACGGGCCATAGCGGTCGATAGGGATATGCTGACCCATTGGATAAATAACGGCGAATTATAATTTGATGAGAAAGTAAAATAATATTTACATTCTGCATATGAATGAAACACATTTGAATTTCGAAGGTTTCATGATGATATGAATTATTTCTTAGCTACAGGTATTTGAGCATATATATTTCGTGAATAAATTTGCTTTCATGCAATTTTTCAAAGAACTCATTTATTCTATTTGCATATACCATTTTTTATCCAAAGCTTTAAACCAATTTTATACATATCCTGGAGCTATAAGCATAATATGAATTATATCAACCTCTCATATCTTTTTATCTGGTGTAGTAACCCAATTCCATCGGAAGTACAGCCACCATGAAAATGATTTCGTTAGCTTTATTCAACTTCAAAGCAAGTTATGACGTGAATTGGCACAATATCTACCCGAAATTGAATAATGATTAATCGAAATTTTCCCGTAATCATATCCCGGCTAAAGCTATAATCAGGACACATGCTAATTTTCATTTAACCTTCAATATTCAGAACTAATAATGCATTTATGCGATAAATGTAATATAATGCCAATCAGAAAATACGGTTTACCGAATTCAGTACTGCATTTGATTTGCTGCAATACGGCCCAATGTGTGTGTTTCCGGACCGGAAAGAATATTATAATTAATAAATTCATTAAACCGTTAATAATCTGATATGATTATATGCTCTTTCGAAAACATCGCTCGTACATTTTCCAAAAAGGCCTATTAATACTGCACAAATTAGATTATAATAAGCTTAAAGCAATGCAGGGAAAATTTTATGTGCATAAGTGTTAGTTTCCTAGTATTAAGTAAAATTATTGATAAAGAAAGAATTTTTAAAAAAATCTTAGTTAAATTTTTAATTTACATCACAAAAATCGTGTTCAACTACAAGGGCAGTAAACTAATTAAAATTTGCAATGAAAAATCATTTTTGGTAGGCCAAATTTGCAATAGCCTTCACTCAGCTCCCTCTGCAGATTCCCTTTTTTGACTTCAAACGTCTCAAAAAGTTTTGCATGGAGTCGCAATTTGAGTTTTGGAAATAGGAACTGGGCCATATCTAGCGAATATGGTGCATATGGGATGATATTGAAGTTGTTTTTGGCCAAATACTCGCGTACAAGATGTGATGTGTAAGCCGTCACCATCTCCTCAGATACAATTCTTCATACTCTTTTTGAAGAAAATTCAGCAATTTCGGCACTAGCCACACTGCAATACGTCGCATGCTCAAGTATCTTGCAAAATTGGCTGGATTGTTGCTTAATAAATCGAGCACGGAATGTAAAACTCTAAGGTTTTCTCTCCAAAAAACTACCGGGGTACCGCAAGGCAGCCACTTAAGGCTGATCCTGTTTAATATTTTTATTTCGGATCTATCGGAGATATTATCAGACATACCATATATTTTTTATGCGGACGATCTCAACATGTACCACACTATTCAATCGGAATCTGATTCAAAATTCCTTCAGCTAAAGCTCTTAAATAAACACTCGAAATAAACTTCTTCTTAACATTGACAAGTGCCATGTCATAAGCTTTTCCTGTAAGACCACTACAGTAAATTTTGATTACCGCCTGAGTAATCAGCTGCTGAAGAATGTAGATAGTGTTATGGATCTCGGTGTCGTTCTCGATAAGAAGCTTCGTTTCAATCTTCAATACAGCCAACCCCTTCTAGAAGTACGGGCCGTCATGCTACGTAATCGTTGTCGCTATGACGTAATGGTTACTAGTCATTTTGATATTTTCACCAGGCAGTGCCGATATACACGGAGATTTCACTTGCGGATTTTTAGCTAAAATATAAATAAACCGTTAGTTTTTTGTGCGTGGATGCGTTGATATAATAATACTTAGTCATAACTTGCATTTTAGAAAGGTTTTCCCTCACACCGGGGTGTAGCACAACCTATAAACAAAACTTCACATACACAATATGTACACAAAACTTCCACAAATATGCTCGATTTGCTGTAGTTGGCGATGATCAGGAAATAGCCGCATTAATGTCAACTGGCTTATTCATACTCAGAAACCAGTTAAAAATATGCAGCGAATTCTCAATCAATTGTATCGACAGTAAATCGACACGAAACATCACATAACTTAACAGCAATTGATACACATTTCGTAGCGAATTTTTCACATTACATTATTTTAGCGGTTCACTGGTACTGTTCCGCAAATTTCACTTTATTTTCTTTTCACTCAGTTTAACACAACCCGTACAATTTACGTTTTCCCGCGGACGTCTCATAAGACTGCGTGTGTTTTTCGCGACACTTTGACCACTTACTGTGACTTCATCATTGTGCATTACGGCCCGTAATTCTAGATGGCATTGATACGACAAACAGCTGGAATTTATTAAGAGGAGTGCAAAAGAATTCAAGAGCATATGGATCCCAAAAGCTCTGTACTTATCTTTTTCGATAGACTGAATAGACTGGAATGTATCCAAAAGAAGTTTGTTCTTTTTTCCCTGAGAGATCTATATCGTCCACGTGATTTTGAAAGGCTTTTATCGTATAGTTGCAGAGTAAATCTTTTAAATTTGACAACTTTTTCTTCAAGGAGAACCTTATTATGTTCATGTTTCATTTTTCATGCCATTAGGGGCTTAATTAACGTTTGAATATATTTGCAATAACATAACGGTCAATAATTCTGTAAGACGGACTAGGCACACACGCCTACGATGTTCAAGTAGATATAACCTCCCGCCACCTCGAGGAAATAGAAACGTTTACGTGATATGTTTTCTGGACCTTCAAACACCTGTTCCAAACTTGCTAGATGCTGGATTATATAAGTGAGCATTTCATTTGCTCTCAGACATCAATAAAGTAAAATACCTTGAAGAATACCGGCTGTTAGGCGGCCACTATAAGCTCATCGTGAGCAAGAATGCTTCCAAACATAGGTGGTTCTAAGCATACTCGTATTTACCGATTACTCTTATCCCATGCCGAGAGTTCTATCTTGCTATATGTGATTCCAATGCGAGCACCAGTAATAAACTTTGAAGGACACCTCCAGCAGCTCCAAGCGCCAAATTGGCTCCATGCTTTTAGAATACATATATTGTGCCTGTTAAGACTGCAGCTCAAAGAGAGTCCAAAGTCTAACACTGTACTAAAATTGACTACCCAGGCCACCCAGACCATGAAAGAGAAAGTCTTCACGAAATTGAAAGCAAATTTTCTCGAAAAACAACAAAACACATAATGTGAATATAAAAAAAATTCTGGTTTTTTATTTTAAACCGCATTAAAATTGGCAAAATACACAAAGCAGAACTAGAGTTACCGTGCTTTTAAATTCCCGAACTTTAACATTAAAAAGGATATATGAAAGAAATTATTGAAAACTAATGCTCTGGAAAATAGGTAGAAGTATATATTTTTTTTATAGAAGTATAGCCGAAATATTTTCAGATGCCAGCTGCACTATTATCGAATCGCTCCAGGTTACAAGTAATACGAATGTCTCGTATATTTACGTTTAAGATTTTCATTTATGAAATAAAAGTTTTTTTTAACTCTCCAAAGTGTTCATGATGATTTCAAGGTCAATTATCGCTTAAGAAACTAGATATCTTTAAATTTTTTTTACAGATATTGATATTTTGAGGGTAATCTGCTCAATAGGCACTAAAGGAGACGAAATATCAGTATCTGTCAAAACACTGAAATATATCTAGTTACTTAAGCGATAATTGGTCTTTTAAATCACCATGAAAACTTTGTAAATTAAAGAATACTTTCACCTAGTACCTCACTACCAGATTAAAAAACTGGTCATAATTCTTGGTGAAAGCATATTTCATCTTTATAGGCTAGTATAACGAATGCCTGCAAGCAAAACTATAGAGAAGAGTCTCGATAATGCATATTGGAGGATTAATCATGGAATGGGGCTGAATTTGAGGCTGGCAACCTTCTTTTGATTGAAAACACTATGAGCAAGGGAATAATATTTTTTGTTTCAATTGACTGTTGATGGCGCATAAAAGATATCGGTGGCTGTTCGAGAGTAGCTACTGTTCAATTTTCTAAAAGGAAGAGAAATCCGGCCACGAAAAGTTGATCCCAATCAAACTGAAAAGTTTTCGAACCTCCTAGTTAGAAATATTGGATCTTATAGCCCGTCCAGACTACGGATACTTAAGTATCCGCATACATAAGTATCGTCCACACTTTTCATTGATTTTCATGGCAAGGGTAAAATGTATCTGCAGATGTCGCTGCAGTGAGGACAATACTTATGTATCCGGATACATAAGTATCCGTAGTCTGGACGGGCTATTATACAGACTTTAACAATGGTAGCGTCATCTGCAAGAAGCCAAGGTTTCATAGGACCTATAATTCTATAAAGACGATGAACAATAAAAGTGTTGAAAAGAAGTTGGTTCGAAGATAGCAAACACTTCCTGTAATTACCCAACTAAGTCCATGCCAAAAAGTATGGTATCTAACCAATAAAAGAAGAGATATGCCGCAAATTATCAGGCTCAATTTTTTAGTTAGGGTTTACATTTGAGATGAAGAGAAGATTTCGCTCACTGAAATCAATAATAATTTCATCAATTTAAGCAAAATTCAAAATTCCAACAAATTTATCGGTGTAATTATCTCTTGCACACCAGGCAGCACTTCTGAGCTACTTTCAAATCAAGCCACTGTATATAAGCTTTGATTGAAAATTTCATTATTAAATGAATTAGTGAATTTTCTCGCAATAACACCAAAAATGTCTTTCTATAGAACTGTTTTAGTGGTGTAATGCAAATAAAATACTCTAGGAGGATATTTTCAAAGCCTATTTGCCTACTCTATTTCGAAGCCTTGTACACGCTTATGATGACAAGTATACATTTCAGTGGAAGACTATATGAAAAATATTTTGTCAAAGATGTACTCTGTACTCTTCAATAAGCCAATTGCCATAAACCTTTAATTGGATATCGATTTCCTGACCTATATATTGTGTAAAATTCGTTTTCTTGGCATTTCATAGCGTCTCATTGAAAACATTGTCACGTAGACATGTACGATGTACAATCACAGCTCTCCATCAAATTGATCAAAACTTTCATTCCGCAGTATTTTCCTTGTTTTTTTTAGAAAAAAAAACCAAATAGCTTTCCGATGTTCAAACAGAAGAACGCAAAATACTCTTTGTTCTTCAATAATGAACTTTCAAAACTTCCTCACCCGAAACTTTCTCGTTGTACAAACTTTTCAGACATTTCACTTGAACAACATCAATTGCGCGTGATAACAATCGAAAATTGTATCCTGGAGTTAGAAACGTTCAACACAAGTTTCCATATTTCGAATCCAGGCCACGTTTTGTGGTTCTAAGGACGATATGGTAGTTTTCGTTTATTTTTTTTATTTTTTCTAGTAGGAAGTAAGCGAAACGGGACGACAAAAAGCAGAAATTTGCAAAATTTTTCGGTTAGAATTTATTCGTTCATTTAAAGGCTGATATGTTAGGTAGGATGGGTGGTGAGTTGTTGCTGATGCTTCGTAAATAGAATGACAGATAAGAGTTGGTTCAACCACCGAGTTATGTTGACTTCTGAAGCTTTAGATTTTGTGCGTACTGTGGCCACATAGATTTAGGAATTCAAATGCTTGAGATGGCAGGCAGTGCAAATAAATTCGTTTCTTGCCTAAATCCAAATAGATTTATAGTGAAATGTTGTTTCATTGGTTGTGAATCGGCCGATAGTACTCGTAAGTATCAAGAAGAGTGAAATCAAAATCTTCTGTGAACTACATTTCCCTTGCATTCAACCAAGTAGGCGGCAAAAGCAAATATCGTCCAATTTCCAAACATCAATTTGTCTTGTTCACGAAGCATTTCATCGTACGCTTTCCTGCTCGGAGAATCATGAGAAAATTACTTTCAGCTCCACAGGACATCTAATGAGCAAATCCAATGCTAGATCGATATCCGAAACATGTTGAATCAATATTTCCTATCCATTAAGATTCAGTAACACCAAACAAGTACAACGAATTGAAACCACAAGAGCTTCGATGTGGATAAATTGAAGGAATCTCAAACAATGTCCCGATTTGCTCTAAAAGACATTTTCAAGTTGTTATTCGCATGGAAACGCCAAACGAGGCACTGTAGCGGTCCTATATTTCCACAAAAGTGCTTTTTGTCTTGATAACGATTGCCGAGCGGCAAATTGCACTATATACCACTTAGGAGAGAATCATCGTTTCTTGTGAAAGCGGTCTTGTTTCGGCAATTTCATTTTTTGCTCTGGGATCATGTTCTTTTTCGTCAGCTTGCGATGGGTATAGTTCTTATGGTCTTTAGATACGGTCGTGCTTTCCAATGAAGAAAAATGATTTCAGCAATGTTCACTGCACCTCAAAGTAGTTGAAAAGAGGATGAAACAGGAACTATCAAGCCTAGAACATTACGAAAATTGACCACTTGTTGCATGATGAATAATAATTATGCCCCCAATGATACTCATGTGATGTTTTGGGTATAGTAGGAGGGATATTTATTACGGAAACAGGGTCAAGGTAAGAATTGGTCATTTACTGGCAATAACGTTTACACGCGTCGTTAGGTTTGCTGCCGACACAATTTTAGTAAATTATTAGAATTGTCTGCGAATTGTAGTGATTTTGTGCAAATATTTTGAAATTACCTAATATTAAAAAAAATATTATTCAATCACCTATTCAATTACCTAAAGCGAGAAACTTGCATACGACTTTATTTTGAGGTTTCTTTCATTAAACGATGTAAGCGTAATTGTGGCTTCAAATGCAATTGTGAAACTTGGTCTATCAACAATTATAGTTGATTGAAGTGCTCTCAAACTCTCTAACTAACCGATGTTACGTGAATGATTAACTAACTGAAGACTAGGATTTGTTGTAGTACCAAGCACTCTTCCAACGCACTCTATCTAATCAAGCATATGAAGTAAATTATAGTTCAATTACTGAATAAAACCAATATATTCAAGTACATCTGCTGTATAAGTTCAATCAAGCTCTCACGATATTGCGGGAGTATAATTGACTGCTTTGAAAAAAAACATTTACTCAGACAAATATACATATACCTGCTTTGTAAGTCCCGATTCTGCTCTGCTCGATCTCCAAACCTTGTTAGCCCAAACTAGATTGCAAGTCGAACAGAACGGACAACTCTTACATAAATTCGGAATGCAAAATTTTTAATACAGCGAAACCGTAGTAGGAAGCAATGAGATTGTTATACAAAATAAATGGACTTTAACAGATGATTTTCTTTGATTATTTGCCTACCACGAAGTTATTTCTGAAAAATTGTTTATTTATTTTATTCATCCACCAAGCAAATTGAAAATACCAAACAAACTTGAAAATCAAAGAATAAAAAAGTTAAACAAATTAGAAATAACTAACGAATAAACAGCACATTGACAAATAACTTAAAGTTAGGGCATACGAATGGCTTAGAAAAGGGAGGATTTAAAAGATATTTAAGAAATCTTATGCTGGTGCTTATGCTTTTGAATATCCTGCAGCATCTATTTACTGGCTCATTAGCTGCATATCAGCTCTATTATTCCATTTCAGCAAACGATTGGACCTGGTATTCCTTGCAAGAATATTTAGCACCATTTTACTATTGGGGAATTCAACTCTAATAACGCTTCTAATGATGTCAAGTTTGAAGCAGGCCGATATCACTGTTCTTCTGAATACAAAAGGCAATAAATTTAGATGACCTAGCCGAAACTCATAAAGGCGTAGGTTATTAAAATTAAAAAAGCTTACTTCGTTCTCCCAAGAGAAAGAATAAAAGCTGTTTTTTTTTGACCCGAGTCTGTCACTGTGGACTTTAAACTTTGGATTCCAGATAACGCAAACGTATCTAAGAAGAGGGCGTATAAATGAAGTATTTAAAGTTCTTGTAACCCACAGGCTACGCAATTCCTTGCCACGTTGTTAGCCGTTTATATGCACGAGAAGAGATTTTGTCACGGCGTAAGGTAAAGCGAATTATTTCATTTAAGAAACCATCAAGATCAACAACGTTATCAGCTCAAGCTTAAAATTTATTGCCGAGAAAGTACGTGCTTTGTGATCGTACATTTTCGGGAAAAACTTATAATCTGGTATTTATCAAAGTCAAGGGAGAGCTTATCAATATTGTGCCAATGATCAAGTGAATCGAGCTTAGATTAAAAAAAAATTTTATCAGATTTAGATTCAATGATGTAATAGATTTTATATTTTTCGTAAATAAAGATATTAAAACTAGGAGCTCAAGATGGCTACCTTTTAGTACAACAGAGGGTAGTAAAAGCATTTTTCGTCTTCAGAGCCACAACTCCGAAAAAAATCGTTAAACTCTACGCCCAATCGTTGCGCATGCCGCCCTATGAGACAGTGGCCAATAAGAAAGTCCACAGGGCAACGCAAAGCGCTTTGAGTTAAGCCTAAAAGCTGCCTGGTGCGATGCGCATCCATGGATACCAAGGAATGCCTTGTTATCGCACAGGATGATTCATTTGCCCAGGACTTCTTAGCGTCCTCAAGATATTTTTTCCCGATGGCCGATTTGACCGATGTCATCGGTATACCTATTGAGAAGGAATAAGATACCTCCGGTAGCAAGGTTCCAAGCCTTGCCAGTTCATCGGCCTCACAGTTGCCCTGAAAACCCCTATGTCCAGGTCATTTTTCTCTAAAAATCAAATAATTTTGAGCACCGTTGTTGATGTTAGGCTTTTCATTTTAGGTACCTCTCGTAGCCACCGGATTGCTCACATATCCACGCGCGTATTTCATGTGCCCATAATGACGTTCGGTAAATTTCGAAAAAATCTGATGATTTTCTCGGAAGTTATCGCAATTTAAAGTTTCACAAATTTTCCTTGCCTACTTTTAGGCACTTGGCGCCCACATAGCGTTTAAATTTTCTAAAACAATATCATAGCTAAGGAGATTCCCAACATGAAAATCATCAAAAATTCCAAAAAAAACAATTTATGGGCTTAAAAAATTTTACGATTCTATTTCCACATTTTGCAACTTGTCCTGTTTCGAAATTTCAATTAGAAGTATTTAATTTTTAATTCATAATCTAAAGCGTTTGAAGTGATGAGAGGAATTATGGCTTTTTAATGTGAAGGAATGGTTCATTCGTTATTTAAGTAAGATATGACTTAAAAAATAGTACACACATGATCAATTAACATTTTATTGAGTTTATTAACAATCTATTAATTATGTGTATATACCTAATGTTACATATAACAATGAATCGGAAATTCGAAAATTGACGCGTCATCGGTCTCGGCTCTTCCAAACGCTTCTCCTGAAAAATCACGTTTATTCACCTTTAGGAACACAGATCTCAAGTAAAAATCACCCAATTGGTCTGAAATTTGATACAAATGTTCTACGATAGATTATCTATGTCCTGGCGAAGCCGATTTAAAATAAATTAAAAGTAAAAATGTGATATTGTGTTAAAGTTGCGAAAAATGACTAAATGTAAGTTCTTATCAATAATTCCCAAAGAACTATTTTGCTAAAAGCTCCCGTCAGACAATTGCTTCAAAAACCAATTGTCCAAATTTTAAAAAATCGATTGAGCTATTCCCGAGTTCAGTGTTCCTAAAAAACACCTGTTTATAGGCAGGATGGTGGTGGCGGAAGGCAAATAGATATTCCCCTGAAGCCAGAAACATAATTAAATTTCAGCTTCTAGTTTTGGTTTTTCGAAATGTTTTCTTTCCACAGGAATATAAAGGTAACCTAGAAATTCACTGAAATTCAGCACTACTGAAGGGTAAAAGATATTTAACTGTAAATCAAAAACGCCTAACAACTCATATGCACCAAAAACTCCAAAAAGTTTCAGTATGATCGGATGACGTGATTCGCAAAAACGTGAGTTTCGCAAAATTCTGATGACTGATTCACATTTATTAGGGCAATACGCAGTTTTTTCTCTGACTGTTTTTTCAAGATGGCACCACTGCTACAGGGTCGGCCACATTTGAAAACCACTTATATCATACGTAAAATACTTAAGGTTACTGCAATTTGCGAATTTCTGTTGAATTTGATGTTGATCAAAGTACGGGTAATTTGGTTTCGAACATTTTAAAATGTAAGAGTCGAAAAAGGATGAAAGGATATCAACGGCAAACATTTTTCAAGAGAGTTTTTGAATTGGAGGATTTATTCCGCGTGAATTTTTTCCACAGGATTGTCCGCACATTTTTCAAAAATCACACAAGCATATTTCTTATGCTCATCAATGAACCCTCTCAATTTCTTATTGATATGATAATACATTACGACGTTATCACAATTCGAAACATGACAATTTTCTTCGCTTCCATTTAGGCGCTAAGTGCTCGCAAGTGATACTTAATTTTTGCGAATATTTACTTTCCTCGGAAATATAGCAATTCTCTAAAATTCCCGGTGTTGCCAAAGCGTTGAAAATATTTTTTCGTAAATAAAAAAGGGGTTAGAACTCATTTTCACCAATGTATTCTAAAAATTTTAGCTCGATCGGATTCCACCGTCCGGAGAAAAACACGCTGAAAAATCATTTATGTTTTTCTTCGGAAATCAGTAAAAACGGGCGTGGGGATTATTTGTGAAATAATTGTGTGGTGAAATAAGTGGTGAAACAATAAGTTCAAAGTGTTACTGAATTTACGACAGTGAATTCAACATTGTTTTAGTTGTTTAATTTTTATAGCTTCCTTCAGTTAATATTTAAATAAATCTATTGCTAGATCACAATTGTGCAAAAATTCAAATTTCACACATGTATTTATTTGACTTGTCAAAAAGCTGTTGCTATAATAGCTCAGTATGTAGTTAGGAGCAATTATCAGACAGAAAGAAAAGGTGATATATAAAGAAGCAGTCAAGGCGAGCGGTCGTGTCAGTTATTTGTCCATGAAGCATATTAAGTGAAGTTTTACAATATTAATAAAAAAAAAATATAAAAATGAAAATAAAAAAAAAACATTTTTAGGTACAATCTTTATCCTCCTATGCATCTTTTCCAACAGCTACGAGCGAAGTCGCCAACATACATCTACAAAATCTACAAACTGGGATTTTCTGTTCGAGCGTCACTTCTTATCCATGGACACTTTGCTCATCATTAGTGACAATGGATTTCCCATGACACCGCCTTTTTCTAGTTTTCATCAATTTGTTCGGAAGCTAAAGTACTTTTCGCTCATGCAAACAGATGTCAGTCAGACGTCTATTTCAATTGCAATAACAAATCTCTTAGTCTATAAAAAAAAAACACACAGTTCTTATTGACTCGGGAGCAAGGTTTTGACATCAAAGGATGTTACTACCTGCTTCGAATTCAGTTCGTTTGGATTTGAAATGATTTCCTGCGTTTGCAATTTCTTCCGAAATGAAACCTTCAATCCTGTGAGAACTAGAAAATACCTTTTTATTCATAGTTCCATTGTAAAGTACACCAACGGAATACAGAAGGTTATATTCATGGAAACATACTTTTTGAGAGAGTGGAAAAAGTAGGTTTGGATCAAATCAGATTAATCATCATGTGATAGCTACATATATCTACGGCTTCCTCGCTAGTGTGATGAGAAAAACCCTGTAATCCATTCGCAGGTAAGTCGGCACAACCAATGAAATTGATGCTGCGATTTGAGCTTCGTTTCAATAAAATACTACCGAATACAATGTTGTCCGTTTCATGCCAGGTGAAACCTATCTGGCTCACAATTATACCTTTTCGAAAATCCGAGCATCTAATACCCTCGAGTATTCATTCTTACACTTCTTCTGTCAGTAGTTATCCTTTAAAATTCCACCCAAAATCCAAAGCAAACATTCGTCTGCGAAATCACATATGTATATTTGTACGAGAAAAAAACATCTCTGAAGTGCTTACATTCTTCTCAAGCACACTGTTCCCATGCTTGCACATCCAAATCTCGAGTCCATCAACAGAATAACGCTCACTGATTTCGAATCGCTCGTCGAGTGCTTCTTTAAATGTTTCTCCCCAGCCTCATAGTTTGGCAGTATACTGTACATACATATTTTCTATCCATCCCTCGATGATCGGATATGAAAAATACGAGTGACAGGGAGTTGTATATATTTCTCACAGATTTCCATTGGACCGAAAAAAATCTGTGGCATGCGAAATCAAGAGAAAAGAAAATAGTCCTATCACGGTAAAATGACAAAAAAATATTGTTTCTCAATGTAAACTGGGTCAAGTGAAATGTTAGTAAATGGAGATGAAGATGATTCTCCAGAGTATTTTGTGCGTCACGCTACATTTAATACCGAATGGCCTGGTGCTTTATTTCGTAGAGCGCGCAAGTGACGAGAATAAATTATTCATAGGTCATTTTTGTTCATTTGATTCTGCTTGGACGAGCTGATGAGAAATCGATTTTCCTGGAGCTGTCAATAAGAAAATGTATCCATCATTTTTTTTTCGTTCGAGGTATTTTCAGGTGCCAGAAAAATATCTGATGGAATCCGAAAGTGAATTCCCTTATCTCTGTATTAATATACTTCGAAACAAAAAAGTTTTTGCGGATCATTTTGCGAACATAAAATTGAATTCGTTCAATAATAAAAAAAAACTAGACTATTGTTGATGGTTTTAGAAAGTGGTGTGAAAATAGATTTGGTTCTCAACAGCTTAAAAAACCATTTCCTATAAAATGGTTTTTTTTTAAAGAATTTTTCCAAATCTTGTTTTATGAAAATATTATTTCTGACAAGAAATGATGTGCCTTCAAATATTTGAGCGAACAACACCTATTTCCTAACTTCCGAACAAAAACGATTTATTTCAATTGAATTTCTATAATATTATCAAATAAAGAATTTACGAAAAACATCCTAGTAAACATCTGCTTACGTACGTAATCGCTCGAAGATAAGAAATCCTATGAGAAAATTGAAATCGTAACAACTGGCACATCTGGCAAAAAATGAAATGAAATGAAGTAATCCCGACATTTTTCTCTATTCTTATTCTGAGTCGAGTGTGTAAAAGGAGCACGAAGAAGAATGTATATTACATTAGAGAGGACAATGAGAAAAGCAATCCAAAAAAATATAATGCGAAGTAAATGGTCTTTGTTGAAAAGTTTTGGAGGATTATTAGTGCTCTGGACATTGCTGCTTAGACTTTCGTTCACTTGGGAAATCGTACTGATTGACTATTATATTTTTGTAACGACGCAAAACTTCTTTCGCATAATTATAATCGCTTCGAGAGAAAATATATAGAAAATGAAGTCGGGGTTTATATTTCTCATGCTTTGTAGAACAGGTATGTTGTGTGTCGGCATTTTTTTCATAATATTTCTTATGAAATCAGATTTAAGTTCATAATGCTTGACAATGGTTATCTTCTATTTCAAAACGTGCGATATTTTTTTTGACGAAATTTTTGGATATAATGCCGCACTCGATTGTATTTACCTCACCTTCAGACACCATGAAATACAGTGAATTTAAGAAGAAAAGAAGAAAATTATCAAAAAAATTAATTTGCTGAATTTCGCACCACTTTGGTCATAAAAACTAAGATGAAATTTATAACATTCAACCAACAAATAAAACGTGTGATACATAAAGAGGATAATGCTTCGGTTAGATAGCTATTTTTATATAATTTTATGTTATTTAACCCTCATGTGTAAACATCACCTCTCTAGAATAACTATTGTCCAGTGCACTGATTTTCTTCTTCGCTTATTGCACTTATTGCACACGCTTTCAATTCTTCGAATGGTCTGACCTCATGTTCCAGGCTTATTTTTTTACTTTCTTTCTATTATAAGTAATAGGGGCTGCCCTCAGCCACAAATTCTGCTGCTGAAACGCTTTTACCATAAGCTTACTTTATTATTTTGGTATAATGTTTGGGCTAAACGCTTAATTAACATCAATGAAATAAATCACGAACACTTTCAGACAACTGAAGACATTGATCGCCATGTAGATCAATTCACTAATCTCCTGAATCTATCTGCACTGGAAGCTATTCCCTAAAAAACTGTGCATGCAACTTCTCAACTGAATGCAATATCACCTTTCGCCCAAGCACTAATATTTAAGCGAATCAAATTCAAAAATCAAGGAATTGGTAACGGTTGAGACTCGATTACTTCAAAAAGCAGTACTACAATCTACATAAAAAGATTAAGTTTGAATTCAGAAAATGTTTCACCATAAAGTGGTCCAATAAATTAGCTGAACTTGATTATAGCGGCAAATCTTTCTGACTAATCTTTCATACTAACAAAATGCCTAAAAAATAGTAACAGTAAAATCATCATCATCATCGGGGCACTACAGCCCGAGTCGAGCCTTCGCCTCCTTAATACGTCGCCTCCATTCGTCTCGGTTCAGTGACCGCGTCCTCCAGTTCGGTGCTCCAAGAAGTGACCTGCTGTCGGCATCGATCGAATCCTCCCAGCGCTTGCGTGGCTTACCGACTGGCTTGGCTCCGCTCGCTCGCCCCTTGAGAGACCGTTTGGGGATCCGATTGTCACTCATTCGTTCGACGTGGCCAGCCCATTGTAATTTTTGCAGTCGTATGACGGTAGAGACTTCCGGCTCGTCATATATGGTATACAATTATACATATATGGTATTGGATTCGCCATCCATCTTCCTCCCGTATTGGACCGAGGATCCTTCGCAATACCTTTCTCTCGAACGTATTCAAGGCTTTTTCAGACTCCTGGGTCATTGTCCAGGTTTCGCTTCCGTAGCATAGCACAGGTCTAATAATTGTTTTATAGATGCGAAGCTTCGTATTCCTGTGTACGCATCGAGATTTCAAAATGGGAAGCACCGAAAAGAATGTCTTATTGGCTAATTGAATCCGTCGTTTGATTTCGTCAAGCTCATTCGAATGGGAATGAGCGCTCTAGGTACACGAAGTTGTCCACATTTTCAAGATTATAGTCCCCTATTGTTATGTTTTGTCTTATTGGCGTCCTTTTCCTTGATTGAGTCATAACTTTTGTTTTTTGTTCGTTAATTTGAAGACCAACTTCCTTGGCGGTTTCGTCTAAAGCTACAAATACTTCCTTGGCGTCATTGAACGAACGCGACATAATGTTGATGTCATCAGCGTAAGCTACTAGCTGTGTCGACTTAAATAGTAGAGTTCCTCTCGTGTCAACGGGGATTTTTCTGATGACATATTCAAGCGCTAGGTTAAAGAGTACCGGAGCTAATCCATCCCCTTGTTTTAGCCCTGTATTCGTCGAAAACGAGTTGCTCATATTATTCTGGATCAGCTCTTGTGACGTGAAGTCGGTCATGGTCATTTTCACCAGTCGTACCAACTTTGCTGGGATTCCGAACTGCAGCATGATGTTATATAATACAGTTCGGTTGATGCTGTCGTACGCTTGTTTGAAATCGACGAATATTTGGTGGACATCAATGTTGAATTGCCAGCATTTTTCCAAAATTTGTTTGACCGTAAATATTTGGTCATTTGTCGATCCTCCACGTCTGAAACCACCTTGATATTCACCAAGAATTTTCTCAGCGTGATGGGAAATCCTTAACTCTAATATCTTTGTCAAGAGTTTGTACGACGTACAAAGTAGTGATATGCCCCTGTAGTTTTCGCATAGCAGTTTATCTCCTTTCTTGTGAATGGGACATATAACACTTTTTCGCCACTCATCCGGCATCGTTTCTTGTTGCCATATGTCTGTCATCAATCCACGAATAGCCCTTAAAACGGAAATCCCGCCTGTCTTCAGGAGCTCCGCGGGGATCCCATCGATGCCCGGTGCTTTGTTGGGTTTCAAGCGGTCCATGGCCTGCCGGACTTCATCTAGTGTAGGAGGGTGAGATGAACAGTAAAATACCTGTTATCAAAATTGACAGCAATGAACTGTTCACCGATGAAGAAAAAGCCGAAGCATTTGCTAAACATTTTCAAAAACAGCACTCTATTACAGAAAATCTAAGTGATCCACACACAAAAGCTTTTTGCAACAACTTAAATAATCTTATTAGGGATCATCATCAAAAAGAATATATTTTATTTTTATAACATCAAAAAGAATATATTTTTAACATCTACACAATAAGGGATATATTAGGCTTTCAAAAATATTTAATGCTTGTCTGAAATTCAACTATTTCTCAAACAATCGGAAGGTAGCTAAAATTTTGTCACAATAGAAAGCTGAATCGATGTGAAAAAGAGCATGTCATCTACAGGATATTAATTTGAGGAGTGGCAACTGAAAAAGAAGGTCAGTAGTGAAAATGGCATAGAAAACAGGTCCAGTGACAGAGCTTTGTGGTACTCCTGATGTCACAGGTCCTTAAAGTGAATTCGCTCCATTCATGCTTACACTAAGTTGGCTGTTGCTAAGTGATGAAGCTTACTACGAACCGTATTACTACTTCCAAAAATTTCAACTTAATCAGCTTGTATGGAAGACCTAGATATCCAAGGCGTAAAAATTATTGAAGTGCATCTGCGCGACTAACAAAATGACTAAATTGAATAAGAATTCGGTTTTTACTATGTATGTCTTTGATTTGAGAAACAGTGTCGAACACCACCAGAGCCATGCGAATCAGAAAATAGTTTTTTTTCAACATATTTTCAAGCAGCAATCTTATTTTGGTATTTATTTCAAAGACTATATCTTGCTGCTTGTGCTGAACATGTTTGTTATTCAATGTCTTGTTTTCGTAAATCAGATTTTATTTGACAAAAACTTTTGCAAAGGACGCAAGTTAAAGTAATGAAGACGAAAATTTTCAAAAATCTTGCGAACATTTCCCAAAATTATAATAAGGCTTCATGTTTCTATTAACAATAAAACTCTTTTGTAAGGTTATTCAAATTCTAATGAATTACTTGCGAATAAAATGTGTCCAATGGTATTGAATTTGGAGAAAAGAACTTTAGATTCTTTGCCTCTTGTAGCTGTAATTTGACTGTTTATGAAAGTATAATTTTATTAAAAAAAATTTTTGAATATGCCTATGAAACTCATTGAATGCGATATTGAAAATTTTGCAACTGTATGCTCTGAAACATGATATTTTGATAACTTTTAAGTGCATGAAACTGGGTCTGCAAGGCATCTCCGTTAGGCAAACCTGTTGTTGATTAATTCCTCTCTTCACTTGCAAGTGCATTTATTTCAACGTTTTCACAGGCTTCAGCTTGCTTTTCAAATTATTCGAAAACGTACGCTCTAAGATGGAGCATTTTTTCTAAAACACTCTTATCAGGCGAAAAAATTAAATCAGCGATTGAAGCAAAGTGAAAAATTTGAATTTTTACTGGGAAAAAATAAGTGTTTCTTGGAAGCAACATATCCATATAGCTCTCGTTAATATTCAAGATTTAGAAATGTAATGAGTTTTATGTGGAAAGAACGAGACCAACCCTTCTACTGTTTTGGAGTATGACATGTATACTTTTGTCTACATCTTGAAAGACATAGTAAAATTAAAAGTTGTTTGTTTTTGTGATTGAAATTATTACGACTAATCAGAATTTGGCAGCCTCCATAAAAAATTCAATGCAATTAATTTTCGAAAATTGGATGATCTTCATTAACTATATTAGGTCGAGCATTGCTAAAACAGTTTCTAGAAAGTCATAAAAAATTGATTTTAGTAGTTAAACAAACGTAAAAAATCTGTAACAAACAATCAAATATTTTCCAGTATCATTGAAAAATAGGCAAAAACATCGAATAATGTCATTGGAAAATATATTACTTAGAAAATTAAATATATTACTTAGAAAATATATTACTTAAAAAATATTTTACTTAGAAAAATATAATAAGCAAATTAATTTAAAAATTAACAGCTTGGTAAAAAAGAAATTTGGCTTTTTAGTTTTTTATTTTTCTAACTCTCTCATTAAGTGATCAATTGATCTTTTTGTACTTGCGCCCAATGTGGGTCTACGTAATGTGGGTAACGTTGGCCTTACTAACGTACGCATTTTTGGTATGGTAAACTTCACTGAAATAAATGATTGCCCTTAAGTCGTTAACTACAATAAAGAAGCGAATATACCTGGGTAAAAAAACCAGGTCATTATATTAAATTTTCGAGTAATCATGCGCTTCTCCGTCTGAGCGGGACCTGTTTGATGGTCGAATTTTACTTTCTCACGCAGTCTGATATAAATGCGTCTGGTATCTGTTTTGTCCTCAATTCACAAATTTTCGAAAACGAAACTATATTTTTGAAGAAAACTAAGCAAAAGTTGAAAAGGGAGCTACAAAGAGCGCGTCAAGGGAGAGTTTTTTAGGAGATATTTATCAAGCATTTAAATAAACATAAATAGATTTGCTTCTTAGAAAATACTAAAAAGTACGAAAAAAATGAAGCCAGGAATGAAATCCGTAATTAAAAAATAATTTTCTGCATCTGATAGCATTGCTGAAAAGCTGTTGGATAGACTAAAGGCTACGAAATTATTGACGTAGTTTTCAATTGAATACGCTTTATGTTTTGAGCCTAGAGAATTAATTTTCAGTGAAAGGTGTACAAGTAGAAGCATTTTTTTTAAAGCCTATCCATATAACTGCAAGTTTTTTTCATAAAGTGAATGCTTCTTGCTGTTCAAATCACAAAAAGACGTAAAGTGCATGTCTAGGAAAGTTGATGTGAATATAGGAGTAAAATTTCTCAAAGAAATACATTGACAACACTCAAACACCTTCTTAAAAACGTAAATATTTTGAAAAAGTTAAATTTTATTCATCATTTTCATTTTATTCTCAAATTGGTTGTCTGGCTCCATTCTGTCACTAAATTAACTTTCACCAACTTTCTCGCACATCCTTCGTATGCACGAACTTTTCACGAACATATTTTTTTTTGGTATCGTCGTCGTACTCATTCATAAAAAGTTAACGTTTCCCTGCAGCCGACAATTAATTTATGGAATGATGAACACGTCGACGAACAATGAAATGAATGGTTTCAAAGCTCTCTTCGATTAAATTACGCTACAGCTTGTTGTAGAATTTTCCTGCAAAGTTAGCGAGCAAAGTTGTGAAAAAGTCAGAAAACGAGACCGAGGAAAATATCGTGCAAGCATAATAGAATCCTGCATGGACTGGCTGATAGGCTGCAATAAAGTTTAATTATTAAGTTCCATTATGGAGATTATCACGTTTAAAAAGTTTCCGCTTGGTATCATTTTCCTATTGAACAATATTTACAACCAACCGAACGGAGCAAAAGGTGGTCTTCAGTGATATAAGGATTTTTTATGGCATCTTGAGTGCATTATTTTAATTGATGGTGGTTAGTAACTTTTTAAATTAGAACCAGTAATCGAACTTTGACAAGAGAAAGGACGTTCTGCATGAAGTATACTGCATAACGAATCTTATGATTCGATTATTGAGAGATGGATTTTTTTTTGTTAATTCGTTTGTTGAATATATACTTCAAATTATATGTCTACGTTTTTCCTCATCATCAAGTATTCCAGTGGTGTCATTTACATCACCTGGCAAATAATGAAATTCTTTGATTCCTTGTCATTCGCCTATTTCATTTCTGCGTCGTATTTTAATAAGTTATAAGAATACCACGTATAATAAATCAAGGCTCATGTCTGGAATAACATATTTTGTTTTAGATCACATTACCACAAGATAGCATGCTTTTCGATCATCTACCTATTTGTCTTCGTAGTCTAATGAGCAACACATTTCAGTCATTGACTCCTCGGCTAATGTATCAAAATATGGCCTTGTATGGGAGGTGTATGATATTTTTGACGTGTGATTTTTCCTCTCATTCCCATATGTATGGTAGCGAACGTGCAGGCAAATTGATTATCAGGTGACAGGAATGTTTTTCGGAGATTTTATGCGTAAAAATAGATCACACATGTGCGAACATAAATTCACTTAGCATGTGAAAATTTCTTAGAAACATGAAGGACCTGATGTGAATAAAAGTTTGTGACAGGTGAAAAATGTGATTGAAAATTATGTTTTCTTATGGAATGGAAAAGTTGTGGACCAATTATAAATTATGCATGAAAACGAATGCGTATCGATGGCGCTGTATACGAAAAAATAATGTGATAGGGAGATACTTTTTTTCCGTGTTGGAAACTTTTTGTGTGTGAATTCGAGACTTGAAAATGTAGACTTTGATGGAAAAGAAACAAAAACAACAGTTATAGCAGTTTAATGCTTCAAGGACTAATACATTATGCATAAGCCCATGAGGTAAATCAATTGTTATTAGAAAATAATTTAAAATCTTTCTTGGCCTTCGCAAGGTAAATGAAGTGAAATACTTTGGATATCAAGGCTCTATTATTGTTAGTATTTCGGATAAATGTACTTTTGTTATCGAAAAAAATATTTCTTTGTCTTTGCAATTAAATAGCATATAATGCGAGCTAATATCACCGGTCAACTTGTTTCATTGGGTGCCAAGATAATATGTTGGAGTCAACAAACCATATTTGTCTATGTACACACATATGTATGTACATATTTGCGCATTTTTCTGTCAGTGAAACAAACTACAGTGCGCGAAATAATTATATCGGACAAAGATAATATCGGGAAAATTATTTGCTAGATACTGATTCAAAAAATAAAAATTTATTTTTATGTTTCATGCAATGCGATAACAAAGCAACAGCGGATTATATTTTCAACTATTTGATTTTTTTGTAGCCAGGAAGATACAATATTTAAAATTCATGAACGAAATAATTATAGCGGACAAATCACATAAAAATAATTTTAAGTATTTTATTTCAAAAATTAAAAACAATAATTAACACCAAAAGAAATTTTAATAATCTATAGTGCTTCCCTTATTTTGTATCACTTTGCATAAACGGTGGGGCATGGAATTAACAAGGGATTGAAGAACAGATGTTCCAATTTGATTTCATTCCTTTATAATGGCCGTTTTAAGCTCTAATATGGTGTCAAACTGACGACCTTGTGAATAGACTTGTTGCGATAAGATACCCCATAGATTTTCCATGGGGTTCAAATCAGGGCTTATAGCAGACCATTTTAATAGTGATATGTTCCGGGACTCAAAAAAAAGTTTCGTAAACGTCGCAGGGAGTATAGGTGCGTTGTCTTGCTGAAACAGCCAGTCGTTTCTCCATAAATCCTCTGCAAAAGTGATAAGCACGTCGTCCACGAGTTCAACATACTAAGCTGAGTTCGTTTTATGTGAAATAAAACTAATTTCAGACTTTCCCCGAGAGCCGAATGCAGCCCATATCATGAGGGAACCTCCTTGAAAGTTCCTTCTATGACACGTTTGCCGTTCTTTACGGAAATCTCTCCAATATCCATGACAGCCATCAGGCCCGTCTAAATTGATTTTTTTTTCATCACTAAATATGACAGAATCCCATTCAATTGTCCAAAATTTATACCGTTCAGCAAATTCTAAACGTGCAGATTTATGACGTGGCAGAAGCCTTGGTATTTGCAAGCGTTTTCTATATTTAACATTTTCACTATTCTTCAGAATCTGCTGAACCCTTCGCGTAGTGATGGGAAGATTCAATTAAAACCGTATTTGTGAGGGACTTAGCTTTTTATTAACAGCCAGCCGTTTTATCTCTCTTTTAGACCTCTTACTGACTTGAGACGGACGACCTGATCTCTTGATTTTGGCGTAATTTTCGGGATTGTTCAAGAAATTATTCACCGTACTTTTGCCCCTGTTCAACTTTCAGCTTCGGTGGAACAAACTAATATGTGAGGGCGATAGTTAGAAGCAATGTTATGTTCACCCGATTAGATAATGAGAACGATATAAGAAAGCTTCTAGGAGGACGTAAATTTACCAAGACTGAGGCTGACATTTAAAAAGTAGGCCAAAGGGACATAAAGCAAAGACGCAACATTTTTCACGCGTAAATTGGGAATGTTATCCGGACCAGGAGAGCAATTGGAGTCAAATGAGCACAAAAGCAATTCAACCTCAACAGGGTTAGTCACAACAGAAGAGACACAAGCAGGGAAATCAAAAGAAAAACAGGAGTTAAAAGAAAATCAGAAGTCAACGGTTTGGTGTTATTAGAGGAAAAAAACATAGAAAAGAGATTGCAAGTGTCAAAAAAGTTTGAAAGCAGCAAAAGCATTAAATAATAGGGAATCAGGAAGAAAAAGCGAGGATTTTAAGGAGCGGACAAAATATCAGAAATTATTAGGATTATTTGAGTTCAAAGAAGATTCAAAAGACGAAGAACAGTTGGGCAATGCTAATCTTATTTCCTTCTTGGCAGACGAACGTAAACAAGAGAAAATAGTATAATCTTGGCCAGATCGAGAGTTAAAAAATGTCAAACGCGTGGTTTTTTTTTATATCTTTAAAGGCATTCTTGACCCTCACGGTGCACCAAGGAGGACCACGGTGGTTGCGAGAGAAGGAAACAGGAGTATATGGCGAGATCAATTTCAGAAGAATAACGTAAAATTTCGAAAAAGCTTTGTTGATATCGAGACCATTAAACCAATTAAAGGCTAACGGAGAGGAGGGGGGGATGGGTTTGTAAAATTCATTTTTTTTAAAGTTAAACCAGTATATATATAATGGCGGTTTTGGACCAGGACAATGAGGAGTTGGATGACGTCATGCGCAGGGTCAATGACGGTGTCGCGCATGGCGTAAACGATCATCTTTGATCTGGATTAACAGCTCAACCGGGCTTTTTAAAATCTAAACAGGGCTGTTTATTAGATCAATTGGGCTGTTTATCAGCTCAACTGGGCTGTTTATTAGCTCAATTGGGCTGTTTATCAGTTCAAAGATGATCGTTTAGGCCTGACCCTGCGCAAGACGTTATCCTCCTCCGCCTCATTGTCCTCGTCGAGAACCGCCATAATATATCTACTTAAACCGACGCAAAGTGAACCATGTAATGATTCGAGTAGTTGATGAACACAGGATAATGGAAATCAGGTTGCGTGTAGAGTATAGGAACAAGATATGGTAAAAAAGAAGATGACTCAATGTTAGAGAGGCTGAGGTCAATTATCTTGTTATTTGCAGTAGGGAAATAGTTAAATTGAGAAAGTGAGCAAGAAGAAAGAACAGAAAATAAGGCAATAGAAAAGTTGCCGGTAGACACAATGCAAAGAAAATAGAAATCTCATTGTACAGAAGTCATATTAAGGTCTCTACGGATGATGACAGTTGACGGGGGAAAGTTGCTGTTAAGGTATGTGGAAAGTTCAAAAAAAAAATTGGTCATAAGTCGAGAAGGGCGTGTTACAAGGGAATATAAGGTTAAAATCAGCGCAAAATTCGCTGTTGAGGTGATCAAATCAGGTGATCAATTTAGCAAAGCTGCAGTTTTATTAGTTTTCATGTTTGGTCCTCATACCACGAACATTCTTGTAAAACATTCTGCTACGCTTAAGATTTAGGTTCGGGCTCTTCGGTTGTTCCGGTTGGCTCCCGGACTAATATACCAAAAGTTCAAAATTTGGAATCAGCGACAATATCCAGATTGTCAGGCAAGGTTATTTTAAAAGAAGCCACATATCTCCTCGGCAGTCAAAAATATGAGGAGTGTCACCAAGCTTCTTGCCAGTGAAGAGTTCCACTGTAGCCGCAGATATATCGTACGCAAATTGTGACACAAAAATCTGGAGAGGAGGCGCCATTATACGCAAAGAAAGGTCATCAGCAGTGTCATTAACACCACCATGTAAATGAGATGGCGGCCATTGTAGCAAGTTGTCGCCATAGTTTGATGATTAAGCGAAATGAGAGGCTGCTTTATAAATATCGGAGAGGTAGTCGGAGACTGCGCAAGATTAGATGTAAGTGTGACTGATACATCACATTGAGGTGGTTCAGGTTGAAGTAACGTGCTGCGAAATCCGCTTGTCGTATATAATGCCTTGATTTTCACTCATTGAAATTCTTGTGTCTTCGATTGTCTGTTTTGTAATTGTCATTTTCAAACTATCACTACCATTCTTTATATGCGGGTTTCAATGGAAAGTCATTGCCGTAAAAATCAACAAACATTTGATCCGTCTTAATAACATCTTTCTATGGAATATAATAGCTAACAAACAAATGCTGTCATTTTCATTGTTGCCATTTTGCACGTGAAGTAAATAAGATATATTTGCGCTTTAAATGAATGCTGACACATGAATCATCAAAACATATGTGACTTGTTCCATCAAACATAAAAGAGGTACAACTTATGTACTTAAAGTGTTACATTGTTCTGAAAAGGACGGAAACTACATCCCATACACAATACATTACCTAGAAACCGTTTGTTTTCATCAGTCTTGCCATCTCTATCCAAAGGTTCCATTTTCCAATACAGAATTGTGCGTAATGCGAACAACAAATCATTAGACCAGGTTATTTTCTTCTTCTTTCTTCATCTGTATCTCTACAGCGTTTCCCACGCACCATGTACGTCTTTGTTTGGCTTCTCATTCGAGAAAATAGCGCCCATTTACATTAATTTCATACTGTTTGTTTCAATACTGCATAGCAACCATATTTTTGTTGAGCAGTAATAACATTGATTTGAAGCAAATTCTACTTATTTCAATTACATTATTTATTTATTTATTTAACCAAACAAGATAACAAACAGTAACAAATTTAAACTTAAACTTAAACTATTTTCCTTAAGCTAAATGTCAACATACTTTATTTTCTGGCAGTTAATTCAATATGGCAAGTGAAATAATTTAGACTAGGAATTTAAAACAGTATATAATTTTTTTTTGAATAAAAGTTTAGAGATATAAGAGGAATAGTAGTTCGAAACATTATTAAATATTTTGCAGCATCGATTTATCGGCTCCCTGTCTCCATAGATAGTGTGATGCTGATGCTCATTGAGGAGACGTGTGTGCCTAGACGTGTGTGCCTAGTTTGTCTTTGTGTGCCTAGTTTGTCTTGGATTATTGAAAGTGATTTTGTTACTAAGATATTCTACGTTAACCAAACCTCTAATAACATCAAAGACGAAGCATGAGGATAGTACCGCGCTCCTTGAAGAAAGTGTCGCCAGATTTAAGAGATTAAGTCTGTAACTATAAGTTGGAAGACTTTCGAAATCATGTGGATTATAGAGATCTCTCAAGGCAAAAAGCACGAACTGCTTTTGGACAGATTCCAGTTTATTGCTATGAGTATCAAAAAAAGGATTCCAGACGATGCAAGCGTATTCGAGTAGAGGGCGAACTAAAGACATAAACAGAGACCTTGTAACCCATACGTTCTTAAATTCTTTCGCACGTCTTTTAATGAATCCTAGCTGCTTGCTAGCTCTAGCAAGAACTCTGTCATACTGAAGATTGAAACGCAGCTTTTTATCCAGGACGACACCGAGATCCACGACACTATCAACATTTTTCAGGAGCTGATTATTCAGGTGATATTCGAAATTAAGAGTAGAGGTCTTGCGGGAAAAACTTATGGCATAGCATTTTTCAACGTTAAGGGTAAGTTTATTCTGCTCACACCATTGCACCAGTGACTGAAGTTTCAGCTGGAGAAAATTTGCATCTGATTCCGACTGAATAGGGTGATATATTTTCAGATCATCTGCATAAAAAAGGTGTGAAATGTCGGATAATACCGCCGAGAGATCAGAAATAAAAACACTGAACAGAAGCGGCCCTAGATGACTGCCTTGAGGTACCCCAGATGAGACGGTAATTTTTTTGGAAAGACGGCCTTGGAATTTAACGTGTTGCGTTCGATCTCGAAGGTAACAATTCAACCAGTTTAAAAGGCTTCCTGAAATGCCAAATTTTTGGAGTTTATGTTTCAAAATGCCATGGTCAACGCGGTCAAAGGCTTTACTAAAGTCAGTGTATGTAGTATCGATTTGACGCCCTTTTTCCATTTTACAAAGCACATTTGAGACTATTATCATTAGGTTGGAAGTAGTAGACCGGCCTTTTCTGAAGCCATGTTGTTGTTCGTTTAGGAGAGGATCAATAACGATTGTAAGTTTGTCACAAACAATTTTTTCTAACAGCTATGATAAATTAGATAACGATAGATTCAGAAAAATATTTCCATATTCAAAAACACTCTTGATTGTTTAACCTTTTGTTTTCCTGCAAAAATAATGTATTTTCATAAGTCAAAATATTTGATGTAATCTACTCCAAGTCGAGACTTTGTATGGCACATAACCTGTTATTTACATAGAAATAATGATATGTCGCTCATAAGTCAGATAAAATGTACTTCATCATTCTGAATCATAAGCTTACCAAAGCATACTCAGATTTCACATTAACACATTAAACAACCAAGAAAAGCAGAAAATATTCAAGGTTACGTTCCTTCTTTCATCCGACGTGTGAATTGACCTATGTACATGTAGTGCGAAGAATTGAATGATTTCTAAGAACAACATGTACACACACGATAGTCTTTCTTTTTTGAAAATAGTTCAGTGGAAAACTGGAGTCAAGACCAGCGTCCTTAAGATGAAAGGACGCTCGGCACGGCACTTTCCCGAGCTCAAAAGAGTACTCAAATCATTGAAGATACATGCTGGCTCTGATAAGCGTCACCATTCGCATCCTTCACATTTCGAACATCTTTACTACGCAAGAGGGTGGATAATACGTTATCGAAGGAAGCAACTTTATGTTGCACAGTCTATCGATTGACAAAAAATAGAATTTTCTAGTTTGGCTTCGTGCAATAGAAAGCATTAATCATAGAAAGAACCGCTTTATTGGGTATACCAGGTGCTCGTAGAAAACGGAGCGTGTTGTCACACAAAGCTTTCATTTAGCTAATAGTCACTTTTATAAGACTTTTTGCATGAATCCAGACATCGCTGTATTCAAACTGAACACTATATCGAAACATAAATCCGATTTCCATGACCTTTTGCAGAGGAATCGAGTCCAACGCATGTCAATACGATTGTCAGAATATTTAATTTATTGCAAAATATGACTCATAAAAGGTCCACGGTCCATACATCGAACCGTACAATCGTTCTCAACGTGTATGAGACTCGTTTTGGTAATCAGAAAAGGTATTCTTGCCTGAGAGAATCCAAAAATGTTCCACAAGTAGGATTATGAATCCGATTCTGCACGAGGAGTATCATAAGTGCTTTGTTAGAGAAATTTAAATTTTATGAACCGTTGATTGTAGCATTGATGTAAGTAAATGTATCCGATTCGTGCTTGAATTCATGCGAGAAAAATCTTTTACTAGACGAAACATCCACAAAAGACACATTTTTCGAGACATTTTCAACGTAAGTACGTTTCCTTAGAATTCACAGTTCATCCATACGTTTACATCTAAACGTCTTCGCTTTCAATGCGTTCGTGAAGCAGATTTTCAATGAACCTCTGCAGCTTTTACATTACATTCGCCGCAAACGAATTCAAATACTTACATATAGACATTCAAAGGACTCCATAATATTCAAAGGAAGGATACGGAACGTTGGTGATTTGAGATTTGACTTTAATGCGAGAAATTTGCTTCTTAAACGTCATATTCTATTGTGGAGCTTTGCATGAAACGGGATGTGAGCTAGGCAGGGTTGGCCTTGTATGAGAATGTTTTTTAGATGAGATTGTAGCGAAGCAGAAGTACTGTCTACTGAGAGCATGTTTTTTTCAATTTGACATTATCCGCGGCGCCTCATTGTCTTGTGCGAAAATGAAAGAAAACTCAGGAAGTAGTTTTTCTATGAAGTAAGTCAGTTTTCGCAAGTGAGTTTTGAATGATAAGATGATCCTAAATGGGTTTTGCTTCATAAATTATGAGCGAGGGCCTTTGAAAACAAAATTTTTTTGTCCTAGCTGTAGAGAAAGCATTAACTTTTTAGAACGTTACTCGCACGAATAAACTGTTACAAGCGAAGCTTTTGTGTTTGAAATAACTATGACAAGAGAGTATTTTCAGTTTCACATAGATGGATGATCAGATAACTTAATTTGAATTTTAGTCTGAGCCAAGTGTCGACTAATCCATGAGAAGTTCTAAATTGAACTTGCTCTTTATTTGAATAGAATTTGTTTTCATTCTTTTCTCACATGCATTTTTTGCAATTGGCAAGAATGAAACGAATTATGACAATAGTAAAAGTAACAAGCTTTATTTAGCACGATTTTTTTTAAAAAACAAAATGAAAATTTCACAGTTATGTTTATATTTTCTTCATTGTCCTTTGCTGTGGAGATGTGTATGTTTGCCGGGTTCCTGGAACAAGCAGAATTTAGGCTACGTTAAAGGGGCGGTGTCGAAAACTGTTTTTGAAATAAATCGGTAACTGGTGACCTACTGGCTCGAGGCAGGCCTGTGATATAGGGCTATCCATTTTGTGTTTGAGTAAGTTAAAACCTGCATGTCGACATCTATTACAGATAAACGTCAACCACGTTGTCATTAAGCAGTAGGAGGATTGCCATCTTAAAATATAAACGCAGAGAATTCGTGAATTAGGTGTTTGTAAAAAAAATTGTCTTCAGTGATGAGACCCATTTCTTGCTTTCTGGATACGTTAATAAGCAGAACTGTAGAATATGGGGCTCAGAAGATCGACAATCGATCGTAGAGAGGCCATTACATCCGGAAAAAGTCACGGTGTGGTGCACATTATGGTCTGGTGGCGTGATTGGGCCGGCTTTTTTTGTTGAGAACGATCAAGGACGAGACATCACCGTCAATTCTGAGCGCTATGGCCGCATATTAATCGATTATTTTTGGACAGAAATTGAAGATTATGATCTTGACGATATGTGATTTGAGCAGGATGGGGTAACAAGTCACGTAACACAGGCAAATCGAGCTCTTTTGCAAGAGAAATTTCCCGAACGTGTAATTTCACGATTTGCTGGTGTGAATTGGCGCCATAGATATGAGAAGAATGGATACGAAATGGACCGAGAGAAATGAAGAAATTTTCGACCTCTGTGTGAGCGAGAGGTTGAAATGTGTTTGTATGACCAGGGCTTCGTGAAATATTGTAAAATTAGAGGGCAACTTTTTTGGTGCAAATGCACAAATTTTATTATTGATACTGTACTTCGCACATGTAGTTAACTAAGCAGCATAATACAATAAATATTCTACATTATCATATAACGATTAATTCCAAAGCATTGTAAAGGTAAATATCATCGATTTCATTTGTCAGCAAATCGATGCTGTTCACCTGTGAATGTATTGACTGTGGTTTGTGAAGACGTTAACAAAATACTAGCTCGGTCAATGCATTAGTTCGGAAGCACGTTTTTTAAATCGATCAAGAAATGAATTAATGTAAGCATAATGTATTTTTTGTTTAGTAGGTAATAATTTCGTACTTAAGTGACTGAATGTGAATAAAGTTTTTAATGATTGAAAACTCGCGTTTCAGTTAACTAATCGCAAACATTTGGTACGTCGAGCCTCCTCTAGAGCCAGCGTCTTGAGGATTCTATTAAATTAAAAAGCATTCTCTAGAACAAGCGTCTTGGTAATTTTGAATTAATTTAAAGAACGACTCCTTTGAACAAGCATCAAGGGGTATTTGTAAAAGCTTGTTGTAGAACTAGTGTCTTCAGTAAGCCAAAAAAAAAATATTTTATGCGCAAACATTTAATATTCATCATATAGTTACACAATTTACGTCGCGAATTCATATTCGTTGAGTTACGTACAGTTACGTCGCGTACATAATTTACGTCGCGAATTTAGACTGATCGTTTACAAGTCATACGCGCTGAGTTCGTTTCAAGTGTACGTTAACCCTAGAATGGTACAGATGAGTAAATTTTACTCACATAGGGTATACATTTCGTCGCGCACCAGCCAGTTGGCCCCTCAGACTGCCATGAGGCTAGAAGCTATATAATCTTTTTATGTTTAATGATAAAATAAAAAATATACATAATACTATTGTTGCCATCTTTTTAGTAAAAACATGTACCTAAAATGATCCAAAAATGTACCGTACCATTCCAGGGTTAAAAAAGCAAAAGCTGATTCAAATGTTCACCAAGAGAGTAAACCGCTGCTAATTTTGGGATTAAACTGCTGCTAAGTTTGGGATTGAACTAATAGTCAGGGCATCATTTGAAATGGAATCATTAATAAAGTCTCAAAGTGCGCTAACAAGAGCTATTCAGAAAATTAATGCTCAAATTTCAAAAGACCCATTGATGAGGCGAACGAAAGAATATGGCGAAACGAGACTCCAATCTCTAATCAATATTTGGACGGAGTTTGAGAAAAATAATGAGCAGATCGAGCTATATAAAGCCAATGACCCCAAGCATACATATTTTGCTGAGAATTATTTTGAAGGAGTCGAGGCTATTTATGAGCAGACAAGGGTAAGTTTAGAAGATATTATCCGAGATGCCATTGAGAGGCGAAAGCACACGAAAGATATTGAGATCCAATTAAAACTGATCAAGAAGCAAGAAGCGCTAGTAGAAAGTTTGATGAGAGTGGCCGAAGAAGTTGAAAACGAGCTTAACGAGCCTACATCATTACCTTTCATAAAACAAAAAACAAATTTACTGAACAATTACTGGCAGCTTATCGTTACTAATCATGGGGAGATTGTGGCTCTAGGTAAATGCAAAGTAGAGTTCTTCGAAAATGATGTATTTGCCCAAACAGAACGATCATATCAAACGGCAATGATTAAATTACAATCAGTTGGTGACCATGCTCAACAGATGCTTGCAAATGGAACTCGTTCGGGCATCAAATTGCCACAAATTCAAATACCAATATTTTATGGTGATTATTTGAAGTGGCAACCATTTAAGGAGTTGTTTCCAGAACTAATCCATAAGAGCACCCGGTTAACAGAATCCGAGAAACTGTATCACTTAAAAACAACCCTAAAGAATGAGCCAAGTGAGCTCATACAGCATTTGACAATTTCCAACGCCAATTATAGTGTAGCTTGGGATATCGTCTGCAAACGCTATAATAATGTACGTACAATTTCGACTGGATTATTAAACAATTTAATTGAGCAGCCAGATCTGTTAAAGGAGTCAGCGGATGGCTTAAAGAGCATGCATGACACTATCGTTGAAACGATGGCAGCGATCAAAAATTTGGTAATTGAAACCAAGAATTGGCATCCAATAATTTTGCATGTATTGACACAAAAATTAGATAAAGAATCTCGTCGCTTATACGAGCAAAAACTTGCAAATCCTCGAGAAGTCCAGAAATTGGAAGATTTTTTGAATTAACTCGAGACAAGATTCCAAAGCTTAGAAGCAACAAATTCATCGTTCAAGGCAGGAAAGCCAATTAAGCGGTCAGAAACGAAGATCCACCACAGTGCAATTGTGAAGAAACAATGTCCTGTGTGCAGTGAAGAACACAAAATATTTTGTTGTGAAAAATTTAAAAATATGAATGTGCCTCAACGCTATGATATATTAAAAAAAAAACAACATGTGTTCAAATTTTCTAACGGAGGGTCATCATGCTATAGCATGCAGAAGTTTCAAAAAATGCAAAATATATAATAAAAAACACAATACGTCAATCATTCACAATTTCATGTCAATAGTTTGTTCGATCGAATGTGCTTCCTGAGTAAACATAAATTGCTTGTTGTCGTTGGTGATAGAGAGGAAAATGTTGAAAATGCTCGAGAAAAAGTATTTTTTCTGAATTACCCGCGTTATACAAGGTTTTTTATTTGGACATTAAGGTGAAGTTTACACCTACGCCCATGCGATCACCAATATTTTCAAAAGCAGTTATTAAGAAGGCTTCTAAAAACCAGTTTAATCGCATTGACTCAAGTTTGACACCCTCGTACAAGCTAAAGGAGAGTTTGCAGATGATTCCATTCATCTTTGTGTCCAACCCGGTTATTTAGAAGGCTGGAGTGAGTAAAAATCAAAATACTCGGCCTCTTCCAGTTCACTTCAATCTTGTAAAAAAAAACCGGGTTGGATATATAGACTCATGTGTAAACACTCCTCAAAGTTCGCAACATTCCCATTGTATGTAAATCTGTGTTTACATGTGTCAACAGCCAACACCAATGTAGTGCGTACATTTAGTTAAAACTAACCGACTAAACAGTAAACTTTTTAGTACCTTACGGGCTAATGAAGTAGAAAAAATGCCTTTAGTTCCTCAAAATAGCCCAAAAAATAAAGTTACATTTGTCAATTTTCTCTTCATCCCTAAAGGGTAATATGATAATTTAATCAAACTGAACATTTAAGTTGCATACATCAAAAACCTAAATGAATCCAAATCAAAACTTAGAATTACATCAAATGTAGCTTTTAAGTACCATTTTAGGCATGATGTTTCCACATGATTCGACTTATTGCAAATACGAATTTAATCATTTCGAAAGTAACTTGAACTAAATTTCAGTTTTAGTCAACCAGCAAAAGCTCATTATTTCATTGAAACATTCTGGTATCTAGTTCATAGTTCCGATTGGAAGCAAATCGATCAAATATGCAATAGGATTTACTGCTAGATTCCGGCTATTGAGCTCAGTCGAGAATTTGAATGCATAGGCTGAATTTCGTACGAAAACAAACTTCCGAATCCTGGAGTGTTCAATTTGAAGTCATACTCGAACACAAAATTGTTCAATGGTGGATGAGGATTGTGGAGCATGAGTCTCAATCGTTTATTCACAACATGCTTTCATTAGTTCTATTAGTCTCCCGAGGGTATCAATGATTGATTTGATTTAAGAGGAATTGAAATTGAAGCTCATTTTCAATCTTCAGGAAATTGATTGAAAAGTGAACAATTGTTTATGCCACAATTACTTGATTTATAACGATTATGATTTATTCTTGAAAATGATGTAACTTTATCATTTAGAGACGTTCCTGTTACTTTTGCAAGTTTTCACATTTCGTTGTTTATTTGCAGTCTTTGTAAGTAAAAATCACATATGCTGCCCTCTCCAAACAAGTCACTCTAATAGATTAAACTAACTGAAGCTAAAATTTTTAGAAAATAATCGAATCAATTGCTAAAGTAATTTAACTAAAATAAGTAATTTATAATCTGTTTATGATTTAAATTTGCTTTTAGAGTTAATATCTGGAGTAACAATAGTAGCTTTCATCATTATATAAATCAATTTTCACATCTTTTACTGGACTTGTTACCATCGAAAAATAAATAGACAAAATAAAATAAATGTATACTAGACAAAAAAAATGTTTTTATGAAGAATATTAAACAGTAAATTGAACCGTCAAATTCAAGGTCTCAAAAGAAAAAATCAGAATGTGGAAGTGGAAGCGGTTAAAAATATTTCCGATTCAGTTCAATAGATAAGTGAATTAGAAATTGAACGGAGTGGAAGTTTCCAAAACGTCGCTAGCAAGTTCACTCCTTTAACACAGATGACTATTTCCCAGCATACATCAAAGGTTTAAATAGGCTTTAAATTAATTTCAAGGCTGATATTTTGATTATTGCATGAATACCAAAATCATCATCATTCTGCTATAAATGTCATTCCTCAAATACATTAAAACGTCACATACAACGTCTAAATCTAGAGATTTTCCTTTTTCTTATGCCAAATAAACAATCTCGTTTACCATAATCAATCGAGTCTTAAGCGTCACCCAGCACTTTCAGTTTAATCGAATGCATGTATGTTTGGTAAACACAAAGTTGTGGTTCCCATTTTCCATTCTCTCGCATATATATTTAAGCATTAAATCGCGTATGTATGCCTCAAAGACATTGAATTAGCATTTCCATTTTCATTAGCTAATACATTTCCATAAATAATGTTTTCAGTTTGATAATTTCATCAGTATGGCTTTTAAAGCAAATATGGAATCGCTTTAATTTGAGGATTTGAGTTTGGAAATATTCGTGTGAGAAAATAAACCTGTTTATGAGCTTTTATGCAGATGGAAATTAATACTCTGTCGTCATTATCCAGTAAAACTGCATGGCAGTTCTATTTTTGAAAACGTTTTGCGCAGACGGGCAATACGACTACTAAGAAAATATTAAAAAGTCATAAGGCTATCTCAAAACCAACAAAGGAAATCTACCTGATTTTCAAATAAAATCACCATAATTTAATGCATTTACTTAATTGCATTTCTTTGATGTTTCTAAAAAATGTTGTATTCACTTAAAGGAACACGATAAAACTCAATATCCTAACCTCTGCGTACGAACTCTATGACCTTCACGGCAAACCTTGACATTTTCGTTTTGCATATCAATTCCCAGACAGCCATTCAACTGAGCACAATGCTGATAAGTAGAAACAGTATACAGCAAATTAAACCGTTGATATTCAGTAAATCCTATTTCAATAAAACAAAATGCTTTTAATTAGATCCTCGTCTGCAAAGTATGTGCGTCTGTGGCTCGTAGATCATAGGACACTTTGAATATTATCAATTATAGAGCAATGTAATCAAGTATCCAGTCCACTTAATTTTCATGGCTTCAAAGGACATGAATATCAATATTCTCGCTAATTATAGAATTCGCAGGCTAGACCTTTATGTGAAAACTTTCATCGTCTAAAATTCTATTGATGAAATAATGGCGCCCAACGTGGGTGCCATTACTCAATTATTCACTTTAGAATCTTTGATGTTGCAAACTTGTATGTGAATTGAATTTGGATTTAAATCTTGTCCTGTGCTCGTTTTTTATAAAATTAGCAAGTGCTCAATACACTTGACTATATAAAGCACAAAGCTCCTAAAGATATCAATGAATGTTGATATTTCAGAGCAATCATTAATTAGCTGTCTGGTTTTCGCTGCCAGTTGCCTGAGTTGCATAATTTATTTTAACATAGCTCAAAGTAAGTTACAGCAAAAAATAGAGAAAATATCTGTCGTCAAGTCTTGCAATAGATTTGGTTTAGGTTTCATCATCATGAAAAATAGACCTTTATTGTTTGTGATTAAGTCTTTTATTGAAAGAGACTAAAAAGTAACAGCTTTCACATTATAATATTTCGCAAAGCTATTTAATTATCATTAGTCAAATAGCATATTCTAGTTAAGGGTTTTGAGGATCTTTGAGATTGCTAAAATAATCTATTTTTTCTTTCTTTCTTAAAACTGTACAAATATATCCACAGAAATTCTGCAATATAGACTTAGCTAAGTCAAATAAAAGTGAACAAGTAAAGCTTAAGATTAAATGAAAAGTTGCATTACAACTTTATTATATTTCGGAGTGTACAGAAAACTAGAACAGTTTAGTTAGTTTCTTTGGACTTTTATCAAAAAAACGTAGGCAACATCATTTAAATATGATATCATCTGGGCTATAAATGTATATAGATATCCAAAAATTTCAAACAATTAGTACAAATAAAACGTGCCACATCACTATATGCACGTATGTAGAAATAACATTATTTATATGGAAGTTTGACATATGTTTCAGCTATTGAAAAAAACATAAAAAGGTAATTTAATATTGTATTTGCATAGTCTTTCAAAGGAAAGTAATATTGTTTTCGTTACACAATAGAATTCCCTGCTTTTGTTTCATAAAGCCCAACTAATTTTACTTCCTGTATTTTGTCTAGTTTCAATTTCATAGCACGATGAGTCCGAAAGTATATTTTTCAATTTGCCTTCAACTTCCGCATACAAATACCATGACAGAGGGTGATTTTATTTCCTAGTTTGAAAAGCAACAATTCTTGCATATTTTAAAACAGAATTTAATATGCGCCATGAAAAGGGAAACCAATTTGTATTCAATATACAAATTTTATTAAGAATGACTAATTTCATTTAATTGAAGCTTAGAATAGAATTCCAATTAGAAGTCTGAATGAAACTTAGAAGAAGGTACCAATTACCAAGAAATGGATGGTTGCCAAAGAGAAGTATTTTTCAAAAGTAAATTTTAATTAATTCGGATCACATAAATATTTGTTAACGTTCGTTGATTTAGAAGTGATCAAACGCGTTTCAAAGTTGTCATGAGTTTTTCATTTCGCCTGTGTTTTGAAAATCGTAAGTACATGTTTTGCATATTTCTTTCAGTTTCTTTCAATTTTGTTGATTCTTAGGAAGGATTTCAAAAAGACTGCAAAAATAAAGTAATAATAAACCTATTCAACATTGGCTCCCAGATACTTTTGCACAATATACAGGTTTCTGTTGCTATAAATTACGCTTCACACGCGCAGATTGTAAAGCTTTTCATTGCATTCGCTGTTAATAACGTATTCGTC
Source organism: Nemotelus nigrinus (assembly GCA_947369275.1). Taxonomy (NCBI): domain Eukaryota; kingdom Metazoa; phylum Arthropoda; class Insecta; order Diptera; family Stratiomyidae; genus Nemotelus; species Nemotelus nigrinus. The sequence continues at coordinate 9,289,362 of OX376374.1, forward strand.
AAAAGAATTCGACGTTATGCCTAGTACTATACTCTTCGCGAAACGAATTCAACGGTCAAATCCCATACAAAAAGAGCTTTTCAATTCGTCTGTAAAGCTCTTTTGTATGGGATTTGACCGTTGAATTCGTTTCGCGAAGAGTATAGTACTAGGCATTATCGCCGTTAATCAAACGGATGATTTCCTATTAGCAGAAGAAGAGCTAAACAGTGTTGAGGCCAAAATAAGGAACGATATGACACCAGACCTTGTTGGAATGCGGGCTGGGCACTGAGATAGTGGAAATGGAGTCGACATGCCCATAAAGTTTACATTGGAGGGGATGGTAGTCAAATTTCATATTTTTACTGTCAAATCCAACCATTTCCCCTACAATTTGAATCGGGTCGACCCTTGATTGTCAACCTGACACGTTTACTTTAACGTATTTTCTGGGCAAAAGAACCGGAAAGGGGGGGGAGTTATACAGTCGATGTTCATTCCATTTCTACTATCTCAGTGGGTTGAGTTACTAATGGTTGTGACGGAAAGTCAACCGAATTTATTAAACTCACGTTTAGTGGTGAGAGTTTTTTTGTTACAGTGCAAAAAACTCGATTCATACTCCTAAAAAGACAAGAGAAAAAGAAAACTGGGCATCTCATTTTGCGTGCTGTACGCTTTAATTGCTTGTCACTGCAAGCTAGCAGGCAGTGCGGCTCACAAGTTTGAAAAACAACTTCAAGTCCATGATTGGCTTGTTCCCAGCACGGTTGATCGTCGTGACGATGCTGCGCAACGAGACAACTAGCTGTGGTAGCTTCTGAAAAAGGTGGGCAGCAATAAGTGAGTAAGCGCCATCGAATTGAAACAATGCGAAAGCGGATTCAGCCTCTAGGTGAACTTCGTAGCCTCTAGGTGAACTTTTTCTCATTAAGTGATTTTTTTATAGTCTTGTTTTAATCGGTGAAGAGACAATAATGGCAGATCTCACTTTTAACCTAATAAAAATTTGTACCGGATATGATATAGTCGCTCTTTTTTTTTAATAACACTTCTTTTCTGTCATATTTCTCTCATTACTGTTTGCTTTGCATCATCTAGATAAATACAAAATGTACGTTTTTCATTAGAGACAACGTTAATTTTTGGTAATTTTTTGAGTGCGTTCCTGTCCGTATTCTGTCACACAACGTCTGTTTATTATTTGTATCTGTATATGTGCTTTGTAGTGCATCCCTTTCCACGTATGAATGTTTTTTAGTGAGCTGTCTGAGTTTCTTATGTCTTACTATTTCCATTCTCCTATTGTTGTGTGTGGCGATTTACACTTGCTTTCTATTCAGTGAGAACTATCGTCCTTAGACATTTCGTTTACAAATATCATCCTTTCTTCCTTTTTATTCCTTATCCCAGTTTAATTGCATTCCTTATAATAACAATCGTTTGTTGTACCTAATTTTCCTTCTTTTAATCTATTTATTTCCGCATCATCCTTTCTTTCCGTTGATCCTGACCCTCATCGATCATCCCCCTCTTTCCATCGATGTTTCTTTATTGAATAGATCACGCATAAAGAGCATAGCTGTGCCGTCTTTCAACTTTTTTAAAGCTGACTATGAATAAATTGCTGCTGAACTCTATCTGAACACTATCAACTGGTTTTCTTTCTTTCGTTGGCTTGAAATCAATGAAGCTCTTTCTTTTCTTTAATCTCAACTTAATTCCTTTTATCAAAATTTACTCCTGTGTCTCGTATTTGTCGTGGTGCTAGTCCTTTTAGGTTTTCTAGGGCGGTAAAACTGTTCTTTTAAAACTAGTAACCGATTTCCCGTTTCTATTCTGCAAAATATTTGTGATTTCTTTGTTAAGTTCTTTGTTTCTTCTTTTTCCTCTCCGCACATTCTTAAGGAAACTCTGCTGTGACTGCGTCTTCTCATGCGGATTTTGTGATGACTGATCATCTAGAGGAGGAAATTCTAATATCCTCGATGGATCACTCAGCGAACAGCGGCCCTGACGGCATTCCTAATGTGTTTGTTAAGTCTCTTGCATCTTCCTTATGTGTACCTTCTTCAATTTTATTTAACTTGAGTTGGTCCATTGGCGTTGTTTCTTCCAGTTGGAAAGCTGCCAATGTTTTTCCAACTTTAAAATCGGGGGATATTAGTAATATTACCAGCTACCGTCCTATATCCCTCCTGTATTGCATTTCAAAGTTGCTTGAGCGGATCGTTCATGAAAGAATTCACACTGCTTTTAGTCACTTATTTTTTTAAGAGCAACATGGATTCATTAAGCGATGTTCGTCAGCTACGAATTTAGTGGAATTCATTAACTTTATCGCGTATACTTTGGACAACGGTATTCAAGCTGATGTGATTTACACTGACTTCGCGAAAGCATTTGACAGGGTAGACCACTCAGTGCTACTAGAAAAGATTTGTAATTTTGATGTTTCCAGTTCCCTTATATTTTGGCTTTCTTTCTACATTCATGACCGCACCTGTTGTGTTGTTTTTAATGGTTGTTCTTCCTCTCCTTGCCATCCTACTTCTGTAGTTCCCCAAGGTTCCATCCTTGGTCCTCTCCTTTTCACGTTGTTTATCAATGCCTTCCTTGCAACTTTAAATCTGAATCTCTTTTTTTTGCCAATGACTTTCAAATATTCCGTACTATCGTTCCCCTAAATGATTGCAGTAATTTACTATAGGATCTTTTTGTTTTGTGTTTGATCCTTGCTCTTTATGTTTCCAAATATTTCATCTTTTTTTTCCAACAAGTCTAATCCTATTTTTTTTATTCATTCTTGTCTGATTGTCTTTTGAACCATGCAGATCAGCAAAAGGACCTTGGTATCATTTTTGATCCAAAGTTAAAATTTAATCTGCATGTTTCTTTTATTGGCTCTAAATCTTCGAAGGAAGTTGGTTTTGTTCTGCGCTTCTCGCGCTGTGCAACTGATATTGGCACTTGTGTTCGTCTTTTTATTTCTCTCGCTCGTAGCATTGTTGAATATTGCTCCCAAGTGCGGATTCCTCGTTTCGTGTAGCTGTGGAATGCTATTGAATCCGTTCAGCGTAAATTTAGTCTGTGCCTTTTGTACAAATTTAATGTTGCTTATCGTCCTTATGATGACCGTCCGCTTTTCTTAAATCTCCATATGCTGACTACCTGAAGAGATTTCTTTGATGAATCTCTTCTTTACAAGCTTGATCATGGTTTACTTTCTTCCTCCAGCATTTGCGTGCCTCATTTTTTACGTGTGTCTGATGGCCCGGTTAGAACTCATTCGCTTTTCATTACTCCCTTTGCGCGTACTCTTGTATATTTTAATTCACTTATACTTAGAATACTTAGAAGTCATATTGAGCTTCAGTTTGGTCCTATGGCCATGTCTTTTCAATCTTTTAAAAAACTTGTTATTGATTTTTTAATGAAGCTTCTTCTTTGTGTACATTGTGTTTTTTCTTGTTTTCTGTTTGTTTTTCCCCTATTTTCTTATTAATATTCCTTTCTTTTTGCTTTATATTAAGATTTTTTTTGTATACTATCTCAATATTTATTTGAATTGTTCTGTTAGATGAGATTTGAATAAATAACTAGGATAACTTTAACTTCAATAAAAAATAACATGAGCAAGTGCATACGTATGGCAAGTGTGAGGTATGCGTCATATATATTGATTGCTTTTTTGCTTTTTTGCAAAGCAATGATCTGTTGACCGCGGGGTTGAATCACGCCGTAAACTCATTGTTGTATTCGTTCTTCTTGTGTTATCCACTAATTAAGTGTCACATCATAGCTTTTACGGTGACTGGACATAATACCAGTAATTCACAAGAATAAAATGTGGCACTTAGAATAGTGGAATTAATTGTAATCGGTTTCTCTCATATGTGTCTCCCTGCCGCCACAACTAAGCAAATGGCAATCCCTTGAACATTATCAGTTTCGTAGAAAAAAAGCCAAATAAAATGTTTTTCGAAGTGAAATACGCTTGAACTGGAAGTTTGATATTACCGTACTGAGCAACAACAAAAACACTTCTAAAATTGGTTTTCAAAATATTCACATCTGCGGACCACGGTGAAGGTCCGCAGGCCAAAAATTTACAGTTTATTTAATTATTTTGTCATAGAAATCATTTTGCCATTCAAATATCAAATGACCAAGAACATAACTACAACTCAAGGTGTGATAGCCAGAATTTGGCATTGCGTTTGTAAGACTAGTGACAAAACACGAAGGCCTGTCCTAATCAAGCTTCCGGTACCACGCTTCATACGACTTATGTGTATTGAAATTCACTTACCTCTTAAACTACTGACCATCCCATTCTAAAACTTTTATGATAAACTAAAATACTTTAAGCGCTGTTTTGTTATAAAAATAAACATAAATTAACCTGGTCCAAATTATTCAAAAAACGAGTTGAGTTACTTCCGGTTTCACACAAACTTTTACTTCCGGTTTTCAAATCTAATTTCAAAATTAAAACGAACAGTTAATGTTGTACAACAATCAGTATTTTTGATGTTTTTTAGTTGTTTTTTTTTAATCCTAGAATCCGCTTCCAAAAAAACCTTTCATCAATCTCATCCATTTTTAACAAGCCCATAACTGGGCAACTAAACCTCATAGAAACCAAAAATTTCTTATCCTCTAGAAGTACCATTATAAGCTATATGAACGAAATCCAGAACCTCGACTTTTTTTCGCTGTCCGCTTTAGGTGAAATGCCCCAAAAGTACTTGTTAAATTCCTAACCCAAGTGACAGGTTTACAAAAATAAAAGATTCTCTCAACTAAGACTTCGTAAAAGCAACACTCTTAGGGACATAAAATTTTCTATATTCACGATGTTTTCTTTACTAGCCAATCGAAAATTTGAACCATTAACAGACTGGTCTCTCCTCGAAAGATTTCGAATTTCCATTCCAAGTTTTTCCTGACGGTACCAAAAAGTTCACTGATAAAATACGTAAGGAAGCAAAATATTACTAGTTGTATGATATCATTACACCATCATCATAATCATCATCATAGTATCTCATTATTACAATCAACGTCAATCGCATTACTTTCAGTGTATACCATAAATGAATTTTTTCAATTAGTATGAGAATGTATTCGATATCTCGTTAAAACGAAAAACTATCCTGATTTGGTTTATTCACGTTTCTGCTGACTTTCCAACATAAATTCTATGGTTTCCTAGAAACAAATAGAATCAATGTGGGCTAGCAGCATTAATAAAATACAATACGAATCTCATTAATGGGAAATCAATTCCCATCCGAAAATTAGGTTTCGAGTATTGAAAAGAATAAGTCTGCAGCGACTATTATACAGAATGAACCGAAATGATGTAATTTAGTGGTGTTCAAAAAGTAATGAACGACTTAAAAGTAATGGTTACTCAAAGTAACGAAAAGTAATCATTACCGGAAAACGAAAGTAACCATTACTTTTCTCACAATCGTTCCTTCGTCGTTCTAAGGCCAAACGACACACAAAATGCATTTCGTTACCGAGTCAACGGGCAGCAATGATATCCAAGCTTGGGGTGATCTAGAGACCGGTCTCTACTCTCTACGTGTGCAAAGTAATGGTTACTTTTCGTTCCTTTGAGGAATGAAATGAGTAACGAGTAACGAGTAACGATAATGAATTCTGACCATTTCGTTACTTTTGAATTCGTGATTGAAAGTAAGGAATGAAATGAGTAACGATAATGAATGATACCATTTCGTTACTTTTGAATTCGTGATCGATTCACAAAGTAAGGAATGAGATGAGTAACGATTTCGATTGCTGGATGTTTGATGGCTTTTGAATTCGTTATCACGAGTATTTCGTACTTGCAAGTGTTTTCGTATCGCGTATTTTTGTATCGAGTATTTTCGTACTGTCGAGTATTTTCGTACTTGGAAGTATTTTATTCAAATATTCAAAAAGTTTTTAGGGTAAAAGTAGCTGAAATCGGACCAAATCGGCCAATTTTGGGTTAGAGTGGTTTGGGACATAACGGGCCAAGACCTATTGCTGTGATACAAAAATTTCGGTTTTGTAGGGGAGTGAGGGGTTTTTTGGCCATAGTTTGGCAAAAACTGCCGTTATGGCGCTTTCGATGATTGAAAGTGGTCGGGGAGCACAATAGTAATATTTTACGGGTGAAAAAATGTTGATAGGGAAAATTGAGCAGAAACGTCCATTTTTTCTAAAATCTATTTTTTGGTCTAGCATGAATTCGGGGACCTTTCTGAGTTGTTTCGGGCGACATTTCCATGCAAGTCTAGGAAAAAGCGGCCAAGTTTCGAAGATACGGCAAAAGTAGCTGAAATCGGCTAATTTTGGGTTAGAGTGGTTTGGGACATAACGGGCCAAGACCTATTGCTGTGATACAAAAATTTCAGTTTTGTAGGGGAGTAAGGGGTTTTTTGACCATAGTTTGGCAAAAAATGCCTTTGCGGCGCTTTCGATGATTGAAAGTGATCGGGGAGTACAATAGTAATATTTTAAGGGCGAAAAAAATGTTGATAGGATGAAATTGGGCAAAAACGTCAATTTTTTCCAAAATCTTTTTTTTTGTCTAGGGTAAATTCGGGAACCTTTCTCAGTTGTTTCGGGCAAAGTTTTCATACAAGTCTGGGAAAAAGCGGCCTAGTTTGGAAGATTCGGCAAAATAAAATCCGCCGGAAAACCGTCCGGGAAAACTGAAAGTAGCACTTAAATTGCTAAGGATTAACAGGTCGAGATCCTTTTTGGGTCGTCAGTTGGCTTCTCTGGCTGTGCTGAGGCCATCCTCGTGACTGCAGGTTGCCACGAAGGTATCTCCAACCCCACCGGGGTTGTAAAATTTACGAGACCGCGGGAGGTAAGATGCCCCTGGACTCATGTCCAGCCTTACCGAGGAGGTTGGCCCCCTAGTGGGTGCATGTTTAATAAGCGAAACATTTTTTGTAACACTTCTTAATAAAATTTTCCGCAAACTTCTTGCTTCAGTGAGGCGAAGTGGAGAATCGACTGTTTAAGATTATTCAGGAAAAGTTTGGTATCCATGAAAAGTCATAAAGATGACAACAGGGTTAGTTGGTCCCATCTTACCAAAGCAACATACTTAAACCCGCGTTTCAAAAAGTATGAGTTCGGCGATGAATCAGCTTTGACTGTAGTGAAAGAGAAGGACGAACTGAAGGAAGAAGCTGTACAAACTAACATGCAAGCTTCAATTGATGTCATTCAAACTTCAAGTAATGATCTTGGGACTGAAGAATCTACAGCCAGTTCAATCCCAAGCACAACAACTAGACCTGATGATTAGATTAGATTGTGGTCTGTATTAGAAACAATAGTTGCATGTGCCAGATCAACCCCAACATTCGGAAGACCCTCATTTAAATATGACAATTCAATGAAGAGCCCAACAATCGGAGGAATCAAAATCCTCTTAAATAGTGGGAAACAAGGTCACAAACTTATCCAAGATTAGGAAAGTTCGCGAAAAAATATTTAGGAGTACCAGCAACTTCTGTGTGGGAGAATATTTCCAAAAACAGGCCACATAATATCGGACAGGCGAAGTAGACGAAACCCAAAAAATTTGCGGATGATGGTTTATTTTAATTTCGAATAAAAATTTTTTAAATTTTCATTAAGCTTGGTATAAAGTTCCTTCTCTATTGGTATTTGTCAAGAGCAATTTTTTTATATTCTTAAAAATAAAATTGTTTTCTTACTAATTAATCTTTTTTAAATCTTTTAAGAATGTCATGCTCATAAGAGTACATATTTTCCGTTGTTGTCGTAAGGGTACACATTTTTTTGAGCTGTCCTCGCAGATAGTAGTAATAGTAATGAGTAACGATATAAAAGTAATGATTACTACGATTGAAAGTAATGATTCGTTATCATTACTCAAAAGTAACGAAATTTCCCATCACTAATGTAATTGTCTTTTGCCTACAGCAATTTTAATATTCAATAGATGGTAATATCGTCCATTGAGCAGAGAAAAAGGAAATTGTACAATAAATCACTTTATCATATAAAGCAAGTTTTAATTATTCGTCAATGACTTTTCGACCCGTCAGTTTGTTCTTGTCACATATGATCACACCAAAGCTAAGTAAAATATCTCGATTTATGATGTGAATATATTTCGAACAGCTACAAATTTACAACTTCGATTAGAAATTTTACCAAAAGATAGTCAAAACGACACCTCCAACAAACACGGAAATGTCCTTTTCAAAACAATCGCCGATTTTATGGTTTAATTTATTGATGACCATTAAAATTGGAAATATCTCAGCACAAACTTAAACTTTTTGACTTTCATTGAATGATTTTCCTTTCCGCCATGATAAAATTATATTTCGCGACAGCAAACTAGATAGGATCATTTCTTTGGACTACGTACTAAATTTGAAATGACTTCAGCAAAATCTTCGATTTACAACCGAAAATTTCATAAAACTAACATCCTCGTCAAAGTATGAAAGATCATCTGCACTAAACTTGATTTAATCAATCAATCGTTTCCTCGCTCCTTAACTTTACTGACCATAAAATCCTCAGCTAGTTACTGTATCTTCATCGACGAAACTATTCGGTTTATTTTTACATAGAAAACTTCACCTGTTTTACGATGCAAAGCTATAGACGAACCTGTTTGCTTCTTTTGCGCGTCGGCGGCCGAAAAAAAACTAGGTTAGCCATGAAACATGCAGTGATAAAAGTTATAACTGTAATTTAAACTTTTTAACTTTTATCATCAAAAACACTCAGTCTATAATGCCCGGAAGGACGGGGCAAGTGAGCAAGTGGTTGGCATGGTGAACGCTACCCTTAACGTCCGCATTTTCATGCTCAGGCTTCCGGAACAGATAAAAATTAAACTCATAGAGGCAGAAGAGATACTACTCTGTGTAATATCACTCTCTTGAGAGCCGTTCGTCAGGATACGGATGAGAAATTGTTCGATTTAATTGAATGTGAGAGAATTGAATGTGGTTCGCTGGTTATATCAATTTGATTGTAGGCAAAGTTGATATAGTGACAGTGTTCAATTGATTTTTGTATTGCAAAATATGAAGAAGAAAAAATAGTGAATGACAGAGTACTAGCCAATACTGATCGATGGAGATGTAATTTTAGAGATTTTAGAAATATTAGCAGAACTTAATCATAATAGCTTCGAAAACAGTAAGTGTATAGTCTGTTCACGTGGAATATTGAGGATTGTGTGGAATAAATGCATATTTTTGTAGGTGTTGCTACAAAATAAATAAACCTTTAAAAACTTAAACTACAACATAAATAAATCCTTAATAAACCCGAGGCTATCATGCAAAAAACGCTTTCAAGTGTATTCAAACCTATGCGTATAGGCATATTAATTTCAACAACATCAACACGTTTCGACTTATAATCGAACCATATAGATATTCAACGCAAACATAAAATAGTAGTTCCGCTCTTATCCATGCAATGCCTGCAATGTTGTCGCATTATGTTGGTAGTCGACGATTTTCAAGTAAAACATGAAACCATTAAAACAATTTACTGCCCTATGGTGGATGTCGAATATTTACGATATTGCATTTTTCGTAAATCATTCGAGAAACTCATGCAAATTTTAGTACGAGGACAACTTCATTATACCATATTGTAATCCTCGAATAAAAATAAAAGTATGTCCCAATGCGTTATTTACATACATATATTTTGTGAAATGTTCGATTAAATAAAGTATGCTATTAACAAGCAGCAACGTTTTAAAGCACGCGGCAAAAATGTGTTGTTACGTGAGTGCCAAAATGCAATTGAAGCGCATCAATATGATTAAATCAGATTACTACAACAAAGTTTCGGTTTGTAATGCAACACCTGATTTGAATCAGGAATGAAAAAAGAAGATAATATTTTTCACGAATTATTTACATGAGCATGATAATTATACGCAGGATATTAATGTTGTTGCATCAGTTTCAATTCAAATTAATTTAATTTATAAACAAAAAAAAAAATGCAAACTAGGTCCGTCATACTTCATGAATTTCATAAAAGTAAGGATCGAGTGAAATTTTTTTATTATATTGCAATGAACTTATTTTGATTTGTTTAATAAGTTTGTCGAATACAAACCGAAGCTTGAGTAGCCTAGTGGGTAGAGTCCGTGGTTCAAATTCAGGTTCAGACGAGTGAACGCGTACCAAGCTTTGAGTTCACCTAGCTCTGAATTAGGTACCTGATTTAATTTAGGGATAAAATGAGTCGAGGAACTAACAACACTCCACACTCATATTCACTTTGATTATAAATTTGTGATGAAGCTCTCTGTCAGCTTCAACCCCTAGACCTGTACGAGGGTTGTCGTGGGATCACTTTACTCATACAAACTAATAGTATTGACATTAACCGTTTGGCAGCTACGCAGCGCCATCGCGCTTCGATATTTCGTTTCTAAAACAGCTGAGCGGCCATTTCAGTGCAAGTTTGTCGATCGTCGTGTGAGGTTGTTTCTTGCCGTTCATGTGTTTTATAAATAAAAGTGTTCTTTCTCATGTTTAAAAAGTACGATACATCAGTTTTTATTTTTTAAATATTGTTTTTAAAACTTTTTTTTCGCATTGAAAAACGTAGCCATGTCGAGTGATGATAATTTTTCGGACTCTGAATTGAGTTCTTATTTCACATCTAAGGATGAATCTTCGGACACGATTGATGTAAGCAGTGATGACGATAGTGTAATTGGTCATAGAAGGAAAAGATTGAGAGTGGAAAGTGAATCTTCAGAATCGTCTTCTTCTTCAGAAACGGAAGATCTAACATTCATACCCATTCCACCAACAAAAACATTTTCCAAGGCGACAGGTGATTTTTTTGAAACACCTGGACCAAGACGCGTTCCTCCATCGAATGCCAGTCCTATTGATTACTTCAATTTATTTTTCACAACATTTCTTCTTGAAAGCATTGTTAGAGAAACCAATAGATATGCATCGCAGTTCATAGAATCGCATATTTTATCGGATAATTCACGTATCAAGAAGTGGAGGCGAACTAATGTTCCAGAAATAAAAGCTTTCATTGCAGTCTTGCTAGAAATGGGAATAACGAAACGACCAACTATCTACTGTTATTGGAGACAGAATTCCAGAAGAATACCATGGTTTGGAAGGATGTTTGCCAGGGATAGGTTTCTGTTGTTATTGAAATTTTTCCATTTGGTAGACAATGAATTACTAGCTGCCCCAGGTCATCCGGATTATAACCCTTGTGCAAGGTTTGAAATGCTTGTAAAACACGCTAATACAGTTTTTCACCAGCATTATGTACCACATCAACAACTATCTATTGATGAATCACTGGTCGGTACACACTGCCATTCATCAATAAAGCAGTATCTTCCCAATAAAAAGCACCATAAATGGGGCATAAAATTCTGGATGTTGTGCGACTCAATAACAAAATACTGCTTAGGATTTTTTTGTTACAAAGGAGCCAATAATGCAGAAGACAGGGATCTAATAAAAAAAGACGGACTAGGATTTTCAGTGGTAGAAAAGTTATTGTCAGTTGGAAATTATCTACATAAGGGTTATCATTTATTTACTGACAACTTTTATACAAGCTTACATTTAGCTAAATCCCTTCTAAACAGAAATACCTACCTCACGGGAAAATTACTCACCTCACGGGAAAATTAGGAAATACCTACCTCATGGGAAAAGAAATTCCCGCAGAAGCCAAAAAAGCTGAGGTAGGTGTGGCAAAATATTTCGATAATCAAAATATCTTGATGTGCTCGTTCAAAGATAAAAAAACAAAGCCGCATCCAGTGATTCTTATTTCCTCCAATGCAAATTCGGACAGTGTAAGAGTTACAAAAAAGAAGGGCTCTTACGAGTATACAAAAGAAAAACCAAGTATGATTCACGACTACAATCTACATATGGGAGGGGTAGATGAATCAGACAAAATGCTGTATTCCTACTTAGATGAGAGGAGAACTTTCAAATTCTGGAAGAAGGTGGTTTTCAACATTTTTGGAAGGATGGTGTTGAATAGCTATATCCTATATAAATCTAACACCACAGAAAAAAAAATGACCCGGCTGCAATTCACATCCGCTATTATTGAACAAATCGAAGGAGAATGGATGACCTTTAGAAATATGGAAAATGAAGCATCAACTTCAAGCCCAAAATTTGCTTTGGAAAAACTACCTGGACGCAATTTACGGCAGTGTGCGGTCTGCAGTAATAGGAGGACTGGAATAAAACGTTCCAACCTTATCTGTTGCCGTTGCAAGAAGGGGTTACATGGAATTTGCGCAGCAAAACATAATTTTTAAACTTTTTTTTTTAATTTTTATTTGGCTTTCCATTCTTTTTATAACATACTACTTGTATATCTTTTAATTGCCTTCAACAGTTGTTTCCATTAATTCTTTATCTACAAAATGTTAAAAGTTTCATGTAAATCGATGTAAAATTGGAGAAGTTATAATGTTTTAAGTTGAAATATATTTTTTTTTATTTTATACCAAAATTTTCTATAGCAGTTTTGGAATGTATTAGCATTTTGATAGTTAGCTGCCAAACGGTTAAAAATGATGAAAAACAAACAAACAGATCCATCAAAGTGGACTGCTTTTAGCCCAGCTCTTTTTCAAAGGTGGTAGACATACGAGAGGCATTCAAATATAAACGAGCCTTTTGCAAAAAGAAATTGAGTAGTAAAAATTGAGAGACTGGTTTCCTACTATTAAAGATGTAAATTTACAAAAGAGCGTACAAAGAAGATTTTACGTCTTAAATGTGTAATTTTTTTACGAGCAAATCGTGTAATTTCACCCCAAAAAGACGTAAATATAGCACGAAAACGCATGAAACTTATATATCAAAGGCTACTTTTTACGAGCCTTTTAGGGTAAGAAGCGCAATTTATTCGTGAATGTCCATAAAAATGTTTACAAAAAGCATAATAAAAGGTGCGGTTTTTGCACTCTTGGGTAGGGTAAGTTTAGGTAAGTCTAGGTAACTTCCCCTGCCTAAGAGTGCAAAAAACGCACCTAAAGAATGTTTTATCAAACAAATGACATCAAAAGGTATCTATTGCGAACAATTTTAGGAAGTTTGCACTACTTAAGCAGAAATTTCGGCTAACCTCTAGATAAGTTTCAATTTCAATAAAAGTGAAAAAAATTTATGATCCAAAAGTCTGCCACTCAAGACAGGTCACCACCATAACACAAAATATTACCCCAAAATTAAATATAATTAACAAAAGGCTGTAAATAGGTAACTTTAAATGCTAAAAAAGACGAGAGTCCTATCAAATCAAATAAGCAAAATATAAATATTTTTCTTGTCAAATACAAAAACTTTTTATATATATACACTGTATACACATTAACTTATAGCACTTATTGCTACTCTTCTAATTAACTTATAGCTACACTTCGAATTAACTTATAGCTACACTTCTACACTTATTACACGAAAACACTGACACTTAACTGCTGCTATTCAAAGCAAAGATCACGAAATGCCAGACTAGCTCAGTCTAGCCAAATCACCGTCTTTCGTCACAATGTTACATCAATAATAAGTCAAATTCGAGCAAATGACACCATTTTACAGATTTCGTGTAAATGAGAGTAGCGAAGTAGTAAATTTACACTTTTTTTGCTAAGGTTTATAAAAAACTATATATTATTCAGCTGATATGACGTAAAAGCAAAAAGTGCACATCCAATGTGTAAAAAAAATTGTGATTCGTTATTTTAAACAGAAAAATGAGTATATTTACTTTTATCAAAGAAGTAATTTTAGACCCACTTTTTAGAGTGTGGTTTATGCCGTTTTTGACGAATGACTTCGGGCTGGTATGCACCCAATTGTGCAGAATGTGTTCAACCTCTCACTAAAAGGATTACAATTAAGATCCTGTCGACTGCCAAGCGATTCAGCTATACTTTTAGAAGTGAGAGGGGCTCTAAGTACAATAGAGGCACAGAACAGCCTCGAGCTGATATGAATCCCCAGCCATGAGGGGCACCAAAGAAACGAGGGAGCTGATAGCAAAGCCAAAGAAGGAGCAAGAACGATGGTTACTGGTCTATACGTACCAAAAGCTTACTAAAGTGGACACAAACAAGGAAACTGAAACATGCACAAAGAAAAAGATCACAAGCTCCTGGCTTAATCTTGAAAGTTTGAAACACTCAATAAAATACCTTGGCTTTGATGACAAAACAACAAAAGAAACAGTGGCACTCGGCAGAAATGGCAAAAGAGCCCTATGTCGAGCATTGATTAGAGCTCTTTGGTTCTGCTCTTCCCTCTACAAATGTTCTGTCAAGTAACATGTTCAGGTTAATAAGAAGCCTGGACATCTTATAGGATATAACGCAGAGAATTCAAAAATAGACATAAGAAGTTGCGGTGCTATAGAAGCCTTTTGAGACCACTCCATGAAATCAAACAATCAATCAATTATGTACTTTCGCTAATCTACTTAATAGTGTACTTGAAAATATTTATGCATGCGTAGGAAATAACTGCATACTTTTCAGCATTAATAAGACACAAATTAGATCAGAACCAACCAGCAAATCTGTTCAGACCCAGCTGCAAATTATTGCATTCTCCGATATTTTGTATAGTTTGTGTAAACCAAGGCCGCGGATGGAAGCAGAATGAAATGTTCGTCATTAATAAATCAAGCAAGCAATAGAGGGCCCAGATGACTTGCAAAACTCTAGATTTGTTTGTATACCAGATACGAGACTCCAAATGCCGTACCGTCAAACAATTCAACTAGAACTCGATTTGTCAAGTAAGAAACAATGGAACCCACAAAAAGTTCGAAAATTGAAAATAGAGAAGCATAGCTACGAGTTTAAAGTGATCAGCATCATCAAACACGTTAATCAGCTTACTTAAAAATAACTTTGTGGTGAATTATTCTAAAGTGAAACTAATGAAAATACAAATCAGAAAAAGGAATATTCAACAGCTGAGAGATCTAACCTGCTAGATTTACCTTACTGTATATTATTTTGGAAAAAAATTGATTTTCATACGTTCTGTTTCTTTTTATAATTTGAATTGAAACTAGCCAAATTCAAAATAGCTATAATTTTTCAAAATCTTTTCTTTTTTTTCAAACAATTTCCATGCGTCTAATTAGATCCTGGAAAAATTGATAAACATGTATTACAATTGATAAACATGTATTACATATTAATATTTTTAATTAAATGTAGCAGTCAACGCACAATCAAACATGAAAACGTATGCAGTGTCAGTTTTAATCAAATTGCCCCTGTGCTTTCAATTACAGTACAAGAATATCCTACATTGTAATTTTCTCAGTTTTGCATACGGGCTGATTTGCAACATTTCGTGTGAAACTCCATTTAATATTCGGATGTACGTGCTTTGAAGAGGATTGCATAAATTTGCAACGAAAATGCACTTGGTAAGCAATCGTCCTCACAATACAAACATCCCTATCGTTCAATTCACTTAAAATCAACATACGTTACTCTCGGAGGAGTTCAACCGGCGAAGTAATAACAATCGGGATGATCATTTATTCAGCTGCATCAGCCATGGGGCAAATAAGTGAAATTACATTCCTGCTCACCTAGTAGTATAGTGTAGTTGAATATGCTTAAAATAGTGGTGTGGAGATTTATTTATGAGCATACATATATCGAAAATCCAAACACAGGTTCAAGATGACAGAGGCAATCGATACTAGCTACAGATGCTCGGAGAATACGTTTTAGTTGCACTCTGTTTGTATTGTAACCTGCTAAAATATATGAGCATTATGTATCGTATTGTGTACATCGCATTTGTGCTTGCTTGCCTTATTCAAGTCTATACAAGAGCTCCTTAGCTAGCTAAGACGAGAAAATTGAATAGAATGCTTGCCAAACAATTGCGCCGTAATATGTTTGCAGAATCACCTTCAGGTGCCATGTTTGTTCACATGACCCAGCAAATTTGCTGGAAGGAATAAGTAATGTAAAGCTGATTTGCAAGCATAACCAGATAAAAACCATTTCGGCACCCTTACATGCTGCAGAACATTGCGTGTTAATAGGTCTGTTCCCGTACTTTAAGTAACTGAATTTTACTAAATTTTCCTGAATCATGTGGTGGGGAATTTCATGAAAAGTACGGAAACGCTCTAATTGTATTTCCTGAAAATTGACAACCAAAAATGTTTAATTTTCGGTTTTTGGAAGAGCAATAGTGATTATAAAGTCATCCTAAGCGGTGATAAATTATCGCCACAAAAATATTCCACATCAATAGCAACATTACGCAAAAAATATGTTGCTTGCCGCGCACATTTGAAAATATTTACTCCGTTTGACACTTTCAGTATTTTTCAGCAGCTCAGACCCTACTGAAATTTACTAAAAGAGGGGAAATTTTCAGTTTTCAGTAAAACGGAGTACGGGAACGGCTTCATTGCAATTAATCGCGATTAATCGCAATTAATCGTAGTACTGGAGCAGACCTTTTGTCTGTCGAGGCGCGGAGCACCAAACGAATTTAAAATAAAATTTCTAAGGCAACATCGTGTTGCACAGAAATCTTTGGTTGTAGGCTAAAGACTAAACATTATTCGAAATCAGTGGGAAAATAGAGAAAAATTAATTTCGAGGATGTTGGAAAATATCAATGAATAGAAAATTATGCTAACGCGGCGTAAGCATGTATTCTGATAAGTCTTTGAACATATATTCATCCAATACATTCTTTTGGTTCCTCAAGTGAACCAAAAATTTGATATCATCGTTGAACTGTTACAAATTAATTTTCTTCCAATAGCAAACGAAACTCATTCATTAATGTTTCCATATTTGCGTTAGAAAAGTGAAATTATGTACGTAACTTCAATTATCCGTTCCAAAACTTATAAAATTTGAATCCAATAGTCACAATAATTTCAACTTTTCATCTGTGAAATCAAATCTTTCTTAAAGAATTTAAACAAAAACTTCGATGGAAAAACTGAATATATTTGATTTTACTTTTTCAAATTCTAGCCCGCGTAGTATATTGTTGATATCTACCAAAACTTCATCGTTTTAAAAATCAATATCTACCTTAAGGGGAGATATACACCTAGGAGCCGGATAAAATGGTCATTTTTGTGCATTTTTTTAAGGAAAACTATTTGAAATATCGGATTGGGAGTTTAATTATCTAAAAGTATACACATTCAAAAGTATGCTTAACTTTTTTTATTTAAAAATATAAAAAATATACAAGGATATTGTATGATCCTTGGAGCGCTGTAAAAAAAACAGCGTTAACGGTACCCACTGGCATTTGTTCAAAAATCATCTGAAGAAAAAAATGGAAAAATATTATTAAATTAGATACTATAATCTAGTTCTTGTCCGATTTTGAAAATATCGATTAATGACAAAATGGCGGACGTTTGAACATGAATAGTGATTTTTTGACCAAAAATTAGATATTATTTTGGCTATAAAACAAAAACTAAGTAACGAAAAAAAAAATCCTATGACAAGTACTAGATAATGTTATATAGAATAATCACAAAAAGAATTAAGGTAATCAGTTAATTGGTTTTCGAGAAATTTTGGGTACCGATTTGAAAAACGTGTTTTTAAGAAAAACGCGTTTGAAAATTTAGGACTGAATAAATCATTAAGTTTGTCAACTAACATGGAATCATCGATACCAGGCCCATAGTGTTAGTCTTTTACTGTTTACGGAATATTCATGGCTTCTAAATTGTCTTGCCGACGCCGTATTCAACCTTCTTTCGTCTGTTCTTGCGCTTGCAGTTCGGCTTTCGCTATGCAAGTTTCGTCTTCTTGCGCTGCGTACAAGTGCGCTCCCGATCCGAACGATATTCTTAACACATTCATGACTTCCAGCAATAAGGTGAAACCATTGTTGAATGTACATGTTGCAAGATATACTGCAATGCTAACGATTTTGGCCCCGCTGTTCATCGTTTTTGGGGCTATTGTCCAGCTCATTTGGTTGCAGTTTTGGGTATATCGACCAACACAGCGTTCCTACAATTTTTCATTGCTGAGGTCTTTGTTTACTGGTTTGATGACATCTAACACCATGTTTGGCAATGCTCAATAATTGTGACGAACATTTTCCAGTTCTCCTTTAGCCTTTGCTCGTTGCAACTGGCACCACGATTCGGGGCCTTCGGGACAGAAATGTTGTTGAGGCTTGCTGTCTGTTGAGCCGTAATGGTAAAATGTTGCCCGTATCGTTTTTTTCATTTCATCTTTGGAGGCACAGTTTCTGCGAATAGCTAAGCCATAGTAAATGTTCAGTATATCTATAAACTTTGCCCTCAATTTGTTTTTGCTGCTGATTCCAGGACTTTTTTCTTTCATTCGCGAAGACGGGTTCCCAATGGCTTTTGAACGTGACCCACTCATTCTTTTTTTGTAATTTCAATCTCGTAACCATACGGTTGTCATTAATCCCGTGTTCGTCTTAGAGCCACCATCCCCGGCGTAATTAGTGTACATAACTCTATACTTTTCGGCAGATTGCGAAAACAATTCTTTCATGGCGTCTACTTCCATTTTACCTGCCGATCCATCATGATTGGCCTGGCAACTTCCATCGTGATTCGATTTCCATTCCTCATATTGCTCAGTATTTTCGAGTTTATTCCAATAGTTACATTTAGCACAATAAGAAGATTTTAAAGAATATCAACAACTTTTCCTGTAAACTGTCCAATGAGAACCTCAACTCCCTACAATGAGGTAAAACCACGTTTTCGCCCCGTACTATCTCCAAAAACTGTTAGTTTGGTTATACCAGCACTCGAATTTTGTTTTTATTTCCCGTTGTACTTCTTTTACAGCTTGTTTTAACACCAATTGAACAATACTTGAAGCAGCCTAATGAATGTTATTAACTATCGTATCATACTTCGTAAAACACGTTTGATTATATCGGCTGTAACTAGCTTATTTATAAAAATATTAACTTGGTGTTTTCACCAGACATTTTTGAGACCTGTATCTTCACGAAAATGCAATAAAAAATAAATCGATTTTGCCGACCATTCTAGGTGTATATCTCTCCTTAATGTATTCTGGCTTCACAAAAGTCTTCAGAATAGAGGATGGTCGTATTGATACTTTGTCACTGGTACAGAATGTCACTAATGCACGAAATTATACAACAGAAATGTATCATGTATTTTTGGTAACAACTATCAATATGAGGTATGTATATTCATTTATGCCTGGCTAAATCAAAGTCAACCGCAAGCTACAATATTTGTAGTTCTCATGTACGTGCTATTCGTATTCAATGCATCTTGTTATCGAATTCAAAAACTTTCTTGCTAAAGCTTATCAAAGCAGAGAATATTGATACGGAAAACTCGATCGTTTTGCGGAATAAGCCTCCGAAGCCGAATCAAATTGGAATTGTTTTTGCGGGATGATTAAAATTGAAAAAAAAATTTATTTGCATTGAAAATTTTATTTGACAAAGAGGTTTCGAAAGTATGCACTGATTCTCATCAGACACCAGTTAGGGTTCGGAGGCTTATTCCGCAAAACGATAGAGTTTCCCGTAGCAATATTCTCTGCTTTGATAAGCTTTAGGGACGATATACGTTGTCTATACTGATTTATAGGTAAGAAGGGAACCATGATCACAATTAAATGACCTTTGCAAGTAAATTATATCGATGGATATAAGTCGGAGATGTTAAAATTTATCACAACTGGCGTAAATAAAAGTTAATGATTTCCAACTGCAAGTGGTCACATCAGTCAAGTATGCATTGTGTGCTGGTGTTTGATGAGAATCAGTGCATACTTTCGAAACCACTGGGTCAAATAAAAAATTTTTTTTTCCAATTTTAATCATCCCGCAAAAAACAATTCCAATTAGGTAATTGTTTGTGCAAAGCCTGTTAACACTTAAATAGTACTAAATATTGATTAGTACGTACTGCAAATGTGAGGACAATAGAATAGTACTAAATTTAGTACTATTACTACTTATTTAGTACTACTTTAGTACTAAAGTGAGATTACTGATTTTAACTTACACCTGTGGTGTAGACTATCGGACCATGCTACTGCCTTCGAGTGTGAAGTATATGCTATATGCATGGCAGTTGAGTCCATTAGCGGAACATCAACCAAAGCAACGACGATTTGCGTCGACAGCAGAGCAGCCATTATAGCTCTGGCGTCATGCAGATGTTCTCCAAAACTGTTAACGCTTGCAGAGTGGTTCTCAATGAAAAGGCAAGGCATATTCTTATCCGGATTATGTGAGTTGCCGATGTATTGGCGAGGAAAGGTTCAGGAGCTAGTAATATCCCCTGCTGACACCACAAGCAAACTAGATGCTGCTATATGGGCCAAACTAAAGTTCGAATGGGAAACAGAATGAATTGCAGGGTGCCCAGAACATTATGGCCATTACATAATAAAAGCATAAAACTGCTTAAACTCAGCAGGAACTGCTTGAGAGCGACGGTCGGCTTGCTCACAAGACACTGCCTTACTACATCTCAGGCGAACAAAATGGGACTGACATCCAGCAATTTATGCAAGAGGTGCGAGATGGAAGAGGACACCATCGAGCACACTTTCTGCGGTTGCACAGGAACAAATAATAAACGGCTCAAGGTTTTTGGTTCTTACCACTTTCAAAAGTTAGCAGAGGTAGGAAACACCGTCACCCTGAGTCACCTAATTCAGTTTGGTGAAGCGGTCACTTGGCAGCTCTAACAAGCCAGCAGAGAGTGGTAGGCCTAAACTGGTGGCTTGAAGCCGACAATCCTCTTTACAACCTAACCTAGTTGTAATCCATTATTTTCTACCTAATATAACCTGTCGAGTAGAACCACTACCTTACAGCACATATTATTCAGTCGCCACAAACACCTTGCGATGATCATTAATGATCAATGAGTACCTGAAACTCAAACTACTGTCTTCGGACAGCGGAAGTGCTAATGACTCTAAAAATATATTGAATATAAATTTCGATCCACAAGTACCAACATCGACGGTATTTTATACAACCGTGGAGACTCTATAAGGCCTCCGGAGAGGTGAATTTTTACGTATGTTAATTCTTGACAGGGCATGGACACCCTAGAGACGATCGTGAATGTAATGTTGCGAAACAAAGAAAATTGGCGCGCAGTCTTAACATACGTTGAGAAAGTGCTGCGCATAAAGTTGGAAGAGGATTGCCTCGCCGATCCATAAGCTGTGGTGGCTGGTGAAGTTCGTGATTACAGATGAGTCAGCATGACCGAATCGAAGCAATGCTTAGGCGGACTTTAACTCGGAACTTCATGGGCTAGTAGATTGCCTTTTTTAGTGAGTCAAACTTCACACACTCCGTAGTCTGATAGGTCACCTGAAGATTTGGTATGCAGATTTTTTTTTTGGTCACCTGCGCTAAAGGACAAAATCGACTGGGAATGGTAGTTTAGAAAGCAGGGATAAATACAACCATGCTGAGAATAATAATTAAAAGAATAAGCACTTACTCGAGGATGATAACACATGCACCCAAAGATCAATTTGGCCCGGCGCTAACTTTATTGGAGCCAGAAATAATATGCGAAAGGCAGAAATCACAGAAGATATTGGAGCTATGTGCTTATTGGTTTGTTATCATAGTTGATGGTAACAAATGTATTTTTGCTGTCAGCGAGAGCTGAATCTATTGACGATGAAATGACGACTTTGTTGCAATGCAATGATCGAAATGATGAATATTACGACAGTACAATTGTTGTCATATGTACGTTTGTAGTCGATTGAGTGAAAGTTGACCTCAATTACAGCACACGCCAAGAAGGCCATGCACCGGAAAATGGCGGATCCCCGACTCCGCTAAAAGTAAAATGTCCTCATTTGAATGGAAAATTTACCTCGGTCATTTGTATGGGGATGTCATTTCTATAGTGATGGACGGTGGTTGACGATTGGCACAGCGGAAATTTGAATTAAATTGGATTTGAACTTAAAATCGGTCAATTTATGGAAATCGCAGACTCGAGACTAACCAGAATTAAGAACTATAAATTAATTTTAAGACTCTCAAAGGGTAAAGTATTCGATTGTATTAACTGTGAAAAATAGGTTGTGGATTCGGATCAATAATTTAAGAAGTCGTGCATCAATGAATAAACGAGAAAATGAACGAATGGAAGAGAAAAATAAAAACGAAAAAAATTATAGTTGAAAGCTTGTCAAATTAGTGAGTATTATTAGTATAGTATGATAGTGCGACTATTAGACTTGGAAAAAAATTGATGCAGGAACCGTATTTGAGAAGCTATAATTGGTAGTGTGAGGTCTGGCTAATATATTTGGGTTCGGAGTGAATTCACAGGTAAATTTTTCAAAATTATGGGTAAAGTTGCAGGAAATATTTAGCTACGATCAGACTAAGAAAAGGGAGACGTTTATGGATATTGAGGCAACATACAACACTGTCAGGTATATCGAGAAAAAGCCCGGTAAGCCGAGGGTCACTTCGTGGCTCTAGATATCCTGCATCAAAGTATACAAGTGTTGTCCACGACATGTCTTTTGCGAGCTGATCTAAGACGCAAAGAGGCTTCTCATTCTAAGCATTTGTATGCTATAGCTCGCATGTAATGCATTGTTTATATGTATGTAAAATCATTTTACCGAATTTAATGCCTCTGTAATTCGATAAAATTTAAATTTTATTATATTTGTAGCTGGTACAGTGTGCGGCTATTTATAAAACATTTTAACGGCTTTTCAGATTAAATAGCACATTGAAGTTTAAATATTGATTACGAATAAGTCATGAAATATTTCCATTGTCACCAATTTAGATCTGGAAGAATACATGTCATGAACTACAACCACTGCCACAGATTTAATTTATCTTCCTAAATATTCTATCTTTGTTTGGCGTAAGATATTTTGATCCGATGTTGTGCGCGACAAATCGCCTCACTTGTGATTTTCGTGACTTAAGTGCGTTTCAAGCTGATTACCGGTAAAAGAATGTACGAAATATTCCGCATTAAAATTATCATTAGTATCACAAACAATAAGGAGTCTGTCACAAATGGACTGAGCCTACTCTACAATCACCAATAGTTCAAGGTGGCTGTGGAATATCGGATTGTGACCTGCAAGCAAACATTGTCATTCACCGCACTTTCACTTACTTCAGATGCGGTTCATTAAAAGTACTCTAAAATCCAGAATTTTTCATTAAATGTAATTTACTCTCTGTCTCTCTCTCTCTCTTTCTGCAACTACATCTGCCTAGAAATGCTAACTGTCGTTTAATCAACTACGAAACTGTATTTAATGAATTTTCATAAACTCACTTATCTTGCAATTTATTCTCATCTACATTTCAAATTGCTCGTTTACTTGACAAATCTCCCTTCTTTATACTACATGTTCCTTTACGAACTTTATTGACAAGTTTTTCACATTTCCTTCTTCCTGAAATCTTTGTTCGCTCATAGATCAAAGAAATACGTTTTCATAATGCATTTTTACCATTAGCTGTTACTTCTGTGATAAATTTACAACATTATTTCTCTTCATTTTCTTACAGGCGCTACTAGTTGCTGTAGTGTGAGAACGAAAGGTGCTTCCAAATTGTTATCGTTCAGGTAAGTTCAATTTACTTGCTGGCGGAATGGAATGAAACTTTTGATGATGAATCATATAGCAAATGTAATTTACGGCACTGGTGCTTGTTAAATTTCCTCCATTGTTTAAATTTATGGCATAGGTGTAATGGGATAGGTGATGCTATATTTCAAATTTTTCCCACACTCATGCAACACTGAACTTATTTTTTTCGGGTTGTAAGAAACTTCATCATACAGCAAACTTACGGAAAACCATCCAGTTATGTATGGGACTTGACCTATTTTTGTTTTTAGACTGATTCGAAATTAAATTTACTGAATATTTACCAAATGAAAATTTTTAAAATGAAGTTATTGTCTCCTCATGGTTCTTTTTAATGCCGTTATTGCTCAGTTGAAATTATTACAATTAAAATGAACTACATCTATCAAAAGTTGTCTTTCCCCAATAATTTTCAAGACAGCTTTCTGCCGCTACAAAACGCAATAATTCAATTTCAACCGTTCGTAAGATTCTCACCGCAGCTGCAGCGAAACACCTGTTCTTTCCGTCATGCCGAACTCAACGGGAGAAGAATTAGGGTCGTAAAACTTTTCACGAAAGGAACTGATTTATATGAGATATGATTTTATGTCAGGAAGTAACAAGATGTCTTCCGGCAAAAATTAGTCTCTCAAGTTTTAATGAGTCTGCAATGGAATGAAAACTGCAGATAGATCTTTATCTATTCGATGTTTAACGGAACCGAGGCAAGAGCAATTAAGATGATAGTGTTATCTTCCTGTGTAAAATCGTCATCAATTTGCCTTGATGAAGTTTTCCGGAATAAGTTTCCAATGTCCTGCGAACAATGAGAATACTTTGGCCAGTGAAGAGCAACTTTAAAGTACGAAAAGCGTTGTTTTGGAAGGATATCAATGAACTTTATTGGTTACGTTAGTACAATATTTGGACTGAGAAGTGAACGTTCTTGTTTGCGACATTGTATGCAAATGTTTGATAGGGTATACGCATATCGAGAGAAGGTACATAGCTCGGATAAGACCGATTAAACTGGTATTGCTTTTGATGGCGACGAACATTCGATAAATTGAATATAAGTGGTTGGCCAAGTTTGCCAGAAGAGGATTTCAATGAACTGGTATTCAAAGATAATCTACTCAATGTCAGATTGAATAAAACTTACGAAATTAACAACTTGAGGAGCGCTTTAAAGTGGAAGTTATGTAAAATTTCACTTTAGCTTCTTCCAATGTTTGTGTTGGTTATGCGATGAATGTCCTGAGCATAAGTGTTTGTGTTCTTAGTGATGGTCTCAAAAGATCGGATTCTAAGCTTCTATTTCATCCAGAAACTTATGTATTAGATCTGAGATTTCCTTGATTTGCTAAAAACTACAGATTTTTTTTTAGCATAGCCTTAATTTGGTTGCGAACATTGAAATCTAATTGTTTTTTTGAAAATGAAGGATTTCACTAAAACAGCAAAAAAATTCTAAAGAATTCATTGAAAACTACGGCAAGTCCCGCTTTGGGCGCAAAAAATGCTCAAAATGTTTACTTCATTCACTCAAACCTATAGTATTTGAATATTGGCCACCTAGTTTATTATCAAGGTAATCGTGCAGATTTGTTTGTCTAACGATATGATTCCTTTATTGGCTCAGTAAACTTTATTTAAGTAGCTTATTGCTGTATTTCATAGCTCTTATTACTTTTTTAGCGCAATTTTCTAAGAGTTCATCGGATGGAAAGTACTGATCATCAGTCTTATTGCTTAAAATTGCTTATCAATCAATCTTATTGCTTAAAGTCTAGACTTATTTTATTTGCCACTTATTATTATACCTGTTATTTTACCGTTGATACATGAAAGTTAATTGGTTCGGCCTTTATTTTGATTTTCATAAAATCACCAGGATTTTTCATTGTATTAAATTATGGTAGTAATAAGTTTTATCCATAAAATTTGTATTCAAATCTCTTTTGAATGAATTTAATCTTTCGTGTTATGGTTACATTACAACTTTCAAAGGCCAAAATGTTTCTTTCTAATTTATCTAGATGTTACTTTAATCGTCGATAAAGGCTGAAATCAAAAGCCTGTATGAAATTTCAAATATCGCTACCAACTTCTGCTAGCAATAGCTATTTCATCCAAGGTAACTTTCCAACCATTTGAAGACAACTTCAAAGACTCGTAACGGTATCATCATCAACGGCCAGTTTAACTTTGCTACAGAAGATAATTCAGTTTCGAACCACAGTCGACCAGTTCGAAATCTTTAACATGTCTTTGGCATCCTAGCGTATGCCATGGCTTAACTATAGATAGGTCTACGTTAGTGTCACTTTCCAATAATCCAGCCCCCATAGATTTTCCTAGCCGAATCTTCTTCGACCATGCGGGCTAAATACACTACAAGCCGCAGCGTATTAAACCTGATCTTATAGCCCGTCCAGACTACACATTCTTATGTATGCGCATACGTATGCGCATACATAAGTATGTGCAAAAGATGCTCCACACTGCAACGATATCTGCATATAAATTTTACCCTTGACTCAAAGTACCCATCAAATCAATGAAAAGTATGCGCTAATGATATGTTTGTACATACATTTTCGAGCAATAGCGCATACAATTGTATGCGCATACATAAGTATGTGCAAAAAACGGTCCACACTTGAAATTAGCACATACTTTTGTATGCGCATACGTATGCAGATATAAAACTATGTGAAAACTACTAGTGTGGACCGTTGTTTCCACATACTTATGTATGCGCATACAATTGTATGCGCTGTTGGAAAATGTATGTGCATACTTATCATATGCTCATACTTGTTTTATTCAGAGACCAATGAATGATTCTGAATCATACAGGGTTATCAATTTCATGCTTGAGAAAGTAAACTTGAAAAAAGAACACACACAATATTCTGAAAATGATGTAATTTTTACTTCATTGTAAAGATTTTTTCCGGAATATATTATTATTATTTCCAGAATATTCCGTTCCAGGCATTAAATTGCAAATGGACGAAAAACAGATGCAGAAAATCTAAATATCAAACCTCCACAAATTAATTTGACATTAATTGTCAGAACACTGCACTGCTTTCAATGTGCTTTGCAATGCGTGCACTGCTTTGGCACTGCAGTGGACTGCACTGCACTGCATGGCAATGTAATTCAGGCTATACTCACAGCCGCCAAAGACTTGAATACGTCCTAATTTAACATAGCATTGACCTAGTACATCTTCATCCTGCGAAAATGTCTGCTCGATCGGATCGACACGACACCGTTCAGGAAATAATCTTACTTCGTGTTCTGTTTGTCTTGTTCTGTCTCGCAGTCTGAACCATTGGCTTCCACTTCCTCTTGTATATGCGGATGTTTGCGCATACAACTGTATGTGCGGTCTGGACGTCTTTATATGTTTGCACATACTTTTGTATGCGCATACATATACATCCTCCCTCGCTCGTTGGCCCCGCCGGTGATGACATATTTTCTACATCCTCCGCCCGTCAATTTGGTCTGCTATCGTCAATTTTCAGTGGATATACAGTTGCTCACGAAAGTCAGCATACACCGCTTAAAAACGCGGAATTGGCAATATATAGGTAGAAAGAAAATGAAAAGACGGGTGAAAAACGAACTTAGAAGGAATATCAGAGAAATTGTAATCTATTTTACACGGAATTAATGAGAACATACATATACATACACATATACATAGTAAATAACAAGAAATTCCGCTGAAAGTGGGGAAACAAAAGTCAGCATACACCACAGAAAATTCAATAGAATCAGTCTAAGCGATGAGCTATACTGCGATAAAGATTGCTTCCGTGTTAATATACAAAGATAAATATTAGTATATTGCAAGTCGATCAAACTAAAGTGATTTGGGTGCCTTTAATGTTTAAAAATGAGTACGCGGAAGGAAACGAGTTTGAAAGTGCGAAAAATCATCCTTAGTGACCGACTGGAAGGGAAGTCGTATGGGGAAATTGCTAAAATAGTTAGAAGAAGTCGGGCAACGGTGCAAACGATCATACGGAAAGCGGAAACGAAAGGGAGAATTCAAAATAAACAACGAACATGTAGACCGAAATCCTTAAGGAAGAGAGATGAGAGAGACTTGTTACGGATAATAAGTTAGGAGCCACAAAAAAGTGCTCCGGCAATGGCCACTGCACTTGCAAAGGCAACAGGGAAGCAAGTGTCTCCAGAAACAATACGTAGAGTTTTGCGTAATCAGGGTTATAACGGTAGAGCTCCGCGCAGAAAACCTTCCATTTCTCCAGTTAATGAAAAGAAGAGGCTTGACTTCGCTCGCCTGCATCTTAATAAGGACGAACATTTTTGGAATCAAGTTCTATTTAGTGATGAGAGAAAGTATAATATTTATCTCTGACGGGTGCGGATACGTGTGGAAGAAGCGGAACCAAGCATTGGCAAAGAAGAATTTGCGTACTACAGTGAAACACGATGGAGGGTCAGTCCTCGTATGGGGCTGTATGTCGGCCGCTGGTGTGGGGCAATTACATTTTATTGATATTACTATGGATCAATACATGTATTTGAACATATTGCGAGGCGATTTGATACCTTCTGTGCAGAAATTAGGCCTACAGCCAGGTTGGATCTTTCAGCAGACAATATCCAAAACATACAGCTAGAAATGTCAAAGAATGGTTGCTGTATAACGTCCCTCATCAGCTTCACAGTTCACCTCAGTCTCCCGATTTAAACCCTATAGAGCATTTATGAGAGGAATTGGGTCGCAGAATTTGTGAGCCAGCCGTAAGAGCAACTATT
Organism: Nemotelus nigrinus; assembly: GCA_947369275.1. Lineage (NCBI taxonomy): Eukaryota > Metazoa > Arthropoda > Insecta > Diptera > Stratiomyidae > Nemotelus > Nemotelus nigrinus. The sequence continues at coordinate 9,317,869 of OX376374.1, forward strand.
ACTAGCAAAGAGACCCTGAAATCTGCTCTGCTGTGTACCTGGATGAATATTCCACCCGAAATTACCGGAAATCTCGTTCGGTCGATGCAAAGGCATTTAGAAGCTGTTATTAAGGCTGGTGGAGGGCCTACGAAGTATTGCGCTCAAGTTTTTTGGTCATTCTCTGCCTTTTCGAAACATGGCTCGTAGTGTATGCTGGCTTTCGATGGATTATTTTTTTGAGTTTTCATGGCTTATTTCTTTCTGTGTGCGGATTTTCTTTATTGTTATGTTATGAAACTTATTTTTAGTGCCAATAAAGTTACTTTTACGTTTTTGTAAGACCAAGTTTTGGTTTTTTTTTTTTTAAATAGAAAATACTTTTCATTTTGAAAATTACCTCCGTTTACCGAAACCGCCCAGTCGTCGAGGAGCCTTCACCATCTGAAAAATAAGGATAAACCTAAGTCCATTTAATTAATAAGGGTGGACAGCGTGGTGGACACGAATCAATCACTAAATACAACCTACAGGCATCAGCTTGCCGAACCAAAGTGGATCAAACACACAGCAGCGATTTCTCGCCGCCCGAACCATGATCCACTTAACACACACAAAGCTGATCCTTCGGCTGGGGACGCAAAGCAACAGTTGGCCGAACCAGGGCGGGACACACACACAGTAGCGACTCATCGCCACCCGAACCGTGACCCGTACAACACAGGCTCAACTGCTCCCCTTCTTATAAACTTAAACTCGGTCCACAACGCCGAACAAAATTATAATATAACACCCAAAAATTTCAACAAAACTAACACACACCTAACAAAATTAAACAAACTCAGTGAGCCTACTCACCTTAAACCTTTTTCACGAATTTCACTCAGATCAGTAACACTATAGCACTACTCTACCGGGTGAACTATCGCACTATACTGCGCTCAACTTCTACGAGGGCTAGGACACTGTCTCGAAACTATGTAGCTCCTAAACAGATGTCACAAAACCCAGCATGTAATGTAACGAAAATTCACACCTACGAATTTTGTAATCCCTAACATATGTCACAAAACCCAACGTGTAATTCAAATGCATGCATATTGAAATTCACATCTACGAATTTTCAGGATTCTATTACTCAGACGGAAAGCATCAAAGTGAAACTACATCGGCAACGTTTTATGACTCTATCCCTCATAAAACGTGCACGCCGAAAAAGGGAAAAACATAAATTTGTCGAACAAAACATAATTTTATTTAAAGAAAAGAAAACAATGCTCTTTAACATGTTGAAAACGTTTTCTTCGTATTATATTTTCATTGCATTCTCTCTTTTTCCACTGTACCATATTCGTGTTTTTGCATGCTGTATGCTGACTTTTGTGAGCCACTGTACATAAATGGTGAACTGCCCGCCTCAATGTGGAACCATTTGCCATTCTCACTTCACATGCCCTCACTCTTTTATCGCGTTCTTCGAATACGGCGGTAACTATCCCCTGTTTCCACTGAATCCTAGGAGCTCGCTCACCATGAATCAATACAACATCGCCGATCCTAATATTTGGTGAAGTGGAAATCGGCACGTGGTGTGCCGCTCTTAGTTGACAAAGATATTCGTGCCTTCATCGCTTCCAAAAGTTTAATATAAGCTTTCCGCGGCATCGCCACTGTTGTATGATGCTTTCCCGTTTAGATTTTATTGCTCTTTTCGTTAGGTTGCTAAAAATAAGAGATGAATGCCCAACCAGAAAGTGCCCTGATCGATTACAAAAAATTATTTCTGCTAGATTTATCCAAAAACCATCATAGTGATCAGCACATAATCGCATAAGGATAAATATCAGAATGATGATCACAGTTTTAATTCTTGATTAGCAACAAGTTGTCTATTTGGGACTAGTAACATAGAGATATAATAAAAGAAATGTTTGAATTTTCATTTGGTTGAAGCAAAATATGTTTGTTGTTTTTTTAAATGAAACCAGCTGAGTTTGAAATTCAAATAAATTTAATTGGTTATGTATCGTTCAACAATTCTGCTTAAAAGCATTTGGCGTAAATTAATGTGTATTTTGATGCTAGGTCTTGTTTTATGTCGTAGCGTTAAAATTATGATACATGTTCTATTGTCTGTACAAAAATGCTTGAATATTTGTCTGCGGCATATAAGCTTTAAGTTGACAGATAACAAACCAAGCTCATATTATTTTTAATGACTTTACAATTTTTTCTCCCTTACAAAACGTTTTCACCGAAAAAAAAAAAACAAGGTTCATCCATCGTAAATGAAACACATCTAAATATTATATACCGCCATGCTTGTGGCATAAACTCCCATGTAATATGATGTAACAAACATCATTCGAGTATGACGCTGCATATTCTAGAGCAAAGTTAAATCTCTCACAGGAATCAGGAAAACAATCGCTGTAAGTCAAATACACCTAGTCGCCAGAGCAAACAGCGTCGCTCATAAAGCACGGTAGTATTAAATCAAATCGATACTTCTACAACAGCGATTCCCTTAGCTTTCCGTCATAGGTTTCCGCTCGAAAGTGTGTATCATCCACCGATTGCCTCACACGCATCACAACGTACCGTTAACACGTTTGTACATGGCAAATTTATCTTCTGCAAAGAAGCAACCTACATAACTTTGCTCATAAATTTCCTCTTTACATGCAAGCTACGACCATACATAAATACATATAAACATACATTCTCCAACATTTATTCATTCATCATAAAATTTCAATAAGACATGAGCCGAGCACGACGCGAAAATGGTCCTGATTTCTAGCTTGCGTACGAGTATCTGCGAGCTGTTTTATGCTCGTTCGACGAACTCATAAAAAATGAAACTGAAAACTTGAAAAAGTAGATCACAAACACCCTCAACTTAATCATTATCCGAGACAAGTGTGATACGTATTCAATACAGACCGTTTATTGTCTTCAGGCAGCTCAGTCGGAGGACGACAACGATTGCAATAAAAATTGCATTTCAAGCGCTTAATAAATTTCTCCAATATTTATGACGCTATACGGAACCAACCTCGTCGTTGTCGTTGTTGCTGAGAGTGGGGATTTTCCTCACACACAACATTTACTGCGGAATCGAACGTGAACGTGGACGGAAAAATGCAACCCGGAAAGTATCGCATGAATCAAACATCGTTGTCACATTGATCCTGGCTAAACTCGTTGAGTTTGAATCGTTGAACAATGATGCAATTCGATGGAGAAGAAAACTTCCAAACTACTTGGTTTTATGGAATTCAATGAATTCTTGCGGAATATGTCGGAAGTAACCACAAATCGTAAGAACTATCTCGTATCTTTCGATCTAAGATTCTTTCTGTCCTTCAAGCAGCTAAGTTTTGGTTCGAATCGAAACTTTGTATCTTTTAAATTTTTAGATGCTTAAAAGTTGAAGTTTTACAGTCCCAGGAAAACTGCAGCTTACTTCAAGAATTTGGTTTAACTTCTTTCGTCCATTACGAACTTTCATGGAATCCGATATTTCAGAGCAGATAATCGGAAATGTCTATCCAGATATAGGAAAAGAAATAATTACAGTTCAACAGTGACATACATATGTATGTTAAGGACATACTGTAAATACCAGACAAGTATATTCTCGTTGAACTGGAAATGCGGCAAAGGTAACTTTTGACTCCCATGCAATTTATGGACAAGGATACTATGACCCAAGAACCATTTGCAATGCAGTGACCTGCAATAAAAAAGGATAAATAGGTTTTCATTGCGTGTGAACGAATATCTTGATCGCAAAACCTGAAATATCTACCTGCAAAGTTGTACTTCGCTCGGAACAAACATGTAAATAAGGTCTACATTGGAAATTCACAATACGGTCTGATACAAACGTGCAGGATACACACAATAAATGCATTGGTACACATACTGTTCATATAAATCCGATGTGGCTCAATGCAACAAAGACGGAATGTGAATGAATTGCGTTCTTATCGAGAATATAAAAAAAATAAATAACTACCATAAAACTGTAACGTCAAAGCGAACAGCGTAAAGAGTGCCAGCGGCGCTAATGAAGTGCAATGAAATCAACGGAGCGAATAACTTTTTTCCCGTAGCACAATAATGTTTGTGGCGATCATATAATAGGTGCGAACAAGTGGATATATTGCTGCGCTACTTTTTTTGAGGTAATGAATAAAATTGTTTGTAAGCATGTGAGCAGACCACGGAGCGAATACATTATTCATATGCTTTTATAAAAAAATGTGATGGTGTGGCAATTAATTTTCCGGACGATGAACAGTGCTAAGGATTTATTAGTTTGGTTATAAAACAGTTTCATTCAACAAACTACTTTAAATGTTTTGGGTGGATTCATTTTTAGCCGTATTTATAACGAATTTATTAAGATCTTAAAGCATTCAAAAATAAATACGCAATGAGCTTCTATTATTTAAAAAAAAAATGTGGCGTTGGCGAAACTTTAATGAAATAATGCAAAATGAACTGTTTTCACGGGGCAATCGCTGTAAGTAAAGAAAAGCAATTCTTAAAAAATTGATATTCTCTAATAAAGGAAAGAGGTATAAAATATGATTCAAATTTATTTACCAGATTTAAATGATAAAGCTAACCAAAATAACTTAACCTATTTTTTTTTTAGTTTAAAGGCATACTTTTTCATACTTTTTTTTCCATTTTTATTGTTGCCTTTTTCTTTAATCTTAAAGTATTAGTTATTAACTTATTAGTTATGCTTGTGTATTTTTAAAACTGAAATCTAATTGATTGTTTGCGATCCACAACCCAAGTTAGAAACTTTAATTTTGCAATGTTTTTTTTTATACAACCAGTGAGGTAGTAAGGGGAGTGGATATGCCCATAAGACTTACAGTGAAGGGGATAGTAGTAATTTTTTGTCCGCTAAATGTCAAATCTGGTCAAATCCAAGTAGTTCCCCTCCAATTTGACATTGAACGGAAAAGCTGCTTTAACATGCTTTGTATGCGAGAGAATCGAAGGGGCTAATGGTGGAAAGATATACCGTCGATGTCATCTCCACTTCTACTACCTCACTGTATACAAGTGCTACAAATATGTTTCTACAATCTCAAAAAGTTTTTTTTTAAATACTTTTACATGGCATTATAGCGTGCAGATTTCGTTACTGGTCATTATACACCATGTTTTTCATTTGAGGCTCGCACAGCATTTTCGTGTTCTATCTATGAAAATTACAGTATTTCAATGTAATTTCCTGCAACTCTTAGTAATTACACAATGCGATTTTTTCAAATTTTCTTAACAGAAATCTGTTAAATTATATTCAATTAGGATTTACAACAAATGATTAACTAAAAGTCCATAAAATTGATCAGCGCCCAGCGTGGGCACCAATTGATTTGGGATCGAAACTTATTCCACGAAATTAAAATAAGCAAATTTCAACTAAAATTATAAAATCTAATGTGATTTGGTTGACTTTTTATTCTTTACACAAGTCACTAGATCTACGAAGTGAATTATCAGTATTTCCTAATTCAATTGTATAGATCTACTGTATTTACAAGAACACTATTATCGCTGCAGCTTTCTATGAAGCTACTTTGGTATGCTTTGAGGCAAATGACTGAAAGTTGTATATTCCTAAAAATGATGCAGACAGATAGTTTTATTTTGATAGCTTCTAATAATTTATTTCTACTGATTTGTAAGACTTTCACCTTTGTTTAATCAATATGAAACAGTTTTGAAATTTTGAGTTACACATTCACAACTCGATAAATTATCTATAATCACCGCAAATAATTTATGCTATAAGGTGTTATATATATTATTAAATATTTTCAAAATACATAAGAATCAGCTTACAGTAACAGACGAAACAAACAGAAAGAATGAAATAAATCGTTCACAAATAATCATTAAATACTCAAATTTAAGGTTAATTTGAAATCATAGGTTGATTTTCTTTGTTTTCAAACTCACCAAAACTTAGTAAAAAGTTTCAAATGCGAATTTCAATATTTTTGACAAAAGAACTAATGCATTGTGATTACTATCAAATTATGTAATTAACAGACGTTCAGCTCACTCTCGAATAAATTAGCAAAAATATTAATGTCGATGCTTGGCAAAAATTTTTAATGCTGCTGCTTACTACGTAAAATTTACTTTCATTCTCAAATAATTTCAAGGGCCAAAAATATTTGCTTAGCTAAATATTTTTTAAATATTTGGATTAGAAACAATATTTATTGGTGTGTAAATACATGCATACAAAAATAAGAAATTTTTTAGATAACAGCAATTAATTTTCTTCAAAGTCTGGTGGGATCGTATTAGAACGTGCAGGATACTATCTAAGCAGGCAGTGAGTAATTGGGCCCCAAAGATATCCGTAGACCCCAAAAGAATTTGACTGAACGCTTGTTTTTTATTCTGATTGTATCTACTTGGCGTGTATTTTTTCTGCTTAAAGGCGCACATACTATGTAAAAAAAAGTTTTATTGTAAGTTGTGGTATCCATCTTTCATCATTTTCAAAGACTGCGTTCAGTATATTCCGATTTATAGATACTTCTTTCTTGCTTTCTTTTGAAAACAAAAAACTTCATACACCTCTCAAGATTACTTCTTGATTCTTTTTCATTTTCGGGACATATACTTCTAATACACCATGGTCAGTAGTTAAACGAATTGTGTTCGAATACTTGACGATCAACCAAAGCCGATTCTTCAATTAAAATTGCAAAAAAAAAATTTAATTGCAAAAGGACATCCACATTAAAAATCGTAATCATGCAAGAAGATGTTAGTAAAAAATTAAAGACTCGCAAAACAAAAAAAAATGTTTCATGATCTCAGCCTAGAGATCGACCAAAGCTTTCCAACTGGCGTAGTAAAAAGTGGAGTAATAAACTTAAGTATTTAAAAAAAGGCATCAAAATCATTATGGCACCTAATAAAGTATTGATACCAGACTTTTCCATCATAAAATTTTTTTTTTCCCTAGTATAGATGGCAAAAAAAAATCTGCTTACCAGATCCCCGGGTTACCTATCACCTCGGGGTATGTGAGGTTTGACTCACTAAAAAAAAGGACCATCTACAAGCCCACGAAGTTCCGAGTCGGGACCCGCCTAAGCACTGCTTCGACCCGGTCGTGCTGACTCACCCATCGGTAACCACGGACTTCAGAAACTACCACAGTTCATGGGTCGGTAAGGCAACCCTCCTCCCGCTTTATGCGCAGCACTTTCTCAACATATGTTGAGACTACGCGCCAGTTCTCCTCGTTTCGCAGCATTGCTTCCACGATCGTCTCAGGTGTTGCCAGGCCAATCGTGGACTCAATGGTGCGCCTCAAACTTACGAAGCGACTGCACATAAAGAATGTGTGCTGAGCATCATTGAGCTCAGTCACACAGTACCGGCAGTACGGTGTGACCACCTTACCCATTCTGTTCAGGTATTTCCTGAAGTAACCGTGCCCTGTCAAGACTTGACAAAGGTAAAAGTTTACCTAACCGTGGCTCCGGTTAAGCCTAGGCTCAATGAGACCAATTAGCTTAGCCGTCCAGCGTCCTTTAGCACTTAAACTCCAACGTTGTTGCCAGAGTTGGAGAGTAAGCGTACGTGCGTGCGTCAGAGCCTCAGTTCTACCCAGCTCTGAGCGATAGAGGTGCCCTTCTTTGCGTTCTCGCGCTAGTAGGTCGATCGGGATTACTCCCGATACCACCATCACAGCCTCTTCTGAGACTGTGCGGTAGCTACAGGCGATACGCAGGGCACCCCTGCGCTGGACACTGGCAATGCGCTTCCGGAACTTTTCAGTTCGGAGCGCATCTCCCCAGATTTCGGCTCCATATAGCAAGATGGAACCGGTCGTTACCATCAGCAGCCTCCGTCGCGTCTCACTGGGTCCACCGACGTTGGCCATTAGCCTACTCAGCGAAGTGACGACTACTAGAGCCCTGTCACATGCCCTGCGGATATGATCCCAATACGTCAGCTTGGTGTCCAGAGTCACTCCCAGATACCTGACCGACTTGCTGGTCTGGACCTCTACGGAGCCAACTATCATGGGTATGACAGTTGGTATCCTCCGCTTCGTCAGCATAACAATCTCTGTTTTAGAGATTGCCAGCTGGAGGCCGTGTTCGGTCATCCACTGATCCACCATCCTCATGACTTGGTTAAGTCTGAATTGAGCGAATTCGGCAGATCTGGAAGTGATTACCGCCGCGACGTCATCAGCGTAACCTACCAGAAACACATCCGCAAGCATTTCCAGGCGCAGCAGATCATCGTACCTGATGTTCCAGAGGTCAGGTCCTAAGATCGACCCCTGTGCCGCACCTGAAGTGACAGGCCTTCTTTTGACTCCTTCGTCGGTGTTGTAGAGCAACCAGCGATCCCCGAGGTAGTCCCGCATCATGGCTAGCAAGTAGTCAGGGATACGGAACGTCTGCTCAAGGGCCCGCAGGATGTCTGTCCACCTCGCCGAGTTAAAGGCATTTTGTACGTCCAGCGTTACCAGCAGGACGACCGGTCTGGCTTGATAGCATGCCTCTTCCGCTTTTGCTACAGTCCCAACAACCTCTGAGCTGGCATCGATTGTTGAATGCCCTTTTCGGAAGCCGAGCTGCCTGGCAGAGACATCACCAGCAGATCTCACTGCTGACAGCTGCCTTGGCTTGAGCAACCCCTCGAGAAGCTTCCCCGCAGTGTCCAGCATGCACAGTGGGCAGTATGCTGATGGATTGCCCAGGTTACCCTTCCCCTTGCCAACAAGTACCAGTCGAGCTACTTTCCACCGCGACGGGAAGACGGTTAACTCGTTGTTACATCTCCAAAGAAGGCAAAAGTTACCGGATGAACCTTTCGATAATGCCAGAATCTAAGCCCCTGCATGATATACCAAACCCTCGAGCGAAAGGTTAGAGATGATTTCCTTTTATTAACACAGCCAATTTCATGACAAAACGCACCTCAAACCAAAGCATGCCTAGTATGTCATTCAGAAGTCACTATAAATAAATCTGCTGAAGATGATGGTCTGAAACTCCTTATTTACCGAAATTTAATCAGAAAGTGCACTGTATTACTCAGTTACATTTAGAACGCTTGCATGAATTTGTCTTACTTTCTAAGGACATGGAGAAATACTAAGGTGGTTCCCCCCCAACAAACCTGCACAAACAATCAACACCTATTATAGACCTATTAGCTTTATTAATGTCGTTTCCAAAATCTTTGAAAAGCTTATAAATATATTCTTCTTAAAAAGTCCACGTAACGAAAAATGTTTATTCTGTTTAGACAATACTGATTTTGTTCCCGTTTAAACCCTATCCACTAGCTAACAAAACGCACATCGAGCTTAACGTTGAAACCTCAAATTGATTGACGCAGCAAAATAATAAGTCAGTTAACTAAAACATTGTATTTCCTGATAAATTGAAATTTTAAACATAACCTCGAATACAAATTAATGTTATTCAAAGCCCTTTTTCAACCAACTCTGATAACAAACGGACTGATGACAATGTTAAATAACAAGTCCAAAACAATGTTAAATTTTATTTAATTATTTAACACTGTTAAATAAAAAGTCCAAAACTAATGTTATGAAGACTCAGATTCTGTTCTAAAACTTCCACTCAATTTTCCTCCGTGGTTCCCTACAAGTATTCTACGTAAAATTGCTAAATTCATCTTTAAAAGTTCTCCTGTCACATCGTATGTCACACATTAAACTCAGCTTTAATATCAAATTTAAGGCTACAGCTATTTTTACCATACAAAATTATCTTGAAATTCGCATCTCAAGAAACAATATTTCATTTCACATTTCACAACTGACAAACTATGCTCAGTATGTCTCAAACTATTCCAACCAAAAAGGTTAAATTTTCTACAAAACGATCCTCACCTCAAATCAGTGGTCGTCATGTTGCGAATTAGACAAACAAACATCTCTTTCCGTCTTTATTTTCTGGAATCCTTGTGAGAATTTCATCATTTCCCATAGTTTAAACTTTCAAAGCAAGCTCTAATCTGACAAAGACCTGACTTCTGTCTGTGAATTCAAAGTGTTAGAAGTTTTCTCTGACAATCAAGTGTTTGTTATCAACTCTTAAGGGGAAACAGATTCCATACCATCTTGAAAAATAAATTCGTGTGTGATTTGAGTTGTGCATGGATTGAAGATTTCGAGATAATGAACAGCCGTAAGTCTTTAGTAGCAAAAGTAATTTTAAACTTTCAAATTTCATTTACTTTTTTTTGTTGAAAAAGATAAGTCGATTCGTAAAGTTTTGTTGAGATACGCTTTGGGTATTTCATGCGTATTTCAAGCAAAATTCGGTTTTTGATCGACAGAAAGATATTACTCTGGCATAAATGAATGCTTAAAAAGATTGAAATGATATTAAATAAATGTAGCATTATGTTAAACACTCGTAGCTTTGCATGCCAAAAAAAACTGCTTCATCAAATGGATTGATAGCTGTTGTTTTTATAATCCTGACCAGATTGCCCAACCTTGTTCGGTTTTTATTTCGAAAGTTGTGTGTGAATTTGCTCCTTCTAAGTGGTTATTTATTATTATTATACTATTATACTATTATTTCTTAACAATGCTATAGGTCTGTTCCCGTACTACGATTTATTGCGATTAATCGCGATTAATTGCAATGAAGCCGTTCCCGTACTCCGTTTTACTGAAAACTGAAAATTTCCCCTCTTTCAGTAATTTTCAGTAGCGTCTGAGCTACTGAAAAATACTGAAAAGTGTCAAACGGTGTGGCGCGAGTAAATATTTTCAAATGTGGGCGGCAAGCGACATATTTTTTGCGTAATTTTGCTATGAAAGGTCGAATATTTTTGTGGCGATAATTTATTTTCAGGAAATGCAATGATAGCGTTCCCGTACTTTTCATGAATTTCCCCACCACATGATTCAGTAAAATTCAGGAAAATTCAGTGACTCAAAGTACGGGAACAGACCTTAAATTAACAACGATATTGATTACGCCGTGGTTTTAGCTTGGAAAATCACGGTCTACCACTGTTGCTCCATGATTGATATATAAATTTACTAAAAAGAGCATGTTCGGAAGTTTTTAATTAAAAATTCAATTATCGACACGAAAAAATGCTCTGCATGTATTTCATTCAGTATTCTTATTCACAGGAACTGTTTGTTAACATCATTGAGAGTTCGAAATCATGTTCTTCCGAAAAATTCTATTCAAAATACAAAATAAAATTCGCAAAAAAAACGCACAAACGCATTAATTAAGGCAAAACATGATGTTCGAAAAATGATTGATTTAAGCTTTAATGTACTTCATTCATGTTAATATTAATATGAGTTTAATTTCTTTTCAGTTATTATAATTTTGAATCGTCAATGCATACTTGATGGTGGCTCTATACAATATGCATTTAAAAAACGTTTAAATTTCTCTGATTCGTTCTTATTGCTGGAAAAGGGCGAATTTATTCAGTGTATGATTTTATTTCACTTTTCATGAATATAATTTAATGATGTTTTCTGCAGAAAGTTCTTAGATTTTTTGACAGGGGGATAAACTAAAATATACATAAATGTATATGTAATGAATCCAAAAAGCTTTTGTAAAATTAATTACATATTTTCAAATAAAAGTAATATAATTAAAATAGGGTAGTGATAACAACACTAGTATCTAAAAACAATATGAAATTTTACATGATGCAACAGTTTTCTCTAACTGACAATGGCCACTAATGATGAGTCGTCTGTTTCATATTTTTACTTCAATTTCTATTGTAAAATAAATTGTTTACGATGCATTTGAAGATATATACGTTAAAACGTGGCACTAAGCAGCTCATTCGAAATACTTAATTAAAATGCATCGGTGATATTTTGCATCCGTTGCTACTGCACGTTCTCAGAAGACACAGTGAGCTTCAGCTTCACAAAGAGTTCCACAAACTCTTTTGAAATTTAGACATCAAATCCAACAACAACAAAAATTCCCGAGTTCAATACTTTTCTTGTATTTTATGTAAAATATTGCCTTATCGCTTTTTCTCTATCATTAATTTACATACATTAGATTAATTTTGTTAATATTATTATTGTTATCATTATTTTTCATCGCCCGATTTCATGCGTTAAATTGATCTCTGAATTTCTGTATTATATTTAAATTTTTGTAATTGGGCTTCGGCATGTAAAAGCAGTTGTTAGTAAGCTAATTAAATATTTAAGCCAATAGTATAGTAAATTCCACCATTATGATAACCAAAATTGTAAATTCATGAAACATTACCCACTCTGATGCTGCATATTTGATTAATTTATTTTTGATTAATATGCAAATCAAGATCTTCTAAATCGTCCTAATGATTTGCTAATCATCTTGAGATTTGTCGTAAATAAATTAATGAATACTGTCTATTGCCAGAACTTCTCTATTGAGTGATTGAAGTATACTGACTTTACTTGCTCATATAAAGTGAGCTGTTGAGCAGTTTCTGCAATTTCGGTAATTACTAGTCCATTATGTTCTTTTGATCTATTTTTCGTGTCATGAAATTTCGAGTGATTTTAGATAATTATGTTGGGTATAGTTTAATTTGTGCTCTCTATCCAAAAGATGTCTGGTAATCTGATGTTTACAATTCTGATGTTTGGACACTTAAAGTGGATGTGCTGGGGAGTGAAAGAGTTCTCTTGAATTAATAAATTAGAGAAGCGATTATTTCACGCTAAAAAATCTTCATTAGTAGAGAAATATCTCGTTGAGTGGAGTTTAATAAAAGCGACAATTTTGGGAATGTATAAGAAAATTAATAATAGGTGCCCACAAAAAAAACTCTCTTAATGACATTCAAATGATTGTAATTTCGCTTTTGAATTTATTCATACGTCCGTAGATCCCGAAAACTGACTGTCATCTCTATTGTCGAAATGAGTTTTTACGATACTCGCTTCTGCATAGGCGAAAGACACAACTTTACTCCAGTAAGCCACTTGCAAAAGTCATACTCTTGGAGACACAACACAAAACCAATTTTAATAAATCTGTTGAGTCACATGCTGATAGCATTCGATGAAATTCAATAGAAATGAACTGTTAAAAATTCACTGGTTCGTATAAAGATTCCAAGTTCAATTTGTCTAAAGAACTTCGAAAGCAAACAATCCGCTCCGTATTACATTCATTTCGTATTATTGCACGACAACCCATCACTAAACATGGAGTTAGAAGTGTATTCTCACTATAAATTAATGTAAATAGGAAGGAACGCAAAAGTATCATCTCACATCCTATTACTTCGATGTTTTCAATACCAATATCTCAGCATTTAGCTCCATTCTCATGGAACTAAAGTTTAACTCCTTCTCATAACACGTGAATGGAAAGTTAAACAAAAAATATGTAAAATCATGTTAGATATGACACTAACATGGTTTTCAATTTTCACATGACACATTCAAGGACATGAGTTAGGCAAAATAACCGTGTCATTTTTGTAAAACAGACACGTATCTTCATGCGATCGAAAATTTGAGTTTCATACTGAAGTCAGAAGAGCAATGTAAAAGTCAAAAGCTCTTACAATGTGGAATTGTTTTTGCGGGATGATTAACATTGAAAAATGTTATTGACATTTTTTTTCGACAAAGTGATTCTCACCAGACATCATCAGCTCACAGTGCATACTTGACTGATGTGACCACTTACACTTTACAATGTTTAAAATGAATAATAAAATTGGTTTTGCCCAAAAAAATGCTACTGATTAATACTCGGAAACTCTAGAGATAGTTCAGTAATGAAAAATGATAGATTTTTCAAAATGGATTTCCAAAATAGTTCAATTTTTTTCTTCAAAATAATTAACATTCATAATACACTTAATCTTACCAGCTACTGTTGGCTCTCACGCACAAGTCCTTCTGACTCATGTGAATTGAGCTCATAAAATTTGAAATTACTCTTGACAGAACATATATTTTAGCGCTCAAGGCCCTGATACATCAGGATAAATTAGCTAACATAATTCCATAAAAACAAAAACATAAAAAGCATAAAAAAATATCACAGCCCACATTGGGCGCAATACTAATTTTGTAATTTAATTTGGTCCTGTAACATACAAAAGCTTCTAAACCAGAAAATTCAATTGATTAGAATAAACATTGAAAGCTTTTATAGCAAAAAGCAAAGCAATCCCACGACAACCCTTGTACGGGTCTAGGGGTTGAAGCTGGTAGAGAGCTTCATTACATTTTTTTTAATCATTGTGGATACGAGTGTAGAGTGATTAGTTCCACGACTCACTTTACCCCTGATTTAAATCAGGTACCTAATCAGAGCTAGGTGAACTCAAAGCTTGGTGCGCGGACCCTCGTCCGAACCTGGATTCGAACCAGGGACCCCACACGCAAGAAGCCAGTGCTCTACCCACTAGGCTACTCAAGCTTTTATATGCATTCAACAAATTTCCTCGAAAAATACCACTTAATCAAAATTTGCATATACAAATTATATCTTTTTTCAAACATTCACTTCATGCATTTACATGAACGAATAAGCCTACATCTAATTTCTAGTCAACATATTTTCTATATCCTTGCTTTTTATTTATTCCTAAACATAAATAAGCTCAAGAGATATATGAGCTGGTAATGTCTACAAAAGTTGAATTGAATTGAATGCCATAAAATTCATACATACATATTAACGAAGATGTACGCATATTAATAAAAATAATTATTATTTCTATTTTGTATTTTCTTTACCAGTAATTTAGAACAGCTCACTTTTATATAAATTCATATTCAGCTATAACAACAACATTCTTCCTAATGTTAGATCCGATACGCTTTTAGAAACAAACATGCACCAATGAGCATATGAATTCCCTGTAGGAAAAATGGCAAGGCGTTGCTTGAGAATTGATTCTGGAAGTACTACATTATTCACGAAGCTCCATTACTAACAATGTAATCGAGTTTGTCGAGTAAGCGATCAAGTAACAACTTACCCGCTGCATTACCTTTCTTAAAAAGTAATGCAGTAGGTAACTTGTTGCTTATTTTTACGAGCAAGTGAGGCTGCGTAGCCACAATTTTTATTAAAATACTGCGCAATTCTTATGCACGCAGTTCCGAAAAAATTGTATGTTTCGACAGTGCGAGTTTGTGCAAGTGATGTGAACGCGTGTTCGATTTTTCCATTGAAATATAGGTTTAAAATAGTGTATTTTGAATAATGCTGGAATATTTTGATTTTATATCCTTGTTTTGATAAATAAAATTTATTAACTTTATAGTGATATTTGCTGTTTTACTTGTCTTTTTTCATCCATGAAATTTGTGTCCATATATTTTGTAAAAAAATTGTACCTATTTATTTTTCAACTAAACGAATCAGCGTCATTGGTGTACTACACTCCGAATTAGACTTTAATTTCCATCACGCATACTCGTACGTTTTCGAGATGATTATTTACAATTTTCGTAGTTTTCACTATATATCAACGTACCATATCACCCCTTCTGTAATGTATTACAGCATACCACTTACTGAACTGATTTTCTATCATCACTTCTGAAAGCACTCCAATGTAACTGCTTCCGTAACTAGTACAGAATACAATCACAACACATTACCTGCTATGACATAATGAGTTAAATGTAATGCAGAAATTATATTGGAAGTGGTTACCTTGGTAATTAGTTCCCATTACCTAGAAGTAGTTACGAATCGGATGCTGAATGACTTACTGAAGCTACAGGGATTCTGTTCGGTAAATCACACAAAAACATGTCAACATATCTCTTACTGGAAATTCATGCATACTTATGTGCAAAATTAAATGGATTCATCCAAGTGTAATGAATCCGATGACAGATATAACTTAAGATTTCATATATTTTCCTTACGGTAACATCCAACCCTTTTCATTTGTTTTTAAGGATAGGCCTTGCAAATCTCACATACACACATATATGCTAATTCCGAGGAAATAATTTCGAACAGAATGAAAGACATTGGGATTGTCTGCTTGAAAATATGAGTGATGTGTTTTGCTTTAGACAAATCACCGGAATGATTTATATTGCATTCATTTAAGACACAGTTGAGTGTTTGCAGTCTCTTACTACTGTTTTGTGTCATTTTTCGTTAGTGAATTCGTGAAAATGAAATCATTTTTGAATGTTCTTTCTCTGCATTACATTTCAAGGGAAAATACAAATATTTATCATCACTTTAATCAAAAAGGCTGCGGCAATATATGTAACCTAATTTCGTCGTCTTTAAAATTTCGCGAGCTAACAATCAGAAGCATATATAAAGATATTTATTCGGTAATTCATCCTTGAACTAGAAAACGTTCAATTTTTAATGCCAACTCGTCGTTGCATTTAGTCTGAAAAGAACAAAAGATAAACCATAAAATCAGATAAAAAAGATTTATATGTGAAATTTTCAAGGTTGTTACTACGAAGACCATCGTTCGCAATATTTGCAGTCTAACTAATGTGGCGTGAAATAGGAAAACTGTGTGGCAAATCAACCGAAAATGCCTTGGATGTTATCCCCGATAGGATCGACACAGAAAAGTACGGCTATTAACAAGTTTTATGTAGGTGAATTAAGTTTGAAAAGTTGTTGCTAAATGAGTGGTAAAACGCAAACGAGTCATATCTGATCTACCCTATAGAAACAAATTAGACAGAGGTTTTTGTAAAATTTATAGATTTCACGTGTAAGATAAAGTGAAATTTAGTAGTGACACTTTCGAAAACACTTCAGATCCTCACGATTTTTTTATTGAGATATTTCTAGCAACTGAATCTCATTTCAAATATAATTCGCTTCAAAACTCAATCCTACTAAAAATCATTCAATCAAATAGAACCTAACACAACAGAACATTAATCTCGCAGAACATTTTCATCAACTCGTGACATTCGCAATAGATTTGATGGCATTGAAACTAGACCGAAACGAGAAATCTTTCCATCAACAAAATGTAAGAGTAACTCGCATAGCATCACTTTACAAAAAGAAAATGAACTCCTCTTCGAGCATCTTTACGCGC
Source organism: Nemotelus nigrinus (assembly GCA_947369275.1). Taxonomy (NCBI): domain Eukaryota; kingdom Metazoa; phylum Arthropoda; class Insecta; order Diptera; family Stratiomyidae; genus Nemotelus; species Nemotelus nigrinus. Next base: position 9,334,972 of record OX376374.1, read on the forward strand.
AATCTATGTCAGCATTATGATGAAAGTGAAAACAGGCCAAATGAGACATTGACGAGATTTGCATAATCGATTTTCCCTAAAAATTTACACCCGCAGCAGCTTGTTCACGTTGTCGAGCAGGCTTATTCGAATCTTTACTTTGGATTTTTTTTGAAATGTGAGCTTTTTAACGGTCGCTTCTGCCCGCAGGGATGGTGTATGTAATAAGAGAGCAAGTAATATCACATGTGTTTCGAGTGAGTTTTTTGGATGATTCATGATGGAAGTGTTCGTCGGGAGCTATCCGTAGTTCGAAAATTGGTAGGTCTATGAAAAATATAGTATGTTTTATTTGAGGGAAAGTATTAATTTTATCTGTATCACTTGTGTGGAATTTGAGTCGGTCTGTTTTACGGTTCCAGTAAAGAATACTTTCTACGTGACCGGTATAATGGTTTGTTTTTGAAGCGTACTCAAAAGTCTCTTTAGTGGGAGCTTCTTTTATTTGTATAAATGGTTTGATTTGCCTAGTCTTAAAATAGTTAAACTTAAAAAGCTGTTCCTAAAGCCTTTTTTTTTTAAATGCTCTATTAAAATAAATATAGAAGAATTATAAAAGATAATAGCACTTATTATGTGTGTGAAAGTTTCGTTTTAAAATGCATATCTGAGCGATACAAGTGCTTGCAAATTACGTGCATCTTGCAGCGTAACTATCTTAGATAACAAATTTACATAATAAATTTCATCATTCGGTGCATTTTTTTCCATCATTCTTTACAAAAGCAAAGAGGCAGATGGCAATTATAACCGAAATCCATGCTTATATCTGTTTACAGTACCACAAAAGATCCAATGATAAACAAATATCTCAGTGTACAATGATTTTTTTCGTGTCCGAAGAGAATTCGAATCAGGACCAGTGTTGTAACATCGTGGGAACTCTCCCATTTTGTGGGACTTTTTGACTTCTAAAACTTGAAAAACGGAAAAGGGAGAAAAAGATGCTCGTTGAACAAAATCATGGGAGAAATGATTCAAATGAAACAAAACTTTATTCGATCGAACAAATTTGAACTATCTACGCGAAATTTATATTACATTGTGAAATCTTATATTTCAGTTAAAACCAGGAATGAAATGAACTTTAAACTAAAAATTTCACTCACGGCACTAAACCTTGAATTCAAGCCAAATATGAAATGTAAATTTCTTGATAGGTATGGATATTACGAGGGTGATATACCCTTCTTCTTCAGTATCTACGATATGAAATAGTGCAGAATAATCATGTAAAAGCTTTTTTCTACTCTCCTGAAGATAGTTTAAGCTACTTTATTATATTTAATACACTATTTCAGTTAAAGCAACTGCACCAGCAGTTTTTTACTGTAACTTCACTGCGGCAGCGATTGTTGTTGTATTCAATGTACTTACCTAAAGCTCTGTCATAAAGAGCTTAACTTACCTTAATTTACCCAAAAACGCACCTAATTCATTATTAAATTTCCATTATTCTTCTAGAAAAAAAAACAGTTTACAGTGATTCCAGAAACAGTATTGTCGTCCGGCCTCACTTCCAACTTTAATAATTTTTTTGCACAATTTCATTGTTTATATGTGAAAATATGAATTTTCCTCAACGCGAAAAATTATTTGTTTGTATTTATTTAGTTTTTATTCTACAATTCTGTCGTTTTTGAAATAAATAAATACGATAAATTCTTTAGGAGTTGATTTTTGTGTTTTTTCTGTTTAGAGATGATTTTTTTTTCATTTTCGTCTTGTTCGGTGATGAGCAAATTATGAGTTGTTAAACTCTAATTAATAGATTCAGTGAAGCCACAATGTTGTGAGTTTCTGATTCCTTTCTCCTCGTTTCTTGCTCACCTTGTGTTGGTCCATGTTCTCTAATGCGGTACTGGCAGGGCTTGACTTGTCATTTAAATACCAACGAGAACGGCGACTAGCCGAAACCTGTCTGATACGCAAGGGTAACAGGCCGGGTTACAAATTATATTCTTTTGGCGACTATTCACAGCTTTTCCACAACAAGATGCCCACAAATTTCAATTTGCTTACCATACGAGGCAAGTCAACCTAGTCAGCCACACATTGATTAAGGGGTTTAGTCCACTGTTAAACTGCTCCAAATGAACTTTTTTTTTAAACAGCTACCAAAAATAATGGACAAAATAAGCATCTGTGAGCAAACTACCAAAAATATTTCATTAGTTTTGAATATAAAGGACTGCACGGGCCTAAATTTAGAACCCTACAGCGATTGAAAAAAATTTGGTATACTTTTGAACATTGGTTATCCAGTTTTTTGCGTTCTTTCAATCAAAAAAATGTTTCCCAAATCGTCAAAAAAATTTTTTTTGTTCTAAATTTAGGCTCGTGCAGTCCTTTATACTCAAAACTTATGAAATATTTTTGGTAATTTGTTCACAGATGCTTATTTTGTCCAGGAATTTACGAGGCGCAATTTGCTTTTTATTTCGGCGGTGCTGCCGCGGTCCATTGGGGCGGTCGCCATTTTGCTTTCTTATATTTGTTTCCAAAGAAAATGTTAACTTTAAACTTCAATAAAGATATATGTAAAATTTCAAATCGATATCTTGAATAGTTTTTTTTTTGGTAACTGTTTAAAAAAAAAGTTCATTTTGAGCAGTTTAACAGTGGACTAACCCCTTAATACAAGCAATAGCAAGGAAATCGCACTATGCGTTTTTAAGGGCATAGAAGTAATCTTTGACAATGCACCATTCACTCCAGAAGACAGAAATTTCTCAAAAGGTAGTGAAATGAACGAACTAAATACTGAGATACCTAGTTGTATAGGTATATCTAGGGAACGCAAAACTTAGGATGAGCATTAGTAGAAAACATCCATAGCAAAAGGTAGTATATCTTTGCTATGGTCCCTACTGGTTGATGACCTTCTAGGGACACATAACAGTAAGGAATTAGTCACAATCAGATGTGCCGATAACATTACGGTAATAATATAAGTCTCGCGCTTGAATACTTTAAGATCTAAAACGGTAAAGGCCTTAAATTAAAGAGCACAATGATGCTAGGAGCAGTTCTTTGAAAGACCACCGTAGTTGGATTTACCAGAAAAAGAAAATCAAAATAGATACCCTAAAAGTTAGAAACACAGCAGTAGGTCTACAGGAAGAGGTAAAATATCCAGGAATCTACCTGGATAGGAAACTTACTTTGAACACTAATCTAAACAAAACGACATAAAAGATCACTAAGGTACTTTGATCGACAAAATAAATGCTTGAAAACTATTAGCAAAGCAAAATGAGAGAAAGGTCTAGCTCCCGCAGAAAGGGGCTCAAATCTTATGTACGGACGGCTTGAAGATGGATTGGGAAGTGGCCGCTGTGATTATAGGACCCAGGTGTAGGCTTGTCTAATACTTAAGGCCACTTAGGGCCACTGTCTCATAGGGCGGCATGCGCAACGATTGGGCGTAGAGTTTATCGATTTCTGTCGGAGTTGTAGCTGTGAGGGCAAGGAGGAATCCGTCCTCTATCTCATGTGCCAGCGTCCGGCTTTCACAAGGGAAAGGTTGGCGGCACTTGGTGCCACATTTCCCTGGTCAATTGAAAGGGGATAGTCCGGTTTGTCAAAGGAAGCAGATGGTTTCCTGATTTCAGTGAGTAGGATAGAGTCTCTAACTATTGTGGCATCGCAACGGGTCTCTCTTGTGCTTATGTGTGTTGGCCTCTGTAGATTGGCAGCCACTTCAACCTAACCAACCTAAGGCTACGCAAATAATGAAGATAAGAAACACTAAAAGGATCAGCATTCAGATACTATTGGATAGCCATACTGTTTCAAACCTCTCAATTGGAATCAAATAAACTCAGCTTTACGCCTAGAGGTGAGAGAGACGCTAAATGAAAAAGTGACATAGAATAGCCTCGGAAAATTGCCCTATAATAGCAAAGGCCGAAACAGACAGGGAAATCGGAATATGGACAATGAGAAAAATCGAATGTAACACTAAAAGCTGAGATTGCCGAAGCCCGTACCTCTGGCAGCAAATTCAAACTCGGCAGACAAATACACTACTCAGAATTATCGCAACTTTGAGATGACTAAGACGCGCAGTATAGTAAAATAATATATAAATAAAAATAAAAATAAATATCGTTTAACAACTAAAGGATTCATAGTGTGCTAGTAAGGCATATAGTAGGCTCTTTAATGGATGACATGATGAAAACTTTGCAAAAACTGAGAGAAAATTCAATGGAATATTGGATAGAAGAAGCTAAAGAAGTTCCAGGAAATATTGGCGTTGAGCCTTATCTGCCAAATAAGAACGAGTACCGAAGTACAAAAAACAATTTTATGAGATATGTGATGACGAATCACGAATACTTCAGCCTATTCAACTCTTTTTTAAGGCAACAGTGATGGGATTTGATCAATATTTTCAGAAATTAAAGAGATGATTGATACCAATAAATATAATGTCGACAAAAAACCTAGTATTAGACTCAGAAGTTCAATCATCATCATTTACCTCGCCTCTCCCAAAAAATTTCTTGACTGAACCGATCGTGAGTGGATTTCATCCAGTTAAATAAGCATTATTAAGATCTGAGTGTCGTAGTTAACGCCATCCTTCCAGCCCAATCAAGTTCTTCCTCGCTGCCGTCTGCCATAACATCTACCACAAAGGGCTTTCTTCTTCGCTCATACTAACTATTTTTCCAGTCTACCAGAGCTTGCCGAGCATTATTTTTTTGTACATATCTGCTCAATCAAAAATTTTACTAGACGCAAAATATGAAAACTTTTTTGTTTCATCACTTTTTTGACCGCACCAGAAGTAGCTAGGTAGAACGTGCTAAAACTATCAACGCAAGCACCTCAAAGTAGAAATCAACCATGTTTGGTCGTAAAAGCACAATCAAGCCGAGTTTGATGTGCTGTGGGTCGGAGAGCAATCAAAGTGACTTTTTTACAATTAAATATCCTTAAAGGATCTAGTTCAGTTCCTAATAAAGGTTCAATGAATCAAAAGCCCAGGAAGATAATTGAAAAGAATGTGCATTAAATTTTGTCGTTTCAGTTCGTTTTTGTCTCTTCGTAATATATACACAGATGAATGGTTCGTTGATGCTTAACGTTTATTAAATGAATTCGACAATAAAGCACACTGTCGACTTGCAATTTATTAAGATATGTGGATTTACGCAATGCAGATTACATCTGAGTACGAAGGATATCAACTACGCCTATTATCAAGTAAATCCATTTAATTTTTCTTTAGCTCTTTTCATTCAATCGCTATCTGCAAAATTGCAATGGTTTACTGTATCTTACGGTTACTAGACATCGCGATATCGACATTTCATTGACATACAAACACCATAATTGATTTTGATGTCTTCATCAGTTCGTTGCATTACGTTTATAGCATTCGTATCTAGACATGTGTCTTACAGATGACGAAGCAATTGCCAAGTCATCAATCTAGTTGAATTGAAAATGCCGATGCACTGCTCGTAATATCTTTTTATCTGTTGCTCATCAGAGATGCATTGGTGCGTAAGCTTATTAGATTCGCTCGCTTCAATACCATATTCATCACAATCGACTTGCAACTGAGTACTAGCGAATCGATCCGTCTGCCTCTCTCTCGTCTGCCTGCTTATCCATTCTCTGATATCCTGCAATCCTGAATGAACATGTCAATTCTTAAATCAAGTGTACGGTTTGTTCGAAAAGGATATTGATAGTGTCGAAAGCATGTCGTGCATTAATGCAGCTGAGAGTGATTTTTTTTCGAATGCAGACTGAAGGTTGAACTGGAAGTGTTGACTGAAGAGTGATTTGTTTATTGTGTGGTTTGGCATGAACCTTTCAAGACATAAAATCAATCTCCATTTGCAGTAAGTATACATGCAGATTCTTTGACATTTAAAAAACTGAAATGTATTTTCAGTCTATTGTCCTGTGTTAGTTTTTTGTGCATTAGTTCGACAGTGGCTTTAAAAAGTGGTAAGTTGTTCGCTATATTGTATGCTACTTTCCCCCAAATTAACAATCACCTCATGCATTTAAGCATTGCACTTTGTGAGTGCATCATTAAAATTAATTATGTTTCGGAGCCAGCGAACCAAACATTTAATAAATTCGCTTAGCGACGTAAATTGAAATCAACGTAATGGAAATGGCTCTCACCTTTGGTTGTAGTAAGCTGTCAGCTGCAGACTCTGTAAGTATAGACTTCCGATTTAATTAGCTCTAATAGCAACGTGTCATAAACAATTCGCATTCCTTGTGAATAAATCAATGAACTCTCATCGCAAACGGTGTTTCACCGATGCCAGGACTACAGCACACTTATTGGTCGACATTTTGCATTGTCTGCGAAAATTAAATTAACCCATTAAATCTAACTTGGATGGTCTTTTGTACGGTTGTTGTTTGTTTGCGCAGTCAAGCTCATCGAAACTAGAGTGTCTTTGTGTTGAAGACTGGCAGGATACTTGAATCTCGAGCAGCTGTTCGTTGAGTTAAAAGCACTACTGCTAAATCGTCGGAACAATCATCGTTCAAGAGCAACGTGCAAGATGAAATTAATTGGCTATCTAGTTGAAATTCAAGTTCACCGTATGAATGTGACTGCTCATGCTGAATTGGTGGTTATATTGTGGTAGCATAACGCTTGAAACGGTGAATTAAATGCTCCAAATAAATATTGCAAAGACCACAAGAGTGCAGAGAATTTGTTCAAACGTAAATGCAGCTTTCATGCGAAAGTTGCAATTAGCGTTTCCTTTAATCGCACAACGAGACTAACCGAGACCTTTAACGACTGTGAGCGTTTTAATTACATCCTTTGCTTGCATTGTGAAATCCCCAGAAGGTTTGTTGTAAAATGTTTCTGCAATTTTCACTGACGCGCGCTCTTTGCATCGGCGATTCATGGTGGCGTGTGACATACTTTTAATTTTGAGTGATGCTAAAGAGATGGAATTTTAAATGTTGTGCGAATTATTTTGTGTTGAAAGTTAAGTGTTTTCACTATTGTGCCAAATGCTGAGTTGGTCGACCAGTCGATGTTCATCAAAGATCCTTCTGCAGATGCTAATTAATGCTAATTGGAAAACTGTCTGCTGGTTACCAAAATAAGTATTATTCTTAAAGCTCATCGGGATGTGGAGTGTTTAACTTGACCGGATCCATCTGCAAAAAAAATAGCTTTGCAAAGCAGCAGACTGGTTAATTTGGGTAAAGATTAAATGAATGCCAATGTAATATCTGCGGTTGTATATGAATTACATTTCGCTGGAAAACAAAACGAACCCGTTGTTTTGCATTATATTTGAATTGTTTTTGTGGTTTTCTCATTATTGTACATATGCTAACATTCACTTGCAGATACATACTTTTGATAATCAAGGCCTATAAGATGAATATTCCTGAACTCATCTATGATATGAAGGTGCAGCGCATTGAACCTCTAATTAATAATATTTCGAGTGATAAATCGCTCATCCTCATCTCGTTAGAAGATCATAAGAAAGTCTTCGATCATTTTAAAAGCAGTGGTCAATTTGTGACGACATATACTGCAGCCTCAGAAAACATTAAATCCCTCGTTATCCGTGGCCTACATAGACGCATTGAACCAGCGGAAATACACAATGAGCTAGTGGCGCAACACAATGACCTGAAGTTGAAGTGAGTAACACATTTTCTCACCCGCAAGGAATAGAAAATCAGGAAATTTGTTGCGACTGAAAACTTTAGACCCGAGTTCGGTCTTTTTCTGGCGCAATTTGACCATTCGCAGAAGCTAGCTACTGTATTTAAAATACAGTCTATTTTCTGGCAAAAAGTGGTATGGGAAAAAGTCACAAACAAGGAAATATTGCAGTGTTACAGCTGCCAAAACTTCGGACATTTAGCTAGCGATTGCACCATCGTACATCGCTGCGTCAAGAGGAGAGTCACACACTTGATGTATGTCCAAAAAGAACCGACGCACAGCCATCCGCAAACTATCGTGGTTGCCCAGCCAATAAGGATGCTGTATCCAGGATCGAGGCGAAAAAATTCGTTGAGATCAGGCTAGAAAGGATCATCAGCAGTTTGTTACGCAAAACGTTGCGAACTACAAGTAGGAGGTACTACTTTTCGTGGCTATGTAGCTCTGTGAGATTCTATCTCTTCGGGGCCAGCTCTTACCAATGTCAATCTTGGGCTGATAAATGATTTTATCAATCAGTTGGAACTGATGCTGAGAGGCTGCTGGCAACTCTTTCCAAGTAAAATGGTTGAGATGATCATATTCAACAGTGCTTTGCTCATCTTGATGGCTCAAAGAGCGTCTGCTCAAACTCTAATTGATGTGTTGGGTATTGATTTGGTACTTATAATAGAGACGAAACTGTCAAATCATGATAGAGTTAACTTTCAATGATTCAAAACTGTCCTGGACATTCAAAACGATGGCACTGCTTTATTAGTTAAGAGTAATTTGGAAATGGATCCCTTACTGGTGCCCGATCTGAAATGCTGTTTCTTTGCTGTTGCTGTCGTAAAAAGCTCAGACTATAGATGTATTTTAATTGCTTCTCTATATGTTCGATGTAGTTAATCAAAATCAAATCTTTTACATAATTTCGGAGCAATCAACTCTCTAGTTTCTCAATTTAAATACTCGCTTATTAGTAGCGACTTGAATTCGAGACACCCTCAGTGGGGAGATTCTGTTATCGACGGAACTGGTAGGGTGTTGCTCGATTGGCTATACCAAAGTTGGCCTCCTATTTCATTGCAAGTGGTTACTTCAAATTCCCCAACCAGACCAAGTAGTAGCGCAATAATAGATTTTTTCCTTCTGATCAAATTAAGAATTAAAAAGAGAAAAGAAAAAAAACTTTAACTTACTAGTATTCAAAACTTGATTTTTCAAAAAAGTTTTAAAAAGATGTAATGTCGGCGGTATAGAACCAAACTGTAAGTCACTGGTGTTGCCTTAGTAACCGCAACAGTAGAGAATAAAAGTAAATGTCAGTACGCGCAAATGGCACACTAAACATTGTTCGATGTCAAGTTTTTTTTTCAAGCATCGGGGCTCATTTTCCCTTTGCTCCTCCTTTTTGGGATTCTTTAAGGATGGGCTATTAGATAAAATTGCTCACCCAAGAGGAAGAAGAATATTAAAGGTCACTTGAAAGTGACCTCGATTTGCATGAATGAAAAGCTATTTCACTTTCAGAGGGAAGAAATTTAAAGCTACTAAAAATGAAATAATTTTATATTTTTAGTCAACACTACCGAGTAAAATATTTGGGAGCATACATACAGGCAACAAAATTTTAAGAAAAAGGTTCAATATTTTGGGTGTTGAGATGTATTGGAAAATTGCAAACTCAGCGTATAAAGATATCAAACTTTCAATGGAAGTCGAAAAAAATTAGAACGTTATTATCAAAAACGATGGTTATCTTGAGTCCAAAGTTCAAATTTGAGTTCAAGAGAACTTACGCATACAGAATTTTCATAATAAAATGAAACATATGTAGAAAAATACTGACTTTCAAAACAATTACGAAATATTTTCCTTCATCATTTTCCGTACAATATTGCATCTCTTCGTATTTTTATTACTAAGTCAGCATCATATTTTCTTCAAACCACATTCATACACAGCCTCCTCCATTCGCATGAGTTTATTCAACCCGACGCACAGCTGTCCTCGCAACCATTTACAAAGCCATATCCTCCTATTGACAGCAGCAACAACAACAGCACCAAGTTTCTACTAGACGAATGATTGAAAGCTCTGCAAAGGATTTTATTTTTCGCCAGTCTATACTGATATTTTCTTTGCTTTGTGTCCTGGTCCCGTACACTCGCACGCCAGTCTGGACGATTAATGGAGTGTTTTGTTATGCTTTTGATTTGTTGATGGCTTTATAGACCAGAAATCTCATCGCAGTATGTCACATTTTCTCTATACTCCTCCCTTATGATTATTGATGTATTCCCAGATTCCCAGGGTCGATATCGAACATGAAAAATTGATGTTGTATTCCTTGATGTCTGTTGAAATAAGCTGGAGATATGTATGTACATACAATAGTGTTTATTGTGATAAAATATTATTGAGGCGGACACGATGCCAAAGTATTGGCATTCGTCAGCTGTCCACACATTTATGCGTGTATTGACAGAAATCAGAAAAGGCTAATGAAAGTTTTTCTAGCTAAAGGCAATTATTAATATTTGGAGATGGCTTATGGTGATCTGTGATTGATTTCGTTGATTGATTTGTATGGAATAGTTTAGGTTTCGGAAGAAAATAAATAATTAGGTTTTTTGTTTCGAAATAGGTAATGAACCGACAACCAAAGCCACGGATTCACTTGATGAAGACACATTTGCTTTAAAACATTCAGCATAAGTATAATATTGAGTAAATGATAAGGTAGAGTGAGGAGAGGTGGAACACGGGGTGAAGTGTAATTCCATACTTATTGTTAACATTAGCATCTGGCACATGCTGCTCATGTCAAATAACCATTAATGGTAGAAAATATTGAAGTTTTTTAACCCTCGAAGGTCACACTGGAGCTAAAAGACCCATACCTCAACTTTGCTCACAAATATCTTTTAGTCAAATTTAAATTTGGTCGTTAGTATGACATCTGTCGGTAGATTGAAGTATTAACTATCGTTTTATATACATCTCACGTATAGCGCAACGCTCAGTTGTCGTTAAGCGTCGTTCAAAGTTGGGGCAGGGTCATATTGACCCTGTTGTGACCTTTGCTTTATTTTGTTTATATACAGCAACTTGTGATGCATTTAGTTACTCCGTACTTACAAGAGAAGCTGAAAAATGCAACCTTGCGTAGTGAAATACGTAGAAGTATAGAACTGATATTCCTCAATTGGCTAAGAGAGCGAGATGTTCAGTTTGCCCTTACAAGAAAGATAGGAAAACAAAAATGCAGTATCCCAGTTACTTGCGTCCATTGTGCCGCTTTTATATGTGCAACGGCTGCGCTGGAGATTCATAAAAATAGAATCTGTATAAAATATTATATTTAATTTAAACATTTAAATGCATAATTAATACATCTATTTTGTACTTTTTGTAAAAGTCACCGATTTTTGTTGTTTGAAAAAACTCCTTCCATCGCCTTGCGAAATAAATACCTTTTTTAAATGCTTCCTTTTCAAATTTTTTTCACCAATTTCGTTACTATTCAGGAAGATAATTATAAATTTTCATGCAAAAACATTAAACATTAAAAAATAAATGATTTTTTTATAAAATGCGCTAAAATGAAAAAAAAAAACAATTTTTTTAAGAGCTTATAAAAATTTTTCGCGTGTTATATTCAATTTATTATTTGGAAAATTTGATTTAAAAACGTTAAAAATATTTTTGGGTATTTATATTTTGGGCCAAATGGCGAAAGACAAAAGTTGATGCAGGGTCAAATTGACCCAGAGTGACCTCCTTGATCGAAAAAATAGGTGTCACCTTCGAGGGTTTAGGATGCCAGCAAAGCAAAAGACGATGAATTGATGAGTCGCATTGAAGGTGCAGTATATTTCGGGGGCTGGAATGTATTTTCTATTCTTTTTTTTACTATTCATTTTTGATTACCTGATTTATTCATAATTTTTTAGATTTTTTCTGCTGAACAAGAAGAAGCCATTGCCAAGTATGTTGTATCAGCTTCCGAAATGTGCTACGATTTAAGCATCTAAAATTCGTTCCGTTTGGCTTTTGATTTTGCACGGGAAGTTGGTTTTAAATATCCCAAAAATTGGAATGAAAATACAGGTGCCACAAAAGATTGGTATTATGGTTTTTTGAAGCGGCATCCAAACATTTCACTACGCACTCCGGAACAGATTAGTGCCAATCAGATGAAGGCATTTTGCAAACCGGTTGTCAAAGACTTTTTCAAACATTTGGATAATGTCACAACACCACCTTTCAATTCCAAAAATATGGAATATTGACGAGACCGGTTTCCCGGCCGTTTCCACCAAACCTACAAAAGTCCTTACTCAAAAAAGAAAAAAGAGGGTTGGCCATCAAACGTCACAAAGACGAGGAAACAATGTAACTGTGGCATTTGCAATAAATGGGGATGGAGAATCGATATTCTCAACTCAAAAAATGGATTCATTATTTATGACGCATACATCGCATGACTCTGTGGATTATACAAATAGAAGTGAATGGTTGAAAGGCCCTGAGTTGGTCAAATTTTTGCAGCATTTCATGGATAACACCAATACCTCGAAGAATATTCGTACTTTGTTAAATCACAATAATCACACATCCCACCGTACTTACGAAGCCCTTCAATTGGCGGCTGAACACAATATCACAAAACCGACAGACATGAAAAAGTAATATCAAAATCTGTCATGAAATTGAAATATATCTAGCTTCAACAGGAAAAGATTGATTTAAATTTAAATATTTTGTAGAAGCTGGAAAAAATTGGTCCACATTAAAAACAGTCGCAATACTTTCGCTTTCACCCCATTGTAGCCATTGGCTGTAGCTATTGGATATTTCGACTTTTGCTAACCTAAAACGCATTATGCATTTTAAGCTAACGAGTGGACAGAATCACAAATCGACAAAAAATAGAAGTTCAGGATGTGCTAGAAATTGTTGGGTCGGCCATAAAAATGGCACTAACTCAGGTTAAAATCCAATCAGGCTTCTCTGCAACTAGAATCTTTCCATTCAACCCTTTGATTTTCACTGAAGCAGATTCCATTCAAGCTGAAATAAGTGGTGAAAATCAAAGTGATTCCAGCAACACTTATCATCCGGATGATATGAATCGGATTTATATTTCCGACTCATTTCTACCAGCCGCTTTCGAAATGGTTTTAACCTCGGAGTCAACCAAGCCATGCACTTCGGCATTTTTGAACGATTTTTTGAACGAATTTTGGCCTCTGCACTTTAGCACGCCACGAAAAATAGCTAACCGCATTGTGAAGCCGATGCAATCATGTGCTGTGACCTCCGCTGAAAACATATCAGCGGCCCATAAATGGCAGATTTCAGCAAAAAAATCTACGCCAGCAAAAAAAAGAAGATGCAGTGCTTGGATTTTTCTTCATCCAAAAAGGACATCTGAATGATTTGCGACGGACCAATGCCCAAAAAAATTGACCAAATCGAATTCGATTAAATCAGATTAAAAAATGCTTTTGACCTTTTTTCAATTTCTGAACTCAAAATATACATTTGTTATGATTTTTATGAAATTAGTTTTTTATTCATTTTCTGAAATAAATCCATAATGTTCCACCTCACCCTACAATGTGCCACCTCACGCCACAAACCATGTCCATTTTCAAATAGACCTGCACCACGTTTCTCTTGTGCTTTTTTGGTCGTCCTTGATGTAATTTTAAACTTAAATTTCAAGCTTTCTAATGCTTCAATCGTTTTAAAAATGCAATTGACGCGTTTTTTTTTCGCAAAATAAACAAAAAAAGTGCTACTTCACCGCACTGTACCCTACTAAAGCAAAGCTTATATTTGCAACCGGAAAATTGAATACAGGAAAAAATAATCGTAGAGCTGGAAAGATACTTTCGTTAAAAAACACATTTCGTGACACGATGAAAGGGATTTCCAGGATGTAGAAACACCTACTATACTTGCGGTAAAAAATTTTGAATTTACACAACAACGAGCAAGTTAACGAACATTATAGAGACTCCGTCGATAGTAGGGAGCAATACAGCCGGCAAGAGAGCAATACAGCCGGCAATTCACGTAAAAGTAAAAAATAGAAAAAAATCAGTGATTTACACGTATTCAAACTTTTCATCTTCAGTAATATGGCCTATGCAGGCATACAAAACACTTTAGTAAAATCAACAATCCTTTATTAACACTCGTCATGCACATATCTAACTTAATTCATTCAGAGTATTTACCACGCAAAATACAACAAATTTCTATAATATCAAACAAAAGATTTCGCGACAAAATCAAACAACCCTTTCCTGAATCACGGCGACGCCAACATCCTAAATTTAAATTTGCGGCAGGAAGCATAAGCAATTTAGTAGTTGATCTGATTGTCAGGGTAAGATAACCACGCTAACACAAACAATGACCTAAGAAGAGAAACTGAAAAAAATCCAATACGACAGAACCCACATTTTAACAGAGGTATTCATCTCTTATTGAATCTCATCGAGATAATCTACTTGTCTTTCCTCACCGGATATGAAATCCAAAAAGGTTAAAATAACACAAGTACGAGTAAATAGATATTCCAGACCGATATTCAACGAGGCGAAACGATTCAATGACACAAGTCCCGTTCTTTTTACCGAACGACCCATTCCCAACAAAAACTACGATTGGACCCGAGTTCATTTAAAACGAATTGAAAACCCTCATAAAATCGACGCTACACAGTATATGCAGCTAATCTCCATCTTATGGTCAAATGATTGTCCTGAAAGTTGAGGATGTGATGTGCTTTTCCGGTTCTGCAATGCCCGTCCTTTTGTCTGGTCTCTGGCTTCGGGTACTTCCAGAACTACAGACATATGTAGATGCTGCGTACGTCCGTAATATTCGAGAACTATATTCTTTGCTGACTGGTCGGAAATCAATTTTCGGGACAGTGCCCTTTTAATTTGGTTAAGAGAGGCCAATATGGCCATATGGGAATAGAGCGAGGTCCATTCGTAGGCCGATCGATGTCAAATTCCGGGTACCGCAATATTGTAAAAAAAGCTCTTGTGAAACGGCTAGTAAATTTCGTTTTATTGCTGTTGGAACGACACTCGAAAACTTTTGGGTGAAATACCGACCTTTGACTTGAAGCTAAACACTATTCAGATTTTTGCGGAAAATGTTCTTTGTACTTTGCATTGGTGGAGGTTCAGATATGAAGTTCCGTTGTTGGTGTTAGAAAGTTTTCATTAGATAATTTCAGCTTTAAATATAACCTCTCCTTTCTTTGCCTCTCAGTCAGATCCTTTGTCTGCCGCACTTTCGATCAAACATTCTGCGAGTGAAATAAAGTGAATCGAACGGAGCCAGGGTAGCATCTATTAATAGTAAATTGCGCTTATAACTTTGCCAAAGACATTTCGTGCACGGGACAGCAATAAAAACTGGTTTACGACCTTCACTAACGAGAGTGTTTGCCGTAATTCGAGACACGTCTTTTTTTACTGTGGAATAATTATAATCCTTCGATTATTCCCGGACAAATTTCTGCTGCGATAAAGGCAGCAGGAAGTATGAATTGCCAGCAACACCATTAACTCCGGTAGTCCTTGACGTCGCCCCATCAATTCATTGTGCTAGAGAGCATTTCTCTGCTTGTTTGACCATTGACAGTAATCAGCAGTGCTTTTTGGGGTGTGTTGTGAAGGCAGCACGTGCACTCGATCAGACTACTAAAGTGAAAGTTATGGTACGACTGTTTGTCTAGAGCTCTCATAAATTCCAACATTTTATCATCGTTATCAAAGAAGGAACGGATTTTTATGGGTCATGGCTGTCGATTTTGGTGTTTGCTAGTGAGTCTAGTGAATAGATCGAAAAATGCTTTTCAAGATATTCATTTTTAGACGCGGAAAATTTGTACCTGACGTAACAAAGAGGCAAATAGTTCCAGTTCAGCATACATTTGGTGTGGGAATTAAAGTTAATTTTAGAGGTGATGTCAATTCAAGTTTTTTTTTATAAACACAGAATAGAGGAAAATTTGATTGAACATACTTGTGAAAGAAGTGTAGTAAAACATCGTACTTCTACGTACTAACCTTCAACACGCAATTCTTTTTATGCTCATCATATTCGTTTTTGGTTATAGCATCAGGAACAGGCTCTTTAATGTAGCAATGCCTCCAGCTCTGCCAACAGCTTTTTCTGAAACAAAATGGACTTGGAGAATTTCGTTTTGGTTCAGACAGAGCTCTATCATTAAAGCAGAAACATCTAGAAGACTACTAAATTTACCAAAACAATTTCTTTTGTTTGATAACGAAACTATCACTTTCATGGTTTAACTTACATCATCATCATCATTAACAGTAGATCAGCTGATAGTCTGGCTTAGAACTGGTGTCATTCATTTTCCATCCAATTTGATATTCTCGGCGTATTTTGGAGTCATGGTGTAAATCATTGCTCCATCAAAGACAGGAACTGCATTGAGGTCTCTTCCCAATCAACTTAACCACACAAACTTGTCAAGCCATTTATTTCATACTGATAAGTGCATAGTGCCTGAGCCATTGTTGCTCTTTCAACCTGGTTTGATCATTTATTTATTTATTTATTTATTATTATTCAACAGATCAAATCCAATTACTGAATATAGAAATATATAATATACAAAGAATCTGCTAATGAAAGAAAGTAATAAAGAGAGCACTAAATAATAATGAAATAATAATGATAAAAAAGAACAAAAGTAGTAAACAAAATAAAGGTGAAAAGTACAAATGCATAATTAAGAAAAATAAGGGGAAAAAAAATACATTGAGCTGGAAGTAAGCAAAACATTGTTTTTCAGAAAAGTTTTGAAGGCATATAACGTCGGTGGTAGAGGACCAAACTGAAGGTCATTGTGTTGCCTCAGTAAACGCAACAGCGGGGAATAAAAATAGGAGTCAGGACGCGCAAATGGCACACTAAACGCCAAAGAAGAACGGGTGCTATGTACTGCACCACGGACAGAAACGTGGCTACTGATGTCGGATTCAACCATCCTATGAAATAATTTAAAGAGTAGGCTGTCATCCAGGAAAAGTCTCCGTGATTCGAGGGAGGGAAGATGAAGGAACGACAGGCGATCACTATAAGGACGGCAAGGAAGCTGAAATTGATAGAATATGGTGCGAGTAAATATGCGTTGAACGGATTCAAACGCAATATTTAAGTAGACATAATGAGGACAACACACTTGACAGCAATATTCAAGGACACTACGTACAAAGTAAAGAAAAAGGTGTGCACAGGTGGAAATATTAACGAAGGATTTAGAGGATCTAATAATGAAACCCGATAACTTAGAGGCCATGGCAGTTATATATGAAATATGCTTATCAAATTTAAGCTTAGAATCAAATATTACACCAAGATCTGTAAAATTATCAACAACATTAAGAGGAAAGCCAGAAACGGAGTAGGAGAACATTAAAGGTGAAGTTTTACAGGTAAAAGACATTTTGTGACATTTCGCGTTGTTTCGCGCAGCACTAAGTCTGTAAACTATTAAGGTCATTTTGTAAAAGCATACAGTCATTTTGTGACTCGATCACTCGAAACATCTTGAAATCGTCAGCAAATAACAGACAAGAAGATTGTATTGAAGGAGCTAGATCATTTATGAACAAAAGAAAGAGAAGAGGACCAAGAATAGATCCTTGCGAAACACCTGATACAGGAAAAAAGGGAATTGAAGAACAGGAATAAACAGTTACAATACAGGTACGACCAAATATGTAAGAGTTAAAACAGCAAAGAAGAGGACCAGCTATGCCACTTTTACTTAGCTTTTGAAGAAGGAGATTATGGTTAACAGAGCCAAAAGCTTTAAAGAAGTCAGTATATAGAACGTCGACCTGCTTTTGATGGTCAAGGGCGGATGCGACCATATGAGTGAAGGAAAGAAGGTTGGTTAATGTGGATTTACCTTTGACAAAACCATGCTGCTCATGAACTAAGGTAGGTTGGATAAAGGAGTAGACTCGCTTGTAGACCACTTTTTCAAGGATCTTGCTGAAACAAGGATGAAGGGAAATCTGACGGTAGTTTGAGATGCATGTACGATCACCAGCTTTATGTATAGGGAAAATATTGGCAGTCTTCCAAAGAGAAGGGAAAGCACCAGAAATTAAATTTACATTAAACAAGATAGAAAGAGATAGAAAGAGATACAAAGAGAGATGCACAGAGATGAAGCCAAGATATTTGGAATACCGTCGATATCTTCCAACAGAAGTTCAATCTCTAAAGGGTTTGTCCGAAACGAATGTAATTCAGGAGAAGATGCAAAGATAAGATTTTGGGAAGGAGGACATTATTGTGAGAAGAAAAAGGAAAAGTAAGAAGCAAAAAGTTCACACACTTTAAACGGAGTGGAAGCAGCAGTATCACCCAAATGCATACCATTGCGGATGCTCGGAGAGTTTTTCAAGGAACGAATGAATGACCAAAAGGATTTCGGTTGGTTGGTTCTGATTGACGCTTCAATGCCAGCAATGTAATTGCACATCGCCTGTCTGGCAGCTTCTTTCGCTTTAGAGCATAGTTTTTTATACAAAAAGATGTCAGCAGGTGAACCAGATCTCTTGTATGAATTACGAGCTGCATTTTTGGCTTCGAGTACGACTGCGACATTATTGCTGACCCAGGAGCATCATTCCGTTTTTAAAGACGATGAGTTGGTGTAAATTGCGGAATAAGGTTTGAGAGGAAAATATACAATTTGCACGAAGCATCATCAATGTCAAGATCACGAAAGAAAGAGAACTAGTTAATTCTATTTAATTCAATTGCCATGCCAGTGAAATCAGCTTTGTGAATATTAGTCATATGTTAGTCATATATTTCGTAATATTAGTCATATATTTCGTTATCTTAGTTTTTTCAAATGAGACTTCAAGGAAACGCAATAAGAAGTACCCTTTCATCAAAGATGCTTAAAAGAACTGCCATTGCTATGAGCCAATAGCTATGGGCTCTCGAGCTATTCCTCAAATTTATTGTGGTCGCTAGGTCCTGGGCGTTCAGGGTAAAGATTATTTCATTGGATTTGGATACTCCACCGAATTTTCTCGATACTTACATCTGATACTTTCTTTTAACTTAGTTATATGGTAAAGGAATAATATTGGCTTTACGATAGAGATTACTATATCAGTAATAACCGCCATTGGTCCAGTAGCGAAGAGAAGTGGCATTTTGGAGAATTCAGTGTTTTAAATCGCTAGTCTCTCAATTTGATTTCAAGATGTCGAACACCAAATAGGGGCACTGCATGTAAAGATCGGTCTAATAAGCTGTTTGTAGACAATTACTTTAGCTTTTGAAGAAATATGGAGTTTGGCTTGCATATACAGCCGATTAGATGGTATACTAAACCATTTTTTTGTCCAGACAGGATAGAATATGGTATCTGAGACTCAACCGAGAGTCAATTTGAATACCGGGATAATTAATTGTTTTTATTAGAAGATTATCAATTAGATTACCATTTTTTTAGAACCTTTAATCTTATCAAGCCTTTTGGAGCCATCTCTGAAACAGATCAGTTCACTTTTCTTGGTATTGGTCTGTAAGCTCCATTTTGTATGATAAGCTATTTGCTGATTTGTAGCCTTTATAATACAGCTAGTATAAAGTTATCTTTCAAAGTTTTGTGCTAATTCTTGCACTTTTGGAACTTAAGCAAAGAATGGACCGTGAAAGCTGCGATGGTCAACAGCGTTTCACAACTATCCGATGACGGGAGGGATCAAGCCTACTTGAAAATATGGTTAACAAGAGGCCCATCTTTACTTCTGTTACGATCAAGCGTTGGCGTCTGGTTCCACATCGAGTCATAGTCAAGACATACCCGAATAGACTACAAAAGACAGCCACCACGAAACTCCCTGAGAGGCTGACCTCCAATTACAGGTTTGTTAAAGTGAACATGAGGTCTTTGTACCCAATATTTAGTGACTCTTGGGTGAAGTCAGTGCGCACCGGAATGACGAAGAACAGGCTGATATCAAGACGCAATGGAAGTGCACCTGGACAAGCTAGAAACCGGAGGTCAAATTGACAAGCGTGGGTCCGCTAAGCACATATGTTCAATGTCGCAACAAAGACCCTCCTGGAGTAACTTCGGTAGTTCGTTAGTGAATTTTCGTTCAGCCACTGCTTTTGTAAATGCTTTCCACCAGCATATAGTCTTTGCAGACTACCCAACGATACAACACTTCCTCCACCAGCTAGTTAGGTGTCGGAACGCTCTCTGCTTAAATTATTATTATACAGTTATTCTCCAAGCAGGTAAGTTATACATACTCCCTAAGCGGCTAGTAAGTGTAGTTTGTACTGAAAGTTCCAGAAAAGAGTATCATCTGTGTGCAGATTGACAATGACTCTTATAAGAGAGTGTTTTGACATACTGCAGATAGCACTGCAAACATACTGAAAAGTAAGGGTGATACCTTAAAATACTCCTAATTAAATAGTGAACTCATCGAAAAAAAGCCGGTTACGGGTGAAAAATGTCATCTTGTCACACACAAATCATCAAATAAGTTCGCTGTTGAAAGATTGAAACAGTAATTTTGATGACTGGAGTAAAATTGGGACAAGAGCTATGTTTTTCTTAAGAGTAGTTTAAAGAGAAATCTGGAGTCAGCTCAGAACCTGTGTGTCCGAAAATAAAATTTGATCGTTCCTGATGCAGAGTGCTTCAATAACACTTTCTATTCTGGGATAAAATGTCATTCGGTTTTGATCTGCCCGTTGATAAGTAGGAATGTTCCCAATTTCAAGAAAGGAATGTCAGGACATGCTGTTCAAATATGTTGGCCTTCCGACGAATCGGAGAGGATAGTTAAGACCTAAGTTAAGTTTAGGTCTAAGTAGGCTAAGCTAATTGTATTTAGACTTCAGCTAGATTTAGTTTAGTAAATTAAGTTAGTGTTTAAATACTATATTTCTATAGATTTAAGTACTATATTATATACTATAGAAATATAGTATTTAAATACTATATAAATACTATATTAATCGAAAAATAAATGAATGATAAAAAAATTAAAATAAAAATCCAATAAGAGCCAGCAGGACAAAATAGGATAGCCGCTAAGTTTAAGTTATTTTATGTTAAATACCCTTTTAGTTAAGTTATCTATGTACAATGAAATGAATAAAATTTTATTATTATATACAAAAAAAAAGAATTTCAGGACTTGCAGATGAAAACTAAAGAAGCTATTTTCAAAGCTTTGAGTTTGAGCGGAAGCATAACCAGCTTGACGAAAACCGATTGAGATGAAAGCATTTTTTTTTTCAGACTGTTTACTGGAGGGAATTTAAACAAATACAAACAAATCACAAGTAACCAATCTGAACAGATAGTGATAGACGACTGACAATGATATTCGCGATCATGAAGTCCGTTCCAAGACTGTACAAATATACTTAGTGATGCCCTAAAAATGTGGAAAATAGTTGATACTGGAAAAATACCGGAAAATTTCTCTGGGAAACTGTGGTTTGAGAAAAACGTGAATTAAAGAAAAAGTTAATTACGTTTTTGTAACAAAGATTCTGTGTTAGACGGATGAATAAAAAGACGCCAACGATTGCTTGGAACGAAAAAGTTAATTAGAAAAAGTCAATTACAAAAGATGAATTGCGTTTTTGTAACAACGACGGTGTTAAATAAGATTGGCAGAGAAAGGTGGAGTGCGGAACCAGCTCTGCAATGAAGTTCATCCAAATTTCAATTTGAAACCACGGGGATCCACTTGTACTGGAAAATAAAGGAAAAAGGGGATACTGTTGAATTAGTGATTGGAATCAGTTTGTATATCTGGAGGAAGCTCGATAAGTACATGATTATTATTACTGCGAAATAATTCAATTTGAACCAGCTACATTTCTCGTTGTATTTTCCTAAGTGGCGTGCATGACCACTTGAATAATATTAATTATAATTTAAAATTGAAACCAGATAAGAGAAGAAGAAAATTCATAATTCAACGAATTTATTTAACGTTTAAACTATTTCTATACGAAACAAAACCAATTGTTTCTTGGAGTCGTGGAATTACACGCTAGTACACTCAGAAAAAAACTTTGTAAAATTGGGGAAAAACATTGTTAATTCATATATTTTTCACTATGAAATGGCGCCATAGAGGTTTCTCTATGAATTAACTACTTCATAGTATTATTTAATATTATAGTATTATTTAATATTATTATTTACACTATTTAATGCTTTGAATAGTTGAAAGACCCAAGAATTTCAACAATTTATAATTCTGGAAATTTTTGGGTCCTTCAACTATGTAAAGCATTAAATATTGTCTTTTTTGCATTGGTATTTTAAGTTGAGCTTTTTGAAACATCTTGACATTAAAATTGTGCTGTTTTGTGTCTTATTGCTGGCAAGCAACAGCTCTTTACAAGCTTTATCGCGTATATTGTTTAATAAGTATGGCGAGATTTTGGTCGTAAATGATGCCAATTTTGCAAGGAGCAAATTTTCATTTCCTGGGGCTGGGTGTAGTAGCCGGAAGTTGATATGTATCTGGAATTTAAATTATAACACAATTTGAGTCTGATTTTATAAAAACTATCTACCTATTTGATGTCCTTCGGTATCTTTATACCCTTGGCCATGCTTTAAGATTTATTTCTATCTGCCTTAGAAGAAAAGAATTCTCCCATTGCTTTTTCACTTGTTCCCAATCACTGCAGCTATGACTAAAAGTAAGTAACAAAAAATAAACTATTCAGCACACCGAACGACACTTGTGTCTCGAAATGAATGCTGCTGAGATTTAGTAATGATCAAACAAAACAAAAGAAGTTGAAGTGCATCTATTCAAATTAACAGATAAAGTAGTTGATTTGTGTTTATGACTAAAATAACCGATAATGCATGTTGTATTTACAACATACGTAATGAATTTACATTAGTCGTTTTAATTCCATAAAGTTCGTTGTTATTATGAAAGAAACAGCAACGAATATACAAAGAGGCTGTACGTTTATTATGGCCCTGGCTTTTACATTGATAATTCTTGATTTTACTATGCGACTTTTTTCTGAGTGTAACTGATTTTGTATAAATAATTGTTTAAAATTATAACATTTAATAATTCATTTTGGTGTGGGTACATGTAACCTTTTCATTTTTCATGTTTATTTTCTATATTTGGATGCGATACTTCTTATGTGTAGTCACAAACCATCATTTAATTGAGCTATTTTTTTTATATATAGTTGCTTAGTTTCATGACTCATGTTTGATAAGAATCTTGTACTGTTTTCTACGAGTTTAGGAGATTTAATTCCCACACCACTAGTTGTGTTCGAGTTGGATGCCTTGTGGCATAGTTGCATATTTTTTCACTTAAAGTTTGAGATTTTGTACAGCTTTGATTTCCAAATAAAATGAATTGTGTTATTATGGAGTAATTCAAGCTTTTATCCAATGATTCCTACATGGGATTTCAACTTCCTTTTCCCTATGCTATGTGTAAGCGTGTCGTAGCATGAAGGAGCTCATCCAGCTAATCACCCATGACCAACTGAGCTAGTTGGCTGGTGAAAGGCATGCTGGGCAAAATTAAGATGATTCTTTGAATACAAATAGTGCTGCACTGAGAACGACTCGACAGAGCTATGTCGGCCGCAACTGTACCTATATCAGCTTGAACCAAGTCCATGATTTGAGGCAGTATGCTTCAAAAGGTTGCAGTTTTACCACTAAAAGACTATTTTTTTTAGGAGGCGACCCTAACTAATTCGTTAACGTGGAAGATGTTTACCATTGGCTGGTTCATTTCTAGATTAAATGTATTCATTTTCAACTTCTACATCAATATAATGGACAACATTTGCGTCCACTTTCTTTACATTTTCATCAAATTCTTCCTCCCTGTTTTCAAGTAATTTCCAGCTTAGTCAATAATGTGATTGACTTCTTCGCTGGTGCGATTTCAAAACTTGACGTATCCAAGCAGTTCTACTATGAACCTTTCCTGCACCTCCTTGTTGCATTTGCAGCAAAATTTCTTCAATTTTTGCTTGCCTTTTTCGAAAAATGCTCGACCTCGTTCTGAATTTTGGAATAGTTGGGGCAGTCAGATAGCATTGTCGTCGATGCCAAATAATAAATCTCAAAGATCTGCTATTTTCATCAAGGTCAGAGTAAAATACAAAAACCAAGAAAAGAAAGCAAAAGTATGAACACGGATTTTCTGGTCAAGAAAACGAATCTATGTGTCATGTTTGCAAAACTTCATGATGAGTACAAAGGCATACAAATATGTACATATTTATCTATCTGATATTTTGCTAATTTATCTATCTGATATTTTGCTAATTTTTGCAGCCCTTGAATTTGGCTCAGATATCCAACTCTCTTATGGCCGTGAAAAATTTAATTCTGACTCAGAAGTCATATAAATAGATGAAGCTCCTCGAAGTTATAATCTAGGCCTTATCTAGTGACTGCCACTGAAAAGAAATCTAATCTGCTGCTTAGTTGTTTGAAGTAAAGCCCCGTTGATTTATGTCGATTAGTCTAGTCTACCTAATAAGACAGCTAAGAAAACTTTTTAAATACCTATTTACACTGCTCTACCAGCAGTGCACATTGTCTTGTCTCCTTTTTATGTATGGCACTGATCCGCCCAAGATATCAATCGTCGGCTATATTTTGGATGCCACATTTGTTCCGTGGATATTTTATTGGCTTCTAATAATCTATTGGTTTTGAGTCGTTGATTCACAAGTGCGGGGTCTAAGATGGTTGTTAGTAACAATTCTTGTTGACCTAAAGCCGCAACATTTTTAAATGCGTTTAAACTATATCTTTCGATTTTATTTTGCATTTTAAATTCGGGTGCCTTATCTTAATCACTCGCCGTTAAAACTACTCCTTCATTCATACGTTAAGCCGAAGAAACTTAAACGTGAAATCATGTTGGACACAAAAACGATTAGCCAGTATTATTTATTGCGAGTATCGAGCACGTCAAATAGTCAATTTGAATGAAGTGAAGCTGATTTATAAACACACTATGGAGATATCAATGACACATTGAAAGATAAATAGCACGAATAGATGTACTCGTATTTTGTGACTTGATAAAAAAACAGTGAAAATGCACAATTTTGCCTAGCCGATTCTTATGAGCCATATTTTCCTGCATTATTAAATACCTTCTGGGCGATTTATTTTGTATATTAGCTGTTCTATTAGCATACCGTTTTGCATCATTTTGCTTCCAATGCGATCACAATTCCAGGGAAGATTTATAGTACATTATTAAACTATCTAGTTAATATTAATTTTTGGGTCCAACCGAAAAGTGTGAATTCTCTCTTAACTGCAGCATGCTTTAGTCGTAGCTGTGATACGACTAGTTGTTAATAGTTACCGCTTTGTCAATTCACTGATCGGCTTAAAAGATGAAACCTGGCTAGAAATTATTTAAAAAACAGACGACGACCAATTGCAGCAGTTGTTTCAAAACTATTTGAATCTTATAAAAACTAGTATCGTCCCAATTATTCGAGGAAAATCGGCAAATTTCATAAGAATTTTGAATATTTACTACATTCTTCATGGTAGAAAAACACCATATCATACTACAACGCCAACAATTTTCATTCAAAACGCATCAATAATATTCGAAATGAAAATGTTAGCCGCCCACATGGAAAGTTCTCATGTTCAAAATTGTTATAGTGCCATTCCGATGAAGTCGAGGCTGCCTAAAGGAAATGAATATGTTGCTGAAAAGATCCGGAAAGCATTAAATCTTTAGAATCGCTTGATGGAAAGCTTCTCATAAAATACCATCGATGGAATCTTCGCATAAACTCCACAATAAACGGAGGCCGACAGCATGAAATTAACATATGTATACAACGGTGAATTCTTATGGAAATTTTTTGAAAGATAACCACTCTGCCATAAATCACCCTACTCAATGCACCGTGTTGGTAAAAGGAATTGACGTGGCGATGTGATGAGCTGAAATTGACCTCGGGTCTTCTCATGGAAGGCTAATTTGAATTGAACGATCACGATGTTGTGTGTTGCTTTTTGTAAAAAGCTTTGTATCTATGAAGGATATGTAGATGGAGGTAGATGTGTAGGATGTGTGAGGCTATTCATGAGCAAATAATGAATTAGTGCTCTAAGTATAAAGGATTTGCAAACGATTCGTAAGCTGTGTTGCTGAACTAACAAATTTGAAATAAATCTGAATTTGAAATCCGGAAATATTTTAAGCATTGATACAAAATGCTCTTAGTGCTTCCTAGGAATTATAGATTATTTTTATACAGTCTAAGTCTGGTTGTCTGTTTTTATATAGTCTAGTTTATTAATCAAAAACTATCATTTGTAATCGAATATGTTCCTTTTATTCTGTGAATATCTTTTTGACGTATTGAAAGATCATTTCGCGATACCCGGGGGGCTGCAATCCACATTTTGATATCACATGACTTTGAGCAAAATCAAAGACAGCATATGGATTTGAAGCATAGCTAAAGTGGACATTTGAATGGTTACCAAATTTTTTGACTGCACCAGCAAGTCGAATTCATAAAAACCTGCCTACCAATTAAAAAATAATACTTAATAACACCTATAGTTAAGAATTTCGATTCTTAAATTTTCAGGTTGCTTATTTTTCCACATAATAGGTCTGTTCCGGTACTTTCAGTCACTGAATTTTACTGAATTTTCCTGAATCCATGTGGTGGGGAAATTCATGAAAAGTACGGGAATGCTCTCATTGCATTTCCTGAAAATTGACAACCAAAAGAGTCAGTTTTCGGTTTTTGGGAGAACAATAGTCATTATAAAGCCGTCCTAAGCGGTGATAAATTATCGCTATAAAAATATTCGACCTTCATAGCAACATTAGGCAAAAAATATGTTGCTTGCCGCGCACATTTGAAAATATTTACTCGCGCCACACCGTTTGACACTTTTCAATATTTTTCAGTAGCCCAGACCCTACTGAAATTTACTGAAAGAAGGAAAATTTTCAGTTTTCAGTAAAACGGCGTACGGGAACGGCTTCATTGCAATTAATCGCAATTAATTGCAATTAATCGCAATTAATTGTAGTACGGGAACAGACCTAATAATGCTTCCTACCAGTGTTGTGAGATCGTGGGATTTCTCCCATTTTGTGGGAATTTTCGACTTCTAAAACTTGAAAAAGCGAAAAGGGAGAAAAAGCTACTCGTTGAACAAAATCGTGGGAGTTATTTGATCAAACAAATTTGAACTATCTACGCGAAATTTACATTATATTGTAAAACCTTAGTTTTTAGTTAAAACCAGGAATGAAATGGACTAGAATCGCTTCGCACGCTATTGGGTTAGCGACTTTCAACTAAACATTTCACTGACGGCACTAAACATTGAATCAAGGCCAAATATAAAATTTCAATTTCAAATTCTTGATAGGTATGGATATTTCGAGAGTGATTTGCCCTTTTCTTTTCTTCAATTAATCGCAATTAATTGCAATTAATCGCAATTAATTGTAGTACGGGAACAGACCTAATAATACTTCCTACCAGTGTTGTGAGATCGTGGGATTTCTCCCATTTTGTGGGAATTTTCGACTTCTAAAACTTGAAAAAGCGAAAAGGGAGAAAAAGCTACTCGTTGAACAAAATCGTGGGAGTTATTTGATCAAACAAATTTGAACTATCTACGCGAAATTTACATTATATTGTAAAACCTTAGTTTTTAGTTAAAACCAGGAATGAAATGGACTAGAATCGCTTCGCACGCTATTGGGTTAGCGACTTTCAACTAAACATTTCACTGACGGCACTAAACATTGAATCAAGGCCAAATATAAAATATCAATTTCAAATTCTTGATAGGTATGGATATTTCGAGAGTGATTTGCCCTTTTCTTCAGTACCTACGATATGAAATAATTCAGAATAATCATGAATAGGCATTTTTCTACTTTCCTGAGATAGTATAAGTCACTTTAATATATTTAATGTTCTATTTCAGTCAAAGCAACTGCTGGCGCACAAATTGTCTGCAATTGCAATTGTATTTTAAGAAAAATTTGCTTAAATTTTGTGAAAACTTGTTTTATTGGCTTACTAGAAAATTTTGAATTGGATGACGAGCATTCAGTTCGAAATGGATATATATTTGGGACCGAAACCTGAAGAGTTCATTGCGTCTTTTGTAACCGACGTCAAATAGAATTAGTGCAAAATCATTAAACATTTGTTGCATCCGTTCAAATTTTCAGTCCAGACGTGTTACCTGCATTGATTTCAAACCTTCTGAAATTTTTCGATTCTTGTTCATCTCCCAATTGTTTTCTGGATTACTAAGATTTTTTTCTATACCTCCTGAATTTGTTCATAGCTCGCATGATTTTTATTCAGACTCAGGATTTTTTCTAGTCTTTTGATTTTTCCTTAGCTCCAATGCTTTTTCCTAAGTGACTAAGTTCTTGATGTATTGAAATTATATCGATTTTGATAGATAAATGTAAAACTGTGATGAATAACTCGCAGGTTGTCCATGGGAAATTCGTGGGAACTCACACCTTGCACTGTGGGAAAATCAATGATTTTCGAGGGAATTTCAGCCACGGAAACCTCACAACACTGCTTCCTAACAGTGATCGCACTTTAGTGCAATAGTACTAAATTTAGTACTATTCTATTGTTCTCACGTCTACAGTACGTACTAATCAGTATTTAATACTATTTCGTTTTTACCAGGATTTGCGTTAACAATTGCCTAGCGTTATATAAGCTCCCATTTTCATTTTTTTTTAAATAAATCTAAGGATTTTGTTATATCGGGACATGTTTTACATAGGCTGTTCTTGTCATATTTTACGTTTATGTGTCTCAGCTGTTAAAACCCAGCTTCTACAAGTAATTGAAAAACTATGCAAGGATGTAATTTCATTCAGTTTCAAAATGCAAATTGAATTTTGGGAATTTCAAAACCATTTCAACATTAAAGCCCACAAAGTTCTTAAACCCAGCTTTACACGGTGGCCAGTTTTACAGTAAGCTGTCACCCGTACAAAAGAACATTCTGACGGCATTTTCACTACTTCTTGATGGAAGTTATAGATAATAAGGACCGAAATATGTTGTGTTTATCATTGCTATTCTGCAAGAGTCTCGGACACGGTTGTTCTCATTCTTTACTATAAGCTATCAATATTGTTTACCTCTTTTACATAACTATCAATATTTGGGACTGTAAAGATAACTTTCAAAAGAACTATATTCAAAATACAAAGTAACCGGAAAAAATGTTTGTCTCGACCATCAATCAACAGCTTGCGGCGAGCTTTTTCACATCTCATTTCTAATGCGATTGGTCACTTCTAAAACTCGCTAGTTTTTCAAGTTACTTATTCATGAAAGCTGTAAATTCAGATAATCCAGAAATGATTGTTGAGCTAACCCACACTGGGCGCAAGAGATAGTTAATGGTATTTTGCAACATTCGTGAGTCCTTGTAAAAATTAAAGCATCATAGAATATTTCAACTTCAACGTGCTTGTAGTACCTTTATTATTCATGCATAAACACAGTCCATTGATAAATTTTTCAGCGCACCTTAGTTATTTGATTTAGTCGCACTTTATGCATGCATTAAATATAATAAAAATATACTATAAATGCACATTGGCTTCACTAAGTATTAAATATTTGGATCTGCAATGATAATCAAGCCTTAGTACTGACGACATCAAACAGTTTACTCATCATTAGCCAGAACAGAAATTCCCCATTAGTCCGATTAATTATTCATTCATTCATTCTGATATGGCATTAGAGATACAGACAAGATAGCACACTATTGCAGTTTATTTACTCAATGTACATGACTGCAGATGCGAGATTTTTTTATTGCTGCCACTTTCAACAATAATCGCATTACAAAGCATCTGCATAACGACACTGCAACGTTCTTGGGAAAAACAAGTGGCATGACAGAATCCGCGATAAAAGGAAATGAATAAAACGGTAATGCTGCAAGTAGTTAGCAATTGACAAAGCAATAGAAAAGGAGGTGAAAGCTCGTTTAATATCAACAATCCTTCAAAGACGATAGAGATGCGAAAGTTTGATGACGGCATAAACTATTCGTTGGCCACGAATATCATAAATAAATACCATTGAAGGTGAATTATTTTCATTGCGTAGTTTCAGTTTTGCATCTATTTTTATTGAGTAGTATTATATTATATTTTATTGAATAGCATTACACATCATTACAGTGTTGATTTGAATAGTGTCATGAGATTAATAATTAGAAAAGCATTTTAAGGTAAAAGGGCCGATACGTAAATGATTTCATCGTTTGAATTATTACAGCCTGCCTTTAGTTTCTCATTCTATATATGTGAGATTTTATGGACGAGTGTATATTCAGAAATGTTGCCTGGTAGTATGCCAACAGCATTTTTGATTTATGGACGAATCAAAATAATTTTAACTTGATTTTTACGATATCGTTTTTGAAGTTAGGTCTATCAAGTGCAGAAATAAAACATTAGACATTCTTTTTCTGCTGAAGCTCTCAACAGTATTATGGAATTAAAGCGATTTTGGCTGACGTTAAATTTCTTAAACTAAAACTACTAACCTGAATTGTAGATCAAGATTTTTCATGCTTACCATATTAGTTTTTTTTCTGCAAAAAAAATCAAAATCGAATTTCTGACGAACTTATGCTGAGTCCAAAATCAAGTCAAGGAAGTTACGCAAATCGAAAAAAAAATCGTTTTGTATCGGAAGTGTTCGTGTAAATCGCGATACCTTGATTTTAGGGGTGTAATAGAACGATTTATAAGCAGGTTGGACACCATAAGCGACAAAAAATCGGGTGCACATTTAAAGTTTCTGTGATGTCGGGTAGTTGGTTTTCTGGTACCGAATTAAGTTTGGAGGCCGTTTTGTTGCATATTATCTTAAAGCTCCACCGCCACATGTCATCAGACTCGAAACAGAATTGATACTTTCGAGACAAACGGTCACTGATTGGCTTTTTTTTGTCGAGGAATATGCAACATGAAGAAAAGCAAAATCGTCGGACCCAGTACTATTGTTGAGATCGACGAATGCAAGTTGGGCAAACGGAAAAATTATCGCGGTCGGCTTGTAGCGGACCAATGGGCTTTTGGAGCTTTTTGCCGTGAGACAAGAGAAACGTTTGCTGCAGTGATGCCAATTTAGCTACATTGTAGCTAGATTTAGCTACAAAAAGAACCTGTTTAGCTACACCATTTTTCATTTAGCTATTGGCTACAAATTTAGCAAAAAATTTATAGATTATAAATAAATTAAATTTTTGCTTTGATTGCATTAACTTTCACTAGTTTATTAATATTTAAAATACTCAGTACTTCAAAATAATTTCCTCAAATTTTAAGGCAATCGCTAATGCTTTGGGTAGTACAATAGTATGTACTATGTCTTTCTGGACATAGAACAATAATAATCTTCTACGAACAGTTTTATTTCTTTTGTTCGGTGCGAAGAAAAACCGAGATTTTTAACTCATTAGGAATAAACTAAAATGGGTAAGACAGACGAAATATGTTTTATATAGAATAGGTACATATTATCTGCCTAAATTTGAAGACAAGAACCGAAAAATTCAGGCGTAGACTAAAAGTAGCAATAAAATGTAGACAAGGTGTTCACAAAACCCTAGAATCAATTAGGAATCATGCTCAGTAGTAAAACCAAACGTTAGAATTGTGCTAGCTATGTTTTTTTTAATTTGTGGAGTTTTTCAACACAGTGAAAAATAAAGACTATATTTTCTCCGTTGGAAGTAGCACCTGAAAAACAATATTGCCAACAAATCAAAGCACAATGAGTATTTTCGTTGTGCGCCACTGAGCACTAAGACCAATTGACCATTTGAGTGAGATGTGTAAGAAACTCGCAGTTGAGTCCAAAAGTGGGAGCAAGTGTAGGATTCATCGATCAAAAGAAGCACCATAGTGAAAACCGTTATGTTTCCTTACTTCAAATCGGACTTAAAGGTAGATATTGATAACTCTATCTCTAGTATTTTAATTCATGAGTGTACTGACATTTTAGTGATATTAAGCAAAAATTTATTACAATTTACTTGACTTTGATTGAGCTAGAAAGTGGAACTGCTGCCATAAACACGTGCTTAGAAAACTACAACCTAAATATTACAAATATGACAGACAACGCAAGTGTTATAGTCCAAAAATTAAGTCGCTAAAATCTTTTTTTAATATTAATAAGATGTGTTTGTCATTCCGTTCTGCTTTCAGCTTCTGCAGTTGTAGGATCATTTCTTCCCCAACCAAACGTTAGAGTTTTTACTTGCAGAAATTGATAATTGGTTCTCTAAATTCCTTTGAAGATGATGCGGAGCTCATAAACGAGGTGGTTGTCAATAAAGGGATCAGTATCAAGGATCATTAGCCAATAGTTAGGGTTAAAAACTCACTTCAGTATAGTCCAAACATCAGAAGAATGTTATTTAGCAAAAATGATTTGCAAGAAGTATAACAATTACAAACTCTTTTATATCTCTTATTTCTTCAACCCATTTTAAGGGATGCTTCTATCATGAATAAAAAAATAGAAAGTAATTCTGTTTAACTCACTAATCTCTTCAACGATTTTTATACTATCCGATGTACATCCGATATTTTCCCATATGAATTATAAACATTAGCTTAATGAAACTGTTTCCCAGAACCTTGAGGATTTTTCTTGTTAGAGTTAACTACACTTTTTAGCTACAATGGGAACTTTTTAGCTATTTTTAGCTATGTTTTTCCTAAATTCTAGCTACAATGGCTGGAAAAAAGTTGGCAACACTGGTTTGCTGTTCTCGTTGATACGCGAGACAGCAGAAAGATATTCGCAGCTATGAGAGAAAATATTGCTGATAGCATGCCCATATCGTCGCTGTAAAATCAAACCGGCATATCTGCAAAATGCATATTTATCACCAGAGCGCTTTAAAGTTTTCGCGTGTGGGCTGTTTCCTCGTAAATGCATACCGGAACAGCACCATTAGACGGATATTTTTATTCAACTATACGATATGCCGGTGCGACATAAAAATAGACGGGAAAAAAGCAATTTTTTGATACCAGAAACTCAAAAACTCAATTTTTGCACATATGCCGGTTTGATTTAACAGCGACGATATATTCAGATTGTTGGCTTGCATATGACTGTCTGGAACATACAGGCTATCGGCATCTGACAGTTAATCACTCTATGAATTTTATCCGTCCGGTAACTGGCGCGCACAATTGGAATATCAAGAGGTTCTGGAGAGATTTTCGAGGTGGCGTGCCCCGGTTTGGTCGTTAAAAAGCCCATTGGCCAAGTTACATAGCCCCATTTTTATTCAATCGCCATTTTGCCTAGAACAACGTAATCGAAGACGTTTTCAATGTCATGGCAGTCATGCACCCAATCGCTGATTATGACTACGCACGAGAGGTCGTTGCTTAATCATCCGCCATTTCGTAAAATGTAATAGAGCTATACTTATTTGAAAATACCAAGTAAATATTTTCATCTTTTAATGTTTATTTTAAATTTTTATTTTATTTGAAACTAGTTATAGTGAAGAATTATTATCCTTATTTGTTATTATGATTGCCAATAAATTATTGTCACTATTTGTAATTTCAACACCTTTGCGAACTACATCTCCTGCTGATTGTTTGAAAGTGGGAGCGGTCAGGTGGAGTTGCTTGTTAAATTTGAAAAATATGAAGAAACCTGTACCTCCACGCCTTGCGCTTCCACTTCTCCGCCCCCGCCCTAAACACTTTTATACTGTTAAGCAAGGGTAGCCCTATCAGCTCCATCTTTTTTTGTATAAAAATGTTTATTTCTCTTTTATTTATTTTAGCTTGCTGCCAAAAAGCTTATGAATTTTAATTTTGCGAAAAACGGAAAACAATGTGTACGTTTCTTAACTAAACATACAAGGTTTCTAAAGAAAACACTAATGATTGTGTTGTTTTTCCTGTAATTTTTTTCTATTCGAGTGCTTCCTATTTACTAGCTTTCTATTTCAAACAAAGCTCATAGGAAAACACAAAAAGTTCATTCCTCACATACATACGAGTGTAGAGGTACAATGTAACCAAAGATAAAGTTAGCAAGTAACCATACAATACCCTGTGTTTATTTACATACTGTTTCTATTGTACAAAGCAACTTGATCAAGACTTCGTTCTGGATGCTTTTTAAGCAGAAACTTTGACAGTTTGTTTGATTAAATGCCGAACTGAAGAAACCGAATTCGAAGAAACTTTTCTCTCAGTCCAGGATTTACGTTGCAATACCGAACACTGTGAACAGACAATCGTCAAATAAGGCCAACTGAATCAAAGTTGTCACACAGTTTATACAGAGTTTGTTGTTCTGTCTAATTCCTTCAGAGTAACTTGAGGTAAAACTTTCTCAAAGTTATTATGGGCAATTACACTGAAAACACGATAGATTTTTTACCATTCATAAAATACTCGTTGAGTCAAACATATAATTTTACAGTAAGCAGTCTTACCATAAAATTAAGTTCATACAGCTTCTTCCGAAGTGTTAATTTTCTGGCCTACATGAGGTTCTAATCATTTGCATAAATTAGCTATCATGTCGATAATTGACCGGCATCAAACACGTGGCAAACATGGCAATGTTAAAATATACAGTTCCTGGATTTCCATTAAGCTAACAATTTTCATTGTTTGAAAATATCAAAGAGTTCACCGTTAACATTTCCATTTATTGATTGCTCGATTTTATTGGAAGGAAATGTACACATTTGATTGCCACCCTTTTATGCTGTGGTATATTTTAAAATAGTGGTCGCCATTAAATTTTCAAAGTGCTTAAACGACAACAAAATTAATGAAGCTGCCAGAATCAGGCTTTAATTGCAATTAGTTTCACTAATCTTGCCGTTTCCTGTAAAATTTCCACATATTTTGGCAAGCCATGTAGTAAATCATCACTTTGAAATACCGATAATGAAACAATGATAAAATTATGAAAATATATACAACAACAAAATCATCACAGCGGCCATACTCCATATTCAATTTACCATCAATTCATATGTTGCTTGTCATGATCTCACAAAAGATATTTCATAGGCAATAAAAACAGAAAAAAAAAAGTTGGCAAGTGGTTAATTTCATCGATCTTTCCTTTCATCATTTTTCCGTTCGACGTATTTTTCGGATCGTTTAAATTTAGCTTATAGCACGTTACGAATCGTTCATCGCAGCAATGAGTTCCGTTCAAATGCTTTTTAATTGCTCATTAATGTGTAATACAAATCAAATGAAAATGCGGTTTATTTACAAATAGACGAATAATTGAGGATTTATAGTTTGATATGATGTTTATTTATAGTTTGGTAGAGGAAATCAAAAACAAAGTGGTTCGTAGATTATAGGCGAATTAGGTTACTTATTTTATGTTGCGTAAATATTAATAGAAATTGAAGTTATAAAAATGATTATTTCAAGTTTTTCGTTAATAACACTGATCAACAATGGTCATGCCACAAGGTCATCTCCAAGGCGTTTGACTCTATCAACCATGAGCTTCTTCTGTTGAAATTAGACAAATATGGTTTCCATGGTCCGCTGCTTTTCTGGTTTTCTTCCTACATTCATGAGCGTACTTGTGTTGCTACCGTGAACTCCTGTTCGTTTACTCCCTTCTATCCCTCCTCAGGTGCTCCACAAGGTTCGATCCTTGGCCCTTTATTATTCTCTATTCATTAATGATTTGCCGGGTCTGCTAAACTCTTTTTCTCTTCTATATGCAGACGATCTAAAAATATTCAGAATAATCGATACAATCGAAGACTGCTTACAGCTTCAGAATGGCCTGCTCACTCTTGTAAACTGGAGTAATGCAAACCATCTTACTTTGAATGTTTTAAAATGTCGCCAAATGTCTTTCACGTAAACTTACCCACTAGTATTTTCTTACTACGTTTCTGGAGCCTCTCTCGACGTCATTTTTAATTTTAAAGACCTCGGAGTAATCTTTGACTCTAAACTTTTATTTGATCGACATATCTTACACATAACCGGCAAAGCGTCCAGACTTTCGGGTTTTATACTGAGATCTTCTAAATATTTTACAGATGTCTCCACTTGTGTACACTTGTTTGTCTCGTTTGTCCGCAGTATCCTCGAATACTGTTGTCAAATTTGGTGCCCACATTTTCAATATTTGATTGATGCGGTTGAATCTGTACAACGCAGGTTCACTCGATCTGTTCTTTACAAATTCAGTTTTGCTTACTGTGCGTATAGTGCGAGACTTACCATGTTGCAAATACTATCCCTGAAATCTCGCAGACCTGTTCTCGATGAATGCCTTCTGTTCAAACTACACCGTCAACTTGTCCCATCTGACCTCTGCAACCAGGTTTCCGTTCGTGTTACGGATCGGTCAAATAGATCCACGTTAACGTTTAATGTTCCTTTTGCGCGGACTGATACGTACTACTTTTCACCGCCGTTACGTATACCTAGGCAGCATAATGCACTCAGACTAGGTTGTCTGCCACCGACCTTGTCACGTTTCGAAACCATTTTAAAAGATAAAGTCGTTACATTTTCTATTTAATACGTTTTTATCTTTTTTCATTGATGAACGTGGACAAAGCTTCCATCAGGACATTTCATAGATGGAGAAGCGTTATCAGGGTAGATGGAGTCCAAGGATTTTGACTGACTACTGCTGGACGAACAAAAAAGACCAACTGGAAGCTAAATTTTCCAGAAAATCGAACACTTTTATTTTCAATGTTTCTTAACCAAATACAATTACTCGTGATAAAAACAAAGTATCTGCGTATTTTTATTCGCAACACCTAATAGAGAGTGGCCTAAAAATTTCTCCCCACAAACTTTTTGTTATAAAAAGCAAACTAACAAACATAATTTAGAAATTCAAATTTATTTGTGATGCCAACATAATACAGATTTTTATTCTTATTACTAATAATGCGTATGTCTAGCGTTATTATCTATACTTTCTAAAATACGTC
The DNA here is from genome assembly GCA_947369275.1 of Nemotelus nigrinus. Taxonomy (NCBI): domain Eukaryota; kingdom Metazoa; phylum Arthropoda; class Insecta; order Diptera; family Stratiomyidae; genus Nemotelus; species Nemotelus nigrinus. Next base: position 9,371,853 of record OX376374.1, read on the forward strand.
GTCCAAAACTATCACATAAATTTTCTAATTAGGCCTCGGTGGAGCTGCTCCATTCTTGCAATTAAATGTCGTCTATTCTTCAGCATCGGATGTCTAAATACACTCTCGTGAAGTCTAGCCCAAACGTGTTCGATTGGGTTAAGATCAGGAGAGTTTCCAGGCCAATCTTTCCAAACAGTTGAAAACATCGATTTTGCCAGTGTCAATGTTGCCTTTGCTGTATGCGCTCGTGCCCCATCCTGCATAAGAATTACCAAATTTTTATGTGGAAAATGTCTTCTGTCATCCTGACATGCTGCGTAAGCTGGTAAAATGCTGTTCCGGTAATAGGATCCATTTACAGTTGTGTTTTAACAACAACATGAAGTCTCGACTTTCCACGTGAGCTGATTCCTCCTGCAACCATTATCTTCAGGTCAAATTTTGGCTTTTGTATGGGTTGAATAGTGCTTGGATAACTTGTTCTTACTCTCATATTTTGCCTTTTCGGCGTTGTGTGCAAAACAATTTGGGATCCATCCTTAAAAAGTACGTTAGCTCTCTTAGACCTTCCAAGAGCACTATCTTCACAGAATCCTTCGCTTTGCAACCTTTTACAGAAGTTAAGCCTATCTATTACATTCTTTGCAGTAAGACACGCGGCTTCACTCGTCACATGTAGGCATGTCTTCCCCAATTCGTCGATTTAATGTACCGTTGATCGAGACGTTGTCTGTCGCCGTTGTTGGTAATTTTTGAATTGATTTATCCTTTTGGTCGCTGTCCTTGTTCCAATGCCCAGCTTTTTTTCCACCATCTTCCTTATTTTTATTTTTATTTTAGTCTACCGGAACGTCCTTTGTCCATAATAGCCATAATCGTACGGTCTTCCTGTCGACGCCTAGTGTCCTTGATATTTCGGAAACGGATTTTCCTATTTTGCCAAGAGTTTTGATTTGAATTCTTGTTTGTATCCTATTCGAAGCCATAATGAAGAAACACAAAAGTCCTCTAGGATAGACTTTAAAAAAATAATGATTTTTCAGATAGCGTGTAAAAATTGCTCTAAGGAAAATCACTACTTACGATAAACACGGCAATGAAAAAGGATCCTTGAGGACAAGAGCAACAAAATATCACAGGCAGAAAGAGCTTTAATAACCCGGGTTATTCAAATCAAAAAAAAAATAAATAAATAAATAAAGGGTACGTCTCTGTACCTGACTATAAGGAAAAATTCTGTTTGATTTTTTCCCCTGGATATGCACTATATCGCTTTGCACAGCTAATATTGACATTAACGCGCCGTAGCTAAGCACAATATGATCTTTACGATAGCTGAAGAGTTGATAGGGTGAGGGTTTTTAATAAACTGAGAGGGGATAAGTTGTGGCAACGGGTAATGAATAATGTGTTTACTTAAATAGGTGGTGAGAAACTTTTGGGCCACTCTGTACATAAAAAAAAACACTAAAAAAAGTTCGTGTGACACGACGAAGATTAAATTTTGTTAAACAGTGTAATTAAGTTGCTGTATTAATTCAAATGCATTATTTCATTCAAATATTAATACAAATATAATCAATTCAATTATAAATATGAAACAATATAAAAGAGAAAATCATATAATTTTGGTTTTGAAAAGCAAAAATCAGATATATGTCAACTATTTTGCAATGTGTATTTAAAATGTTATCCCGACTCTTACTGCAAATCGATAATTAATTTTCGTTTTCACCCAAAATAAAGCCACACAAACGGATTATTTGTTTCTATTTTAATATCATTTTAAAAATTTTATTAATATCCCATTTGCTCAGTAGAGAAATGGAAATTTAAATTTTTGTGGTTAATATTTATTTTCACGTGATTATTACTGATTCAATTTGTTGCAGAAATACATTGAATCAATAATAATTTTCGCAGAGAAATCCATATTCACCAACACATTTTTATTTGAATTTTTAAATTGCTCCCTGCTGATCAATAATATTATGTCTGGCAAATCAAGTTTTCATTGTTTATTTTGTTTGAAAATAGTACTCGCCTGCGGTGACACGTGTTATTAAAATTAACAGAAAACAGACAGCTTCCAATATAACTATGTGGCGCAGACGATTTTGTAAAATCATTTTCGAAATGCATAAGCAGGTTTAGTTTTAAATTCGCTGTTGAAATAAGCAGATGTTATTGCAAAATTAGAGAATACAGTGCCCTTATGGATGATTCCAAACACTAGTTATGTACTTGTTTTCGGGTGATCCACGGTATCCGCACTTGCATTTTTTGTGGTTCTTACGGATCGAACAAGTGATGAAATTTAAATAAATATTTAAAATTATTATCAAAAAAACGAATATAGAATATAAAAAAGTACACAGGAGTAGACGCTATGCTTATAGCGCTCCACGCCATGTACGATAGACGTGGTTGCATAAAGAAACCTTCACTTCCATATAATTCGTAGGTTAGCTTTATTTTCCTAAAATAGCTGGGCTAATAAAGAAAGTTTTTTTGCTGTTTGTTCTTAGATTGACCCGAAATGAACTGTTAACAAAATACAATTATATAATTCATAAAACAGACACAATATAGAGAAGTGAAATAAGAGTCTAAGCCTTAAATTGAAAGCTGACTAAAATAAATTCAATTACTTTAAATTTTTATGAAGCAACAACAAAGCAGGTAGTAGATATTTCTAGACTCATGTTCACAATGAAATGAAGAAATTTTCGTAATATTAAGAGGCTATTGCTTAAAACAATAATTAATTTCTTGGGCAGACCTATTTGTTTTAACCAGCCAAGTCATTTATTTCGACTTAAAAATTTTTTTTTTTGTATCTTTACATAATTAAATTTATGACAAATTTGATTTTTCTAGCCAAAAGCACCAAAAGCACCAAAATCACTAGACACTAAATATATTCTTATATATAATATTCCAATTTATGTACAGTGTAACCTCCATAATTGCAACCCCCGAGAATTGCAATGCTCGAAATTTGCAACAATCAATATTTTTCTATTGTAGACTCTAAAGTTGCAACTTTTGTTGCAATTTTAGAGTCGAAATCAAATCTAGACCGCTACTTTAAAATTTCTTACCCTGTTGTATGCACTCACAAGATATTTATTGGTAGTCTAGTGGCAGAATAGTATTTTACGGTACATCCCCCAATACACGTGCTTGTCAAGTGGTATGTTCATGTGATTTTGGTTTAAATTTCGTTTTCTTACGTCGCTCGTGTGGTTTATTTGAAAATGTCGGGTACGAAAGCACATAAGTTTTTATCATTTAAAGATAAAGCGCAAGTTATAACAGATTTCAAAAGTGGTTCATCTATTGCCGCTTTATTTATCAAATACGGCGTCAACAAATCGACAATTAGCCGTATTATGAAAAACCAAAACAAATTCAAAAAATTTGTGGCCAATGCAGAATTTTGATCCGATAAACGGAAAACGATGCGCCAGTCTGAATTTCCGAAAATGGAGCCTGCGCTGCATAAGTCGTTTTTGGATCAACAGTCAAAAAACATACCGATGTCTGCGGAATTGCTGAAGGAAAAGGCAAAATTTTTTCACAACAAAATTCCAGAGAATTCGAATGGATTCAATGCAAGCAACGGTTGGTTCATAAAATTTAAAAAGCGACACGGGATCCGGCTTCTCTAAATTTGTGGAGAAAAGCTGTCAAACAATGCAGCTGCCATTGACCAATTTGTTAAAAAGTGCCATTCCAAAATCAAGGGATTGCAATTGAAGTCAGAACAAATATACAACGCAGATGAGTCTGGCCTGTTCTGGAAGCTTCTTCCAGAAAAAACTTTGGTGAATTTCCGGGAAACTTCAGCACCTGATCGGAAAACTATTAAGGAGAGCATTTTCTTATGTAGCATTTACAAATGCAACCAGAACGCATAAAGTTAAGATCCTAGTGATTGGAAAAGCCAAGAATCCCAGGCCATTCAAAAATGCTGGAGATCTTCCTGTAGTGTACAGAAACAGTGGCAACGCTTGGATGACGAGATGTTTATTCGACGATTGGTTTCATCACACATTTGTTCCAGAAGTAAGGTTTTCAATTTCCGAAATTAAATTTATTATTTTCAATGGACTTTATTTTGCTTTAGGTCCGCAGATTTCTAAGTGCTCAGGGACTTCCACCAAAAGCACCTTTACTGCTTGATAATGCTCCATGCCATCCGAAAGGTTGCCAGCTTGAAAGTGATGACGGTATGATATCCGTAATGTACTTCCCACCGAACTGCACTGTAATCATACAACCTGTGGACCAAAACGTGATTAGGTTGACAAAACTTTTTTACAAAAAAAGCTTGTTAGCCCAAATTGTAGGTTCTGAGGAATGGGACACGGAGCAAATAATTAATTAATATGTCATTTATCTGAAGCATGGGCGAAGGTCAGATCACACGTTATTGAAAAATGCTGGGAAAAATTAATGACACCAGTCTCTGATTGGACGGAAGAGGATGACGTTCCGCTGAGTATCATAAGATCAGAAATGCAGTGCATGAAAGATTTAATAGACCCAAAAGGTGATCTTGATGATCTGATGACAATTTGACATCAGATGATATTGATAACTGGATTGTGGAAACTGGAGCTGAGATTTGTTTTGAAGAGATAGACGACGATGAAACAAAGTCAGTTGACGAAAGCACCTTGGAGATAAAAGTGAACAAGATAAAAAATGAAGACGCAGTACGAAGCTTCAACATTTGTATTTAATGGGCTGAACAGAATAACGAAAATCTTCAGGATATAATCGTTTTGCAACAATTGGAGGAGAGAAGAAGCAGGCAACACTTTTTAACTTTTTTGAGAAAATCTGAATGCATGTGTTTGAAAAATATAAAGGTGTAAGAAAAGTTTTTGTTGCACTCATTCTTTTTTAATTACAATATTTTTTTCCAATAAAAATAACTTCATTTGTGTTAATTGGTTGTTTTTCTTCACAAAAAGTACTGACCCGAAAATTGCAACATTTCGAAAATTGCAACATTTCGAAAATTGCAACAAGTCTGTGTTTCTATTAGTTGCAATTACCGAGGTTACACTGTATTTACTTTCGCTCAACTGTGAGGCTGAAAATCCGCCCTTAACATTCATTCCTGTATGAATTCAGTAAGCATAAAAATAAGATTTTGAGCATCACCGTCGCAGGAAATAGGTCACTGGTGTTAAGCATCAGACTCTGATCGAAGAATTTTATGTAATTAAAAACAAAATACAGAAAGCATATCAACTCTTTTTCTAAACAACTAATATTCCAAATAAATATGTCTCTCTGTGCAGAATTGATTTTTAGTAATTACATACATATGTACAATTAAACCCCACAATCGAAGTATTTATGAACTGATTCAATAGAACCATCAAAAATTCTATTCCATGATCGATGCCATACCAAATAGGATAAATCACACCATCTGGCATTCCTGACGATAACGACCGTAGAAACCGCTATTTACATCATGTGGTTTTCTTCTGCCAGTTTCACTGTCATCGCAAAACCCACGTCACATTAAATTTGTCAGTTTCGTGTAAACTTTCATTTGTACAACAAGCGGACCGACAAAGCATGCAAATAATATCATGTGCATCCAATTAATTGCCTCGCATACATATGTACTTTGGTCGTTGTTCCCATGGAAATCTGCTTGTGATGAAAGTTTGTCTGGTTTCAGTGGTTTGGTTGGTGTAAGTTGAATTAATTTTGATCAGAACTTAAACAAAAATTTGGAATGTAGGCCCAAGAGTCTGTTTTCGTTTCGCCATCAAGTAATGAATTTTCAGTTTTCAGATAGCAATTAGCTACATTAAGTCATTATGTCATCTGATAAGCTCACATTCATCACGCTTTTCCCAAAGCGTCATATGAAAACAAACGCAACGTTCAAATAAATTATGCAGACAAATTACTTTCCACGATAAATTCGTCATATTTGACACATAATATAGCTGGCGCGTGTAGTTTCTCACTATTATCGTAAATGAAAACAACACGCACCCTTCACCAGATAAATGGTGTCCCTTGTCTACCAAAACCACTTTCCGTATACGCATGAAAGCTGAATATCAAGCAGAAAAAAGTAATTCATCTTGTTGAAAACTTTCATTGATTCAGCGAAAATAAATCGTCCCCATTACCGCTGTCGTTCGTCATTTTGCTTTAGTATGCAATAATGATAAAGTAGGCCTTTAACTTTGTTATGGCCTTTCGTCCTTCTCAAGGAGATTTCAATTTATGAATAAATTAGAGGCAATCAATATGTGATAGTCTGCAGGACAGGCATATTTTTAGGAAAATACGGGCTTATGATTGAGATTTAGCTGAATGAAAATGATCAGCATTTTGTTGGAATAAATATTTGATGAGCAACGTTGCGATCAGGCTGGAATGTGGGCTTGAATTAATGGATCCTATCGATTTCGTGATATTTGTGCATGCAAACTTAATTCGGACAAAATGAATTTAAATCTGTAAGCCACCGGCTTATTGAAATATCGTTCATTCAGAAACTGCCATTGACAGTTTGACAGATTAAGGACACTGAAGAAAACGATTTATTGACTATAAAACGCGATTCTATCCTAAGCGACGCAACATTTATCTCTACCGTGTTTGTGAATGGAGAGAAATATAATTCACAACATTTGTTTGTTTGTATGAATTCATAGAAATAATTTGTTTGCAGCATTTTCAGCACAAAATGCCAATAATACAAATTGTCCATTGGGAGACATACAAATGCTTAATTGGAACGACGTTTTGTAAACGGATTAAGTATTGAATACTGTAACAGTCAAAATATAGAAACGAAAAGTTAAACCTTTCCTCAAAAATAACATATCGAAAAAAACACCTGACAGCACAAAAACATCTTCAGACCAATTATAGAGTTTCAAGTCAGACCAACTAAAAATAAAGTCTATGCTCAATTTTCTTGTAAAGTGAGAGATATTTTCTGAAGTGTACATCTCAAGTCAGACGACAAAAACAGTAATTTGACTGACACTAATTGGGTAAAGAGGATTTTCAACATTTTTCAAATTGATGTCATTGTACTTTATTTATTTTTATTGCAAAGGGCAATTAATTTTCCTACTGCGTAAATAGAAATCTTCATCTGAATCGTTTCATCGAAAATTTGACTTCAGATTGACAAATGAATAGAATTTATTTTGTTATTTAAAGTAAATATTTTTGAACGAAAAAATAAGATTTCGATAGCTTAGCTAAAATATGCACAGAAAATTTTAAAACATTATACCATATAACTGATTTGCATAGAAGCAAAATGATGCGTAAAAATTAGCTATTGCCAAATGATGAAGATGCGCCTAATATTTATACGAAACAAGGCTTTTTATTTTGAAGAAAAAAATATGTTGATATCCAGCGTCCTAGCTAACATATTATAATAATTTCATAAATTATTGTATGAGTGGTTTGTCCAGAAGTAGAGCAAATAAATAATAAAATAATTTCTACGTGATATGGTGTTTACTTTGAGAAAATTTAAGTGGCCTTAAAAGACTAGTATTCACAGTAAGATATAGGAAGTTGGAAACAGAGCACATAAAACACTTAAGGCAAACAAACGCTCTCGTTTTAAAGTTAGAAGTGAGTTGAAGCTACTGAAAAACCAGAGAAATCGTTTGAAAATATGATTCCATAAAACGTTTTTACCACGACTTGAAAAAACGGAATTCAAGATGAGAAAATATACAAAATGCTTTCCCACCTGTTATAAATTAATGTGAAATCTGTAATTTTTATAGAAGTTAAATAGATCATACGCCAGGATATTAGAGAAGTCTACTAAAAAAATACTCAACTACTTTCGAAAACAGCGCCATAACTTACTTTCCTAGCTCATTAAACTTAGTGTAATAGATTGAGTCTGTAAGCTAATAGTAAAATCAAAAATGTTGTGCTACTCACATTATTAAAAAATATGGTTGAGTAATATTTTGTCACTAATAAAGTTGATTCACCAAATCAAAACGGGAAAATTTGCTCTTCCATAAATCAGATACCAAGTCTAGTAGAGAATCTGAGCTGAAGATATTTTCATAGCTCAATTCCTTTTTCAATTGATATATGTATTTAGTATTTTTGTTTGTCATAGCCAACTTTTAATGTAGAACGATGAAAGGTTTTTTTGAAAAAGCTTAGTGTCTGTAATTACGATGAAAATGCAAAGCAGGTCTACAATCTTCACAACCTCACAACCCGTACGAATCGAGCCACTTAAGTAGATATTAACTTTATTTCACAATAATTTTCGAGTAAATGGCAAAATACGAGAAGCTTAATTTGCTTCTTCTACAATTTGACCTGATTCTACAGTAGAAAGTAGTTCTGCGAGTCAAATTATTCAGCCAGTGATCAACACAGGCTTCAACGACAAAAAACCTTCAAGAAGTATTAAAAAAGTTTTAGCAAAACATATAAAGTTCCCCACGTTGGGCGCTGACATTTCAGGTGCTTTTCCATGTAAAAATTATGTATAAGTCATTCATATCGAATGTTAGCTCTATCAGTAAAATTATTTCTAAGGTGCTGACTAAATAAACATTTGGCCAAATCCTCAAATTTATTCGGAAACACTATCTGTAAAGGAGATTTCTTTATTTATTTATTTGGTGCGTATTCAATTCAACAGGCAAACAACCCAATTACAGATTGGATAAAATGAAAAAATAAAATAATAAGCAGTAAATAAGAATACATAAATATAAGTATATAAAAATAATTAAAGTTAGAATAAAATAAAGTAAAATTATCTAAAGCAAACAAGAAAAAATCCATTACAAACACGAATAATCAATTCAACAAGAAATCAGCCCAATAACAGATAGGATGCAATGAAAAAATAAAATAGTTATAAGTAAATGAGACAATACAAATATAAGTATAAAAAAAATAATTAAAGTGGTAATTAACTAAAATAAAATTAAGTATAAAAAAAAGAATCCATTATTAAAAGAATATTTTATTTTAATTTCTTAAAATTTTTATGAAAATTGTCATTTTACCAGATACTATTTTTGTTATTTTTGACTCTAAGCTTAAATTTGATAAACACATCATGTTCATCATAGCCATGGCATCACGATTATCTCGTTTTATTTTGTGGTTCTCGAACCTTTTTGTTAATCTCTCATCGTTTACGCGTAAATGTCATATTGTCCTCTCCGTAAATACCTTGAAGATATTGATACCTTGAAGCCTGACGTAACGTTCGTTCCCGTCTAAAATTTTCACAAGTTTTGTCCCTTAAATTTTACAGAGCGCATTAATGACTTCTTTCTTATAAAGAATCATCGACTTATATTAACTGGTATGCTCTTTCAAGTTTCTGTTCATGTGTCAGAACGGTACAATACGAGTGTTTTTTCCGCGTGCTTTTTGCATGTACGAATGTGTTATTTTACTCGTTATCATTGGCAATATTAAAAACATTTAATAATCTTAATATTAGTTTTTTATGTCGAAGATTTTACAATTTAAAACTATCTTAAAAAGCGGAGTAGTTTGCTTTTCTGCTTATTTACTGATTTTTTTTTTGGTATGGTTCAAACATTTCTTTGCTTAATGACTTCCTTGAATTAAAGAGTGTTTCAATACCACCGCAAACTATATGTTCGAATGCTTTATCATGCTATCCATTTCGTGCTTAAAAAAGTAAAGCCCTACATACCGACAGCTGTCAAAGATCTACGTCAACCACGCTGTCATTTAGCTGAAGGTTTACCATTTTAGAATATGGATAGTTTAACAGTCAAACAATGCGTGTTGGAACAACAAGCTGTTGATGCTGATTTTTTGAAAAAAAAATTCTTCAGTGATGAGGCCCATTTCTCGCTTTGTGGATACGTTAATAAGCAGAACTGTGAAATATGGGGCTGAAAACATACACGAGTGGTCGTAGAGACGCCATTACATCCGGAAAAAGTCACTAGCCGCGTTTATAACGTGGTTTCAAAGTGGATTAGGAATAGTCAAGCCGCGTTGTATACGCGCAGTGGATTGATTTGAGATAAGTCGATCCGATCACGAAATTTTATTGGATCGGATCGACTTGGGCGTTAAAAGACCCGGATTGAGGGATTGAGGATTCAAAAATTCGAAGTCCACTTGAGTTATATTCATATATGTGACGTTCCGATGCGATAGTAGAACTTTAGTAGAACTAGCTGAATTTTATTCGGTTAATCCACCTTAATCCAGTCGCACCAAAAACCTACTTTGAAGTTTCATTTCAGTGCGTTCCAAGCCAAGTCACTCCAAGTCAGTCCGGGTAATATACGCGGCTACTGTATGGTGCGCATTATGGTCTGATGGCGTGATTGGGTCGTATTTTTTTCGAACGATCATGGACGAGCCATCACCGTCAATTCTGCGAGCTATGGCCGTATTTTAACCGATTATTTTTGGGCGAAAATCGAAGATTATATTCATGACGATAAGTGGTTTCAGCAGGATGGGGCAACAAGTTACGTGTAACACAGCCAAATCAAGCTCTTTCGCAAGAGAAATTTCCCGGACGTGTAATTTAGCGATTGGCTGATGTGAATTGGCCTCCGAGATTCTGCGATTTAATGCCTTTGGATTTTTTTGTGGGAGTACGGAAAAAATCGTGTTTATGCGAACAATCTCCAAACTCTAAATGAACTGAAAGCCAATATTTGTGAATGATGGCCGAAATATTGCCCAAAATGTGCCGGAAAGCTATTGAAAATTACTTCAAAAGGATTGAGTCTTGTAAGAAATCCCGTGGAAGACATTTGAACAATATTGTGTTTCCGGCAAGGATCAATCTTTACAATGAAATAAAAATTACATCACTTTCCGAGTATTTTTTGTTTTTTTTTTTAAGTTTACTTTTTCAAGCATATAGCTCTATTTTACTTACTAAATAAATGAATAAAATAGCAAAATCTAAGGCCCTGTAGCCAATTTTAACAAAAATCTCAGTAAATACTTAAAACGGAAGAACTTACGTCCAATATCCATATTCCCTCTTTAAGAGACAACAAGGAACTTATTTCTACAATAAGTTCAAGAAAAAAACCACATAAGATGCAACAAAAAGCAACACTTGTACAAAAATTTACTAAATGAAGTTTGCTGCAATATCTATCTAAACACATATTTTAATATTTATTCTACTCATTATTATGAATAATGAATATGTTGTCATCTAAACCTACAACTTTCAGGACCTTCAAATAAACTTGAGAGGCTTGAATTGACTGATGCAATTTAATTTTTCTGCTTAAAAAAGAGCTGAAATATGTTCTATTGTATTGGGCTAGCATCTGGCAATTGTGATAGTGAATTCAAAGCTGTAATGTTATTTTATTCTTTTGATTGCGAATAAAGCTGGCTTCGATGTCTTGGGACAATGTATTCATGAAAGATCCAGTCGCGATTTTTCGTTCCATAGAGGACTTCAACAAGCCATTTTATAAAGTCCAATCATAATTCTCGTATTGAAATTTTCTGTAAAAGACATCAATTCGCTTAAACGTTTAGACGATAAGCACTTCTGCACATGCATCGTTAAAAGATGTTTAGTAACGCTTTGCAAAAATTTTACACGTTGTTTTGTCCAAGTACATCTCACTACGTTTTGTTTTGTTCAAGCTTATTTACTCGTCTGTTAAGAAAGTATTGGAAAGACCACAGTCTATTTTTGCAGTCTATTTTTATTTCATTCAAACCGGTTTTCCATGTGCTTTTTTGACAGTAAAGGTTTATACAGGGTGATTCATAATGAGATATGATTTTCAATAGGCTTTTTTTACAGATCACGCTTGACTCCTGTCAAACAGGAATGTAATTTTTATTCAGTATTGTTTGACAAATCATCATGGAAAGACTTACATCTCTGGAATGGGCTCTGAATCAGCTATATGAAAATTCCATGTTTTATCGCGAAATTTTGTTCAATGATGAGGCGCATTTTTGGCTCAATGGATACATCAACTAGTAGAATTGCCGTATTTGGGCTGATGAACAACCTGAAGAGCTTTAACAGCCACAGAAATGCACAGTTTGGTGTGTTTTATGGGCTCGTGGGATCATCTGTCCATATTTCTTTCAAAATGAGTCCGGTCAGAAAGTAACCGTCAATGGCGACCGCTATCGCACCATGATAACGGATTTTTGCTACCTGAAATTGAGGCCCGTCGTTTCGGTGAACTTTGGTTTCAACAACACGTCGCTCCTTCGCATACTGCGAGAGAAACAATGAACTTATTGAGAAATAATTTTGGTGAGAACCTGATTTCACGTTTTGGACCAGTAAATTGGTCGCCTAGATCGTGTGATATCACACCTTTAGATTATTTTCTTTGGGGTTACACAAAATCTCTGGTCTTCAGGGATAAGCCAGCTTCAATTGACGCTTTGGAAGCCAACATTACTCGTGTCATTCGCGAGATACCGGTTGCTATGCTGGAACGAGTCGTCCAAAATTGGACCCTCAGGATGAACCATTTACGGCGTAATCGCGGTCAACATTTAAATGAGATCATCTTTAAAAAGTAAATGTTATAGATTGTTCTTTCGACTAGCAATTAAATTTTTACTATAGAATTCAACTTTATGCCTTTTATTTGAGATTAAAAACCAAACCTCATAATAAATCACCCTATACATAGTATTTTTGTGCTGAATATAAATTTCTGCAAAACTCTATCTGAATATATTAAAGGATTCCTTTTCTTGATAGTTTTTCCTAGCTGCTTTCGAGAATATTGTGGGATTTTCTATAAATAGGTTGGCTTGCTTGACCGTTCAACCCTCTACCGAGCTCGTCATCGACATTACCCGTTTTGTTCACGGGAATCAGACTGATGACAATCGAAATTCTTCTTAAGTCTCAGATGTATTGATGTCCTTGTAAAGGTCCATTTAAGTCGTTTTGAATGTTTTGCTTTGCAGAATGTTTCAAACTTTTTTTTTATTATGACAGTCATCTTGAAAACGTATCATCACAATCAAGGTATATTAGTATAGTTGCAAATTAGATGAAAGCTTGCTGTCAAGTTTTTATAGGAAATAGTAAATCATTAATACCTGTCTAATCTAGTTATTTAAGACTTCGCCTGCCAAATAAATCCAAATGAAGTTTTTTTCTTTACCATACGATGTTTTCTTCGAGGTAGTTCAAAGCGAGCTTGTTTCCATTATTTGCCACCAACTGCAAAATACCCCACACAAAATACACAAATATATACGTAAAACAAAACACAATAAGAAAATTTGCTGATTTTCGAAAACAAAATTTTTGTTTTATATCATTGAGTAAATAACATCAGTCTGGCGGGAAAAAAAGTTGATTGATTGCATTGCTACAAGACCACTTACACTAACTCTCAAAACTTATTTGTCTGAATTCAAGCCCCTGCTTCTTCGCACCAAACAGGAAACAACCAATAACTCAGACACGCCTTGAACAAGTGAGCATTTTGCATTGAACTGCTTTATTTACATATTTCGTGAATAAATATCCTCTAAAGATCATCTTGCTTTCGCCATTTCAAACAAACCTCTCGGCGTATCCGTTTGTAAATATGTACGGTATCAGTGCTCCATATTCATTTTGCTACAGTCTCGTTTTCGTATTTTTGCATTAAGCACTTTTGCTTGGCACGTGTATCTACGGTATTCGAGAATCTTCTTCGTTTGCAAAGATATGTACATGTGCATGAATTATATTGATACTTTGATTATCGATTTTTTTTTTATTTTTCGAAATTAATGTTTTTGCACCTACGTTTACACGGATCGATATCACTAAATCATCGCTTTCAAAAGAAATGAATAATACATGTTTTTCTCTAAATTTGTTTGCATAAGTAATGTACGAGGTGTTATCTGATATATGGCTGTGAAATGTGTTGGAGTCTGGCGGTTTGTTCATGAATTTTGAATATTTGGGTGTATTGAGACTTGAATATTATCAATATCGTTTTATTTTCGCTGATTGTGCTGAACTTCATCTCACACAGGATGTTTACAGATCCATAAGTCAACTCCCCCCAAAATGTCTATGGTTTTTTTTATCGTCAAAAAAGTTTCTCCAGACGACTGACATTGCTGATTAAAAAGATAAAGCTGCCTTCACCCGTCGATGCGAAGGTTTACGACCAGAGCGAGGAACATCAATGCCATCCGTATTTGTTTGACAAGAAATATCTGTCCAGACAGTCATTTGTTATCACCGGACTATTGATAACTTTATGAGAAAAACTTTTTTACTACTACGGGTGGTACTAATCAGTTACCAACCTGCACTCGATATAAATCTGAGCATTTTCTTCAGATTTGCTCTGTCTTGCAAAGATGAAGTTTCAGTGCACTCGACATGAACGACATTTCAACTTTCCTTTTGATATATGATGAGAGAAAAGTTCCATGCTGTGCGTCAAAAAACGAATGCTTAAGAGCAATTTCGTAAAAGGACGAACACAGACTGACTGTAGCTAGAGCTTATAAAAAACCCAAGTCAGAGTGTTGTACGACAAAGGTACTCGAACAAGTTGAATTGTCGGTATTTGATGTTGTCCTAGGATATTTTGTTCTTGCCAGGAGTATTTTATCGAAGAATTCTAGACTATTGGCATTCAAAGATATCGAAATGTTTCGGCAAAACAGAATTCGAAGCAAGGACTTTAAAGGAGCTTTCAAAAGGTTCACAACACATTCATAGCGAAATACAAATAGTAAATGTACGTTTACGATCGATAACGCGTCAAACGAGCAATTCACGCTGGCAAGTGCGATGCCATATAAATTATCATGTCCTTTAAATATTAGGTCGACTGGTTTCAGTAACGAGCCTGAGTTGAAATGCAACTTGAGAGCATAATAGACCTGTTGCGAAAGATAAACTCAATTCACAGCTCATTCAATATTGTTTCTGCGCTTCATTCTGAATTATTTTCGTTCAACTCAATTAATCTTAATTATTTCTGCTAACCTTTCGATAAAAACTGTTCTAATGTTTCGCCTCTGTTCAACCGGTGCTAAAGTTCCTATAAACTTATGACTTTCTGAAGGCCAGCCACTGCAACCTATAGTATGAAATTGCTCCATTGCAAAAACCAACATACGTTGTCGTTCACTGTATACTCCAAGCAAATTGGGAAAATACCAGCTAATTAGATTCCAAACGGCACAATATAACCGCAAGCATTTTCATCATGAGTTCTCATATCCGTTTTTCCATAATTGACATTATAGTAAGAAATTGTCAAGCACATTGCTGTGTACGCTGACATAATCATATGCGGAAACGTAAACATTCGGCTGCCATCATTCTGGCTACGTTAATTAGCATGTTTCGCAAAAATGCAATCACCACTATCAAGCATAATAGATTTTTGCCATATACCGCCATGATGGCTCATTAAATGAAAATCACTTGCGGTTAAACATAATTATCGGACATTTTCAATAGATTAGTCTATCTTTTAGATAATACGATTCATGTCATGCCGTTGTGCATTTACAATTAATCCAGGCACTTGTGTGCGCCGCATAACTTATGAAAATCAATATTTCTACTATCAGTTGGATAACACCGTACTCGTATCCTGCATAGGTATGTGTGTATTTACAGTACAATTTCGTGTGTGACAAGTGACAAGCATGTGCTGCGGCAAGAACAAATCGCGATAGTACAAATGGGACTCTGTGACATGTACAAACAAAACCATATCGAAAGCGATGGCACCAGAGGGTAAAAGTAATTATCACCTAGAGTTTATATGAGACTGAAAGTCGTGAGAGGATGATTAATTGCATAGGTGATAATTGCGTGTACGAGTATGTAAAGGGCGGAAGAAAATGAAATTAGCCTAATCTAAAATTTCTATCAAACCGCTTCGTAATTAAATTTTGGACAATGTTCACATGTGTCATATTTTTGAGGTCATTGTGGGACATCTTTGTATCAAACTGTAAAACATGCTATTTGATTACATTATTAGTTCCTGTGAGATATTTTCCAAAGCAAACACACTTCGCCAAAAACATTGATGTTGCACCAAAAAAAATAACAAAATCAATTTCAAAAACTTCCTTAAAAGAATGCAAATACAAGCCAAAGCAGTTTTTTGTCCGATATTTGTTTCACATAGAACTTCAAATCTGTTGTTTTCCTGCTTAAAAGCAATATACGAGGACATCCAATTTTTAACTTTCAATGAATTCAATTTTTTATTAGAATTGGACCTTACTAGGATTTTCACATACTAGGCATAATACTATACACATACTATATAACTGACCATAGGAACATATCGTTCAATGTGGCTGGTCGCAGCTCTGCTGAGCAGGTAGCCTTTATTAACAGAAAGAGGACGGACTAGAAGCTATTTAAATTTCTGGTCCGATCCTCATTGGAAACTGCTCCTAAGAGCATTGACTGCTACCATGAATTGAAGCTGATGACACCCTCACTTCAAGCAGCGTGTATTCCACCCGCAGCCAGGGCGAATCCCAAGCCCCCTTGATGAAATATGAAGATCAGCACTCTGCGAAGAGAGTGTGGAGGGAGTTCAATAGCTCGAAAAGGTCTAACGACTGGTCGATATATAGAACGAAGCTGAGGGCTTTTAAGTGTGCCGACCCGTACGCAAGGCAAAGAGGGCCTCATTTCTATGGAAACGAAGAGAGTGTCAGCGAGGTAAATCGCCTTCGTAAGGTCTTAAGTACGACACCGTGAACCCTGGGGGCATTTAGACTAGTTTGAGCACAGTTACTCTAAACGCTCTGATGACGTCCTTATTGCTGATACCCAGCAATCCATGGAAGTATCGTCGCCACAACTCAGCGGGATTTATAAGACTTGCCTACTCCTCTCGTATGTTCCCACCGGCTGGCGAGAAACTAGAGTTGTTTTTATACCTAAAGCAGCTAAAGTTTCGCATGTTAAGCCGAAAGACTAAAATGTTGATATCATACTCACAGCATGCTTATACCAAGGTAAATCTGTTGAGACTGCTCTTCAAGTCCTCATTGAGCAAGTCGAGAAATCTCTTGCTCTGAAGGAATATACGCTTGCTGCTTTCTTGGACATCGAGGAGGCCTTCAACAACGTAAAATCCGGCGCAATTGTTGAGGCACTCTTGGTACTACATGCGGATGATGGGAATGCTCGCGTAAGACGAGGAGCCAGTAAGGGCACACCGCAGGGTGGAGTCCTCTCTCATCTCAAGCATGTAAAATCTAACATGACCCCACACATTAATAGCTAAGAATTCGATAAATATCAAAGTTCATTCATACCAATTCGCTGTTGTACAGGAAGAAAGAAATTCAAAAATGTTTACTGACTTTTGAAGCCAGCTTTCTCTGATAGTGATTGTTTTATGTGAGTCAGTCATAAAACATATGTCAGTCCGCGAGGCAGTCTACTGTCCACATGAATGTCCACTGGGACAGCGGACTATCGCGACGGCAAGCGGACTGCCACGCGGACAGCCAAAAAGGAGCTATTGTTGTTGCAAAAACCACAAACTGTACAAAAATGTCTCAAAAATGTCCGCGTAGCAGTCCGTTGTCCGCCGCAAAAGCGGACTGCCACTTAAATTTGCTGAACTAATAAACTACATGAAACTTGTGATTTTACTTCTATCAAATAGAGTATTTGATTATTTTTAACACAATACAAGAAGTTTTTTTCAAAATATTCTTCACAATATTCCATGTACTTAAAAAAATAAACGTATGCCCATAAAACCACAAACTTCATGGAAAAATCAAGGAAAAAATATAATTTTATAAAAAAAAAACATTAATCGCATGTATTTTCTAAATCATTTTCACTAAATAGTTTTTTCTTCTTTTCAGATATGTTTCAAGAACTGAGTGAAAACAAATTCAAATAGAAATTTATAAATGGTAAGTGACAAACCTGTTAAAGGCTAAATGAACACGAAAATTGAAGATTTACAGCAGGTTGAAAAATTCTTATAAAAATGAAAATTGAATTGATTTATCGAGGACCAGATCCGGAAGACTACATGTTACATTCTAGGAGTTTTCCAAAGTTGGAGAGATTTCTATAAGTGTTAGAGAGATTATTGTTGCTTGGCTCTTTGTGGATGGGTGTAATTCTCGCTCGTGTCAATAAACCAGGAAAATATTCGAAGATTAAAACGTTGTCGGGAAATATTGCGAATGAAGTTAAGAAAGAAAAGGAGTCTTCTCGATATTAAATAAGAAACTTTTCTGCCATGGATTTTATCGGTCTTCAATCAGATGGTGCAACCTAGTGCACTACCTCAGTGATTAATGTGGAATCCTAATTTACCTTTCCATTTGAATAACTTGCAACGAGACAGTGTTTTCGCTCAGTAGTACAGGTTAGAATAAGCGCCACTTTGTTCAAAATAAAACCGAGAACTGCCACAGTTCACTCAGAACAGACAAATTTACAATCTACCACATAACATGGTCCAACCACCGGTTCAAAAAACACACGGGCAATTTAAAATGCTGCCATTGCCTTAAACCCATTTTTTTAAAAGATGTTACAACACTACTTCTAAACAATTCTTCAATCACTGTCAGCTTTAATTACTTACCGTTGCTTCGTTGCTTTACTTGCATCAAATTTACTAAACGTTGTAAAAAAAAAAAAAAGGGCAAATCTATTAAAACTTAACCTGATCATCCTTTCTTTGCAAACTTTGGGGTCCTTTCGCCATCGTAAATCCTAAAATGATATTATTGAGCATAATGTTGCATTTTACCCCCTTCAAGGATTAAATGGTGTCCCTTGCAAGTAGCTTGGTGTGTGATCGTTTTGTCATCTTTGTATTGGTGCAATGATCAATTGTCGTGCTGCTCTTCATCGTTTGTGGCTTAAGCCTGAATTACATTGGCATGCAGTGCAGTGCAGTAAACTGGAGTCCAGCGCGGTGCCGAAGCAGTGCACGCATTGCAAAGTACATTGAATGCAGTGCAGTGCTCTGACAATGAAAGTCAAATTAATTTGTGGAGGTTTGATATTTAGATTTTCTGCATGTGTCTTCGTCCATTTACAATTTAATGCCTGGAACGGAATTTCCGCCCCAATTTAAATGGTTTTTGCCCGGTCAACTACTCTCAAACGAATGTCAGCTGATGCAGTCTGCAGCGTTTTTAGAAATTAGCCTAAACGATGCAGTGCAGTCCTCTGTACTGCACTGCACTGCAGTTAATGTGAATTGCCACATGCAATTACATGAGCTCTAAATTTCAGTGCACTGCACTGCACTGCATGCTTATGTAATTCAGACTTAACGTATCAAAAAGGATTTAATCGACTGAAAAGGATTATAAACAATAAGATCTATGAGCTAAAGAGCAAAGTTCGAATAAAATTCTCTTTGCTCAAAACAGGCTCCACTTAATTTTGGAACGTTTCAAAAGCTTCAAAAAATCGAAACAACAATATTACAGCCATCAAAGTAAATCAAGACGATCTAATTACAAATTATGGTAGAGCGTAAGCTTTTTGGTAATCATTTCTCTTGGCAATATGTAGTGACTATTATTAACAGCGACACTGAGACGGAATAATTAGTTACATCAACAACCAAGGGAACCAAAGAATCTTTCATTGGTCCTGGCATTACGACACTCAAAACTAATCTCTTATCCATCGAAGAGTAAAAAAAACGAAAAATCGTCCGATTCAAATATAAGCACAAAATAAATTCTACATGTGACCAGGCTACAAGACTGAATTAAATAGCTACTGACCGACAAGTTTTCTCAGGACTGTAGGAAAAGTGTTTGAGAAACTGATCAAATAGCACCTTGCTAAATTCATTATCAAAAATATTATACTGCCAGACGAACAATTCGGTTTCAGGAAGCACCAAATTTTGCAGATCAAAAATATTGTACAATCAAATTTCAGGACAGGCTGTCTTCTAAGTTGCAAATACTTTTGATTGCATCTGGCACAAGTGATTGGTATACACAATACATATAATTGGATTCCCAAATCAGCACTTGACTTTCGAAGTGACAGAAACTTTCAAATAATTCTAAACGGATCTACTCGTAAATCGAGAAGTTTGCCATTCCAGCAGGGTCAGGATCAGTTATCAGCCCTGCTTTTTACATCTTTATAAGCTATATCATTAACCTCCTAATTGCTAAATCGGCCTTTTCGTGGACACGGACATACTTTGTAGCTCCAAGTACTCTAAAAAAAATTGAAAATTCTTTCTCAATTTACTAATAACATATTTATCTAAATGGCAAGTACGAGCAAAACGAAGGTGTTATTTTTTCAAGAAGTCTCAAGTATTTTATATGTTGGTTAAATTTAAGTAACCATAAATAGAATGTTTTGATTGAGAATTTTATATGGATCACGCCCACAATGGGCGCTAAATGGGCTTATGAACATTTCACAGTGCGTACTGAATTCAACAACATCTCCTTGTATGAATTCTTTAAAGCGAACAAAAACATATCTTATACTTAATTAAAATATCATTTATAAGTACATACCAAGAAAAAAATTGAAGAAATGACTGAAAGAAACCTCAAAGTTTGATTAAAATTAATTCAAAAGTATAATTTTTTAGCTAGCTAATTTTTCAAAGGTCTGGAATATATGCAACATGTGACAGCTATTTTAACCCTATCCACATCATATCAAATCACATATGATGTATATTTTAATCATTGCTACGATTTAATGGATACATCTACATATGTACCATCTAATTTAAATATTTGAACTACACTTAGATCGGTCTCCACCCGGCTGCTACGAATCCATTTCTACCGACAAAAGTTCCCCATATATCTGCCAGCTACATCCATACACGTTTAAAATTATCTTTCCATTGCTATAAATACAAGCGACGATTAATGCCAATATGATATGCGCGAATGGCAATTTAGACCGTTTCAAAATGAATTTGTAGAACAGAATCCATATTATTTCACACTTTTAGTGGCTGTGGAGCTAGTAAATCAATGATTTCCAATCATTTTCTGCATTTGCCATTCGAGCGATAATTAAGAAATTGACATTCGAAACTATGGCTAGACGTCATGCATAACGGCAAATCCATGTGTTTCCTTCGCGCGTGTGATCGATTTCCCATTGGAATCAAGTCTACCTCATCTACCTACACAGAAATAGGAGCTGAATGTTTGGCTGTGCTCATAGTCACCTGAGCTGATAATCTCTCTAATCTCAGCTACAAATTTACCCTGTTGAATTGTAGTTGAATGTTGAATGGAGGTGTCTGACATCGATTCGCTTCAGGCACGTGTTTATTGAATAAATTGAATTAAGTACCAAGTGAACATTTTTGGATACATTTACACAAATCAGAAGATTGAATTGTAACTAGAAGGCTGTTTATAGAGTTGTTAACGGTTTATCTGAAATTGAAGTTACTTATGTGAAGATGTTAGATTTTAGCCCGTTATGTAAGTGATCTCCCTCTTTTGCTTTTGAAGGATGTGTGTATCATTAAAGATTCAATAGGATGTGTAAGGAAAAATATATTTTGGTGAAATTATTTATAGAAAATACTCAAGAGAGATTGATAAGCGATTCACTTTGTTGAATAGCTGTCCATAGCTGTGTAATAAACTTACCACAAGTGAGCGAGAAGTATAATTGTGCATTATTTTATTTTTTGAGCTTCATCAAAACTTGATGCCGTCCCACGTGTGTCTTTTTCTTTGCATGCAATGAGTTTATTCTGCTTGTCAACTAGATAATGCCATACATGTTTTCACATTAATAGGATATCGATTAGAAACAGTTCATAACGAGTTCAAAACAAATGGGCTTCATATTATGGGATTAATTATTCAAAACTGATTTCGTTATGGAAAGGCAGAAACGAGACTGATTGAAAGTTAACATAAGGCAACCGGGTCAAACTTTATGTCATTTTGACAAATTAATTGTTTACAAATTAATTGATTGTCAAATTCAAGAATGAAATATGCAAATATTAGTGCTGCCTAGACGTTATACTCTAACAATTATTGACTAGATTATTTATGAGAAGCAGGTTATGAACTAAAAATATGCTATAAATATGGATATTACTACATATGTAACTGGAGGATATTAAAATTTTTGCGTTTAACTTTGTATCTTTGAGTCAGTAATCAGTTAACCGAAACAAAAATATTAAGTTCATATGAAAAATCGAAAAATTTAACTTTCAATCGGGAATGGATTTTTTCGGAAGTCAAAAAAAGGTATGTTACCTCAGGGATGGCACAGGGGTCGATCTTAGGACCTGGCCTCTAGAACATAGTGTAGAATGACCTCGTCCACCTGGAAATGCCTGCGGATGTGTTTCTGGTAAGTTACGCTGATTAGGTCGCAGTGGTAATCACTTCCAGATCTGCCAAATTTACTCAACTTAGACTTAACCAAGTCTTGAGAAGGGTAGATTGGTGGATGACCGAGCACGACCTTCAGCTGGTAGTCTCTAAAACAGAGATTGTTATGCTGAAGAAGCGAACGATACTAACTGTCATACCTATGACCGTTGGCTCCGTGGAGGTCTAGATCAGCAAGTCGGTCAGGTATTTAGGAGTGACCCTAGACACCAAGCTAGCGTATTGGGATCATATCCGCAGGGCATGTGACAGGACTCTAGTGGTTGTCACTTCACTTAGTAGGCTAATGGCCAACGTAAGTGGACCCAGTGAGACCAAACGGAGGCTACTGACGGTAAGGACCGATTCCATCTTACTATTTGGAGCCGAAATTTGGGAAGATGCGCTCCGAACTAGCCAGCGCATTGCCAGTGTCCAGCGCAGGGGTGCCCTGCGAATCACACGGCCTCAGAAGAGGCTATTATGGTAGTATCGGGAGTAGTTCCGATCGACCTACTAACGCGAGGACGCAAGGGACGCTAGCTTTTTGGCACCCTGGTAGGCTCCGACGCACACGCGTACGCTTGCCTTCTAACTTTGGCAACAACGTTGGAATGAAATTGATAAAGAACGCTGAACGCTAAGCTAATTGGTCTCATTGAGCCTTGGCTTAACCGGAGGCACAGAGAGGTAAACTTTTACCTTTGTCAATTTTTGACATGAATGGTTACTTCAGGAAATACCAGAACAAAATGGGTAAGGTGGTCACACCGTAATGCCGGTACTGTGAGACTGAGCTCGGTGACGCTCAGCATAGAATCTTTATGTGCAATCGCTTACGAAGCGCACCATTGAGTCACACAATTGAGTCCACGATTGGCCTAGTAACGCCTGAGACGATCGTGGATCCAATGCTACGAACCAAAGAAAAGTGGCGTGCAGTCTCAACATGCGTTGAGAAAGTGCTGCGCATAAAATCGAAGGAGGGCTGTCTAACCGACCCATGAGCTGTGGTATCAGATAAGAAAGATATAAAGAAATGAAAACAGCAGTGAAAAATGAAGCAATTTGCCTGAATCTGAGTGTTAGTAGTATAGTGAAGGAAAACTATGGGGACTATGGGCAATTTCGACAGACTTTTCCTCCGTGAACAAAGTTGTACATGTGTACGATAGAGATAGTAAGCCATTTGATACGTTATAACCAAAATCTCGGATATCTTAGGTATCGCGGATACCAACCCAACGGGAAAAATAATGCTTACGGATATATTCGGTAAGCATTTCGCGTAATGCGTGGAAGCATTACTGGACCATTGCATGTTGTTTTTTTTTAACGTTGCATGTCCTAGGCTGGGAAGATTTATACAAGGGGAAACTTATGCTTTTAGCTTTATAGCTTTATGTATAAGAGGAAAGTATGACATCTTATTCTCGCATTTCCGTCATCTACGATGAATACGAATTAAAGCTTTGGCCGGCGGCCGATCGTATCTCTGCATGTGTGGTTTTTGCATGCTGAGCGATTGTGACGCTCATTGGAAATTCCAATAGCGCATGCTCTTTGCTACTAGGGGGAATTGGTACTCTTGTTTTTCATACGTTTTACTTACCTGTGATGATTTGAAATGCTCCGAAATTTTCATCTTTCCGCTTTATATAGCAGACTACCCATAGCCGATGTATGCTCGCATGCTCTTTTCCCCTTATTTCTGCGAGTGATGTTCATTGGCCAGTCATGAACTTATAACATATGAGCTTTCTCCCTTGCAGCATTCCCCATGCTCCAAGTCATGTATACGAGTATACCGTATAATTGCTGGAAAATAGCTTTCTAGCACATTACATTTGCATTACTAGGATTGTTTGATTGATGCATTCTGCCAGAATACATTACGGCGATTCCCGTTGAGAAAGGTAATATCTAAGGTAGTAATTCTCTCGATTTGTCCTCATTATAGTTTTTACCTTTGTAGTAAAATTGTCTCACTAAATATCGTATATGTATACGCTTATTCCATTTCCTTAAATTTCTCTGTTCTGCGGCTGCGGTAGTTTCTGAAGTCCGTGATTACCGATAGGTGAGTCAGCACGGCCGGGTGGAATATATTCGGATATTCGTGGGCTTGTAGATGGTCTTTTTTTAGTGAGTCCAAACCTTAGATACACCATTGTGATAGGTTACCTGGGGATCTGATAAGCAGATTTTGTTGGCCATCTACATTATTCTTATCTCAAACAGCTCCACTATAGCGAAGAATTGCTCAGCTTTTGACTTACAACTTCTTGATTTAGTGGAAAGCTCTTTTGACAAAGTACGAATTTCAAGCATAAGAGATCGCGAGATAGATAATCAAGCATCTTTCGTTTCAAATAGCTTAATTCGTGACTTAAATCATCTATTAAGTATGTTTTCATGACTTTCATATCGAAAAATTAGTTTGTTTTGGTGATATTACGATTTGATTGATAAGCATAAAACCATCAAAAATCTTATTCAGCAATTTCAAAATCTATCTCTCACAACAGTACACATTCATTCAAGTATGAACTCAAAGACTCATTTTGCCTTAGAGTCCGTATTAATTTCGAATTAACATTTCGATCCTAGATTCATCTTCGACTAGGAAACCATTTCATTATCGTGATTTGTGAACCATTAATCGTAAAATACGATTCCGTCACATTTCATTATACCGCTCTTTGAATAAATTTTCAAAGAAACGTGGCACTTTATAATTCCTCAAAGACTTTTGCATTCGAATATTATTTCCAGCTGGTGAAGATAATCGAAATCGCTTATTTCTAAAAAAAAAAAACTTGATTGACAATTTAAAGGATACTCTCCTGAGCTCAAAGTAATTCGTCTGCACGGAAACAAATTTGCTTAGATGTTTTCCAGTCACCGTAAAATGCCCATGATAAATCTTGTACTCTGCCTTTGAAAGTATTGAATACGTAATTTTGAGATTAACAAGATTAGCAGTAAATATTATTGCTATTTCAAAAGACTATTTCCATTTAATCCACAAAATTATTGGAAAAAAAAACATTACCAGACCTTTGATAAGTCCACCGTATAATCAGATTGGTAGTTCTACTAGTCTACAACGCCAGCACTCAATAGAGTACTTTCATCTTGTTTTTGGCTTTCGATCCGAAAACGGACTGTACCATGGGCATAAAAAGAGCTGAAAACACCTATCTGCACCGAATCGAAAATTACCTGCCGTGAAATTTCCGTAATTATCGACCATAAAGCAAATATTAATTGACAGACCAAAATAAATACGTCCACATGCCACGTTGAATATTCGTTGAGGATGTGTTTAATTGCCACTTTGAAAAATTATGAGGAAAATATTATACCGTTGCCAGTCGAGTAGGAGGCCGAATTAGATTGAATTGCTCGTAATTATGAAATAATATGAGATTAATCGAAATGATTTAGTATTTGCAGGTTTCTTTTTGTGGTGAAATTGAAACGAAAATATAGCTGGTATTATTTTGGAACTAGTGTCATGCTAAGCAATAAGCTCAATTGCTTCTCTGGACATGTTCACATCAGTGCTGCCACTTTGGATACCTTCGTATCATTTTGGATACGAATCGAATTTGAAAAATCTGGATGATACTATGATACGTTGTCCCCAAAATGGATACTTTTCTCATCAATTTTAATTTACCTGCGCGAAAACGTGTGTTCATAACAATCACTTTTTTCAATTTCCACTACATTATATTTCAAATAAAAAAGTTTGATTGCACAATTTTATCATACTGTTATATAAATGGAAGTAGCAGCATTTTCTTTCGAAAAAGCTTGGCGTTCTATTCAAAATGGGTATAAGCATGATATGACTCAAGAAACGGACAAGAAAGAAAGTATATCAGGAACTATCAAAAATGTACAATAATTTCTAATATATTATAATTTATAATGTAGGTACAATAATTTATATAGAGCTGAGTAGGTGAATTCTTCTAACCCTCAAAACACATAGGCCGCTGCTGAAACATATTTTATTCTAATATTGAATGCAATTCCCATCTTACCTAAGAGTTATGCAGCAGTCTTTGAGGAATTTCGAATGATTTCGTTGAAAATTGCAAAATCCTTTACAAAATCTTAAGCAGGACAAAGTTAAGACTTGTTGGACGATAGTCCTTTGGCTTAACATTAAAAATTTTCCCTGCTTTATGGATAAACAAAAGTCTAGTTTCTCGCCAGCCGGTGGGAACATACGATAAGCGCAGACAAGTGTTATAAATCTCTCTGAGCCATAGTAGCGATACTTCCATGGTCTGCTGGATATCAGCAGCAAGGACGCCATCAAGGGCCGGGGATTTAAACGACTCAAATGAGTTAATAGCCCTCCTTAGTTGAGAATAAGATATTCTGAATGACGGTGTTGAGCTCGTAGCTTGTTCCATTTGTGCGTCCAAAAGAACGTTTAGAGTACCTGCGCTCGAACTAGTCTAAATGCCCCCAGGGTTTATGATGCACCACATAGCCCTCGGTGTCGTGCTTAAAACGTCACGAAGGTGATTTGCCTCGTTGATACTCTCCACGTTCTCACACAAAGATCTCCATGAGGCCCTCTTTGCCTTGCGTACGGCATATTTAAAAGCCCTCAGCTTCGTTTTATACAGCGACCAGTCATTCGATTTTTCGAGCTATTGAAATCATCCTTCCTACACTCTCTTTGCTGAGTGCTGATCTCCATGATCTCCGGCCAGCCACGTTGAACGATATGAACCTATTATCGGAGAATGAACACTCTTGTAAAACCCTCCAGGCACGGAGAAAATGCAAGTGCCACCCACTTCACAAGGTAACGTCAAGAACCTCTTTACGGTTTAAGTAAAAGAAGGTCGGTTCGCTGCTAGTATTGGCGATGAAAAGGTGGTGGGCAATGATGAAATCAAAAAGTTCTTCACCTCGGCCATTTGAGTAAGAGCTATCCTCTACTTCATTATGAGCATAGAATCAGCCCTCAGAAAAAGAAGTACACCAATTTTCTTGGCTTTAGCCACAACACCCTTGACAATGTCGCATAGATGGCTAGTGACATGATCATATGCCATGTAGCAGCATGTTATCCTGCAACAGCCATGTTATTATTGTCACAGAAATTGTGTAGTAAAAGGACATTAGTGGTTTTCTTGACAACAATACAGACACGTGGCTTGTGTAAGCCGTCGGGTACTATCAGTCTGCATCCATTGGTACGTAATCCACAAACCGGTTGTTGGCAACTCATGGTTCTTGGATTATGATTAGCTCTTCCTCTGTCCTAGACAAGCGGAGAAGCAGGGCAGCTGATACTGCTTTGGTATGGTGTGGAGATCTGTAGTACCTTCACCATCATTCATTGTTGATAACGGTTAGGTCGAGGTCCTCCCCCTTGGATATAGAAGCTGCCCAAGCCCATTCCTCTGCGTCCAGAGTCATGAGGTCCAGGCAGCTACCTAACTCGGAGGTAGTCCCGACGCTGACCCCATCAGCATAGAGGATTCGGCATCCGATTCTTCCTCAAACGTCGCCCTCAGACAGGCAACAGTCCCCTCTTCAAGTAGTTTCTCGGTCATTTGAGCCACCTATTTTAAGTCAGGCTTTAAATTTATCGGATCGTTGGCCTGTCCCTTCAACAGATCCGTAGAGCCAATTTCTCGACTCCGTATCTGATAACGCGCATACAGGGCATCTAAAACTGGCAGTGCTTCTTCATTTATAATGAAAAGGGCCTTCCTTCCGTCGATTATCTACTATTAGCAGAAACTTTGAAACAAAAATATTTTTAGCTTCTGCTGAGTTTTATGCATTTGATTTGTTAAAAGCTGAATGTGATTTTTTGATTAAGATTTTGATATTTGAAATATTTTTTGATTTGAAATATATGTTCGATTTTACTATATGCTGTGGCATGAACCGCCGATTTATGTTAAATGTCGAAAATGACATTTTCTATTTCCGACAAAAATCGCATGCAGAGCTATTATACCAAGGTATCGATTTGATACGCATTGCTAAAATTGTGGATGCGATGGATACGTTTTTCTTACTAATTTTGTAGAATTCGAATACGATATGAAAGTTCTGAAGCGGCAGCACTGGTTCACATCAAACACAGTGTGAACACCTTCGCTGTGATTTCCTAGAATATTTCAAATTTCCACAGTAGAAGTGAGATTTTATTGAATGCATTCATCGAGTTTTGACTCCAGTTCAACGATTGTTTTCTTTGGAGCAGCATTTTCAGTTCACTAATGATGATTAAATACGCATTTAGTGTTTTTCACTGGGCGCAAATTGTAGATTTTCACTCGTCAATTTTATAGTTAATGAAGTCGAATGCCTTGTTCATACATGCTTCGATGCCAGGTTCATTTTTCGTTGCAAGCTCTATCCAGCATAAATATCTAACTACAATATAAAACTTCGAAGTTTTTAATATCTTGCGGAATTCTATTTATACTTGCCTATACTATTCACCTTTTTAGTCTATGATTCATAAATCATGGATCCCTTTTTCTTTCCGCATCCTTAGAATACACTTAGCCTTACACCCCATTCAACGTCTATCTATCTTCGCCAAAATCCTTCAATAACGATAACATTTCTTCCCATTTGTTAAAGTGCGTAACAAATTCAAATCATGTCTCTATTTCCTCACTTGCGTTTCCATTAGCTTTTACCGCATCACATACCGTTTTGTCGTTTAAACTCGAGAAGAAAACGTCAATAGAAAATTTCATACAAGCTTCATGAAATGAAAAGTCATTTTTTGATATTTTGGTTCGCACGTGCATTTACTAGCAGTAGAAATTTTCCCTTCCACAACTTTTCCATTACCACTCAAAAGATTGCGGCAAGGACGAAACTGAGCACAAAGCCCATTTACACCAACCAAACCGAAATAGCAGTTTTGTTATGGATCTCAGCTAACAGGTACTATCAACGGTAATACAAAATGGCGTAGAACCTTTATTTACACATACTGTTACATTCATTAGCTCATAACAAGTAAAAAAGGAAACAACTCTGCAGACCTTTTCTGCTTTCTTCAGGTTTCTTCCGCGTTAAGGATTCGAACGTTAAGACAAGAACGAAATGGAGCCATCTGGGGACGTTTGATTACACAAGCGGCATTCACCACTATCTGACATACATATGTATGTAGTACAAAATGTTGCGTCCGTACTTAGTATTATCGTTCAGCGGATGGGTGTTTTCGTATGAGAGCCGTCTAAATAAAAAAGCTCAGGATTCATTAAGATTAATGTTTGTATTATGTTTTCGAGCTTTGTTAGCTAAGTCTATGTAAGTATCTCTTTTTTCGGAAGCGAAGTGAAAAATTACGTGAAATGTAAACAAGCTTGTACAGGACCACAATGGCGACGTAACTTTTTTTTTAATTTTACTACGCAAAAATCTGTTACAGAGTGCATTTGACTGATTAAAAATAAAACTATGCAATGTTGTCCAATTTAAATTCCTGTAAATATTTAATGCATAAATAACCACAGTATTATTCTGTCAAACATTTTTTGATTATCGTATTCTACTAGAAAACTTTAGGATGAGTTTTCCCTATTTGCGTTACTTTTAATGTACATAAGACATTCGCTCTTACGATTTTCTGTGTAATTATTTGGAAACAGCCAGAAAAGACATTTTCTTGTACGACCACTCATTACATGCAAAAATCTCACAGGCAACGAAAAGAATAAGCATATAATTACATAAGGATCTTTCCGAGTGCTCAATTTGTCTTCCAGTTGTCTCATTCATAGAAACATTTTGTTTCGTTTGTCGAAACACTAGAATGCGATATTACAACCCGAACGGGCGCAAAGCTTATTTATTTGCCTACAAAGTCACATTTTCGTCAATTCAATACAAAACTTAGTCCTATATGGAACCGTATATATGGGTAATCATGTAACAGAGACATACACACCCGCTGGGAGTTTTAATTGATTTACGCTCAGTTTCCCTGCTCGAAGGCTATCAGACGATATAAATGTTGCCTGGATTGTGTCAATTCCACGGAGTTGGTACTTGGCCGTGCCTGCCAAGTTTTGCCAATATCGTGGCAGGGATCAAGAGTGAACGAAAATAAGATTGAAATGTTCAAATACTGTGAAATGGATGTCTGCAATTCAATTTCCCAGAATCAGATACATATTCGTTTGGCTGGATGTTCTTTGAAAAACTGCAATTATGTTATTGAAGCCTGAAACCGTTAGTGCCAATATTTTTCGATTCCTTTGGCGAAACTATTTTGAAATGTTTGCATGCTTGGGCTCAATTCGGAATATATTAACTGCTTTTAAGCTTTAGTATTGCATAAATAGTTTGTACATATTGCATAGTTTGTACAGATTGTGTAGTTTTTGCCAAAGTGTGTTGAAAATATTAAGCTGTCAAGTAGTATCTAGGTCTGATCCATGCCACGCACGAAATTGAAGATACTATTAACATATAATAACTACCGAAGTATCTCACTGTAAAATAGTTTGTTTTACTTCTTGTAATTGTTCGGGTAGGGGGTAGCCTAATACATTCAAAATACGAAGGTTCGCTGTTCTCCGTGCATTCGCCAAGGATCGATGATCTCATCATCGTGAACCAGGCGGATGTTCCTCCCTTTACGGACGAGGAGCCCAACAGTGCAGTGTCTAGGGTGAAGAACCGGAAGGCTTCGGGGCCTGATGGGATGCCGGTCGAGGCACTTAAAGTCGTGGCACTTAAAGTCGTGGCGGGAAGCCAACCGCGTCTATTATTGGATTTGTATAATACATGTTTAGTCGCGGGGGTCTTCCTGTCACGGTGGAAAGTAGCTCGACTGGTACTTGTAGACAAGGGGAAGAGTAACCTGGGAAATCTATCCGACTACTGCCCACAGTACATGGTGGACACTACGTGAAAGCTTCTCGAAGGGTTGCTCAAGTCGCTCCTGCTGTCACCAACAAGATTTGCTGGTGGTATTTCTTACAGGCAGCACGGCTTCCGGAAAGGGCACTCAACAATCGATGCCATCTCAGAGGTTGTTAGGTAATAGGAAAACGTAATGTGGGATAATTTACATGTGAAGGACATCTGAAAACATTTAGTAACATTAAGGGTAATGCAATTGACAGAGCACCACTTACCCAGAGCAGACAGGTTATCCTTCAGTTGGGAGCAGTCATGACTCAATCAACCTGAAAATTTTCAGACCGTCAGCGTACAGGAAACACGGGGAGTTGAAAAGGGGAGGAAGATCGTTTATAAAGAGGAGGAAAAGAAGAGGACCAAGAATCGACCCTTGTGGTACACCACAACTAAGATAAAAGGGGGAAGAAGAACAAGAGTGAAACTTTACAAAACAAGCACGATCACGAAGGTATGAGGAAAACCAGAAACGAAGTTGACCCGTAATATTGAAGCCATCGAGCTTTGAGAGGAGGATTTCGTGGTTCAAAGAATCAAAAGCCTTGGCAAAGTCTATATATACTACATCCACTTGCTTTTGCTGGTCAAAGGCGGAGGCAACAGTATTGGTGAACGAAATTAGGTTGGAAACTGTTGACCTACCTTTGGAGAAACTATGTTGCTCAGAAACGAGAAGAGGTTCAATTAGAGGATAGCCCCTATTGTAAACAACTCCTTCGAGAAGCATACTGAAGCAAGATAGAAGAGATATGGGACGATAATTGGAGACGCAGTATGAATTTCCGGTTTTAAGGATGAGGAAAATATTTGCGGACATCCACGAAGAATGAAACGTACAAGAAGAAATACTAAGGTTAAAGAAGACAGATAAAGGAACACACAAAGGTGATGACAGTGACTTTGCAAATATGTTAGGTATGCCGTCGGGTCCGCAGCTGGCGATACTATCTAGGTTAACAAGCAAACCTTCGACCTCCAACAAGTTCGTTAAAAACAAACAAAAACTATTAACATCTAAAGAGGGAATATTAGCAGAGAAAGATGAATTAGGCTGAGAGGTAGCAGAAGAAAAGAAATGAGTGAACAGATCACATATTTCTTTAGGCGAGGAAACAAACAAATCTTCTAGGTGCACCAAAGAAGGGATAGAGGGAGACTTTTTGAGGGAACGGATATAGGACCAGAAAGGTTTTTGTTGACAGGATGATATGGAAGCTTCAATGTCGGCA
Source organism: Nemotelus nigrinus (assembly GCA_947369275.1). Classification (NCBI taxonomy): domain Eukaryota; kingdom Metazoa; phylum Arthropoda; class Insecta; order Diptera; family Stratiomyidae; genus Nemotelus; species Nemotelus nigrinus. Next base: position 9,404,417 of record OX376374.1, read on the forward strand.
TGGTAAGCACTCATCATATCTTTAACCATTTTTTTAGCATACGAGCGTAAATTTTTATGTCTCAGCAAATCAACCTCTAAGCCGGAGCTTTGAAATCTACGACGCGTCACACCTTTGGTTTTAAGAGCACGTATCACGCCAACAGTTTGCCAAAGCGGATCAATACTTCTTCGAACACGAAAAGTGGAAGTGTGACAGAAAACAATATTAGACAATTTTTTTCTGTTCAGATATTTGTTTGCAAATATTCGAACAGCGTGCCTCGTACCCATCCATACGCATGCATCTTGTTCGATGCCCATGATGTCACGGGCAAACTAAATAGGTTTTTGAGTATCATCGGAGCCGGTACCAGACCTTTTTTCAAATCCCTTTGACTCGATACGTAAAACCGACAATATTTCGAGCGGCCACAAACCCAAACGAGACCCTCATAAGCTCTCGGACACCCTCATAAAATCTTTATCAAACCCTCATAAAACAGACGAGAGCCGACGAGCTTGCAATGTTTTGGCATGTGAAAAACAGGCGAGAATAGACGAGGAGAATAAACATTTGTAATCTCGGCACGCCAATATTTGCCGAGAGGGTAATTTCGACTATATAGACACCTCTTAATGTGGGAATTCGGTACATGCAACGAAAAAGTTTTTTGATACTAAATACCAGTGCTATGCCTCGAAATACAAAACTTCAAGTATCTGCGAAGTTCTCAAATGCCAGCTTTTAATCAAGTCCACCGTTCACACCCCTAAGGATGATATTTACATCATACCATAAAGAGGATTTGATGGTCCGTTCGAATCAAAATTCATAAAAGATCTGTATGCCGCTTAAAATTTGCTTTTAAATCTCCATGGTTTGTAACGCACCTCCGATAATGCTTTCGCTATTTCAATCCTTTGTTATTTTCCTCCCTTTAACATCCTTATTACCTTTATGATAGAGACAAGCTCTCAAACCGTAATATTCCATCAACTAATAGATTAATAATACGGGTGGAGCACAGGTGTGCACGACCAATCCATTATTAAGTCCTTAAATGACAGCATTAAAGGCTCTAATTGCAATTTGATAGTATTTAGATCTTCGTAATTAAAGCCTCATCACAGCCTTTCCGCGAAATCATCTTATTCCTCCTGTCTCCGAAGCCAACTCATTTATAAGACAAGTTCTAGAGTAGAGCGTCTTAGGCACGCTCATGTCATGTCTCTTAAGTGGTCCCTGAAACGAGCAGAAACATTTACTCTGAGTGTGTTCTGATTCTACACATATTACTTCCATACGCCAGGCATAAAAGTGCGAAGATATTAGTGGTAGCAACCAGTTGCTACCAAAGAACTGTAATTTTCATGTTCATACATATTTGCACATTTTTAATTAAGCGTTGCTCGAGTAACAGCATATGTTAGAATGTATTAATTGCACGTAGTGGTTATACTATAGCAACCGAACGAGGGTGGTTTCATTTAACTTGCAAATAATTAAATTCAGAATGTTTTTCTGATTATGAGAATAATTTAATTAAAATAATTTCGAAACGTTGGAAACATGAGATTATGCAAACCAAAAATGTTGTAATCAATTGTATTGAATGTGCTTATTTCAATTTGGTAAAACCAGAAGCAATGTAAGGTTATATTATAGTAATCGCTCAACGTTAACATAGATTTACGCATCCGTAATTTTACAACTCCAATTTATAGTGCCCGATTGATGAACTGATTTCCATGTCACCTATCCCATGCTGAAAGCCTATTAAATAAACTGGATAGAAACTAGAAGCTTTTTGCAAGTAATTTCACCCTTCACCGATTCAATTTGCACTTTCATCGAACAAATCAAGCATAAAATAAAAGACGAATAAACCCTTGTTCAAGGGAGTAGATATGTTTTTTTACGTTCGGAATCAAGAATACGAGCAGGTAGGACGTTTACCGTTAGTATTCAATAAAGTTGCTTCGTAACAAATGGGATACTTTTTGCTGATGCTGCACATCTCACTGCTTCAAGGTAACGGGCGTTTGTGTTACATAGGCCTTATCAAGGCTATCGAGAAAATTCGATCGTACACATGAATGTTGATTTTAGGTATTTGACAAAGAAAATGAATCGAACAAAGTACACAGAGTAGTTTCGTAAGGTCAATTAGAATGATGAACGTTCGTTAAAAAGCTCATCCATAATAGGTCTGTTCCCGTACTTTCAGTCACTGAATTTCACTGAATCATGTGGTGGGGAAATTCATTAAAAGTAAGAGAACGCTCTCATTGCATTTCCTTAAAATTGGCAAACAAAATTTGCCAGTTTTCGGTTTTTGGGAAAACAATAGTGATTATAAAGTTATTCTTAGCGGTGATAAATTATCGCCACAAAAATATTCGACCTTTCATAACAAAATTACGTAAAAAATATATTGCTTGCCGCGCACATTTGAAAGCGCCTCACCGTTTGACACTTTTCAGTAGCTCAGATCCTACTGAAATTTCATCGTAATTACTGAAAGAGGGGAAATTTTCCGTTTTCAGTAAAACAAAGTACGGGAACGGCTTCATTGCAATTAATCGCGATTAATCGCAATTAATCGTAGTACGGGAACAGACCTAATAACGGACGAACAAAGCATGCTCATTTGGGGCAATATTTTAATTTAGATTCGACTACATTTTAGTTTTATCTCACAATCGAAAGGAAATAATTTGAAACAAAAGATAATACGAATACAATTTCACATCCCTTTAATTTCCATCTAATTCAATCAATGTTCATTTGCATTGACGTAGATATCTGCACACGGAACAATTTCCTTTATCGAATCAAATTAGATGGATCTGCCAATATCAGCCGTTCTACCAAATTATCATCCTTCAATTAAGGCAATTGTTGGGTGTAGCCCGATATCAACATATCGTAAACATTCACCTCGGGCTCGTTCACTGTTTCAACACATCCGCTCATCAAGGACCTGTTGGCATAACGAAACGATTTAGGTCGAAATGAAAGTCAATGATATGACAATAGAATTGTCATTAGTGTCGTGTTCACGTAGACATGTATTTACATATAAATTAGGGCCACACGTCGACCCCATGCATCCACGTTCCTCGATACATGGACATATCGAAAGTATTAACGTATTAACGACACAATTCATTAAATACCAGCAGTTTCGAAACGCTCAAGTCTGCGAGTTTGGAAATCATGCTGAACCTCCAGGCTGAATGGTCTTAATACCTTTTTAGAATCTCAGCACTTAACTAGCGAATACGAGAATCCGGTTGAGTATTTACCCACCAAATGTTTGAGACTCTTTCGTTGCATGTTCGTAGACATGTAGAAATGTGCGAGTATTTATTTGCTTGTGTTTGATTGAAGATCTTTATCATTTACATTTACCATAGCAAACATATCCTGGCGTTCCTTAATCGCGATTCCATGTCCCGACCAGCTGTCGACATGTGGGAAAGATAGAACCCAGACATGAATGCCCTTGTATGCATACAAATGAGGCAGTGGATTTTGGTGGTAACGACCAAAAATGTGGTTTCGTTTGAGCGAGATGTCAAATAATATTCATATGGATGCTTAGTAGACGTAAAAATACTGTGATGATTAAATGTTTTGTTAAATGATTGTCGGAAGCAAGTGCTATTTAAAACATTAGATTGCAACATTTTGAGAAAATTCCTGCGAATCACTATTAGGAGCTAAATTTAAAGGTGTGAGTTTTTTTGACAATTTCTGGGCACTTGATGTAAAAATATAGTAAATTATTGTTCTTTGGAGGCCACTATTTTCCATCTTCCAGCCAGCTAACGGATTCCTCGGCGAAAGATAAGCTGATATTTTTCTTCAAACCATGAATCAAGCCAATTTTCGGTTTCTTTATAAGAAGTAAGTTTTGTTCAGCCAGTCCAAGCGCAATCGATCAGGAAAAACTATAATACAAAGAAGCAATGTCTGGGCTGTAAGCGGGTGAGGTAGCACATCCCGGTTCAGCGCTTCCAATGTCTCCTTGACCGAGCATTGTCATGATGAAAAATCACTTCAACGTGTCTTTTCGCATATTCTGTCCGTTTTCCATTCAACGTTTGGCTCAAATGCATCAACTATTGTTGGTAGCGCTCACCAGTATTGTTTTCATTTAGCTGGATCAGCTCATAATACACAACACCCTTCTAATCCCAACATATGCAGAGCATGCGCTTGGAGTCATGGATATTTGGCTTAGCCGTTGATACTGAAGCATCGCCAGGCCATTCATACGATTTTTTACGTTTAGGGTTATCATAATAGATCCATTATCCATAAACAGTTATTATACGATGAATAATACGTTTTGTCCATGAAGTAGTTGCTCCCACGTGAGAGGGTGCTTATCGATGTAGTTTGACTTCAGCTCGTAAGACCCCCGATTATCTTGTTTTCGGATAATTCTGAAAGCTTTCAAACGATAAGAAATTGATTGGCGTGTAACTCGTTATGATTTTGCAAGTTATCTTGCGTTTGACATAAGTCTTCGTCGAGTTTTACATCCAGTTTCGAACTTTCATTCTAACTTTTTTGGACTCTCTTCGAACTTTTTAGTTGTCCTGGACGCTCTTTATCCTTCAAGTCAAAATCACCACTTCTAAACCGCACAAATCATCTCTCGCACATCGAAATTGGTAGAACATATTCAGGATAAGCATTGGTGAGCAAAAGATGAGCTTCAGTCGATCTTTTTTTCAAATTGAAGAAGTAAAATAATACTTCCCATAACTGACGCTTATTTGGCACGTAATTCGACACGCTGAGAACACAAAAAAAATTTGTTCATTCCGCTTCAAACAAATGACACCTAATGAAAATTAAACGTATTAAATGTATGTAGCTTTGACGTGAATATAATTATAGTGTTGTCTGACGCTTAAAGCGCTAGCTACGACATTTGTTGGGAATCCTGTATTTTTAATTCGTGCTTCAATAATTTTATGTTAAAAAATAATATGATGTATCTTTGATAGTTAGATCTTTGTGCAGATAGTCGCTTTATCCTAAATGCATTTAAGGAAACAATTTATGCAGCCATTACTGTGGCAGAAATCGGGAAGATTTTTTTTTAGGGAAAACCCATTACACATGACTTTGGCTGTGAGGCCAAAATCAACTCTTATCTAGAATTCGATTAATTTTTATCGCAACGGATGTTGGTTACCATCTGAAATAAAGAAATATTAATAAAATGTACACAATGTTCAGCTTACACTTACCTGTATGACAGTCGTCGGATTGATTGTCAGTTTGACGTCGCGCAACCAGGAATAAAACTAACTGATATGAAATATTAATTCTAAAGTAAATTCTTGATATTGGAAAAAAAATTTGTAATAGTTTTGGAGGTAGTTTTTACCGGAATTTTCTGTACGATAAAAGAGAGAACATTTGGTTCTTTGTCCAGTATCTTTTTACTCGTTTCATTGAATATATTGAATAGAACCCAAAACAAAAAAGCCTTCAAGTGTAAAACTTAAGTGAAATTAAATAAGTTCGAAAGTTTATGTATCGTGTTTGACTTAGAAAGTGTCGAGAAAAGATCCCTTTATTTGAAAATAGATTCAAATCTGGAATTTTTGAAAATTTCGCAAAAAAAAGACTCGAAATTTAGACAATGGATTATTATATTGTTTTTTCACTTTAATGGTATACAAACATTATACCTGCTATTCTTCTTATCTATTTTTCTTTTTGTCATTCAGAAACTGACAGATATTGTACATTTTTCATAAAACATCATTTGCCTGTCAGCTCTAAACCTACAGAGTTGCATGTTTAGCCATAACTGTTTCTAAAATGTATAAATAAAGGGTGAAACTGCCATCAACAGTCAATAACTATTGCGTTCACGTAAACAATAGCTTGCAATCAACGTATATTTGGATAAACGGCACAGTATCCTATAAATAGATACAGCGCCCAATGTGGCTTATTTTCATATACTATTCGTCGTTCGTTGAGTTTCAAATCTCTAACCAAACCTGACCATGACATTCATTTAAAAATATGTTTATTCTATCTTCTAAGGTAACAAAATAAATTGAAATTGATGCCTACATAAAGTTGGTTGAATAATTTAAAAAAATATATATTATTTGAAAAAAATTCATTAAAAAAAATTAATCTTGCTGAATAAATAAGAAAAAAAGTAACAGTTATTATCAAGAGCTAATGAAAAAGACTAGCTCTATTTTTAAGAATAACTTTAAATTGAGTAAGTTTTTGTGATAAAAAAAAACAAGGTTAGGGTTATTATGTGTTCTTAGTATATGCAGTATCGGTGAAAAAAATTATCTTTAATGTTATCAACGATATCATTTAAGTCAGCCATTTGAAAGATTTATGTAATGAGCACATATAACAAACAATTGGTAGGAAAAGATGTCCAGAAATTAGAATATTGTTAAAATGATTTGCTTTTTGAAAATAAAACAAGATGATCGAGATGCCGTGATGATGATGTGCATAATGAGCTGTCAAAAATGAAGCCAAGAACCTCGAAGCTTTCGACCACTCCTAGAAAAAATCCAGAAAGAAGATAAGATAAAAAAAATAGGAAATTTGTCGTGTCATTTAGAGCGCGAGAATTGGCAGTACATCAGCAATCAAGTGTGCATAAATATTTTTATCTTTCAGCAAATCAATGGCTTTAACCAGCTAAATAATATCAGCGTAAACCAAAATAAGATGAATAAATTGAGGAAAAGAGGTCAATGTAAAAAGTGAAAAAAGATAAGGACTAAGAATGGAGCCTTTTGGATCTCCGACGATTAATGGAAGCCGAGGAAGATCAGAAATGGACAGTGACAACAAAAATGCAATGATGTAAGCAAGAGAAATCCCAGGAAAAAATGAAGTCAGATAATCGCAAGTCTTCCAGCTTTATGAACAGAAGCACAAGATCAACATAATTGAATGGCTTAAAACAACTCAGTTAATAAAAAATCTATTAATCTAAAGTAAAAGTATTAATAGTTCAGACATAAAATTGGAAAGATTAGACTCTCTGTTAACAAACCCACCTTGGTTTTGAGCTAGGACTGGTAGGTCAATATCGAAATGAAAACTAGCATGAAGGACCCTTTTTCGACTAAACATCTGGTAGCATGTTGTTCCGAAACAGAAACATCAAACTTTTTCACCTCGCATTTTATAAGTTGGATACCATACCAGCTTTTTCGAAGACATCAAGCTAGAGAGAATTATCCAGAGGTTGAAAAAATACTATTAAGACTTAGGCTTCATGCTAAAGCTATTGAAGTTACAAATTGGTTAGTACACTCAGAAAAATATGTTTCCGAAAATCAAAGAAAATATTTACTTGTTTACGAGATGTGAAATCTTTCACAAATCAAATAAACTTTTATTTGATATCTATAATTTGTATACAAATCATTGAAAAGCTTCTTATATTCAACGAAATACAATTTTTGCTTTACTTTATTTCAAGTAAGTAATTTTCCTCAAATCTTGTAAATTACGTCTATGAATTTAGTAAATTATATCTACACCGCGAATATTTTTTTCTATGTTTCAACAACAACCACGCTTCAATATTCGACGAAAAAATTGATAGTTTTTCTGTCTTCTATCAACTTTTCCTCTACACAAATAAAGGGTCGATAGCTTAGTTCGCTAACGTGTCAATCCAAAGCAGCGATCTACCGCTCGAGGGTTCGAATGCCGCCGGGTTCATGTCATGGTTGACTTTGTTCGTCTTCAGTGTTCCTAACTCCATTGATTAAGTGTAACATTATAGCTTAAATTGGCGACTGGGCATAAATAATACTAGCGCTTCAGAAAATGAGAAAAAAATATCGCACCTTAAAAAAAGGAAAAAATGGTAATTTTTTTTTCAAAGTTTTTGCGTGCCAACAACATGCTATGTTTTCAAAGCGGTCCCCCATCTAAGTAGTAACCGCGCCCAGCACTGCTTAACTTTGGTGATCGTAGGTGAACCGATTTATGCCAGATGCCAGATGTTCTTGAAATTATATTAAATTTTACTCAGGGCAAGTGCAATATCAGTGCTTGAAATGAATAAACTCCTTTCTTTCGATTGAATAAATATTTCTTTGAAACTATACCAAGTTTTACTCAGGGCAAGTACAATATTTGTTCTTTGAAATGAAAAAATGTCTTTCTTTGGATTGAGTAAACATTTCTTTGGCGCAGAATCATTACCAATTTTCTTTGATAATGTGTTCATTTTTCTTCAAAAAATAGAAGTATTTTTCTCAGTGTATGTAAAAAAAAATAAATGATGGGAGCTTAATGTTGCGTAACTAGTTTTCTGACTGAAATAAAAAGTTAACTATTAAATTGCCAATTTTTCTGGCTAATGAGCTCTAAACTATCACTTGTGACGAGACGTCGGGACTGACTACGCACTATGTGTCATTCGATCGAACTCCTAGCACCTCTGCTTGCTACGAATCCGCAAAAGCGTTTGTGTTGCTTGCTCAATAAACTTTGAACAAACAGATTTTTATATGGACACCTAATGATGTACCTTAGTTCACATTGAAAGTCTCTGATACTCTTAAAGCTAAGGAAGAAGCTCGGGAAAAGCTGAGGCAGGTGAGTTCACTCATTGATCTTCAGGAATTCCGTAGTTTGCGTTCTGATGCTAAAAAAAAGTGCTCAAGCAAGCAATTGAACATCGAGGCTTCAATCTGTTCTAACCAACCAAAATCCTTTTGGCCCTATATACATTCCCTCAAATCCAATTCCTCAGTTCCTTATTGTATGTCTCTTGATGATGTTGCTGCTTCCACTCCTTAGGCTATTTGTGATTTATTTGCTGCCTTTTTTAGCTCCTTCTTTAAAAAAACTCACTGAATACCTCGATAGCTACCGCTGTCTCCCGTACCTTTCCTGAATTATCCTATTTCGTACCAATCCTTTGGAAGTTGACATTCTTATGCATACCTTAAATTCTAATGCTAGTTCCGGTTGTAATGACATTCCTAATATCCTTGCCAAAACCCTCTCATCTCCGCTCTGTGTTCCTTTAGCTATTCTTTTCAACATAAGCCTTGCATCTGGTATATTCCCTTCTTTATGGAAATCCGCTTATATTTTACCAATCTTCAAATGTGGTGATCCTTCCGTTGTTTCCAACTATCGTCCTATATCCCTCCTGTGTTGCTTTAGTAAAATCCTTGAACGCCTTATCTACTATAGCATTTATCTGTCTCTACAACCTTTACTTGTTCCTGAGCAGCAAGGTTTCATCAAGGGCCGCTCTACATCGACCAACCTAATGGAGCTCAATAATTTTGTCGCCTTTGCCTTCGATTGTCAGTGACAAGTTGATGTAAGTTATACAGACTTTTCGAAGGCTTTTGATTCTCTGAAACATAACCTGCTGCTACTTAAACTTAATGCGTTCAGTGTTTTTGGTCCCCCTTCTCTTCTGGTTTTCTTCCTCTCTTCATAGTCGTCCATGCAGAGTCACTTTCCCACATCCGGAGTTCCTCAAGGTTCTATCCTAGGTCTCTTGCTTTTTATCTTGTTTGTCAAAGACCTTCCTTCTGTTATCAACTCTTCCTGTCTTTTATATGCGGATGACTCAAAATTATACAGAGCAATCAAGTCTGCGAACGATTATCACCAATTGCAAGCTGACTTGTTTGCACTAAATCTCTGGTGTTACGACAACTTCTTGACACTGAACATTTTGAAGTGTCATCAAATGTCTTTCTCATATAAAAAACTCCACATGTGTTCTCTTATTCTTTGTCTGGCATTTCCCTGTCAGTTGTCCAGCACTTTAGAGGCCTGGGGGTGGTGTTTGATTCGAAATTAAAATTTGATGTTCTTGTCATGAATATGGCATTCAGGGCCTCCTAGGATTGCTGGCTTTGTCTTGCATTCTTCGTATATGTTTACTAACGTTTCCTCCTGTATTCATTTATTTGACTCCTTAGTGCGCAGTATTCTGGAATATGCGTGCCAAATCTCGTCTCCGCGCTTTCAGTATTTATCTGACGCCATTGAATCTGTTCAGCGTAGGTTCACTCACTCGCTGCTTTTTAAATTCAATATCCTCTATTGTCCCTATTCCTCTCCTGTTCCTCGGTGAGTGCTTTCTTTTCAAAGTTTGCCAAGGAATTTTTTGTTCAGATCTTGGTTCCCAGATAACCAGACGCGAATCTGGTCGTCCAAGTCGTTCATCTGAGGATTCCTCTGTTCCATTTGCACGTACTGAAGTCTGTTTCCATTCGCCTTTGTTACATATACCCAGAACGCACAATGCCCTTAAGCTTGGTCTTCTCCCGCAATCTTTTTTACAATTCAAGCATGTATTTAGAATGTTTCTAATTTTAGTTTTCAAATTACTCAATTATTTCTGTTATTTCTTTTTCTTTTTATGCTCCATTGTTTTTCTTGACGCTGTGATTCCAGTTATATCTGTAGCGCAAAGGATACATAAATAAATAGATAAATAGACACAGGATATGCGATTGGCTACCTTATTAGCAATGCAAAAAATATTAAACTATTATAAACTGATTTTAACATACAGAAAAATGGTTGAGATTTGTCAGTAATTTCTTGTTTTGACAACAGTGACAGAAACAGTGTGGCAATTCAGGTTTGGGATCATGATGTGTTACATACTCAGATAACATTCAACTAATAGAACAATTATTTTACTATAGGTAACGTTTACGCAGCCCACGGATGCCTTTCTCATTAGGTGCAGTAAATCAGCAAAGCGTACATTTACCACTACTCTTCGTTGATTCAAAGCTTATGAAAAGATTAAATATTTTTACATCCCGGCATAGTACGTGTAGTACATTTTTTTGGGTTTTTCTACAAAAACACAAACGGTTTTACGTCATTGAGAACAAAATATTTCACACCGGCATTATCGATTAGGAATTCGCATCCCACTCAATACCTTTTTGCCCCAAACAAAATGTTCTTTTGATTGTAATCTATTAGTACTGCGTTTACTAGCGTGACAAGAAAAACGATTCAGGCCGTTAGCAATACACTATTTGCTCAATTGAAATACCGGTCGGGTCAAGAATTTTTGAAATGGCTCTTCGAAATGGACTGATAGACCATAAAAATGATTGAAAGGGAGGCTCAACAGACTAATAAATTCACTGATAAATAGCAGACATTAAAGTCATTTATAGTGATAATATGAGCGGGTGAGAGGGATATTAAAATGAATAGACAGCATACTATATTTTTATTGAAAATTGTAGGCTACAAATAATATTGACAGAAGTACGAAATAGCGAAATAGGAATAAAGAAACAGCAACACGTTTTACGAGCTTAGCACGTTTTCTGGCAAAATGAATCCAGAGCTGGAGAGTCCACACAAAAGCACAAAGAAAAAGTATTGTGGTAAGCATTGTGCTGAAATGAGCATAAACAAGTTTCAAAAAAGAGAGCGGATAATGATGGAAGAACATGTTGAATGGGCCAAACGTGGAAAAAATAAAACAAATGGTGGTGCGACGATACTTCTGTCGACTTATGTATGCTTTCCCGTTTTAATTTCTTTTGTTTCGACCCATCATGCACCAGCTATTTCATTCACCTTAAGCCTTACTAAAATTTGCAAGTGCGTATTCGAGCATACATTTTTGTGAAGAGCTAACGCAATTATTTTTTGTACACAAACAAATTTGATCTCATACTAAACATGTAAATTTAAGGACCATAAACAATCAGCTGAAATTTTCATTCGAAAATATAATCGTTCACAAGCTTGGTGCATCCGCTTACTTTTAAACATCGAAATATGTTTCTTTGCACAGAAAACTAAAAAATTATCCAGCGTAAAAATCCCCAACCCATCAAAAAACATTTCAATTGATTTTCCTCTAGCTAAAAGTAGCCGTCAGTTTCCAGCAGAAATGATTTTCCGACCACAGAAACGAAAGAGCGTTTTTGTTTTCACAGGGATTTAAAAACACTCTCCACCGAAAAATCAAAAGCTACAAACACATTAAACCCGTTGAAACAGAACGCCTTTAATATGCGACTGGAACGGCTGCATGGACATTTAGAGATCTCTTTAACGAAAATTCCGGCACCATGAGTTTTCCCGCAAAGACGGACCGCTTTTGAGTCTAGTTTGCTGGTTTTATGTTATTCTTATTTTCGCCACTTGTGCCGGAAAGTTGTTTTTTATGGAGCCTGCACTCACTACGTTCTGCACTTTTATTCTCGTAATTATGGCATCGTAAAACGAAGTGTCGGGAAACTACGAACTTTTCTCGGGTGCTCCTCATTTTCGCAAATAGACGAGATATTTGCAATATTTGTTCGAAGTTTTACTAGGTGCTGAGAAAAACTCTTGGGAAATTCCGTACGTATGCAAGATTCCGGTCATACGACTGAAGAAATTACAAAGCAGTAGATTTTATGGCCCGTCTGGCGCTCGAATGTCCTTCGGCGAACACTCCCCTGTCTATTCTCGTTACCTGAGATGATTGAAGACGTATGCACAGGATCATATGCAATGAGGAGTGTGCGATGCGAGTCATCAGCTCCATCATATTGCACGAAGGCAAGTACTTTGCCCAGACATATTATACGTGTCTGGATTTAAGTTGTGGCGGGCTGGCGCTATCGAACAAGTGGATTTGTTTTCGATCCAAGCTAATAAGAATCGACTTATATCAAGTGCACTACTTGAGCTGCGGATCGAAATCCGGATGACGAAGATGAGTAAATTTTCTTTCGGTGGATAAGCGAGACGATTTTAATGGAATTAAAGGGTGACTGAGTGGAGGCGGAAGAAAGGAGAAGCTCGTTTCGTTGGTTTATGTGACATGATTGTTTCGACAGCTTCTGAGCTAAGAGCTTAATTTAAAGTTCGTTGTTGTCGTCTTGGGGATAATATATTGTTGCATCTTGCTTGTGTCTCAAGAAATTAGTTTAAGAGCATGGATTGTGTCCGTTTGATGACAATATAATGTATTTAGACTGCGATTGAACGTGGCAGTGACGAAGTTTTGGACAGTATCTTCTAAACTAGACTGTGCACTACAGGTTTTTCGGTTTTGAACTTGAAACAACTCAAATGATTAAGTTAGTACAAATAGGTCGTAAAAAGACAACTAATCTCCACAAAAAATACATACTATGCATGGCATCAAACAGTTTGGTTTTTGGTAAGAGAATGAATGTGAATGATAGTAAAAGAAAATGTTGGAAATAATATGTCTTAAAACAATTAATATTAGGAGTTTTATTGGAGTGGATTAAAATGAGCATGAAAAAAAGAATGTTGAACAGAATATTATAATAATCTTTATTTCATGAGCATAGACTTACAGACAATGTAAAAACAAAATCCAGTGAAAATTACGAATATTGTTAGAACCTAATTATGACATATTTAATAGAAAAAACCGAAATGAAACCACAACATAAGCAACTCAGTTCGATAAAATTCAGAAAGTTGTATAGAAAAACTCAGATAAAATGTAAAAAATAGTTCGTTGCTTTACATAAGCTGAAAATGCCCGTTGATAGTAAAGAGGACATAATGCAATAGTTCACTCTGTAGTAAGTAAGTAAGGAAGGAAAATACCCTCAAGAAAGGAGAAGGAGGAACTGCAAACATTAAATTAGTAAGTTTTAACATTCAGAACAAGCCAAAAAGATTATCCTAATAGATTCGATAGTATTTCAATGCTCCCTTTATTTATGGAAAAAAGAGCAAATACATCAAAGCACTGGCTTTCTTAATTCGTATCTTATAGTTGATGGCAATAGGTTAAATAAACGAGGAAATAAACTACAATTGAATCTGGTTTCATGAATCTTTTTGAGCTTTTATCCTGGTGTGTCAAGCATAGGAAATTTGAAAGTTTGCAGCTCTTTGAAGATTCGTGAAACCAGATTCGATACTAGTCTTAAGTGCGATTTAAAATTAACTCGACTTTTTTACGACCCCCAGTCAAAATTTGAATATGGAGATTAATTTTTAATACACGAACTGTTTATTTAAACTTATGAAAGTGGTTGCAGGCAACATTCTTTCCTAAACAAAGGATGAGTTTATATGGTTGGAAACCTCTTCTAAACGAAAGAGGAGTTGACATAAAGGAAAAAATTCCCAAGTGAGTGAGGGAACAGCATATTTTGACTGTTGAATAGGAATTCAGGTGTTGCATCCCGCGACCGGAAAACAAAGGATAATGTTGCTGTTTCTTGTGTTTCCTGATGATCGTGGGTCAAAAATACGAGAAAAGAAATGAAGAAGAGGGCTGCCCCAAGTGCCTTAAACTCAAAAGCTCCAAAGTCTTCAAAGAATCGAACTCCTGTGCTGCGTAGTGAAACCCCTGACAAATCAAGCGTCCAATCAATGACCGAATTTCATGATGGAGGCAAAAAAAAATCTGGACGGAAAGAGTAAATAGCCAAAGGTAGGCAAAAAAGAAGGAACCAAGGGATGAAGAGTGCAAATATTGAGTCCCACTATAAACGTGAAGATTTTAGAGGCAATTTAGAAAACGTAAAGTTCGTAAAACTCCTAAGACAACCCTCTCTATCTGGTAGATTCTCCAAAAAAAAATTGAAAAGGAGTCTTAAAAGCTCTCTACAATCATTTAAAATATACATCGAAGGAGGCTCCAATACCGAAGAGCACGTGCAGTGAAGGGACCAAGTAAAAGGTGTTCCTACTATTAGTACCGAAAGCTAGATGAAGCGCGAAATACTCACTTCAGCATCACCACCATTCTATAACCTGATGAACGGTAGAACGGATAAGAACGGAAGCGCGAAATATAAAGCAGTGGGAAGGAGCAAATCTATAAGCCGTGAATCCTTGTTTGCTGCTCGGATACATTGAAATCAAGCCTGCAAATGTCTTAAACAAATAAAAACTCTGCAGTGGGAGGACGATAGTACATACATGAATTCTCAGAAAGCCAACGTGGCACCTGTAGCACGGAAAAAGAAAATCTAGATATGAGACATTAAAAACTAGGAGCAAAAGATGCATCTAGGAGAAGACGTAAAATATCTAGGAATTCATCTGGATGGGAAACTCATGGATAGTCCACAAACCAAAACGGTACTCAAGCCCTATAAGGCACTTTGAGCAACACAACAAAGGCTTGGATGCGATTGACTTCAAGGCAGAAATACTGTGATAGAGAAAGTCGAGATAGTGTAGATAAGTTGGAGAGCGGACCTTCACACACACTAGCAAATAAAGATTTTAGCTCTGTTTTTTCCTCCACTTGTGACATAAGAAAAGTCGCATTCAGAGAAACATTAAATCTGAATATCATATACAAAACGGTCTGACCCGCACCATCCAATCAATAAATCAAAAATCTGAGCAATCAGTAATCTGAAAATAGTAAAATCTCAAACAATATAAAATTTTTAAAGATAATGTTTCTAACGATTTGATGAAGTTGAAACTTGGAGCTTTACCGTGAACTTGGAATATAATTCGAATGGTATTTTTTTTTGTAGAACTCCGATTTACTAAGGCTCCAACTAGCTAAAATGCCAATAACTCAAGCAATATTATACGAGGGGCGGTTGATAAGTTCGCGGCCTAAGGTACTTAATGAATTAAAAACATAGTTTTATATTTTTTTATTTTTCAATGCAACCGTTTTCAAGTGAAATACACTTTTCACATCGTGAGTATAGAGCCTTTATACTTGTGACAAAAAAATTCTTTCAATTTCTCTTCAAAACGGTTTTCTACGTCCGCCTTCGTCTCACTGTCATCCGAAAATGTTCGTCCCCGTAACTTGTTTTCTAAATTTTAGAAAAGGAAAAAGTCTTTAGGAACCGTGTGCGGACTCTTGGGTGACTTGGTCAATTTCTGTGAATCCCGACCGGTTTGAACGGGTGCGTTGTCTTGCAGAAACAGCATTCCGCGCGCCAACTTGCTGTGTCTCTTCTGTACGACTGCCTAACCCTATGAATTAGCGTCATACTGGCCGTTCATTGTAGTTCTTTTAAGCAAATAATCAACTAACGAAATTCCCTCGCTATCTCAGAAAATAGTAGCCATAACCTTCGACGCCGCCTTTTTCACTTCAGTAGCCTTTCTCCCTTTTTTATCCATTGCATCGAATCTTGTTTCAAATCAGGATCATACTGACAAATCCCGGTTTTATCAACGGTCACAATACAGTTACAAATATCATCCACATTACAAAGAAACAACTCCAAAAAATCTTAACAACTCTCCAATCGTCACTGCTTGTCGAGCGGTGTGAGCATTAGCAGTACCTTACGGACACAAATTTTTTTAATGTGCAAATATTCATGTTAAATCTCTCCAACTCATTCATTGCTAATCTGTAGTTCTTCTGCAATCTGCCACAAATTAATTCTTCGATCAGCCAGTACTAATTTTTCGAATTTTTGGGTCATTTTCTTCCTTCTTCTTTTTTTTGGGTCTCTTCCCTGTTGAAATAGCCGAGCCTATTTTTTTGCCAGCGTATATGAAGGTGTAGAACCCTGAAGAACCGATGACATTTCTTTAAAAAATTCTTTCGGCGTACGTCTTTTTTACCAACGAATTTTATCACAGCGCGGTGCTCCAAATTGCAAAAATTTTCAGTTTCCGTTGATATGGTGTTGTTGCTTGTTCCAGGGATAAAGTGGTAATGAACAAAATAAAAAAAATTATATTGTTTATACAAACGATGAATCACACAATTAGTGTTATCAGCAACAAGATGATGAGTCATCGGTAAATACCTTAGGCCGCGAATTTACCAGCTGCCCTTCGTTGTACAAATAACAATACATCGTTGTAATTCGCTGAGCTACAAAATATAACTCTGTGAGCTATAAAATATAGTTTGGTAAATCCTCATAACGCATATTCGTATGTAACATGGCGTGCTAATCATAGCTGATATGCTGTATGCATAGTAGCTTGAGTTTTAAAATATAACTTCGATATGAAAATTCTGCTAAATTATGATATTTTCTGCTATACACATAGTATATTTTCCAATGCACATAGTTTAGACACGTTTAGACACAGTCCCGACCCCTATACTATGCTATATTACCTCCGAACTGTAAAACGCTCCGAGGTCTAATGATTAGAGCAATGACTCTTTGACCGTTGGGTCCCAAGATCAAACCCAAGCTCGTATGGCATTGATATTTTTGCTTTTTGTTAGAACCTATAATAGGAGCGGCTGACAAAAAAGAGACAAAAATTAAAAAAGAAGCACAGAATATTTGTAATCTAGAAAATAATTTATTTCAATAAAATACTTTCTAAATACTTTCTTACTAAAATACTTTCAATTTATTTCAATACTACTCGTTTCCTGATCTGATAAAAAATTAATTTTCTTTTTCTAACATATTTTTTTCTATAGTTTTTTTAAGCATGTAGATCAACATAAAGACCTTGTTACTCTTTTTGATCCTAAGTTAAAATTTAATCTGCATATTTCTTTCATCATCTCTAATGCCGGGTTTCCACCAAAGAGACAATTTGAAAAACAGTTTTGTTTTCAAAAAACAAAACAAAATACTTGTTTTGTTTTTTGAAAACAGTTCTGTTTTTTGTAAACAGACTGTTTCAACTGAACAGACAAGTTTTGTTTTCATATCTGTTTATCCTGTGTCCGAGAAATGTCTGAAGACGGTGATTTCATAATTAACTGTGATTTTTTTTTATAAATGATATTAAAAAAGAAAAAAAAAACGAGATATTGGGCCAATTCTCAATTAAAAAGGAGAGTTGATTATAGCACGGAAGAATTATTGGAAGATTTATCTACTGACGACGTGGGCTTAAATGGAGAAATGAGATCATCGTGACTACTTTTTTTGAGCTCATTATAACAGTTTACACAAATATGAAAAATTCTTCAGTTTACACACATATGAAATACACAGGAATACAAATTTAAAACCAAATTGAAAACAAATTTAAAAACCAAAGTACATTAATCGATATACTGAGTGTTCTCGCAGAAACAAAATGCATGTTTCAACCAAATAGACACAAAAATTGCGAACAAACATGTTTTCCTTTGATCTTACCGACTCGCGATGGGAAGGTGTTTTGTTTACTAAAACAGTTTTCTGAGACAAAAATGTTCTCGAAACTGTTCAATTTTTACAAAACATTCGTGTTTTTGTTCAGAAAAACATTTTTTGTCCGTGTTTCATGTTTTGTCTCTTTGGTGGAAACCCGGCATAAGGCATCAAAAGGTAGCTGACTTCGTTCTGCGCTGCCCACGCTTTGCAACTGATATTAACAGACATATGGATGTGTTCGTCTTTTTATTTCCCTTGTTCGTAGCGTTTTTGAATTTGCTTCCAAGTGTGACCTCCTCGTTTTGTGTGCTTGTCTAATGCTCCGTTAAGCATAAGTTTACTTGTACAAATTACGTACAAATATATGAATAAACATACATTTTTGAAATATTTACATCATATTTTCTTTCAATGGAATGCGTTTTGTAACGCAAAACACAAATTTACTAAAATTATTAAAACACAAAATGAACACCTTAAATAAATACATAATATCCGCCATCCTAGCAACTACATTTTGGGAGCAAACATTACGTTCGTTTCTTTGAAAATCAAAATAAACCATAACGTTTATGTTACTCATGCAAGATACCTTAATTTAAAATACCTTCATTTCTTTATGGAATCGTTTCAACATTTACTGCTGTCTTTCGTTTGGTTCGGATTAAATTTCTTTCCACGAAATGATTTAAGCAGATTCTATTATTTTCATACTTCAAATATTTTCATGTTGGCAGTTCTGGGAATAAGGCAACGCTCTTCTGCATTTTCTGGCGAAGAGATCTCGTGATAAGAGTCTTAAACGAAAAAAAAACATTTTCTAAATAGCTTATATGCTATAAATTACTTTATTTTTATTTCATTTTGCCACAACCTAGCCCCAAATTACTCATTACTACTAACGAGCAATTTGAAATGAGCGAAATTACTTTGAGTTTTTGACAGACACAAACATAAATATAGTAACTCTGCCCTGCTAAGCACAAACGTTCTATCTAAATTTTAGTACTTTCGAGATATTCAATTATTTGTGTTTTGATTTGTACTGGAGATATAAGTATGGAGAGTGCATTTTTCAATATTGATTTTAACATACCTCCACAAAAGGCAGGTTTTTCAAATTTTGTGGTAAATTGCAAACGATGTAACAAAGTATTTAGTTTTTGAATGCGGTGTCAACTCAAAAATGAAAAAAAATCAGGAAGAACGTTTTTGCTTAGAATGGCAGAACTACGATCAGAATGGCATTACATTTCAAACGAAATTTAATTGGACTTAAACTGTCACGTTCGTTAGTGAAATTCTTGTGAAGGAACAAAAATTTATGAAGCAACTTCCTTACCTCATTAATTGTTTCTTGAAGGAAATTCGAATCGTTCAGGATCGAGGATAATTTCTGCAGTTTGGCGCAACTTATTCGCACTTCAAGCAATATAACTTGTTACTACAATATGATATACATATAACGCAAAACCGAAATCCTCTAAATCACAATAAAAAAAACTTTCAATTTCAAAATAAATTTGACGAACAATTTTGTAAATAGATGCATAGGTTGTGTTATGGAAGCCGGTTGGCTCAGCACGATAGACATGGCTCAATTAATTTTTGCCAAAAAAAGGCAAATAAACAGTTTTCCTCTACTTATTAATATCTCATCGAAAATAGTGCGTGATTAGTGGAACATTTTAGAACTTCAACATTATTGGTAACATAATCCTCTTCAAAAGTTTGAAAGTTACTGGCGGCGTAGACAAACCCACCCCGAAAAACCTCAATACGGTCCATTGATAAATTTTTGGGTCTGATTGGAATCGGGAAGCGGCAAAACTTTCGTCGATGGAGAAAACATAGGCCCGGATTTCTCGAAACATTAGAAAAGGTCTAATGGAATGTTTTCTTTTCACCATTCCAATCAAGTCAATAGAATGCCATTTGAAGCACACATCATACATCCTAATAGAGCACTCAACTGATAGCTTCGATATTCGATGTGTTTTGTGCGGTTTCAAATACCATTTTCTTTCATTTTTCCTTCGATTTGAATTGTACTGAAAATGAATGGGCTCGTGACAGCGTAGGAGTCAATTATATATCCAGGCACGCAAAGGAATCCTAATGATGCTTGTACGATTGCAGTGTGTGTAAATGTATAGATTTGTCGGCAACACACCGATTAGATTTTGTGATTGATTTCGAGAAAATGGGTGTGAAGCTGCTGATTGAGTTCGAATCTGACTCGGGAGAAATATTTTGAACGATTTAACATTTATCTGCGAAGAAGGTAGAATCACGTACGAGTATATGTAGTATGTATGTAGAGAAAAACAATTTTGGTGGAATTCAAAGAATTTAAATTGATTTGCGATTACTTGCTGTTCTGATTTTAATTGCATTAAAGTTTGTCTTAAATATAATGTTTCCTTAAATTGACAAGAATGGATATAGCATTTTTTGTGTAATATATTTTCAAACTTGTATGTGCGCTTGGTAGCTTGCTATTTTGAAATTAATTTATTTATATGGCAGGTAAAGTAGCTACACTTAGGCAATGATTTTGATTAGTATAGCAATAAAATCAGCGAAAATAAATTATTTAACAACATATATGTATTGACATCGACGGTTGGACACATGAAGCATTATGAGAGGGGGCAAGTTTTGTGCCAGTAAAAAGAAAGAGAGTTTGAAATGGATTACTTAAAACTATTTCCTGAAGCGAATATGGATTTTTGAGCTGTGCCTTTTTTGGCTTATGGCTCGAGGCTCTAACCTGTGGTGGATTAACGTATATGAGATTCGATTGCAGCTGAGCTTTAATTGCTTAGCTATGTAACTGTTAAGAAACGAGAGAAGACGAAAGTTGGTTCGCGTATAGTGAAACTTTCAAAGATTGAGAAATGTAGGAAATACAGGACCGAAACCGAAATTGATCACTTTAAACAGGAGTCGTTCAATCCAAACGGAGTCGAAGGCCTTCTGCAGATTGATTAAACATGCACTCAAAACCCTTTTGTTTTGCATGCTTTCCTCAATAGCGCTTTTGAGAACCATTAGCACGTCTACTGTAGAGTGCCAAATTTTCTTCCGGGTATGATATGGTTGATATCTATGGTGTTATTCTCCTCATACGATGTATTAATGCTTTTCAAAAGGACAGTTGTCCTTGTTACAGTCTGTGGAGTGTAGGTAAAGAAGGGGATTGATCTTGCTTTGAGAAGTTCAAAATGACGCTGATGTGCCTCAAAATTTTTAGGGAAATATGTTGTCCTATTGGCGTTGCTCACCTTGATTTGAAATTCAGGGGTTTTGTCTTTTTCCCTTACGAAAGCTGCTGCTACTGAAGTTCTGAAGCTTTTCAGATCGAGCTTGTGGCAGACTATTGGAGAATCCTACCACTTTTGTTTATTATAGCTTTGTGGAGACGAATCCTTCTTTCCACTGGGTTTCAAAACCATTAGGCGAGTAAAAACGAGGTTGGCCGTGGCACTAGCCTTCTGCACAGCTGTCCCTAGTTCTGGGTAACCGTCGGAAACCTTTTTCGACTTGGGAGCCATTAGGGTTAATGGTATTTGTCTATCGTTCGGCCACTATCGAGCTGCACATCTGGCGTGAAACGTACCGTGTATATCTGTCAGAATCCTTTTTGAATGTTGGGAACCAGTGATACTCATTTGCCTCGGGAGGTCCTCGAGTAGCACTTTCTGCGAAGTGAACAGTTTGTAGGCTGACTTGACAGGGAAATGCGGCATGAAATACCGCAAAAGCATAAGTAGGGGCAATAAGAAATGTTTATCAGTACAATTGCGAGGATGAAGAATAACGAGCGCTCATTAGGGCAACTAATTCTGAACCAGCTCATACATGATATAGTATGCACCTCAGCGTGTACAATAACCAAAGCCAAACACACTCACACACACAATATATTATAGAAAGTTGGTTTAAAGACCATTCGGTAATTTCCTCTTCGTTGCATGTGCATAAATATTTTTGTTTCCCTCAATATCCAAATCACGAGCCAACACTGGTTTTATTCAGTCATCCACATACGCTCTACTTGTTAGTCCGGAGAATGGTAATTCATATTTTTGCTTGGAAAAAGACAGCTATTGAAGAAACATTTGATTTGGAATTTAAAAGAGATTTGCTTACATTATTTTATTAGGAAGTATTAAAATGAATTTTTAAAACCAAAAGCCATTGGCGCTTTTAGTTGGCGAAACCCCATAAGGACTTCCTCTTCCATAGTTTCATTTTGCGGGACTAGCCTATTATTCAAAGATGGAATTCTGCCACATATTTTTCAACCGGACTCAGAGGGCAGCGAGGCACCAACAAAGTCAAGAGTCGAGCAAATGGCATCCACCGTGGGGCTGCCAATTTGCTTTGGACGACCTCTCTACGACTTAACATTTGTCCATTCCCGCTTACATGTCAGTGAATCGCCTTCTTTGCGATTCCTGATTTTTCTGTTCAATAGAACAGTATACTCTCAGCTGAAAGTAAACTAATAGCTCTATCTCCTTTCTAGCTGCAATAGTCTTTCGTTTCCCATCCTTTTCACTGTATCCCTTTAGTTTACTACTGGCTATAGCTTCCGTTGTGCTGTTTTTGTCGAGTGTTTTGGCTAAGGATGAAACCCATTGATTATTTCCAGCCCAAGTTATCAAAAGGACATCTGCTCCTTTTATGCAAAAGCTACACAATCGTTTTACTTGTTCCTGTGCTAAGCTTGATAATTTTCCGGGTTTGGGCCAAATTTTTGTTCGGACTACATGGGATTGTCGCGATGCCATCATCACGCTCCTTCAGTTTAGCGAAGCTTAGAGGAATTTTTTAGCTCTGAGCAAAGAGAAACTTTGAATTCCAGTCACTACCGGTAACTACATTTGGATAACGGAAATAAGCTTCAATTTTTCTATTTCTTCATATAATAAAAACATATATTTTTGTTCCATTTGTATTGTTAATAATAAAAATTGTGAATCACTTAATACCTTGGGATCTTCCTTATTATTTTAATTTCTTTTGACTTTTATTTTGAATCTCCAATGAAAATCCGTGGCTTGTAAATTGACATATTTTAAGTAAATGAAAATCATACAAAACGCGTGGTTCAGGGATCTGAAGCACTTCTGACGATTTTTTTTGGATACCTACTTAGCAGGAAAAAAAAGTCCTTCTACTTCAAAGGCTACAAAAATGACAACTTTTATTGTAAGTGCATAAATAGAATTCGCATTTAGGTGTTTATCTGTGCAAGAAGGTAATCTGTGCATACAAATGAAACGATCATTCCGAGTATTGGCCTGTTAATATTTTCTTACTTTCTATTTGTAGCTAAAGTGAATATAATCTTCAATAAAATCAAAATAATTTTCCAAAAATATTAAATCTATTAACATACAGCAATCAGAAACAGTGTAAATTCCAAAAAAACATAATCCAAAACAACAATGCTTAAAAAGCTACGACAAATTGCCTGAAATCGTGTTGAAATTCCTTAAAAGCATCCATTTCGAAGGCTATCGACGGCTAATACGGCATAAATCCGATTTCTGTTGAGTGATTTTCTTTCGAGTTCAGATTTCAATGCAAAATGAAACCAAACGTTGAAAATTCAACATTTCTCGTGGAATACTTCGTAAACATTCTTTGAAAGTTTCTATCTGCTTCTCGTAAAAAATGAATTAAGCTTGAAATCGAATTGAAACGTTACATTGCCTTTGTGTCGATTCGATTAAGGATGGCTCGGAAATGTAGCTAATATTTCGTATTGTCACATCTTTAGATCTTACTATTAACTCGTTTATGCTGTTATTCTCATTAAGTGTGCACTAGAATGAAATTTGATGCCAAATTTTTTATTTGCTGACCCTTTAAAATATTAAAAGCTATTTTTCCAAGAATTTTTTTTCGTTCTTCTTTGCAAAACAAAGATACTCGCATTGTATCTCTAATACAATACAAGGGATGCAAACAACTCACAACCCTGCAAATAACAAATATAGATTGCCTTCTTCAGCTGGATTCGATCACAGTATATCAATTTCTTAGCCAATACATTATCAAAGCTTGTTTCAATCTTTTGAATCGTTGCCTATAGAAACGTCTGATTTCACAAAGTAACAAATACTTAAAAAGGGTTTCGTATTTTTTTCGTTCCAGAAATGAGATGGTATCGTTCCTTCGAAGCGTAAACATGATTGTCCATCACGAAAATGAAGAAGGAGTTTAATCTTATGACAAGCGTAGCAGTTTTATGATGCCTGGGCGTACTGTCGACAATAACCCGCTGAGCAGACTGAAAAACTGAAGGACGAGACTGAACTCCTGAACGGAGTCATCAAAGAATCGAAACGTAACGAGATATTGAAATTGATCTTTGCCAAGACTTTGGAGCAGTGAGACTATGCGATGTACGAACTGGAACCTCCCAGGAGCGTACACATGTCGAGCTAAAAGCAAAAACAAATATCCCTAATTGCAGCAAATCTTTTAATCCTGGCGGGTGCATGCTGCGTTGCGAGTCGTTGTGGTCTGCGTTTACACTAATTAGTGATTGTAATCGAGCGTGTGTTGGTGTTTATCATTAAACTGAACCGTTTCGAAATGGGTCCGATAGAGGAGACTGATTTCGATCAGTTCGATATGCAAGATGTGGAGAACTCGTCCCGTTACGAGAACAATTCCATGTATGCCGGCTATACGTACTACGGAGACTGGAATGAAACCTATATGCAACCGTTCAACCAAGATGAGTTTTGTCTAAACCGATATCAGAACGAGACCTATTTAAATGTGTCCTGTGATACTATACTGGCATATAGTATGCCGTTGTATGGATATTGCTTTCCTTTCTTGTTACTTATAACAGTTACGGCGAATACAATGATAGTGTTGGTTTTAAGTAGACGAAGTATGGCGACGCCAACGAATTGTGTTCTAATGGGTAAGTAAAGTTTGTGTTTTAGTTTAACCGATAAGGTTGATACAGATTTAAAATTTTTTCGGGTAGCTGCAAAACTACGTTATAAATGAATTAAATCCTATGTTTCTTCCTGAAAAAGGGTACTTTTCGATAATAGTGAGATTGTTATTTTTCTCTCTCCCGAATGAGTATTATCACATGTTTTCACTTTAACACCTGTCAAATCACATAAACATGAAGTCAAATTTACATTTTGGGGGAGAAGTTTACGCCAACGCATATTATCTTGAGTTTGTTTCCCTTCGAAGAAAAGAATTGTGCATATAATATTTCAATGCTTACATTATTCAGTTAATCAGAATTCACATCTTTGCAAAAAAATATACATAAATGTTTTTATTCGTACGTATCTACAATTTGATTTGTTTTATTTCAACTCTCCGTAGCAATGGCGATTTGTGATATGCTGACGGTCATATCTCCCGCTCCTGGGATATTCTACATGTATACGTTTGGGAATCACTACAAGCCTTTATCACCTGTCTACGTCTGTTATGTCTTCAATGTTTTCAACGAGGTAAGTACCCTTTTCTGACAGGTTATTAGCATTGCGTGTACATTCATTCATATTCAGTGGAAAGCAACAGATTTACGTGCCAATTTTCATATAAACTCCCTGATAAAGCATACAACGATTTTCGGTGTTGGTGCAAATGAATGAACCAGGCACACAGGTACATAGGTACAGTGTCTTCTGTGGAGCAGACGTTTTTAGTGCAGATAATGTAGATTTTATGAATACGGGACAACATGATGTAGACTAGCTCATTCAACTTTGCAGTCGTTACGCAGTGCGAAATGAGTTCGTTTCGGATGTGGAAATTTAGATTGCGTTGCTCGGCATTGTTCAGCATAATGCTTTGTTTTGCTATTGTTTTATTTAATGTATCCGCGGATTATTAAAACCGGTTTGGATGTTGTGATGACTTCAAAAAAACAGAAAAGGTAATGAAAATCCATTGTGGAATATTTTACGATATTTGTAGCGGTAGAGCAGTCATTGAACATGAAATTGTCATGATTTGATGAAATTAAAACATTTTTATATCAAAGGTTAGTAGGTATAGAATGGGAGTTCTGGCGAAGGACGAGGAGCAATAGACAGGAAGCGCGATGACATCATGCGCATAAGCAGGTTCACGAGGTCACCGACGTGCATGACGTAAACAATCATCTTTGAACTGATAAACTGCTCAACAGGGCTGTTTAAAAGCTAAACAGGGCTGTTTATAAGCTCAACAGGGCTAATTATCAGCTCAACTGGGTTGTTTATCAGCTTAACTGAGCTATTTATCAGTTCAAAGATGATCGTTTACGTCATGCGCTTCGCTGAACTCTTAAACCTGCTTATGCGCATGGTGTCATCGTGCTCCCAGTCCTTTGCCAGAACCGCCATTCTATACCTACTGAAAACAAGCGAGATCATAATGTTACCCAAGCCTGGTAAAGATTCTTCTCAAGTGAAGTCATACAGACCAAGTCTTTTGTCCTGCGTCTCCAACGTTTTCAAGATAGTTCTGCTTAGAAATCTACTTCCAGTACTTGAAGATGCAAGAAAAATTCCACAACACTAATTCTTATTTCGAAGACATCGCGGCACCACCCAACAGGTCCATCGAATTGCGTCAGACATCAAAATAGCATTCGAAGATAAGAAGTATTGTCCAGCATTCTTTTTAGGCGTAACGCAAGCTTCCGACAAAGTCTAGCATGAAGGTTTGATCTCCAAAATTAAATAAATGCTTCTGGAAATATTTCATGAAATACTCTTCTCTCACCTAACCGATCGCACATTCCAGATTAGATACAAAAGCTATACTACCACAAAATATCGAGCGCATGCTTGTGTATCTCAAGGAAGTGTCCTGGCACCTCTACTTTACACAATCTTCACATCTGATTTCCCAATACGCGGCAAAACAACTACAGTTACCTTTGCGGACGATGTCACCTTTCTATGCATTGATTCAAATCCAGATATGGCATCTCGAATACTGCAAGCCCACATATCACTTTTAGAAGAATGGCTAGCAAAATGGAGAATCAAAATTAACGAAACCAATTGCATCCACGTTACGTTCACATTGCTAAAGCTAACCTGTCCTCAAGTATGTCTAAACAATGTGCGAGTACCTCAAAGCAATGAAGTGAAGTATCTCGAAATGAAACTTGACTGGAGGCTCACCTGGAAACGGCATGTTGAAGCAAAAAATCAGCAATTCAAGCTCAAATTCAACAATTTCAAATGTATGCGCAATAGTATGTCAAAACTTAGTTCCGACTCTAAAGTGCTCGTCTATAATTCTGTCCTGAAGCCAGTCTGGACTTATGACTTACAACTTAAGGGGGCAGCCCCCCATCAAACATTAACATCATATCAGCTACAGAAATATTGAAGAGAACTGGTCCAAAAATGGAATCTTGAGGTACACTTGTTTCAATAGGGAACTTATCATAAAAAGTATCGTTATAGGTGGGAAATTCCCTTCTGTCATTGTAAAATATTTTTAAAATCTGGATAATCCAAGCTGGCAATTTCCAAAGATTACTGAACCCACAGATGGTTGTACTCTATTAACAGTAGAATTAAAAAGTTTCACTGAGGGTTTGGAGGTTTTTCCACGCTAAGTTTTTGCCTTCTGCCTCAAAACGACTGGCCTAAAAAAACCAACAGAGCTATTTATTGCTGATGTGATAAGTTCACTTTCGGGCTGTTTTTCTAGTTTAGCAGCATTACTCTGAACAGACCCAGTCACTAGCTTGATGGCTTGTTCTTATAGAATTCACGCATGAAATCATCTCAGAATCTCTTAGAATGTCTTGCTCATTGATAGCGTGAAATTTTATTGCACTTGATACAGCCTTTGCCTAAGCCATAAACTCTGACAATGTGCCCGAAAGTCTGGCATTTGTAGCTCTGCGGTAGAATTTTCTTCTGGAAGTTATTCTATTCTGCATACGGTGATACAGAAGATTTTAATCCCAAAGACTATCTCAGCATGGACTACTTCATCCCTGATTTTTTAATTCAACCCTCGATGAACAGACGAGAATGGGCTGTTGAAAATCAACTCACGTGGAAGATCTGGTCTCCTAGCAATTTTCGTAGCTCGGTTAGGACATCGACCTTGTCATACAAGATTTATACTCAATTGCAAAAAACCGTTAACGATTATGCTTTGAAAATGTTCGTGGTGTTTTTGCATTTCTAAAGAGTCGGAGCCGTTGTATGCCTTTAGATTTGATGCCAGACAAAAACCTACAACGCAACTTCCCTAAATTTAAAGAAAAATACAATAAACACTTTTCTCTGTTATTCTATTGTATAAGTTTATGTTATATGTATTTGGAGACAAAAAGTAAACAAATATTAAAACTTTTTCAAAAACTAGTGAATATAAAATCGGAAAAATGAAATAAAAGATAAAACAACTGCATAAGCTGCTACGAGTGAATTTCAGTTTCAGTTGTTGGTATTAAATAGATTAAACTTTTAAATTGGAGAATCGACACTCTTTTTTGATAAATTATTTCATTACATTTGGCGTATACCTGGGCTAGAAAATAAAAAGAAAAACTCTAAAACCTAATAATTTTCAAAAGAAATAGCTCAAGTCATGTTTTTCATATTCGCTGCATCTATGCTTCTATCTGGGTAACTCTTTTGTCTATTTGATTACCGAATCTGCCCATTGCTTCTTCAATCTTGTTTCACCTTACCGTCTGACTCAATTTTTCCAGTAAAATCAACGGCCTTAACACTCTGGCATCCACCGGTTCTCGTGCAAACGGATTCGATCGTCCAAATTATGTGTATTTTTAATATAATAATAATATGTACATATGTATCTAATTTTAAGAAATATGAATAATTGTTAATACCAACTAATATATATATATATACAGTGGCGGACAAAAGTCTACATACAGCATCTTATACTTAGTTTCTGAGTGATTGGAAGCTTTAACCAAATAACCATTGATGCAGTTGTTTGCATTATCGAAAATATATTTATAAAAAACAAAAACTTTTCATAACAAACTTACAAAGAAATTCATAAAAGCGAAAAAAATGACGTGATAAAAGGCTACGCACAGTCAATGCTTTCTTACTAATACGCAAAATGTTCTGGGAAATATAACAGCACTTTTCTAAAAACCTATTCGTTTATTTGTTGTGCAAGTGCAGCTGCTACGCTATTATAGTGTTGTTACTAGTTTTGAAGTGTAAGGTCGAAAAAATGTCGTCAGGGAAAGAAATTTGCAGTGATGTGCGGAAATTGGTCGTTGAATACAGAAAAGACAATAAGTCGGACTATTACGCGAGCGTTGAATACAAATGGTTTTCGAAGCAGGACTCCCCGAAAAAAACCATTAATATCAGCTAAAAACCGACTTCTACGCCTAGAATTCGCAAATGCTCATATTAAAAAGGACATGGATTTTTGGAAGCGAGTCTTTTTAACTGATGAGCCCCAATTCAATATTTTTGGATGTGATGGTCGCGCCAAAATCTGGAGGAAGCACAACACTGCCTTAGATCCGAAAAACTTGGTATCTACAGTCAAGCATGGTGGAGGCAATGCCATTGTTTGGGGAGCCATAGCAGCATCTGGAGTGGGAAGATTAGCATTTATTGAATGCACCAAGGATCGCTTTGTATATAAAAGCCTGTTGGAGCAACATTTGCAGCTATCGGTGGAGAAGCTGTGCCTTGGAAGGAGGTGGAATTTCCAAGAAGACAACGATCCAAATCACACAGCTCATATCGTCAAGGATTGGTTGTTATATTACGCTCCCAGACAGTTTGATCATCCTCCCCAAAGCCCGGATTTAAATCCGATAAAGCATGTATTGGAGCTCCATGAGCGAAAAATTCGAAAGATCTCCGTAAAAAACAAGAATTCGCTGAAGGATGCACTCATAGCAGAATGGGAGAAAATAAAATATCATGTAATTGCCAACGCACTTATTTTACGTTTAAGCTCAAAACAATTAGTGATAAATTTTAGTTCTGTAAGAAATAGCGATTGATTTCTGGGTTTTTCGGATTTTTCGCGTAAAAATACTAATTTCGGTTTCTGGTAAAATTTCTTGCATTCAATTTTAAATAATTTGGTGTTTGTTCCATAATCGAGTGAATGTATTTGTAATTTTGAGTGCTTTTTAGTGGCTATTAAGTTCGTATTATTATGATAAATTTTAATCTTAGCTTTAGAGACTTTTCGAATGATAGCATATTATAACGTTGAATAAAGCAATTGACCAAACCAAACCACCGGTTCTCGTCCGATCACCGAAGCTAAGCAGTGTCGGGCGCGGTTAGTACTTAGATGGGGGGACCACTTGGGAACACCGCGTGTCGTTTGCAAGAAAAAAACTTTTTGGTGTCCCTTATACCAACAAACTAGGTTCTGGGAAGCACTATGAAAAAAAAATTGCCTCTTTATCGTTTACCCCTCTCCCAAATATAGCTGCAGGATACAGCTTCGAGTAGGAGGAGAGCTTGGTTTAAACTCTATTTCTGTATGTATATATGCATGCATATAAACTTTTGAATAAAAAATTCATGTTTTCATCAACTCTGGTCAGAATCAACTTTTGCTTAGTAATATTATGACGGCCAAACATCACATTCATATCTAATACAAATAGCCATTTTTCCGTTGACTCTTTATAATCTGCCCCCAGAAAACTCCCTAATAGCAACATAAAACCAAACTCCACATAACATTCATTCATTCTACAAGTACGTTTTAATAAAATATCTATCGAATAAACCACCTGAAACCATATAGACCATATGCGTCCATTTTTACGAAATTTAAAAACCAACACAAGTACCAAGTTTATGTTTTCAATTTCGAAATTTTGCATAACGTTCCTACTCAAAACATACTCAAACATCGAGTCCCTGCATACATTTCTAGTTCCAACAACACTATATACACGTAGCATTTTCATTCTAAGTGCAGAGAACTGTTGGTAAAGTAGCCACTCAGAACGAATCCTTGATTTTTGACAAGCATCCCTTACATGACAGCCAACCAGTCGAGGAAACGCAGCCACTAAATCACAAACAACCACAAATTGTTTTCGTTAAAATGAATGAAATTTCGTGGTATTCACTCTAAGTCTTGATGTAGCAGTATTTCCTGCACAATTTCCGCATCCTGCCATGTGGGGATGCAAAGCGCACGGAAATTTGTATTTGAAGCCAAGTAAACTGTACGAATTCAAATCGAAAATGCAACTACAAGGTCAACCATGCTGACTTTCAGTAGTGTAGCTAATGGGAAATTCGAACTAGTAAAGCACTCAGAGGTTTTTTTTAAAAGAAACTCGAGGACATAGCTCATATGCCAAAGTACGTTATTTGTAATGTTGAAGTTTTTTCGGTTCCAGTTCGCTAAGTCTTCAGCTATTCAGTTTCGTATTAGCTTTAGTAACTCCAGGAAAGAGAACTCAATCAATTTTCGTGCACTTGCGACATGATTTTATGCATGCATTATTTATGCTGGCTGCTAGCAAAATCCTTCTGAACGAAACTTTCCGTCAATGTAGTTTTAAGTAAACTGGAATTTTTCAATGTAAGAATAATGAATAATTAAAGCGTAAAGTAAAAATGATGAATAATAAAATTTTTTTTTTGTGGAACTATTTTTTTGCTTAGCTTGTTTAAATGAACAATTTTTCGAATGTTTTGTCGTGAAATCCAAATAAAACAGCCTCTGGGTTTCGATTTTACTCCTTTTTACTAATTATCGAAGAAAATTAGTATTAAACTCGTTTTGCCGAAAATTCATATTTGTTTATATATATATATATATATATATATATATATATATATATATATATATATATATATATATATATATATATATATATATATATATATATATGTATCTATCAGCAAAATGATTAAGGGAGGTAATCTCTGAAGTGGCCGTGAGCTGAAATTTCTGGTGCACATAGATGTACATAGTAGGTAGGTCAATGATTTGCTAAAATTCAGATAACCGAAACCTTTTGGCGGCGGCGAGCGTTTTAGTGGATTTTGAGGTACCCCTATATTTCCAAGCAGTGTAAATTTTTGTTAAAATAAATGTTTGGAAATGAAAACTTATTATAATTTTAGCTTGTCTATGTCAAAAATTGGGAAATTTTGAGCCATGTGTGGGTGCAGCGTGCCTAAAAGTAGGCAAGGATTTTTTTCAAATTTTGATTTGTCATTACTTCTGACAAAAACATCATCGTGAAAATTGCATAGCGTATTGATGTTGACTAAGATTTACCACACATGGATTTTCAAGATAGTGTGGGTAACCCTGTAGCTACGGCAGGCTCCTGAAAAAAAAATCCTTCAAATCATTGACCCTCCTGAAAAATTTTTGATTTTTGACAAAAAATTCAAATCATTGATAAACTTCGTAAACGTCTGTCCATACTGTCAAATTGAAATTTTCAAAATTCCGATTTGCACAAGAACGGCAACTCATCACCAAATTACCCCTATTTTCAGCACTCGAAAGTTCTGTTCACGAGAACTGACGACCGGATTATTGGATCATAATTAAATTTACAGGACATGTTGGTATTGGCTAGGACCAGGTCTGATAGAAGTGATTTTGAAATGCGGGCAACCCTGTGGCAGTGGTACCATCTTGAAAAATCAGAGAGGAAAAAAACTGCTTTTTGGCCTATAACTTCCAATCCAGTCATCACACAATGTTTAGATCTTACTTTAGGTAACATTAGATCTTACTTTAGGTAACAGATGTAACATTGGGTGAAAATTTGGCTGAAAAATTAGAATAATGTTGCCAGCTATGGTGCTTTTTGTCTCCCAAATTTTGCAAATTTGCTCAGCAATATAGAGCTTTTTTCTCTATAGCTTCGGGTCCAGTTTTGAAATCAAAACGAAGTTCATGCAGTAAATAGATCTTAATGTAAACCAAATGTTGTAGGAATTTCGTACAAAAATCATAAAAGGGCTGCCAGCTATGAGTATTTTTGTAATTTTTGTGAATTTACTGAGCGATTCTGTCATTAGATTTGCAAATGGGAATGATCCTGCAATGAAAAGTAGCAACAAATATTAACGCTTTAAAAATTTGAAAAGTTTTGAGGGTGGTTTCCCTTAAATTCTTTTCACCCGTCTAACTTCCAGTGCAGTGGTTCAATCGAAACGAAATTTACTGGTTGGGTTTGACTTAACGTGAAGCAAATTTGATATATATTTTGCTTTGCTGCTGACACAGGGTAGCCAGCATTAGCCATTTTCGTAAATATTGCACTAACAGATGCTTTAAATTACATACTCATAAGCAAAGCATTTGCAATAAAAATAGGAACCCATTTTTTAAATTTTCCGAGTTTTGAACATTTTTCGAATGGCAGCCTCTAACAACGTTTAACCGCTGAAACATTCCATGAAATCCTCCGACGAGAATGAAATTCAAAGGATAAGTTGATTTAAGTATGAGCTTGTTATGGTAAACTGATTGCTGCTTCGTTGGAAAAGTATTGCCAGCACTGAACATTTTCATCATCTATGTTATAGTTGGGTTTTGTTGCTTTGGATAAGGAATGGTTGATATGATTCTACAAAAAAGTGTATTACGTCTTTCCACATTTTTTTGTCACTCAAGGACAATTTCTTCGAAAATTAGTTTTCTAGCGGTTCTGATGCGCTAAACTTTTTTAATGATTGAAGTAATCTTAGCGTACGAGTGCCGATAACTGTTCTACAAGCATCCTTGTCAATCCTTTCCAATCACTTTATGCTACCATTTTGGCTATTTCACATTTTTAATGACTCCAGTCTTAAGCCTACAAAGCTTTCAATACAAGCAACTCATTTATTTTGCTTTATCCAATTCCTTACCCATCTCATCTTTCCACTTAAAACTCTGCCACTAAACCAAGTTCGCGCCATTGTCCTCAGTCTCTTTAATTATTCTTGTCCTCGACTCAATTCGCACCAAAGTCTCGATTGAAATGC
The DNA here is from genome assembly GCA_947369275.1 of Nemotelus nigrinus. Classification (NCBI taxonomy): domain Eukaryota; kingdom Metazoa; phylum Arthropoda; class Insecta; order Diptera; family Stratiomyidae; genus Nemotelus; species Nemotelus nigrinus. Next base: position 9,438,480 of record OX376374.1, read on the forward strand.
CTGACAATAACCCTAGTCGATTACTCTTTCCTTTCCACTTAACGTTTTTATTTATGGCTTCCTACCGATACCAAAACTCTCACCACCATCACCGACCATTTTCACCGCATCGAACCGAGAAAAAAAGAAAATGCAAGGAGGAAATAACATTTTCTTTCTGCGTCTTATCGCGAAATTTATCAATAAAATCTCCTTGAAATTACCTTCAGCCTTGTCTACTATCACAGGGCCAGAAAAGTCCCATAAAGAAGGATCTGAGTCGAATGTGATGTTTGAGAATTGTAAATAAAAATTCGATGTCACTGTTGTCGGATGCTTAGGTCTATGTTTTTTGTTTGCTTTTTTTTTCTCGGGCTTGCAGTTCCATTAGGAAAAATCAATCACCCTCTCAACGTTTTTCTTCATATCAAAAAAGTGCTCGAGTATGTTCAAGTTTGATTTTCATGGGAAAGCGATAACACAGCAAAAACACAAGGCTTGGACATGGGGTTGTATGTTAAAATAAATCACGTCGGGTTTTGAGACGAATTTCAAAATCACCGGGGCTGGTTTCAAATGCATGGCGTCGGTATACTGAGTGAATAAAAAAAAAAATTTTTTTTTGTGACTTTTCATCGGATGAGCGCATCACTCTCGACTAAAAATATACGTCAGTGAAAATGATGCACAACCATACACTAAGCGGTTTTAGTTCTTTCCGACTCACAGAAACATTTTTCATTTGAAAACTCAAATTCAATTTGTTCGGTAATTAAATCAGTCAGCACTATGATGTGTTTTTCAACATTATTCAATAACAAATTGCATTTTCCACGCAAATTTAAATAATGTACATCCGCCTATGGACAATTCAATAAAAAAATTCCGAAAGTTACGCTTCGATTGAACCGGAACAATGATTTATTAAAACTCTAACAACCTGCGATAGTGGTAACGAGTAAGATCGAAATCCCGAGCTTTCAGGATGAGTCCCACTATACAACTAATCCCCTTCACTAGCCATAAAAGCGATTAAAATTCGAAAAGTTGATTGGCAGTATTCAGATAGGTTTATCAAAAATGCACAATGTTCCCTAAAAAAAAAAACTATCTATAACATTTTACTGTGAACAGCTAACCGTTTTTTTGGTTGCTGCATTTTTCTGATAAAAAGCCTGCCGGCTGCAAGTATTTAGGTGGATACACATGGTGCTAGTACGCGTGCTTTGAATATTGTTGAAATTTGTTTAGGCTATAGCGAAATCGAAATAGCTTTCGCATGTGGGACACGATGTATTTTGTAGATAAAAGTTTTAATTGAATTCGTATAGGTTCAAATTGTTTTTCATTTCGTGGGTAGAATATGGTGAAATTTTTTGACTACAGTGACAGTTTTGAATCTGTAGTGATAGTTTTTTTTTATTTCCGGTGATGATGGCAACGTCCAAAGGTTATTGTGGAACATCCTAATCAATTAAAGTGTGGCATGAGATGATATGAAATATTTGGTCTTTTGGAAGCATGATACAATGAAAACCGAATACAAAAACGCGTATGGGTTATACTTCTTGCGATCAAAAAATGACGTCAGTTTGTGAGTTCGCAAACTGAAGGCATGACAACAATTGCCACGCTTTTTTCGCCATTCGTAGGATGTAGTGTCTGTTATTATTGCAAGAATAGTTTTTTTGCCCGAAATATAATATATTTATTGAAATATATTATAGCCGCGCACGGCGCAACGCATTTACAGGACAAGAGGGGCAAGAATATAAGAGGAATAGTGAAAAAGATGGTCACTTAGAGGAGGTACAATTAGGTAGTTCAATATATTTTTTAGGAATTAAAGCTATCTTGGTGTTTATAATCATACTTATACTTTATGGAAAATAAACGATCAGAGAAGTGTCAAATTGAATAGTTATTTAAATGCTAATAAGATATTGCGTTTATTTTCTCAATTATCAACTTCAAGAAATCCAAGGGAAATTTTACATCTTTTCTGTTAATCAAAAACATTGTGCAAGACCGTTACGACTATAGAGGCATTAAAACTGATGGCGACCGATTAACAGTTGATTTAGATAGGTGAAAATTAAGTGCTGATTGGATGCCGCGACAGCTTATGGCTGACCATAAACTAAACCCAAAAGTATTAAATAACTATTATTATTTTACTTATAATTCATGCATTTTTTTCTTTAGTTATGGTTTAATGTGCATAATTTTATTGGAAATAGTATTACTTATAATCCTCATTTCATTTCTGGCTCTTTTCTTTTCTTTTGATTGTTAATTTTCTTCTATGAGTTGGCAACTTCTAGTGACTTGAGAACTTCTGAAAATCTATCAACTTTGAAAACTTCCTCTCAATTGATCTAACTTGCTCGACTTTTTTGACTTTTTTTTATATACGACCAATTATCAAGATACAAATAGATTTTCGACAGATACATGCGTTACGTTCTAAACCATTTTGCTTTCTTTGAACAATAATCGCCTATGACAATTATTAATGAAATTCAAGAATATAAGCTAATGATTTGCTTGAAAGATTAGACTAGACGTTGCCACAACTTACAAATATAGCCACACATAAATGCTTTATTTTATGAGAAAAGAAATCATTTGTCATAACATACATTGCATTGGTTCAGGTATATCGAAAAAAAATGTACGCACACAAGATTACAAATGAGTTGCTACAATACAGTTCAACAATATAAAAAATATCGCTATCCGATGTTAACATGGAAAGAATGTTTCATTTTTAGCGGTAGCTACAAATAAATGACAGTTGAATAAACTTTTTGAAACAAAGGGTAACCCAACAATTTATGTCCAAATGATGTAAAATTATATTGTGATGTCGCAAGTAATTTTGAAACAGGTAAAATAATCGACATATCCAATACTGGCTCGTCCCACCGTTACACGTTCTTTTCCCTTCCTTTAAATGTCATAAAATACTACCTTAATTATGAGCTTATAATAAACTATCGATTTTTAACCTAACTCTCGAATTGACTTTTCAACGTTTATCTATGTATACACCATCGTTATCATTGAACAAAACTCGACTTGCAACAATTGCACTTCGGCGCCCACGCTGGGCGCTAACTATTACTAAGAAAATTTGCTTGATCTTACAGCCTACATAGCTAGCTATCATGATAAATGCAATTGAACAGTCATATATTTCGTGTCATTAATCAATCAGTTGAAATGTATTTGATATTTAGAAGTTATGGAAGTTTTGCATCGAGCATAGCAGGTCAAGCTCGCTATGTAAAATAAAATAGTTTTCGTAAAGTTTTTCAAGAACTTGGACCTCATTTTATTGATTGTCTTTTAACGCAAGATTTTTTCAAATGTTTAATACATTTGAAAAACTTATGGGTTTTCTATTTCACTGAAAAGTAACCTTTTAATAACGTCGCTGAAGCAATTCGTACCCAAAATGCTATAAATTTTTAAACAAAGCGAAAGTGGCGAAATTAAAAAATTAAAAAATTGACGATATCTTTACTTCTTCGACTGAAGTGTGAATGAGTTGTGAATTGTTAATATGCAAGTTTCAAAGAGGCATTGATTAGATAATACATGGTATTTAAATTCAAAGACTGAAGACTTGACAAAGCTGCGATAAGAATGCAGTGTGTTTGCCTATTTTGATTCTGACCAAGCTGTTGTGTGCAGTACCCAATGGTGTTTTTCTAATGGCGCGTTTTTAAGGCTTTTTCGATTATGTTCTGAAAAACAATTTCGATATTTGAAATCAAGCTGAAACTCTTCAAACACTGTTGAAATTTCAGCACACTCTTTTTTACAAAAATTAACTTAAGTTCTATGAAAATGTTATATACCTTTGCTTAACTGCCATTATCTACAAAATCATCTACTCTTTCATTAATTCAGTGGCTGAGATACTTTTTTTTACAGCTACCAAATTCTTTGACTAAATTATGGTTGACTACTATCCAAAGAAAAAAAATATGTTCTAAAAAATATGTATTGCTTAGTTTCCCGCTTGCAAAACGTGCATTAAGCTGCGTGACAAATAATTCAGTTTTAATGAGAAATGATTATTGTTTTAATAAAATTTAACGTCCAAGAACTTCTTAAAATTCCTTTTTTCTCACACTTTTGAACATTGCTACAGGGAGAATAATTAATTGATGTGTTTCGTTAAGCTCATCGAAAATTCGAATGATGCTAATCACTATGTCTTTCACCAAAATGGGTAGCTCATTACTTAGGTGAAATTTAGTAACATCTATATTGGAAATGATGAAAGGCCTCTCACACTTATATCTTGCCATTTATCACTCAAATGCAAGCAGCCCATATAAACTTATCTTCTCAAACGTATCTTACCCATATAAAACATGTCTTCTTAGTAAAAAATAATTCAGACTAGTCATGTTCATTAATTTCGATTAATGTTGAAATCTGAGACTGGATTTTTTTTTGTTGCAAACTAGTACGTCGGAGTCATAATTCTGATGCCCCATTCTGGTGCGAAGTCATTGTTTAACACTATCGTGTCATTTTCAAGTCACTCATGCCTTGAAGATGTAGTAGAATGTGAATTTACGAGTAGTTTGTTGATTGCTCTCATTGACGTAGTGTTCTATATGGTAATCTGCAGATTTGAAGTGCCTTGCTGGCACTTATTTCATTGGAATTAATTTTCTTGATTGCCTATATTCAGCTCTCATTTGCCTATTGTCTTATTTGAATAAAACTAAGCCTTCTTTGAATATTGTTTGCTTGTTTTTCAATATTATTTAGGATATATTGTTATATTGTCGTTCTAGATGTCTGGCACCATAGAAATGAGTGTGTGATTAGTATAGTAATACATTAGACTTAAAAAGGATATCAATATATCACCTTAATTTTAGGCATATGCATGTACTTATATGTAACTCTTACCCTATTGTTAATCGATCTACATCATCTAGAGCACACCATGTAAATTACATCTTGCTACATTGCTAGGTCACAGTCAACCGCAACAGCCAGTATTTCACTTTCTAATCGGTTTTCAACCACACAGAGCAACACTACCAAAATTAAACGCATATGTTACAAGTGAACTAGTACTTTATTCTTTGATGTATGACATTCTGCTGTTTAGTTAGAAAACGGATGCTCATAGTATTGGAAGGATTTATTTCGGATATATTTCAATTTAGTATCTCTCCGGAATTATTTTTGTTTTATATTTCTTTTACTTTCATTAACCAACATTCATTATGAAACCTCTAATCATCATGGGCAAAAGCTGACTATGGAACTTCGTTATATTCCTCTAATGTAATCCAAAAATAGACTCATTTTATTCCTTTAACAGATTTATTGTTTATTGATTGAACCTGTTTCATTTAAAAGTTCATCCACAACTCAACACCTACATTTTCTTATTTTCACCAAAAATAATATTGCCCCAATTTTTTTTTTAAATCTATACTCAACCTAAAAATATTTGCTTGACTATTACAGTTAGTGCCTGCGATTTTCCACACAGCATCAATATGGCTGACGTTAGCATTAGCCGTTCAAAGGTAAGTGGTGCATGAATCAAAGATAGGAAAAGCTCAATGCTGTTACATTCGTAATGGTTTTCGTATCGTAATCCTATAAAACGGGATTTTACGAATACATGATGAAACATTCGTTCTTTCGTACAGTTTTGAGTTTGTTTCCTGGGAAAAAAAACTTATATTTTCCTCATGCCAAACATTTAAAGTTACAAGATTCCGAATCAAATTTAAACGCAAGTTTATTGAATAACTGCGGAAGTACAGAAATGTGGAAAACATGGTTTTGCCCAGTTTTTTTTTTGTATTTCTGCTTTAAAATACATCCTCTCACAACTTGCATAGCATTCCTATCTTATCGTCCTGCTTTTTTCCCGTTACAGATACATATACGTTTGTCATGCTCCAGTGGCACGAACGTGGTGCACAATGCCACGTGTAAAACGCTGCATCCTGTACATTAGCATAGTGGCGATTTTGCATCAGAGCACGCGGTTCTTCGATCGCTCCTATACATTGCTAGTTATCGAATGGCACGGAGGACCGGCAGATGTGTGCACCAGCAAAACTGCACCCTGGGTGGATAAATATATTGGCGAGAATTTGTTCTATTCCGCATATTTTTCATTTCGAGTTCTATTCGTGCACTTGGTGCCATGTGCATCGCTCGTGACCCTCAACATCCTGCTGTTCCGCGCCATGAAGAAAGCACAGGAAAAACGAGAAAAACTCTTCCGGGAGAATCGCAAGAAGGAATCGAAGAAGCTACGGGACGCAAACTGCACAACTCTTATGCTTATCGTGGTCGTGACGGTGTTCCTCATAGTCGAAATACCGATTGCAGTCATAACTGTGTTACATATCATATCGTCAGCTGTAATCGAATTCCTCGACTATCGTGTCGCCAACATGTTTATCCTGTTCGCCAATTTCTTCCTAATTGTTAGTTATCCAATTAATTTCGCTATCTACTGTGGCATGTCCCGGCAATTCCGGGAGACGTTCAAGGAAATATTCCTCAAGCAGGTCACCGCAACGAAAGATGGATCGTCCAAGTACTCGCTGGTCAACGGACCGCGAACGTGTACGAACGAAACGGTTCTCTAGGTAGAACTGGAAATGGATGTATTTTGTTTCTAGTTAAGTTCTCCTTGCAATCATTCAATCGAAAACGCAGTGCATGTACATACAGGTACGTCGCATTTAATTGGCGCAATTGTAAATCAACTTGTACATATTGATTTAGCTGTAGGGATGAAAGAAAAATGTAACGGTTTTTAATTTATCAAAATAAATGAATTATTTAAGTTTTGAAAATTTACCAATAATATCCAATGTGACGCTTACTGGCCGTGCTAAATCGTATAATTCTAAGTGAACGTATCATAAATTCTTGGTTAGTATCTAAGTTGTGAGCATTGACGCTTCATTTAAATTGGTGACCCAGAGCCCATTTGCCGATTTAAATGAACACGCTAAGAATACTTTCTTTCTGCCAAAACTGAAATCAATTTTATTTTTGTACTTTTGTTATTATAGGCATAAATCTCGTAGTTCTAAGTTGCAATGTAACATAACCGTTTTGGATAAGGAGCTAGCAAATAACAGTTTTGATATTTTCCTTAATTTATTGAATCGTTAAGCAAGTGTGTAGCAGTTAAAATACATTAATTTTACGTTTAGATATGGCTGGATAATGATGGATACCTAAAATAAAGATAATTTAATTGCCGAGCGTAAGATGCATTTATTTTAATCGAATCAGTGACTAACATAGAAATTAAGAATCAGAAATGTTGTTAGAGAAAATTTCTATTTAGTATTCGTTGAATTCAAGGACGTTTTGTGTGTAGGTAGCTTGGTATACAGTGAGCTGTACATTTTTTGTAAAAAAAAGATACGGAAGAAATTAAATATATGAAATTTTAAAATATTGTACCTTTAGTATTGTGTTTTATTTTTTGAGTTGAAGATTTAGAAAAGTACCTTGAAATCACATTGTGATGTAATCTTCATGTTTCTGGTTTTGTGATCGTGATTTTACCATCAACATGGAAGTTTTTTTAATGGTCTATCATTCGATTAAGTACGTTGTTAATTTAAAAAGTGTGCTGACAGTTGAAGCCAGGATATCACTTAATGCGGGTTAATGCTTAAAGCTGACGAGCGATACATTGTGCGGAAAATTATTGCTAATCCTGAGCTCTCCGCGGTAAAATTGACCACCGAAGTGACCGAAAGCCTTGGCAAAAAATGTAGTGTGGAAACTGATCGCCGAGTACTGCAGAATCACGATTTTCATGGTCGAGTTTCCCGGAAAAAGCCATTTATTAGTCCTAAAAATAAGCTCAGTCGATTGAACTTTGCTAAAGAGCATCTGGGTAAGAGCCAAGGTTTCTGGAACTCAGTTATCTTTGCCGATGAATCTAAATTTAATATATTTGGCTCAGATGGCATGTCTTACGTATGGAGAATGCCAAATACAGAGTATAATAAAGAAAACCTAAAGCCAACTGTTAAGCATGGTGGAGGAAGTGTTATGGTATGGGGCTGTATGTCGGCTTCTGGTCCAGGAAAACTGACTTTTATAGAAACAACAATGGACAAGCACATGTATCTTCAGATTCTTAAAGATAATTTGTTGCAAAGCGCTGAAGATTTGGGTATTCGGTCCAATTTTCGATTCTATCAAGACAACCACCCAAAACATAAATCAGGCATTGTTCAGTCATGGCTGATATACAACTGTCCTCATTTAATGACGCCACCACCACAATCACCAGACATGAATGTTATTGAAAATTTATGGGCAATATTGGAGCAAAATATTAGGGAACATACAATCTCTAAAGCCGCGTACACATAGGGCCAAGACCAACGGCCAAGCCATTCGTTGGTTCGGATTCGCTTAGTGTGTTCGAAGAGCCAACCTTGGCCGTGGCCTTGGTTGCTGTTCGCTCTGCTGGCGGTAACTTCAAAGCGTTGGCGATGTATTGGCCTTGGGACTCCGTTGTAGTGTGGACGGTTGGTAGTGTTGGCTGTCGTTAATACCGAGTAGTGTGTTGAGCTAGACTATGTTTTTTGCATGTTATCAAATATAGTGTACGGTGTCGAAATGCGTTCTACTACCATATATGCGTTGTACTTTACAACCCCAATTTAATCGCTGTCAATCACTAGGTGTACAATGACACTCAGCCCGAACCGCATCCAATGCCTTGGCTCCAAGCCATTGGTGCCAATTTGTTCCTGTGTAGACGGCAGGACCAACGCCAAGGCCAACGACCAACATTCGATCAAACTGTCATTTGCCGTTCGTTGGCCGTTCGTTGGTTGTATGTGTACGCGCCTTAACAAGAATGATCTGAAACGAGCTTTGGAATTCGAATGGAGGAAAATATCACCAGATGTTACACGTAAATTAGTTTATTCAATGTCAAATCGGCTTAAAGCTGTTGTAAGCCAGAAGGGGTATCACACAAAATATTAAAATCTACATAATTTCTATGTATTTTCATTTTATTTTATATTATCAGTAATTGTATAAAATTAGCTGTGTGATGAAATTTTGATGTTTTTGGAAGTATCTTGATTTGTAGCTTATAAATAATAAACATTGCCATGAAATAAAGTTTACGTCTAAAATTTACAAGTTTTTATTTCAAGTAGCGTAAGTTTTAAGTTTATATTCTTTCCAGTTTCGTAGTTACAGAGCCTCATAACATAGAGTATGAACTGCATAAATTAAGCTGTGACCCACTGTATATATATAAAGGTATATTAAATTTCGTTAACACTAATTCTCTTTGCAAATCAGTAAAAAACCACTAACAACAAAATCTTGAAAACATTTCCAATGCATCGTCACCGATTAATCTGTGAAATTGGTTTACTTTTCTTCAACCAACGCATTCCTTCATTTGCATTTCGCTTTAAGAATAAGCATTCAAGTTTCACGATTAATAGTTCACAAATCTGCCTGAGGACATAAAAAATGAGTTTTCTCTGAAAAGTACACTGGCAAAACTTTAGTCATCACAAGTCGCTAACGGATGGACTGCAGCAGCAATAAAATGGAAATAAATCATCTTTGGCGTTTATTGCGAAAGTTTTGTTCATTGTTCGTGCTGCTAATCTGTAATTATCTACTGTGAAGGTGCTAGCAAAGTTGGTGTTCATAAGTCTCGTACTCTCATGCTTACGGTATTCCAAGAGTGATCTCCTTTTTGTTTGACTCAGTTATAACTTCGGTGCAACAAATCGACTTTTCTGCTTATTATTCGCATAATTCAAGCAGATACACTTTAGGTGCGATGTGGAAAGAACTTTAATTTTTTCAACATTGATTGTAGAGCTCTTTAGGTTTTATTTGATTTATATTCCAAGAACCTTCTACATAAAGTTCATGACCTTTTCATTAATGGGTAGTATTTTCTATTTTACTGCCTCTCAAGCTGTCATAACTCACAAATTATTATACATGTTCATAGCCGCATTGTCCGCAATAGTTCTGCAACCCATAAAAATCAACCCATAACAACGGATCACCCCTAAATAATTTCCGTGATGTCTTTGTCAATAACATTAAACAACTAACCTCTCGTTAAACCCTAGTTGTTAAACATCATTGCAAACAAAGCAAATACGAAGCATTAGTCAATATGACCCTCCATAGTCGTTCGATCTCAGCTTTTTATAGTTGTATGTTTTCTTATACGACGAACTTAATTATTATCGTTCAGCGACAGGAGCCTCTAGTCTGAATTCGAATACCATCAGGATACTCGATATATATTATACAAATGGATGAGGCTGCCTAAGTTTCGAATAACATTCGCATAAGCCATGCATTCAATGCTAGTTCCGTTTTGTGGCCAGTTTGTTCTTTTGTGAGTAGTGCTGCCGAGTTGCCGTAAGTTGAAGAATTTCCGAAATCAGTTAGGAAGTTTTAGCATCTAAATTGTTTGAATAGGTTTGGCGATAATCGAATTAAGAATCAGTCAATTAAACTATTCAGGGTTTTTAGGTTACGAGTATCTTGTGATATATGCTCGAAATTAATGAATCACAAACTTCGTAATTAAGAACAATTCAATTATTCTCAATTAAGTCAAGATTTTACATATTGAATTGTAAAATAATCAACAGCTACTAATGGTCACTTTACACCTACAGTTATTTCAAAACAATTCCTAACTGAATCAAACAGCAACCCTGACTGAACTAGCATTAATAACTTTATATGGCATCACAGGAAGGTCTCTCGTTGTCATAAAGCATATTATTGCTGAAGTTTTAACGAATGTTTAATTAATTCCTCGGCGTCATCAGTAGATCGACAAACTTGAGCCTTTCCATTTGTTGTACGTTTACCGACACATGCATACCCAGACATATCCATTCCTACTCTCGAGGCTCCATAGTCCATTTGTTTTTCTCCGAAATAAACCTAATTATCCATTTATGTGACTGGGTCGACGCTATTTACCCATTTTCATTCCGCTGGAGTTTGGTGGTATCATTAAAGGCACTTTATTTTTCATCAGAGTAATGATGCAGCAGCTGATTACATGTTTCTTCCTGGAAATAAGCTGAATCGAAATACGACATGAATGTTGAAAAGTTGGTGTTTATTGGCCTGTCCTTTTCTGGAATTCGTGGAAATTCGTGTACAAATCGTGTTTCATATTTTGATTACGAGACTTTTAAATTTTTTTATAAAACTATGACTAAAAAAACTGCCGCAAAAAAATTTAATACTGAGAAATGTTTGAACCTAAAGTAATATGTGGCTTATTTTCAAAATTTGAATGTAGGTTTATAGATGCCAATGCAACCAATACCATGTACAAATGTATCCACAGAAATACACCTATTTTTCTCACACATAAAGGGCTTAGTATTTACGAGAAAAGCTGGTTCGCAGGTTATTTGATAAAGCTAGCTTTATGCACCTAGCAGGTGTCAGAATGGAATGCGGTGTACCAATGTTTCTTTCTGTGCGTTTTCAGTAGTGTTTGCAGCCAGTTTCTGACTGTGTATTCACTAGTATAGTTACTAGTTTCAAGAGAAATTAATCATCGTCGCACATTTTAGCAGAGTGAGTTAGTCCTTCACCATTGTAATAACGGGCAATCCATTTCAAAGGCTGCCGAATTGCTTATTTGAGTTGTTGTTGGCTCGAAAACTGGTTGCTGAAGTTCGGCGTGAATTGTGCATTTCATATAGTCCGCCGATTGCATGAAAAACATGGCTTCTATGGTCAAGTGATCAGTAAAACAAATAAAAAAAGTAAGGGAACTGAAGAAAATCGACCAATCTTTGCTAAAGACCATGCCTGCAAGAGGTCCGACTCATGAAACAAAGTTATATCTCAAAGTTTAACTTTTTACTGTTATTCGAAGAACATTTTTGTAAAAATAAGTATTGGAAATAAACGCTGATAAACTTTTAAACTTGCTTATGATAAAAAAAAATTGAAATTTTTAAATTAATTTTTTTTTGTGCAGGCAATTTTTGTTGATTGATGTTAAAATAAATTCGCATACCAACGTGCATGTGCCCTTAATGCTCTTTTAAGTTGTCAGCATAAACTGTTATCAACCTTTTAGTCCTGTCATATACTTCAATCGAGACAAACGAGCGTACTTGTTTTTGTATAAATCTTTAGCGATAAAAAGCACGCGAAATAAGCTTCAGATCATCTACCCACCTGAAAAATTTTCGCTTTTTGAAAGGAAGTGCAAACAATTGGTAAATTCAATCTTTTGTCCACTCCGTAAATTTTCAAAATACAACATCGGACAGAAACGGTAACAATTCACCGAATTACCTCCACTTTAAGCACTTGGAACTTCTGTTCACAAGAGCTCACGACTGGACCATCAAATCAATATGAAATTCGCAGCGCGTTTTGATTACCATTAGGACCATGTCTGACAGAAGTGACAGTGCTGCCATCTTGAAAAATCACTCCAAAAAATAAATGCTTTATGCCCTATAGCTTCCGATGCACCAATCAGATTTTAATGAAATTCACACAATCGGTGGATCTTATTGGATGCCAATTTTTGAGAAGCTTTTAGGCAATAACTTCCAGCGCAATCAAATTAAAATGAAATGCATACAGTTGATGTTTGGTAGGAGTTTGGCGGGAAAACTATTACAAACCCGAGCGAAAAGTTGAAAATGTTTTAGGGTCGTAGCCCCAAATTTATTTTTATTCCTATAACTTCCAACCCATTCATCGAATCGTAACAAAATTGTCCGCGTGAGTTGACCTGAACTAAAAACAAATTTGATTTGATTTTAGTTGTGGTGATACCGAACATAGTGCTCTTTGAAGTGTTGTGCATTTTCTTTCTTCTGCTTCTGTAGAGTCTAAAAATACTCGTACTATCACTCTCGGCTGGTGATTCAACTTTTCTGTACTCTCTTGATCTCTTGATTCAACTTTTTCTTTACTTTGGCGTCAAGTTTATTCTTTTATTACTGTTATCGAAAATGGGAGTGAATTTTGTAATAAAATGGATAATTTTTATTTATTCTTCTATCTTTATTTCGTTGCTAGTCTCACATAAACATAATACACTAATGCTAACGTTTATTTTTTAAAGAGCTGTTACAGCTGATTTCCGGAATAGCTTTCAAAGCGCAAACCGATTCGGCTTTTGTCTCTTCAATTGAGTCGAAAAGGTGCGGTCTTTGAGCGGAGCTGTCTTTTGAGTTTTTGAAATAATCACAAGCTACACAATGCGATAAATTGATTTAATACGGTGGTTGTGGAATGATAAAGTTGAATTTTTGAGGAAGTATTCGCGAAGTAGTTGCCTCGAAGTTACCTTTCCAAAGGCTAATTAATTTTTTTTGTCAACAACATCATGCAAATTACGAAAATTACTTAAATAATATTCCTTATTAATGGTTTAGCTCAGGAAAACAAGGGCATAATGAACAAGCCCACGATAATTGAAGAAAACTGTTAACATAACTTTGATTTTTCTGCAACTTCAACGGACAGTATTCGTTCGATTTGTCAGTTTTCTCCAATTTATAGTCAAAGATTCAAGTCTCATTTTCAGTAATCATGCGTTTCATGACGTGCTGGTAGTCAAAAATCATTGTTAAAAAAAAACTTAATGTTTTAGTACCGAACGAAATTTGACTATTTTCAACATTTTCAAACATCTTTCTAAATAGCCTTAACAGGCCCAAATTAAATGTTCTTAGAGTGTTTGAGGCTTTAATTTATTAATCGACGGTTTTTGCTCACCAAATCTGTGATTTTTCTGACATGTTGCTCATCAACTCGGATGTGATGCGTTCTGAACGCATTCCCCGACTCCTCGGAACTATTTTTTCCTCGTGTCAACATTTTTTTCGATACGGCCTTATCTTCAAAAGCCTTTCGCAACATTGGTAGGGTTTCTACAGCAGAAACTTATCCCGCGAAAACGAATTTGATGTAGAGTCTTTGTTCAACAAAATCAGGCATTATAAAAGTCGCCAAAATCACTTATAGGTATTCAAGAGAAACTATTTCACTAATGAAGATAAAGACATGAGATTTGACACAGATGTCAATGATAGTTTTACCAACTTAAAATAAAATGACATATTATATTTATATTAAATGACATGCTAAAATAATTATATTATTATATTTATTATTTAACTATTAAATAACATATTAATATAAAACTGTCATTAAAATAAACTTAAAATAAAAATAACATAAAATGACATTTATTTATCAAACATAAATATTCAATATTTTGCTTAAATAATTTCAAATATATAAGAAAAAACAGAGAAAAGAAAGATATTGCAACACATAAATTTAGTATAATACACATTCATATACTTATTTGTGACAAACAAAATCAGGAACGTCAATTTCAACTCCTAAATTTATCTTAAAACCATGAAACTATTATTGGAACTTTATAGCGCCCAGTGTGGGATATGATGCCTATCATATTTTGCTCAAATCTTAATCTTCATTTTTGTATGGAGCTAAGACTATGCACTTTCCAGTGTCGAATATATTTACAATGAATCCAATTTTGAAAAATATATATAAGAACGACGTAGTTAAATAGCTTATGGATAAATCCATCGATTTCGAATACAACCTTGTATTAAATCAGCGCATTAGAAAATAAGAATATTTCAATACACTGACTGTTTCTTCATTAAAAATAATGGTTGGATGATACATATTTAATAGAAATAAAATTTGATACTGTATGTATTGAAACAACGACTTACGAAAAAAGTTTGCATGTAGTTTCACTGAATAACATAAAATATATTCCTTTATCAGATATGACTCGTCGAAAAATATCAAAACCTGCATGGTCAAAAAACACCATTCCCGCAGGCAACCATATTAGTATCGTTTTCTTCCAAAAACAATCAGATCACTTGATGCATTTCAGTGTCGACCAAACATTGCCTTCGAAAATAGCAATCGAAAAACAAACATAACAACATTGTATGGATGCTATGCATTGTATTTTCCTAAAAATACTCGCTTGTTAACATGATACTGCACGAAAAAGTGAAACAATATTAGTGTAACAACATGGTAGCATCAACCGGGATCAAAGGTAGACTATACTGTCCATTCGAAAGTAAAACATGAAGAAGAATTTCATCTCAGTTGTAAACTATTTTTGGTTCTCCTACTCGTCTACACCGTTGTCTACCCGAGGCACACGATTAAGAGCAAGTAATTTATTTTCATTGTTGAAACTTTGTTAGCAGTAGTTGGCGTACGGACGAATGTGAAAAGTTCACACGTTATTCCCTGGAAAGTTGTGAAATTGCTTGTAATATATATTACTCGAATGGGCTTCAGGCGAACAAGGATTGAATTTAACTGATACCGACGCCATGTCAGTACACGCATTCGGATCGGTTTGAGCTTGAATTCCCTGGCCGGAAGCAAAACAAAGCGCCTGGCGCTCCAAATAGGATGTACACAGAAAACAATACGTCGAATGAATACAAGTTGTACAATCGAGTAAATGAATCGTTCAGCGGAGGGAGCTTCAACCCTACATGAAAGTGACTCGGTGCGAACGGATTATAATGTTAGTTGGCTTCTATTCGGTCACACTGAACTTGCTATTGCCAGTTTTGTGTAGCGAACAATTGAGCAGAAATGTTTACAACACTTGTGGCGTTCAATTAGGGGTTTAAGATTTATTGAAATTGAATGGCTTGGAGATGCGAAGAGTAAATGTAAAGTTTCGAAAATGTAGTTGGTGGTAGGAGCCTATTCATAGTATTTTATATCAATATATGTTTGACAAATTATTTAGTCTTACATGTCAACTAACTTATCTTTCAAATAGTATTAAATCATCCACAGCGCATCGGTTTAACTTTAAAAAAAAAAACTAATTTTGACCGTTTGTCTAATGATTTGAATTTTTAGTTTAATTGCTTCTGGGGACTCGGTATTGGCTCTTCTGTATCTAAATTTTACGGTATTCTGACTGAGTTGATCTCGACGCATATTCCTGTTTTCAGTTTTCGTAACCGCTGAGGGCAAAGAGTGCACTTAGAGATAAAAACTCAGCGAGTTTGAAATTTTTGCATTTTCGGTCTGGTGAAGATTATGATATCTTCTCCCGTTTACGTTTCTCTGCCAAGGAAGATTAGCACTACTCAGCTATTCCTCGTCTGTTGAATCTTCTTTGAACTCGAATAACCCTAAACATTTCTGGTCTTGTGTCCGCTCCTTAAAAGCTTCCTCCTCTCTTCCTGACTCCCTAGTATTTAATGCTTTTACTGCTTCCAACCCTTTTGACATTCGCAATCTCTTTGCTATGATTTTTCTTCTGTTTACACTATCCCATCGATTCCTGCCACTGACTACTTTTCCTTTGATATCCGTGCTAGTCTCTCCTCAGCCGTAACTAATCCCATAGTGGTTGAATTGCTTTTGTCCTTACTTGACTCTAACTGTTCCCCGGGCCCAGATGGTATTCCCAATTTTTTCGTAAAAAATATTGCGTCTTCCTTTGTTCTCCTTAAGCCATTTTATTCAATGTCAGTCTCTGTACTGGCAAATTTCCGTCCTCCTGGAATCTCTCTAACATTCTTCCCCATTTTCAAATCGGGTGATCGGAACCTTGCTTCTAACTATCGCCCTATCTCCATTCTTCCTTGTCTTTCCAAAATTTTAGAACGCTTCGTTTTCAATCGTATCTATGTATCCTCTCCTGTGACTTTGCAGCGCAACAACATGGCTCTGTAAAAGGCCGGTGCACCTCTCCGAAACTTGTTGAGTTTACTCATGTAATCGCTTCTGCAATTGACAGTAACAATCAAGTTTATGTCATTTATACTGCTTTTGCCAAAACTTTTGACACTGTTAATCATACGCTGCTTATTATCAAACTGAAGCATTATGACAATCGTGAACCTTTGCTTTCCTGGAGCTCTTTCTTTTTAACTGATCGCACTTGTGCTGTCTCCCTCTTTGGCTTGTCGTCCTCCCTGTTCTCCTCTTCTTCTGGTGTTCTTCATGGTTCTATCTTAGGACCACTTTTGCTCAATCTATTTATCAATGACCTAACTTCAACTGATTGTCCCTTAATGTTTCCAAGTGTTTTTCTATGCTCTTTTCCCTTAAGCTTCATACTCATGTCTTTCTTTATGCTATTGGTGGTACTCAGATCTTGGGGTCACATTTGATCGCAAACTGAAATTCAACATTCGTGTCTTTACTGTCATTAGCAAAGCTTCTCTGATTGCTGGCTTCGTGGTTGGTTCTTGCTACAAATCATTTAGTACTTCTACTTGTGTCCACCTTTTTACTACCCTAGTTCGTTCTGTACTTGAATACTGCAGTCAAGTGTGGTGTCCTCGTTTCAAATACCTCTTGAATCAGTTCAATGCACGTTTACACGTACTTTACTTTTTAAATATAGTCTGCCATATTAACCCTATAGTCAACGTCTATGTCTTCTTAACATTCCTCTCCGTGAGCAGCGCAGAGTTTACTTGGATGAGATTTTCCTGTTCAAAATCTGTCGCGGCAACCTATCTTCCTCATTAGCATTTTTAATTTTACTTTATTTAATTGCCACTATCCTTATTTCTTATATACTTATATTTATATTTACTCATTTACTTCTTACTATTTCCAATTTTTTTCGTTATATCCTATCTGTTATTGGGCTGATTGCTTGTTGAATTGATTATTCGTGTTTGTAATGGATTTTTTTTTCTTTTTTGCTTAAGTTAATTTAACTTTATTTTATTCTAACATTAATTATTCTCTATACCTATATTTATATATTCTATTTAGTTCTTGTTAATTTATTTTTTCATTGTAGCCAATCTATAACTGGGCAGTTTGCCTGTTGTATTGAATACACAACAAATAAATAAAACATAAGAATAATAAATAAATATCAACGAACAATTTTATTACCTTTGGAATAAAGCGTCAAATTTGAATTAATCAAGGACGTCAAAGAAAATGAGCATCAAAGCTGTTATAAACAACAATACAACATCGCCTCATGATAAATCTATGGTCACTTGTTTACAAATCACAAACCTCAACACAGTCAGTATCCAAATTCTAAAATGATAATGCCATCATTTTCAAAATTAATAATATTCCATTAACTATTCATAATTCAATTAATTTCTCATTGCCTTTTGTGACTTTCTAAATGACTCATCATGGAAACGATTCAAACTAAATCATTTCTGGAAACCCATTAAAATCAGGAACATTACGAGAAATCTAATTAATTAAAAAAACGAATTCGAATTAAAATTCAGCTGATTCTTCATTCGTTTGTTTCTATTTATCTTACCTCTTAAGACGATAGCTTGTTACGTTGAATCAACAAACTTGAAATTAGAAGTCATCAAAAAAAAACTTCCAATCTCAAGACAACCGGATGATAATCCGTCGAAAAATTTATTAGCTGTAATCAAATTTGAAAAGAATTGCCCCCTCGGCAAATGTCCATAATATTTTAGCATACCATTAACGATGATTGTCTTTTCCGTGAACTCGATCCTTTCTTCGTGTTTCTTTGCCCCCATTCAGGAGTAGTTGCGGCCTTTCTTCGTTTCATCGTACAACGAATTAGCTCTTCGATTCGAATTCGAAGAAAATCAGAATTCAATTAGTCTACAATTATTGTTAGGTGTCAGCTGATGAAGTGCAAGTATCTATCGTTGTTCAATTTGTAGTCGAAAGCACAATTTTTCGTGGTACATTGCCATAGTGACAGACTTGATTTGTTTTGATGGTCAGTCATGCTATTTGATTTTTTCACTCTTCTCGTTTTTGCGTCAGGGTTTTTTTTCTGAGTGAGAGATAGAGTGACTTTGATTATTATACGAAGTTTCATAAGAAAGTTGTTCAATTATAACTGCTGTTGTGAAAGATTTGTCCAGCAAAAAGTTGTCTCCATTTTATTCTTGATATACAAGTTATCCTTGAGCTTGAAAAATAAATGGTGAACAATTGGGTAAAAAAACAAGCACTAGAGTCGATAATTAGTTAGTAACAGTTCAATGTTCGGTATTTTCTAGTGTTGGGGGAAGAATAAGAAGGTCAACGGCAAAAATAAAATGATCCAATTTGTTTTGAATGAAATAATCGTTTGGATAATTGCTTATTCGATGCCAAGGATTATTTTCTGCAATCGTTCTGGCGTCAACATTTATATTTAGAACTATTTTAATGCTGCACAAAACTTAAACCCACAAACACCACAAAATCGCAACAAGCACTCACGTGGCGTAGAGGTTATTTTTAAAAAACCATTGACCCGAGCTCTGATATCAAAAGAACGCCCACCTTCTTATTACATTTCAGTTATAAATTGACTCCTACTCATTGGATACAAAATTCATTTAAGCTACCCAGTGGCTGTCATAAGGTATCGAGTTGCATGAAATGATTGCAATCGTCCATCGTCCCACGTATTTTCACCAATGTATGTAGCACAATACTAATCAAACCATATCCACCTTCGCAACAACGTGCACCACCAGAGGTTGTTAGCAGTGTCAAAGCTCTAAGAATTCGTGTCGGTAATCTTTTGTGGTGAGTAGGATGGGCATTGGCTACTAGTTAATACTAAGTAATTTAAAATTTAAGGCAAAAGAGTGTCATGAAAATGCATTGACCATTAAGAGATGTTATTTTCTTGTTTAAAACCAACTACATCTTGAGTTGAAACGAGACAAGATAAATTTTAGCCGAAAATAGTTGCAAAGCTAATTCACGAGACCAAAAACAGTAAATGCCAGTCCTTCCTTAAGTTTATTTGTAGTTTGTCTATTTGCTACAACAATATGCAGTCTTTCACACATAAACTTCTTAGTCTGCATACGATTCTACATCTTTGAAGTTCATTTCAGGCACACAGTGTTTCATTTCATATGAGCCGCTAGGGTATGCATTTCTAGTCTCAGTAGAGGCAGTATCATACTTGAAGGACTCATTCATATTGTAGATGCAATTTGCTGCGGAAATTCATTCTTAGTAGCCATATGAATAAAATGTGGTTAATTTAAAATATTTAGCATTGTGGTGTACTTATCTTAGATTGATGTTACATTTGTGGGCTTATAGTAAGGCTGTAATCAGTCGCAGAAGTATAAATCGAGTTGAATATTATCTAGTGCATATACGACTTGAGTGAAGTAATAATATTTGCTGCATTTAAGTGCTTTTAAGAAATTGCTATAAATACTCACATGAATTTAGTACGTTCACGTCTAAATTTAAAGAGAAATTTTACTTGGATAAATGAGTGGTTCGAAAAATAAATGATGCCTACACATGGGTAACTGGGAAATTCAAGACAATATTTTCAGCAGTTTCCATCCATATCGCATGCTTTCAGGATGTGCTCCCCGCAAGTCAAATTGGAGTCAAGAGTCACGTCGAAATACTTCGCAGATTTTTTGGTCTCGACTATTTCGAAGCCGACTGTCATGGGTATGACGGTTGGTATCCTTATTTTCGTTAGTATGCCACTCTCAGTTTTTGAGATCACCAGCTGTAGACCATGGTTTTTCGTCCAGCCTTCAACTCTTCTCATTACTTGATTTAATTTGAGCTGAGCAAGGCGGGGATGTCTGGAGGTAACGACAGCTGCTACATCATTAGCGTAACTTCCCAAGGGCACATCTGTTGGCACTTCAAGGAGCAGGAACTCGTCGTACGCAACATTCCAAAGATCTGGCCCGAGAATATACCCTTGCGCTGCTCCAGCAGTAATATTTTTCCGTATATTTTCTTGCTTTGTCTCATATGTAGAGTGACGGTTCTTCAGATAGTCTCGAACCATGGCTAACAAGTAGTCCTGTATCTGAAAATTCCGCTCAAGTACCTCTAAAATATCTGCCCATGTCGCTGAGTTGAAAACGTTCCGAACATCCAGCGTAACCAGAAACACGATGGGCCTGGACTGGTGGCATGTAGCCTCGGCGTGCTCTAGTGCACCGATTATTTCATAGATGGCGCTTATTGTTGAGTGGCCACTACGGAACCCATGCTGATTTTTCGAAAGGCCACCGGCACTTCGTATTGCTGCCTGTAGTCATGACTTTAATAGGCCTTCCACGAGTTTTCCCGCCGCATCAAGCAAGTGTCGTGATAGGGTCTCAATTCCCCCTCCGGAATCAAATCAAGCCGTGCCTTCTTCCAGCGTGATGGGAAGACACCCGCCAACAAACACGCATTATATATTCGCAATAACGCTGACGGTTGGTCCTCCACCACAGCTTTCAGCACTTCTGATGGAATGCTGTTTTGGCCAAGGTTCTTTCAGTTTTTCATTTTGACCAACCGCACTACGAAGTATTTCAAAAGTGAACAAAGGTATATCTTCCTGACGGACTATGAGAGCGTTTTCTACTCTCGTGTGATGCGCTGGAAAGAGCGAGTCCATAGTGTACTTCAGCGTATCCGCCTCCAATAGTGGACGAGGACCCATTTGATCAAGTCTACCAGAAACTAACTTGTAGCCCCAAACCGCATGGGCCCCGGTTCATTTCATCCCAAAGCGCTTGCCACGCTTGATTTCCCCCATGGTAAAGTTCACCAGCGTACTGAACCCTGCCTGATTTAAGTCGCCAAATAAAGAGTATTTTATTTTTTCAGCCCGATGTTAAGGTTGATTGAAGGAAATGAGGTCAATGAAAATGACGTCAATGCTGATTAGTTTCTTTCTTCTTCTAAAACAAAATTTTTCCTTAGTTTTTCATAACAAAAACATAGCACCTGCATGCCAATTTCACCAAATTCTCAGGCAAATTTCATATTTGGTCCTTCGAACTTCATAAATGTTTCATTTGTTTCAACTTCATAAATGTTTCAGATACAAACTATATTTATATTCAGAAATAGTCGCTGCGTGATAATTTTCACTTTCTTTTCTTATTGAATGTTTCTAACAGCATATTCACGGAGGGATTTTATGAAATGAGACTTGATATTGGAGAATACCAAAATCAAGTTACATTTCATAGAATCCCTTACGAACATTTCTTTCAGATTTACACGAAACGGATGTCACTGTTTCATTATTTTCTTCTCATTGTCTTTCTAATTAAAGTCGCTTCTTATATTCTGAAAAGTGATAATCCTCACTATCTTAGCTAATGGAAATTTCCTTAAGAAAAGATTCGCAATCACTAGAGCGTAGCGAGTGCAGATTAACGTGCACGAAACACCATTAAGTGCAAAGACACGAAGCACAAGCATTAGTATTCAAAGGTGTTCTGCACTCTTATTTACATTGACAGTATCCTCACATGACAAGAATCCTTACGAAACTTCAGAAAGTAACATGAAGATGACTATCGTTGGATGTGAGCTTGTGCAACTTTGTCTTTGCATCTTCGTGCAAGAAAGCAACATGAATGTACGAGCACAGTTGCATCATAGTGACTGAGCCCTGGGTATTGTGATAAACTTCAAAATGTGACCAAAACTGTTTTCACTTTACGATAGGTTGCAGTTAGTGGGTTAAAATACTTGAGATAACCGCAAATTTATTGAAGTTTAGTCTTGTGAATTTCATCGAAATATTTAGCTATTGCTTGAATGGCGCCCACGGTAACATGGGAAGTGGTTTTTTCGTGAACATGATTTCAGCCATTATACAAAATATTAAATATGTCACAAATGTATCTTGTCTGACCAGTATGAGGTTCTTGGATGATAGTAGATTCCAGATCGCAATTTGATCAGATGATAAAATGATTTAAGTATTATTTCGATTAGAGATTGCTAAATGAAAGTTACAGTTTTGATTAGCTTAAGAAAATATAAAAAATAGCACTTAAATGAAAAATTCTCGAATTCGCAGCATTAATTATTCATACACTCCAACTATTTTGCTGTTGGGACACTGAGATTTTCATTTTTTCATAGATTTTCATATTTGTTTACATTTTGAATTAATTGTTTTACTTTGTCACGGTGTCCCACATTACGCGTTAACAACATCATTGATTGGACAAATCCGCCGTCTAGATTAACCGAAGTTAATGACATCATGTAGATAGTTAGTAATAAGTAAACAAACCAGCCGTCACGATTATGCACTATTGTATGTATATAGTTAGTAAGTAGCTAATTATGTATTTAGTTAGTAAGTATTAGTAACTAGGTTTAAGGCAGTATTCTGGTCTAGAGGCTTGATTTTGAGGTGATTTTACGGACGCCATGAAAAAAAAACCATTAACAATTTTGGGATATATTTGTTTACCAGTCTTTTATCAACATTTTGAAAGTACAAAAATGTATTAAAAAAATAAAAAAAATTAAAATTGATGTAGAGACAGGCCGGCGAAGAGAAGGCTCAAAAAAAAAACTTCCAAAACTCCGAAACATACATTTTAGGTGAATTCTGTAATAAAAAGAATGTGAAATTTGTCTGACGTAAACGATTTCGAAAAACTTTTTTTTTCACAAAATGGCGTCCATGTAAAAAAAAAAGTCGCTTTTTTGCCTCATTTTTTCAACTTAGGGGATTGTTAATAAATAGTAGAAGAAAAAATTTTAAAAATCCCTACGTCAGACGATAACCAATAGTGTTAAGAGGGTTTGTAGAAAATTTCACGTAAATCGGTCTATTCCAACTAGAGATATCATGTTAATCGTATCGTGAAAAGTGGTTCCGAGAAAAACGCGTTTAAAACTTGAAGTCTCGTTTCGGGCAGTTAGTTGGTGTGTCACAAAAATAGCTGTAACTCCAAAAATAATTCGAATTTCCGAAAATCCTTTTATGCAAACAAATATGCAAACAAAAAAAAATCGATTTAATCAAATTTCTAGGCCTGAATACCCCCTTAACATACACATTAAACATAGGACTGCTGCCTCATCAACGTAGAAGTAAGTTAACACAAATTAGAAAAATGGGACGCATATCGAGCACTAAAAAAACCCTCCATCATCAATAATAAATACGACATAAACAAAGCCACAATCGTCCGACGACAAACCTGGTCAAACTAACGACACAAGGATGAAGACTCGACACAGCAAGCGACACACGATTAACCATCACCGACACTATCGATGTAAATAGCATAAGTAATCAATATTAATTTACTTAAGCACTATTGCCGTAATCACAATACAGCGTTTTTCGCTGCGGCCAACGCAGCGTTCCACAGGGGGAGGCGTGAAAGCCGCAGTTGAATTTGGTGAATCACAATGCAGCGACAATGTCGCTGTCAATGCAACCAAGGCACCAACCAAAATCATTTTTTTTTTCATTTGTATTGCTAAATCCTGTTGTACGAGGATTAGGTTGGCTTCTCACAATACTCATCAGCCATCGCTTGTCTATTCCACTAGACCATTCAACCTAATTCAAACAGAGTTAATTCAACCTAGTGGTGATGCCAACCTATGGTAGGTATCACCGCTAGCGGTGCGGCAAAATTAGAAATTTGGCAAATTTCGCCGCTGCCGCAAATTCCGCCGCAGCTATTGTGCGCGTTACCATACAAAACAGTGCATTCTAATTTTTTGACAGCACTTCCCGCAGCCCACTGCGTTGGCCGCAGCGAAAAACGCTGTATTGTGATTACGGGGTATGAATGCACTATTTGCGATTACAGGATGCGATGACAATGCGACTTGTCACGAGACGCGATGACAGTGCGATTTATCAAACGAAGGATGGAACCAGTGAGGTAGTAGATATGGAGTGGACATGCCCATAAGATTTACATTGAAGGGGATGGTAGTAATTTTTTGTCCGCTAAATGTCAAATCTGGTCAAACCCAAGTAGTTCCCCTCCAATTTGACATTTAGCGAGAAATGGCGGAAAGGCAGCTTTAACATGCTTTGTGCGCTAGATGATCAAAGGGACTAATGGTGGAAAGTTATACCGTCGATGTCAACTCCACTTCTACTACCTCACTGGATGGAACAGATGGTCTGTTGTCACGATAGAAATGGAATAAGAGGGAATGGGCCGAAATGGAACTCAGCTGTAGATCGTGTGAGCTCACAACTGAGTTTACTGAGCTCAATGGATTCAAAAAAAATTGAGTGAGTGGACGGATGTTCGTGGTGGAAATGCAGAAAACTTACGCTGGGTTTTCTTTTCTTTTTTTCTTTTGGTGTTTGATCTGGACCGAGATACGCACATAATCGATCAGCACGACGGCCGTCAAATCGAGATAGTCAGCTGTGTTGAATTAAAGAAAAGATTTAGAATCGAGCAGCGAACCTGTGAAAAACTCGAAAAATCAACGAAAGTAGCAGAGCGACCAGTGAAGGTGAACATCATCGGGGACGGAGATCAACGAAAGGAGGCCCCCAGCGTTGCAGCAGTTGGCAACGTGTGCAATAATTAAGGTAGTGTGCACACTGATATATATTTTTTCAATCAAATGATATGGATTAAGCTTAGATTGGATAAGTTAGGTTGCGAGCGAAAAATGTTAAGTGATTAAATTTCGTAGAAAGTAATAAAGCGTGAAGCAATGCTAGATTTTGAAGTGAACGGTTCTCAACACTGTGGTGTAGGTTAATCTAGGTAGCGGGGGTTGATCATTTCAACGCTTTTTTTTTACTCGCGCGATCATTTTTCTTATTGTAGTGCTTATTGTCACTAAATATTTGCTTCGTAGTGGCGGTGAGGTGGTAGTTTTGGTTATTCGAAGCAAGTGGCGCCCACCTACCCCCGATTTTCACGAGCAAAGCCGTCTGAAATTACCCCCTTTGCGTCCTAGTCGGGACGAAAAGGGTTTTTGATCGCAATACACAAGTAACGGTAATAACTTCCGAATAAGGATAGTTTGTTAAAAAAAATGAAATGTTTTTTAGCGTAATATCATCGGTCTTAGCTGTATTTGCTTCCCATTATCCAATGTGGAGATCATCTGGGTGAACTTCGTCGACGAAATTGTCGAAGCCTTAAGGTTTAACGCATCCAGGCTGTTTGTATGACCCCAACATCCAATAGTGAGCAAATGTCCAGTTATCACTGTACAGAAGGCACAGATGATATTGTAACCACGCCAAAACTAGTCGGGACCATTGACCCCTTCAAGCCCTTCAAGTTCTCATGTTAGGATGGAGTTCTGCCTGCCATGCACCAGATGTTAGCAATGCTCATCATATCTTGGCTTTTGCCAATTCAGAAAAGTTGCCTTGCCGCCAAGATTGTATTTATACCTAAACCAGGTAAAAAAATCATTTATGTCCCAAAAACTACAGCCCAATTAGCCTGACTTTTTTTCTTCTCAAGTTGCTGGAAAGACTTTTGGACCTTTTGGAATAAGAGACTGGGATCTCAAACCCTTTCCAAAACCCCAAACGCGTGCACAAAAGGAAAATCTACAGCAGTATTAAGCGGGGACACGCAAGTGCAACTGACTACTTGGTCCCCACTCTTTGCTTCAAATGAAGATATCAAGCAAGCGTAGGAGATGGGCAAGAATAAAAGTCAGTGATAAAGTTTCATTGGTAGTCTACATTCTATTTTATTCAATAGGTTGATGGAAATCACTAAAAAATCACAGAGAAGTACTTAAGTCAGATAAACAGTAGTTTAAAGAAATTATTCATTAAGTTATTCCAAAAGATGGAAACTAATATAAACCAGAGAGAAGCTCAAAGATGGTTTCAAGATGGAGGAGTTTTACAGGATTTTCTGAAGAAGTTTTGATGAATGAAAGGTAAAAGTCTAATGATTTTACGTATTTTCAGTGCGTGACTATTTGAATAAAATGTCTTGAATAAAACATATGACCATGCCAAATATTATTATTCAAGTCTGAGTGAAAACCAAACTAAGCTCTTGCAAAAAATCCACCATCAATCCTACATGGGTCTGATTCGATCGAATAGCATGACTTTTTTCTCCAATCAAATAACTCGTGCAAATCCTGTCTAGCCAGTAGTTCCCTTCTTGGCGCAAGCTTTCACACAGCATCAAATTATCAGACAGCAAAAAGTCGTCTAATGACCACTCACTCAGAATACTAATCCAAAGTTGAAATTACGATCATTAATCAACTTGCCATTTGGAGAAGCCTTTTTATGTGCAGCGCTCGGCTTACTCGTATTCGTTTCGCTAATTTTCTGAGTAAAACTCGTCTCTCATGCACGCGACAGGCGCTATAAGCTAGTAGATAGTAAAAATATTCAAACAGATACAACAGCCTGAATGGTAAGCCAAAACCAACCGAAACTATTTATCAAAATACCATCAACAGCTGAAGAACAAAGCAATCATTGATATAATTTATTTTGCTACGGCTGAAAAGTGAAAAAGTGTCATGGTAGTGCTGTAGAATTTATTGTTAGTCATTTGAAATGGTGGGCTAGCATGGTTTTTGAGGTTTGATTGTGATTGAAAGAAATGGTAAGAAAAATGAGTCAACAGTTTTTGGGATTTTTTCGCAAAGGCCATTGCTAGTGAGCTTTTGTTTACATTCAAGTCTAGACAGAAGTGACAAGAAATCAAATAATGTCACCAAAATCTGAATTCTTACTGAAATTTAGAGTACATTTGTATGGGTAAAAGTGACTTGAATGATATATTCATGATGCTATTGAATCTATCCCAATATTTTAGGCGTGACATGCAATTAATTTAAATAGTCAGCGTATTGTGTAATTTCTTTATGATATTAAGTGGATTTAGTAAATTAACAACAAATAATTAGTACAAATGGTTAGATTTGTGGAAGGTAAATAATTGGCGATACAAAGAGAGACCAAATATTATGTTAATAGACAAATTTCTCTTATAAAAGCAAGATATATTTCAATTTCTTAATAGTTTCCATCTTTTGAAGGTAATCTGCTCTCTGTCAATCCTGAAACAAAACAATGTATCTTTAATAACCCTTTGACGCCAATTCTATTTTGAATGCGTACTAGTAATTTATTTAATAGTTTTTTTAACTGATTTGATTTCTGAAACTCTTTGAAAAAATAATGTGCTCTGGAAAATTCAGATGACTTCAAACTGTAATAATTTAAGAAATTTAAAATAACTTTTTAATTTTTAATTTCGGGAAAACAAATTTAAATATTATTTTCCTGTTAAAAAGCCAATCGCAACAAACCTAAATTATCCCTGAATGCGAACTAATTACTTACATAAATTGCAGCCAAGAGACATGTCTAACTAATTGATATACATGGTTTGTATTCTGTTCATGAATCGATGATAGAATCAATTCCACGAGCTTCCCATAAAGCTTCTATGAATATGACCCGAGTTAAATTTTGACCGCTGAATTCAGTTTGTCAGCTTCACTACAAAGTTCCCATCCATTTGCAACGTCCGACTCGAAAATCGTGTTCAATTCTGATTAATGCATTCATGAAACGATCGGTCAAGTGGTCTTGTGTCATGGCTATAACAGCAAGGAAAGCAGACGTGACAGTATTGTAGTCATTGTGCTGGTCCAGTTCAAAACAAGGAAATCGTATGCAAGGATGAGGCGAGCTTAGGCAAGGACAACGACAATTTCCTTTTGAACTGTGCCAGTGCTTGTTAGAGTGTGGTGATATGGGTCTGGTAAAATTGATTTTAGTGCTCATCCTTACTCTATTTGTGTTTGAATAGACATCAGTATCATCCTTCGAATGGAATTTTTGCGAACGTTTCAAAGCCGGAGCTGAATCTAACGATACTTTGTGGACGAAAAGAAATCATGCTCTATTCGGATAAAACTTTTGTTTGCTATTTTTCATCTGAAACAGAATATTCAATGCAACATAACACAGTGATGGATGAGCCTATTTGACCAGCATTCAGGTGTCCAAGAACATCATCGTCCTTTTTTTTTATTGATATTAGTCCATGACAAATGACACAAGCGCTCGTCCAAGATATTTGGATCTGTGATGTCGATTCGATTCGTATCTGCCTTCACATATCAAATACTATATCAAGGATTTCCGGCGAATAAAGAATTCGAGCGATTGAATATGGACTTGAAAGCCTGCCGCATCCGTAAACAATATCGTCAAACCTAAACTGAACGTGTCCTGCATCAAATCGCAATTTCATCCGTAGTAGACTAATTCGTAGTAGGAACATGAAGCAACCGACCATCGTTTGCTTCGAATTGACACCTGACCCGACGTCCTTCGAACGTACGCAGAAACATTGATATATCATAACATCGATACATGGCGACAGCATGTGCGTTACGTACTAGAGTATAAGTAAAGATTAGATCAGGCCTGAACGACTGTGTGATTGGACAGCATTCGAGGTCTTTTCGATTTCCACATTCTTTGTTCGTAAGACGGGATGCTCTGATTTGATTCTCTCTCGACGTTTCATACAATTGAATTATTGTGCTTAGGAAATGGAAAATGAGGAGATAGGAAACGTTTATGGAACGAAAACTGTGGAAATGTTTTCAAAGGTAAATCAATATGAGTGATTTCACTTGTCCGATGATTGTTTGATGAAATTGAGAAAATTATTCGATTTTTACTGTCTGAGTAGGTCCACTTTGTTCTGTTCGTTTCAAGCCGCTTTTTGCAACCATCAATAAAGTTTCGGAAAAGGACTCTAGTTTTTAGCCGACTTACTTAGTCAATCCAAAAATTGTAAATTATACATTTTGAAAAAGATTTGGTGGTATAGTAACTCTTGTGTAAATGTCTTGTTCAATGAATTTAACAAGGTACTTGTTACCTAGCAAAATGTTGCGCAGGAGAGGTTAGGCTACTCATACAGCTATTTGAATACATCGGTGTGAATATTAGCGGCTCATGTTTCCATTAACTGCATTTATTATCTCCATAATGGCAATGTAGCTTAAATATATGATGTGAAAGCACTACTGAAATCACAAAGTATATATTCTCCAAAAAATAGGGGCACGCATTTAACACTGAAAAACATTGCTTCTAAACCTGTTATCAAATGAGGTTTAGGTGCAAAGTGACTATGAAAGTAAGTCTGAAGATCACTCGCTAGGTCCTTGTCAGAACTACAACCTAGAAAATTGAAGACATTTTAAAAATGAGGTCAGCATTTTACATTTTAAATTTTAATCGTGGGAAATTTTAATATTCTCATATGCTTATAGACAATATTTTTCTTTTTAATTTATCATTAATCATTGATATTACACCTTCAATTAACATTCAACTTTCATAAATATTAAAACTTTTATTAAAATAAAGCTTAAATATAACGGCGCCCAACGTGGTATTGATGACTAGTAAATCAAGTAATGGTAATCTATCAAACTAAAATTTACAGATTCTCTTATCGAATAATCCATGATATATACTGATTTAAATTAATTTATTTATAATTCCTTAAAGTCAGATGAGAGTGGCATAATTAGTGGACATGATTTTACTGGATAATTTCGTGTTTCACAGTTTCTCGTAACCATAACTGCGCTACAAAAGAGCTCAATGTAGAATGCCACAGTGCTCATCAGGCACAATGTGGAAACATCAATTATATCGAAATATAGTGAGTTTGTTGCTAGTATTCTGCTAAAAAATTGATAAATGATTGAGAAAACTTTTATTTATTAAACTTCGTGCTGCTTACAATAACTTCACAGAATAGAAAGAAAAAATGAAGAAAAAATATAACCAAGACATATATGAAAAGTGTCTAAAAGTGAGTTGACTTAAGGGTGCGAAATTCAAATTATATTCAACATATTCTTAAGCTTCCATACAGCCACGAATCATATGCAGCTCCCACAGTCTTATTTTCAATGACAATTAAGCGTAGTTAGTAGCAAGTATGTAGATGCTAAATAAATTATATGTTATTCGTCCAGGACAATTAGACAAAAAAAACCAAACTTCGGACAAATTGACGAAAAGCTGGATTTTAATGTGAACCTTAATATTATCGTTATGAACGAATTGTCAAAAGTCCCCGTCGATCCCAGTGCCACTTAACATTTTACACCTAGGTCAAAGGTCACCAAAAGTGATTTTTCGTAAATTTTTCGTAACTCTGTGATGATTACCTTGACAGGTAGATTTATGAAGAATAATGTGGAAAATGACAACTTTAAATTAAATTAGAATGTTTTGTATTATCTTGACGGAGGGGTTTGGCGGAATAGTTCCAGCCTGAGAATAAGCAAGCTAAGGTTCTGAAAGAAAAGATGCTAGAATGAAAGAAATTTTGAAGTATTGTAGACGATGAAAAGATGACTTATGAAGCCAGTATCTGAATATAAAATTTTTCAGTCAATCAATTTTTATAATTTTCCACACTACGTGAGGCTATTAAATAGGAAAAATTTCTAGCAGAACAGTAAATATTGTTTAAGTTTGCAGATATTCGCAGCCAAATGATGATAGACCTTTTTTCAAAAGTGATTTCAATTGAGAAAGTAATTCTCTTTTTCAAGTAATAGCACTGATTTTTTTGTACGTTTTTCGAGGTAATAAAGTATTTGTACTTCTTAATAATTATTTTGAGAAAGCGAAATCCTGCCTAAATGCGACAAAATTCTTTTTTTTTTTAAATAATTCCGTGAGGTAGACATTCTATTTTCATACAGTTTCGCTATTACAAAACTCATTAACATGATCACATACGAGTAAAATAATAATATTGAAAAAACAGCATACATATCATTCACTCGTCAGCCCATGCTTCTTCATTGAACTTCACTTTGAAAATACACATTCGTGCCAAAGTGAGTCCCTTTGATTCGTGAACCAAAAACCCACACAAAGTCGAGCGTTCAAGCTTCGCAGTAAATAAGGCAATTGTGCCATTTAAGGAGAGGTTAAGGGCTAGCTTATAGCTAAACATTTCAAAAATATAGTCCCAACATTTTAAGTCAACCAGAGCAAAACTCTCGAAGTTATTGAATACTTAGTCCCATCTCTATCATTGTAGCTCCAACAGCTCGGAGCTCAGTAGTCATTTTCTCAAAACAATTTTTTAAAAGTCCATGTTCACTGCTATTTAAAAACCACTCTACCGATTCCTTTCAAACTTGGCACACGTTTTCTACATGTAAAATACTTCCCTCAAGCAATAAATATTAGAATTTTTTACATTAAGGGGGGTTTGCACCTACAAAAAGGTGCAAAATAGCAATATTTTTTCGTGAAAAGTAGCAATTTTCACTTCAAAACACCACAAAAAATTTAAAAATGAAAAAATAGAAATTAGAGAACTTTGGGGGAGGATTTGATGATACCTTGACTAAATTTTAATGTTCTTTGATTTCCGATAATTTCAGCTGAGATTCTTGGAAAACATTTGTCACCGGTTTGTTTGTTGATATTTTCGCATAAAAAAACAACACAATGTTATTGAAAGGATAATTAATAATGTACAAAAGATTTAAATAAATTTGCTTTATCCACATTTCTAAAAAAAATTCGTAAAAAAAGTGTTTTTGTATTCACGCTGAAACCCTTACCCCTCCCTTAAACTCATGTACCCGCCTGTGCTTGTGATGTCTTAGCAAAAGTTTAGAGCTAACATAACACATGTAAAGGCAACTATACTCGTAAATTATGGTGTAAGATATAGTTATATGACTACCCCAAATTGAACCGAACAACACCCTCAAATAATTAATTAAAGAACTATTTTTTGGTACGAAAAACGATTTTGATGATAGTAATACAGAACAAATTGGTGTAAATTATAAAAATTATAAGTTTGAATCATCGAAATAACTTCCAAACTCCTGGAATATTGTTGACATATTTTCAATTAATTTTTCTATTCTTTTTAATATTCTATTAAACTCTATTTGCATACCTACATTCAGTTTATTTAATATTTTATTTCTATGATGCTTAGGCTGAATAGCGCTTCAAAAAGGAGAAATGAAGAATTCTAGAAAAATATTTTTAAAAAATCATGTGTTGATACTGTCTAAAAAGTTGTAACAGAACCGGAAATCAGAGGTTTTATTACTCTTCGGACCAGTGATTGGAGCCGATTGTTTTGTTGGGAATATGTAATATGTCTACAAATTTCAATGCAGTAAATAATTTAAGAATATCAAGACGTCTTAGCTGAACTATATTACAGCCACAAAGTTTGGTGGACAATCATCAACGAGGTAAAAAAAACTTTTATTGAGCCTCGAGAATTTTTAATACTAAAGCATTCGTTTTTATTATATCCATACTATTTACAGTGAATTTCCAAATTTCCAAATATAAAAACATATTTGGTCTAGCCTAATCTAAATCATTTCAAAAGGAGCTTTGCAGGTGCTTAAGGGTATCTAAAATGCGCGCTTAGGAGCGATGCAATGGACTTAAAAAACAATCAAACTAGTATGTTACATAAGACACTATTAAAGATAAGAAACCATTTTTAAAAATTAGTTTCGAGATTTATTCAGTGCTCGATGAACAAATCGACAAGCGCCAATTAACTCAAAAACAAATTCTTTAAAACTATCCAAGTATGTAATCGATTTAATTTTCATCTAAAGTTTTTAAATAAATCTGCATTAAATTCATTATATTATCGTAGTTTAATAAGTCACGAATTTAACAAATGCCATTCCGGTCAATAGCGACTTAAATCTTGGCAGATACGCCGCTAATCAAATTGATTAGCGGCCTACCTTTCGCGTTGCCGCTATTTCACTTGATGGTCGTCACGTGAATTGTCGGGAAATCGAGACCTAACAATTTGCAAAATTTAGGTAAAAATCCTGCTCGATATATAAAAATCGTCAAAATCATCAAAACATTATTTTGCAAAAAATTCTCAAATGCTACAGATTACCATGGGAAATATCTTGATTCAAACCAAATCATTTTATTTTGTTACTTATGACTCAAAGTGCAGAACAAATCTTTCATTATGTACTACAACAGCTACATGCAATTTTATACCACACTATCCCCACAAAACGAAAAAAATTCATCAAACAATGAACTATCCAAATTCAACCAATATGATTTGCTAAAGTATTCGAGACATGAAATCAATCCAAAATTAAAGTTTCACCCCAATCGACATTGAAAAGCACTTAACCACTAAGAAATCCTGAGCAATATCAAAAACCATTTTCATCCATCCAGAATACAATCAACATCAAAATCTTACCATTTCAATTCATTTACATCATTTTGGCACGCAATTTCAAACACGAGAAGAACAAAATATTTTAATAAATTCAGGTTAGCATACAAATGATCCCTTAAGAAATTTGGGATTCGTTACATTTCAGCAATTGCGACATTTAACTTTAATCGCATCACATTTCCATCTAAAGTAGAGTCTACGAAAACCGTTATGAAAATCTGCTTAGGAATTTCGACTG
Organism: Nemotelus nigrinus; assembly: GCA_947369275.1. Lineage (NCBI taxonomy): Eukaryota > Metazoa > Arthropoda > Insecta > Diptera > Stratiomyidae > Nemotelus > Nemotelus nigrinus. The sequence goes on from OX376374.1 coordinate 9,472,803, forward strand.
TGATTGTCATTTAATGTTCAACTGTTGAATGAATACAAAAACAATTTACATAAACGCTTCACTAACACAGGAGCAATAGTATACAGTATATGAATGGGATATATGTAAATGAGGAACATGATAGGAAAAAGTATTTTCATTTCCGCTTGTTTACACGTAAGGAAAATGTAAAGGAGTTAATATTGTACTAACTTATAAAGTTTCTCAAAATATTTTATTGGAATTTTGTGTGGGTTGTTATGTGAAAACACACATTTTTGCACTAGAAACTTTATGCGGGTAAAGATTTATAAAATTTCGTTATTTTTTTACGAAGACTAGAATAGTTTCAGCATGAGCAGATTCCGTTAAAGCTCTCATTCGGCAAAATAATTAAATCTCGACTTGCAAGAGAACATTTCTTAACAATTTCATGCAATTAGCTTGCTGCAAATATCATTTCATTCGCTCATATCATCCTTCTTCGAAAATTTTAAATTGCAAACGGTACTTATCTCCTAGCATAAAATTTATAGCTCGACGACGTGAGAAGAATCCCATACTGACTTTTATTGCAGAAGGGAACCAATAAAAATTACCCAATCGATCAAAGAAAGATATTTTCTACAGAAAGCTATTCGCTACTAGGAAACGAATCTTCTATGGGATAAGTGGTAATAACAATCTTCCGGACAACTTTCAGGAAAATCCTATCAGGCGATCAGAGTGGACTTTTCGTAGAGCTTGTATCGAAACGAAACGATATTTATGGATTTATGAAATGTATTTCGCTCCCAAGTCAAAGTCCTTAAAAGCTAAAAGTTTGCACTCGTAGCCATACTCGAACTTGTATCCATCCATATGCACTCGAACTTGAACAAATTCGAAAAGAAAATCCGAATGGAATTCACGTAAGACTTTAATTTTTTCTTCGACCCTCATCAGGAATTCCAATGCAGCCAATCAAATTGTCTGCTGAGATAACTATTGAAAATCGATAGTTTGCAATTAAACGGAATTGCTCTTTCTTTCGACTTTCGAGAAAATGAAAACCCATCAATTGCTCCCCCACAAAACTTTTCGAAACGTCCTTTCAGTAGCCGCAAAGATCTCGTCAATATTCCATTCGATTCTGTTGATACATTCAGTCGCGTAGTAGTGCTTTTGTAGTAGTGTTAAAAGTTCATCGAATCAAAAGTGGGTGCTAATGAGTGTTTGGTTCCAAGTTCTTAGGATAAAACCGGTGTCAAACGATGCTGTGAACGTTTGATTCAAACATTTGCTTCCAACATTTGAGTCAAATATTAAAAGATCGGCAACAGACCGAACATGTTCCAGCGCTAACGTTGGATGCTGAACATTGGGCACTGGTAGCCGGCGCATCGACCACACGATGCGCCCAATCATCAAGTACCCAACGTTGGAGGATGTTGGTAGCATCGTTTGGCGCCGGCTTAAGTGTAGCGTCGACTATGCGATGATGAATGATTTTCTGTTTTTTTTTTCACAGTATCTCTTCGGAAAAGTTTCAAGCTAAGCTAACTTCTCCGTGTTTTTCTCCGTTGTCAAAAACTGCAACATTTCGCAAACAGATGCTACCGGGAATGGTACTTGAGAAACAATATCTAGATTGCATTTGATAATTTAATTAACGAGACTATTGACGTTGCTCACTAGAATGAGATATAAAAGAACGATTCAGATCTTAGCTGGAAGCGGTAGATAGTTGGTATTTTTTTAATGCAAATATGAAATTGCACGTTCAATTTCTCATATAAGTGACCACGATTAATTATCCTTTATAAAATACTTAGTGAGGAGTAAATACATTATGTGATTAAGATGTTTAAATTGCCACTAACAATTGATTTTAATAAAACAAAAAATCCCAAAAACTCTTTTAAAGCAAATTTAACACTCTCTCAAACAAATTTATCGTTGTAAAGTTATCTTAATTCTATGATTCGTGAATAGTATTTGTGATATTTTGCTGAAAAGTTATGTTAAAGACAAGATACAATGAACGGATTGTTAATATGTATAAGATCTTGTAGAATGGATTGCGTTCTTAAATTGTTGAATTTAGATAAGTTAACGATAAGTGGAAACATATAGGATGTCCCAGTAGGCCTGGACGATTTGAAAAACCTTTGAAATCTTTGGGATTTTTATTTTATGTTCAAAGATTACATTGTCGAATATCACAATACTTTGAGTATTTAAAGAAGAGTACTGAAAGAGAGTCGAAAACATTCTGCTTTCAATTTTTGGTGAATAATATTCTTCATTAAACCATTTATAATTGGATCGTTGAGTAAATCGAACGTCTTCAATTTAAAATTAATGACAAAATTCGACTGTGTGAGTTCTTCTCCAGGAAGTTATTGGGCTGAAATGTTTTATAAAAACGATTAAGGGGGAAAATATATGTAATATTTAAAAAAAAGTTATAATTTCAGATTGATTTAAATAATATATATTGTTTATTCAGAAAATTTTTAATGTAAAGTCCTTAAAGTAAATGTCTCAAAGTAAATGAAAATATTATTTTAATAATTTTCCAACACATAGTGACGGCGATGCGAGCGAATGAAAAAAGCACATCAAAAAATGCCTCGTAAGACTTAACGCCTTAATTTAATTTAAAAAAATCGAGTTTTAAACATTAATAAACAAATTATTTGTCCGAAGTTACAAAAAGCATGTAAATTCAACGAGTAGACAATACTCTTTTGTAGATGTCGTATAAATTTGAGCCAGATCGGTTCAATATATTTTGAGATATTTTGTACAGAAGTTGAAAAAGTACTACTTTGAAAAAAACGCGTTTAAAGTTTACAGTAGATAAAAATCATTGATTATTAGTTTTTATTATAACTTATTCGTTAGTCAGCGATTTCAGGTCTATACAGCAGCCCTTCAACCTCCTCGTCCATATCATTTTAGTGCATAAGAAGGTCACGGCGAGCATTTCGGGATTCTTTTGAGCTGAAAATACTTTGACGGCTCTGTCGTTTTATCCTGTCGTTGTCGGCTCTCTTGGCATAGCTAAATCAGCTGGGGCTGATTTCAATACCTAAATATATTTGAAGCATTGATGTTTATAGTTTCACGTTCAAAAAAAGACTAGTCACTCCTTCAAAATCTAACGGTTTTTACTTCAAGGTTAATAAATACAGCCCCCTTTGTATATTATAAAAATACACAAGTGTAAATGTACATCTGTATCTATATTTCCTTAGAATTTCAGATTTATAAGAATATGGTAGGGATACACAATTAGAAAACTGTATATATAAAACTTAAAGTGGAATCTGTGCTTTGAATCCAACATCATAATTCTTCAAGAAAGGTAAAAAAAAATACAGTTTTTAACGATTAAAAGGATATATTTGGACTGTTAAATTACTGGTAACTAAAGTCCAAAGCTAATCACATGCGACTTTTTATTGACTCCGCCGACTTTAAGTGCTTTGTGTTATTACAAGATACCAAAGACCTATGCTTGTAATAGACGTGTTAGCATTGAAATCTTTATTGGCCTTGATCTGCGACAGGGCAGACAACCGACTAGATTTTCAATCGTGGTACCCATTTTTTTTTTATTGGGCAGTTATGGATTGGTTTAAGTATTCACGTGGACTTAAAATCTATAATGATATAGTTCTTTTGGTTCCACACGCATGCATACTAGTTAATCAAGAAAAAAAGACAAACGAAACGTATGTTAAATTTTTGACTCATTTTACTATCTCCATCCGTGTTCTAGTGGGGGGCACAGTAAGGTTCTAGTGGGACACAGTAATGCCCAAAAAGCTATTCAACTCTCGAAAAACGTTCGAATTTAAGTTAAAATCAATATATTAGAGGTTTCCCAGTCGCTGATTCTCACTTAAAGACCAAAATTTCGGCTCTCGAAATGACGACTTCAAAGTAGTCGATCCGAAGGAGGAACAATTTGCAAATTACAATACTGTTGTTGCTGCTGAATGAAAATATTTCCAAATCAACTATCTGTACCGAATATAATGAATCTAAAATGATTGAAAGTAAAAAAAACTTTACTGATTTGACAAAAATGACCGAAAAATAAGCAAAATGGGCCTACAAATGATGGAAAACAAAACGAGTTGCATCTGAGCTCATTTATAGCAGTTTTAAGCTAAGTTATTTTAGGATTGAGGCATATTATTTGAGAAATAAAATCCTTATCTTTTTCTGAACAGATTTGCCACTTTTTGATTCCAAATTTTTTGCACTAGAACGTAACTCGGAAATTTAGAAAAAAAATTGAATTGAACTCTCCCAATGACATCAGGGATTATATAATGTTATGGAGACACAATCATATAATATTATAAATCATATAATAATCATATAATATTATGGAGACATAAATATTGAAAAGAATTCGAAAAATAATTTTGGGTAATCCTATTGATTTATACCAGATTGAAGCCTTTCCAACAGTTTTTTTATATCTAGCACATTTCAAAATACAGACTACTTTGTTATGTTCAAATTTTATCGAAAAGAGGTAATTTACGACATTATGCAGTTAATTTTTCCTGCATTTACATCAAACAAGATAATCTTGTATTATACTGCAATGAAACATTCAAAACAATTTCACATATTTATTTTCCTTACTAATATACAAACTACAAAAATATAAACATAGCAATTGATGAATCAAATTTTATATGCAAGCAAATAGACAATATGGTACGACAGCACTGTTATGATACATAATGGTATACTGTAGGATACGTTAGTAGGATACGTTAGCAATCTATGAAAATAAGCCTTATTATTTTCATACAGCAAAACGTACGTTCCATTTAACACACAAATGAAACAATGCTCAAGGTCAGAGCTCTTCCCTCTTCATTATTATTTTTTCATCGATCCCTCTTTGGTATAAATATCCCAATCTATCTGTAATTTCACAGTGCAAAAAAATTAACTGCAAGTAATTTATACTCGAATGTGACAATCAATAATGATGCGATGAAAAAGATATGCGACACATAGTCCCTGGAATAAAAAAAAGCCAAAGTATTAGAGTCTAGATACACAGCAGCGCACATTACTCATTTGTCATACAAAAAAAATAATCATCATCAATTTTTGTATGACAAATGAGTAATTTAGGATTCTGTGTGTCTAGGCTTTTAGTCATTTAGAATTGCATTGCTGATCATATTGAATTTCATTCTGGAATAAATGCATAGAGCTAAATGGAGACTATGTTGAAAAATAAAACTCTTTTTTTTAAAACTCTTTTGGTATTTTCATAACAATTTTTAAAAATCTTGATTATAATTACAGTTGCACAAAAATGAAACGATTTCCAGGTCTTCGACTGTATTACGTAAAACAGCTTTCTAGTTTAAGATAGAGTCAGTATTTTTTTTATTAATTTTTGAAAATATATATTTATATTCAACTGTACATCCAACCCATCAACAGCTTAAGTAGCCAAGTATATAAACTGACTTTTAGTTTGTATTGTCCACTGGTGTAATCCAATCCAGTTTGAACAAACAATAATTGGTGCCTGAGTTAAATCAAATGTAAAGTGATCTTTGAAACTTATCCCTCCACACTCATTAACTTTGATTGCTAATGAAGTATGTGCCAACTTGAACTGCCAGATTCAATAAGGATTAACTACTTTACTTTACTTTGAAGATAACGGATTCACACCTAGTAAAGTTTTTAAATATTTTAAAGAAAAGAAAAAAAATATTTCAAGGGGGGAAGTAATAGTGGTTAATCGTTTAAATATATTATATACGAGTAAATGTTTTATAATTTATTTTTTACTAATTTTTAATCATTTAATTAAAATTTTATTAATTTATTAAATTTTTGTTTACTTGAAGTTTTTTTTAGAAAAAACTTCAAAGGGGGAAGTAATAGTGGTTAATAAATAATAAAATAATAAAATAAAAGAAAAGGGATAACGAATAAGTTATATATTATCGCCACTCTACCAACCAGCCCCTAACTGTGAAAAAGACTGTCGTTGAATTACTTTACTTTACTTTTTACTAACCAGCAATAAATACATCACATTACGACACCCATTTCCAATTTAAATGCAATTCTATTCATTTTACACCAATACCAATAAAAAAAAAAACAAATCCAATTTCTCCATAAACTCCATTCCTATCGATGTGGTAATTTTTTTCCCTCTGATTACTTTAACTACCGGCGTAATTAAATGAACTCGACCTGGTGGAATTAACGTGGATCTGACATCGAAACACGGTAGCCAAGATAAAGTGACGAGAACAACACCAAATACATCCATCCCATGTTTAATCTCCGCAACGTTATTAGGTTGCGTGAAAGGTGCTCTCCACTGGCTCGAAGGCGAGATGTTATAATTTATTACTGAGTGCTTGATTTTCCGAGTAAACTAGCTCCTGCCCATGTTCCTAATAAGGTAGCATCGTCCTTCGTCACTATGGCCGGCAGTATTTAAATGGGGTTTCGCCAGAGTCAGTGTGGTTTGAAGTACTTAATCTTTACCTTTGCCCGTAAAAAGTAAATTGGGGTAGTACAACAGAAAGGTGATCGTGTTATGTTTTTTGAAATGAGGACTTACATTCGTTAATTTTTATATTATTTCTCTACAAAATTATCTTGTAAAAATTACAAGGTATAGTTATATAAATCGTACAAGTTGTCATATCATAATTTTTCATCATCGTAGAACCAATTTTAATTACGCCTCGACACTTTCTAACTCCGCATTCCCCTAACGACTACTTTCACTCCGTACCATAGTGAAAATAAATAGTCTGGTCTTTAAATTCGAGCATAAACTCGAGAGTGTATTAAAACAAATGTATTGGGCTGACATTTCGCTCTACCGTTATCAGAATTTACGTGGGTTTTAATGTAATTATTTAATGAAGAAAATATGTCAGTGGTTTTTTACATAAATCAAGCCTAATTTCTCTAGACTAGAAGCATGTGGGCATTAAAAATATATGAGTAAGTGGTAACACTTTGTGCATGTCTGGTGTAGCTTCCAATCGTAGGTGTTCCACATTTCACGGTTGAGCAATTCAGTTACTAATTAATTGTGAATATTTTAATTTGGTGCTATGAAATAGCTAACACATATGTTAAAACCGCATCTCGCATCTTGAGTTGGTATTTGAGGTCTCATTTCAGACAGCACTTAACACATTTTATATTAGGTGCGTTTTTTTGCAACCTAGCAGAGCAGGTTAACGTAGGGTTGCAAAAAAACGATCCAGAGCAGAAAATCGCATTGTTCGAAAATGTTGTTGCATTCGCTGAGCTTTTGCTTAGATTGGTTGTTAAATTAGAAAAATCCATAGAAAAAACCTGAATGAAATCTTATATAGATTTTAATTGAAATCAGACATGAAACTTGCATATGAAACAATCTACAATGTAATGTGCATCGAAACACTCAAAACCAGTCAGCACACTACACGATTAGATGTAAAATAATTGAAAATGGCAGAGTGCTATGCAAATTCATTCAATTCAAACTGCCGATTTCAGCAGTGGTACGAACCGTTTAGAACACTCTTACTGTTATCAGCACACTCTACATGTAAACCCAGAAACTACTACTGCTTAACATTTTTTGATTCAGTGACGCCACAAGTGCAGGATTTTTGTTGTTATATTCAATATGCTTAACAAAATTTGATCTGCTCGGGTGTGCAAAAAAACGCACCTATTATTATATTTTATTTCCAAATCAGCACATAGATAATTCCAATTGCATGCTGATAATTTAACTACTTAAAGCTAGTTTGAATGTTGAGATGAGTAGAGACAGATGACCTAGCTCCAAAGCATTGTACGGCTTCAGTAGTCTCGGCAAAGTCGAGTGGTAATAAATGCGCGAAAAAAGTTGTAGCTAAGAATTTGAGGTAAAAGATCTGAGTTTAAGTGCGAAAAATAGACCAAAGAACGATAATACAACTCAAATCCTATGTACACGAAAATAAATTTATAAATTTCAATTTGATCAATGGGAATATAATATTGCGTTGTAAAAGTTTGTCTTCCTGTAAGCTGGTGGGAGCAATTGAGTCCTCCCTGGAATTCTTGAACAAAGCGCTCTCAAAGCGGTTCATCATCAAGATCGCCGTCTGAAGATATATTATTCTGGGATCAAAGTTCAAGTGCAACTGTAAATGCTTCAGTTTTATCAGTTTGGATGAATCGCAGGCCAGCTGTACCATGAATGGAATGCAGGGTAGATTTCGTCTTAGTATTTGGACAAACTCCTGAATGAGTCGCTTCCAGGTTCAACGCTCCTCATGAAAAGTTCCCATTGCTCATTTTTGAATTGATGGATTGGACGTGACATTTATTAGCCGATTTGTTTCTAACCTAGGACCCTCTGTGCTCGAGAATCTTGATGGAATTCGAGAGCTCGTAAGGATATTGGTTATCCATGATTGGGAGTTTGCTCGTACATTTATCTTGCGCTTGGTTAATGCTCCTAGTCAGAAATTTATTCACTCCTCTACAACAACGACGGGCGGTTTGAAGCTACTATCATTCGCTAGGATGAATCAGTTAATGATTTTTCATTTATAAGAGCGGTAATGAAGATGTCCTCAATTTGAAAAAGAACTGGCTTGTGGTCCGAAGAAAGTTCGTCAAGAACATTAATCTGGATGTTTTGGAGAACGTTATGGGATATCCCAGTATCCAAAATATAGTTTTGCATTGCACACAGCTAGCTAGCTCAGCCTGGTCATGGGCATTTGGGTAGATAAGTTATTCGTGCTACGGCACGCGGACGACACACTAACATAACACTCACACCCATTGCGAAGGGAAGGGGATCGGTTTTGAATGGAATATGTATCATGTATTTTAAAAACAGTTGCTATATATAAATAAATGTATAAATAAATATATAAATTAAATTATAGCGAAATACATGCGTATTATTAAGAGAAAAGGAGTGATAAAACCAATAAATAATTACATATACACAAATTGACCCAGACCAACAATTTCAAGAGAAGAAGGTTGTTTATTAAAATCTAATATTGTAAAATGACTTAGCTACATTGTTTTCCAACTTTATTCAAAAATTCATTAGTCATATTCGTCCCTTTGAATTTTTTTTCCATTGACGGATGAATGAATTTCATCGAAAATAGAAACCGTGCACACACTTCAGTAAATTTCGCTCGCACAGTTGCACCTTTTAGTTGTTTATTGAGCTTTCACAGTGTACTTCCGAAGGAACTCAATGATACAACTTTTCATGATACTCTTTACTACAACTTTGAACCGTGCACAGCCATTCCCGTACTCAGAAGTTTCACAATTCACGGCAAGGCGCAATTTTCTCTTGAATCATGATTTATTTATCAGACCAATTCTTTGATGATTTGATCGATGCATTCCCGACGTTCACTATATAAAGATAGGTAATTTGTTTCCCACTCCAATAACTCGCTTTATTTCATTCGCTTCAAAACCGCCGGAATTTAGATACATATACATATAACTAAGTAATGGACAAGCTCCGAATTTAATCTTCCGAACAAACTCCGTTTCTCGTCTTTTCAGACTCAAACACTCATTTCAAACCCAAGCTTATCAACCCCAACGTATTTTTAACAATCTCTTTCGAAAAAAAGATTCCCAACTCATCCTCTCGTAATTCCATCCCAACCTCTCTTCTCCTTTATTTTTCTTCCGCTACATTTTTTTCACTCGAGCGTAACTCCTCATCGACCTTTCACGTCCCGCGCGACCGTCACTTGTCGTTGACCTTTCACCTCTCATCTCTCATCAGCCGCTGGATACCCCGGCTGAAAATACCGATCTCGGCACTAGCATATCAACTGAAAATAGAAAGTTGCTCATCCCAAGCACCCAATACAACAATACATCTCCCTGCAGTCAACGACGATCAAACAATTAAGGGTGGTTATCAAATCAAAGTTTCAAATTCCTGTTTTTATTGCATATACATATATATATTTTTGTTTTTTGCCACAAAAAAAATGCATGTGCGGGGACGACCTAAACCTTGAAGTTTCACAGCCGGGCTACAATATAAATAAAACAATTAGCAAAACAAATTAAATGAAATAAAACAAATCATTAGTCCCGTATATCTATGCCATGGTAGACCCTTATGATTCTCCCATTTCCATCGGCCAGCTCGTAAGCCCCTTCCGCTAACTTCCGACGCAAAAAAGCTTTGATGAATTTTGGAGCGAACGTAGACCTACTGACCAGGAGCAAAAGATTTGATGCGACTCCGGAGATCGTACACCCGGACCCCTCTGGCATGAGCCTCAGACAATTTATTTTTCACTTTTTCTTGTATCCACCGCAGCCTGTCTGTGTGTGAGCGTAATTCAGCCTCCCTATCCTCTAATGCTTGCAGATTTCTGAGAAACTTATAATCGCTGCCATGCTGAACTCGGTGAAAACCAAATAAAAAAAAATTAGTTGAACAACCAGTCGCATATGCACAACATTTGGAAATGCTGCACATGATTTGACGAACATCACCGATGAAAGCACGAATGGTGCATTGACATTTCCTCCTAAAAAAAATAAATGGGGCCTTCGGAGTCGAAAAGTGCACAAGGGTCTTCCATCAAGTACCGTGGGTGGTTTATTTGCAAGGATAGCAGTAAAATTCAGAAAGCTTATTTGCACTTTAACCACTTTTGCTTCCTTGCCCGTAAAAATTGGGATGTTTAATGGTAGTTTTTTGCGTCAAGCTTTTAAAATTATAAAAGCTGAAAACGTAAATCTACCGGTAAGAAATCGCCGATGTTCCTGAATAATTTCAGATTTTTGATCAAGATATTTGCGATATTTTCACACAAATTTTCCAAGAAGTCTTCCTGATTAATCAAACGGTTACTCTAGTTCTGTTACAACAATTTTTGTGCAACATATAGCAATATCACGTGAATAAAGCTATTACAGAACTAGATTGTAACATAGGTCCTAGCTTTGATCTTCTTCCTCCAACAGTCTTGCGTGAGTGCTTCAATCAGTTAATAGCACCCTGTGTATTATTTTTAACAGGTTACTCAAATCTGGGGTTTTCCCATCCTATTGGAATTTTTTGTATGCAAACCACTATTTGAAAATGACGATAGACGCTTGGTTAGAAAAACAGCATGGCTTTAGAAAATATCACTCAACAACTAAAAACTTGACAGTACTAGCCTCAATATGCAATGTTAACAAGCTCTCTTTTAATAGGCTATGAGCTACTTCTGCAAAAAAGTGTAGCAAATATTACTCCGCTTATCCTTACAATATGGCAAACTCCCGGGCAAACAAACAGTAAGACTTCATAAAACGACAAACCAAAGAATTTCATAACTTTTGAGGCACTAGCTGGATGGTTGTATACTACGTTCGTGCGGCCTCTTCTCAGATACGCTTCTATTATCTAGAGTCCAGCCGTTCAAATCTGTAGTGACAAACTCGAAGAAGTGCAAAAACATTTTTTACTGTTCGCTTTACGATAAATATATAGTCCTACTGATTTCTATAGCCTGCCATCTTATGGATTACGGTTGGGTCAACTGAACTTGCTTCCACTTTTATCCAGGAAAATTTGTTTATCTGCCTGTTTCGCATTTAACGTCCTTAAGGAGGACTAGAGCTAATTACTTGAGCAGTAAGATATTTATGACTAGCCTGAAGTCCAGTCGTTTGCTCCACGAGTATCCCCATTTTTCCACATACGCGGTTAGTAAGCCTTTTAACAGATGATTCAATAGCTTCCAATAGCTTCCAAATTATTCTACAAATCCTTCCCTACCAATGTCTTGTCTTTTGCTTAATGTGGAAAAATGTAAAAAACCTTGCTTGTTAATGAAAAAATTAAATTAAGCCAATTACGAAAGCTATGGCCCTTTTAATTTTATCATATTTTGATAGATACATATTTTTAGCCTCTTGTATCTTCATGTTTCGAAGAACGAAGCTTTTTTGGTTATAATAAAATTCAAACTTTTTTCTAAACTGAGAGCGTCGATTTTGAAAAAGATTCACATAATTTGATGCATCAAATTTTACTTTACGTCACAAATGAGCACAGATAAAGTTTTCTTTAACTATAGTACTTCAACCAACTAATTTCAAGTAGACACATTGACGCTTAATAAAAATGTATCAGCACTAATACAGGCAGGATTTGGGAGTTCACCACGCATACACTTCTTACTAGTAATGCAACAAATGCGCCCAGTGTGGGTCAATCCGCAACATGCGTTCGAAATTTTCTTTAGAAAATCAATTAAATTGAAATTGATAATGTACTCCATGAAATAATAAAAAAAAATCGGATGAGTATTTTATCATTTTACATGATGATAAGAATGAAATATAAGAATGTCATGTTGGTTTCTTGAAAGCATCTATTTCAATCTTTCGAGCTAAAATGAAATATCGTGCAACAACTGCTGCGGTTTTTTCATGAAATTCAATTTCATGCGCCTCCAGAACACCTACATCAAGCTTTGATAAAACGATGACTTTGAAAAATCACGTCAGATGCTATTGTGCAAGTAAAATTATGGGCGAATTCATTAAAAAATATTCGCATTTAAACTTGGGTGCATGATACGTAGAATTTTTTTGTATAGTGTTTCTGTTTTTTAAAATTTCAAATAAAAAAGTAATTCAACGTAATTGCGGCAAAATACTTTTATGTTTAATATGTTTATAATAGCTGGGATTAATTAAATTTTCATTCGATTAACACAAGTTTTTTGCTCAGACTTCTCAGACTCGTAATTACCTGTAGTCCAAAAATGATTTAAAGCACTTTCATTGCAATTAAGATTCTTAAGCATATTTCTTTCATTTCTTTCCATACACAGCACTCAACTTGCTTCCATTGCACCAACTGAACACCAACTTAAAACTTTCTTTGCAAAATTCATCAGCAAACATTCCCTAATACATTCCCCGGCACGATGCTATTAAGCACAGACTTGGCTAATTTGCTAAAGGACTCATCATATTGGAAACAGTGTTGCGAAGCTTTGCAAACTAAAGCAGAAACAATTTGAATCGTTTGTCATCTTCTCATCAACTTTCCATTCTCGAGAAATACCCATGTCAGTCGACGATGTCGGTCATTAACAGTTTCTATGATGTAATTTATCTTCAGTGCTGTCTTCGTCGTCACCGTAAATCCTCAAAGTGGAGCAACGAAGATGCGTTCGAGAATGAATCGTTACGGGATGAGATCAGGTCAAAGTACCTGATAGTTTCCCTGTTGCGAGTCGTATTAACAAATGATACTGTCGATAGTTGATTTTTCAGGGGTGTAGAAACTTTCCCAACCAATTCGGTGAATGAAAATTGTCATTTTGTAGTTTTTCAAGAGCCCATCATGGAGGCATCGCTGCGAAACATAATCTCTGAATCTGAAGATTACAACAAATGTTCATCGCTCATAAATCAATTTAGAATCAGACTTCGAAAATCATTTCTGCGAACTTCTATCGAAGCTCGTATTTTCAAAAGCTAATACACCACTTCAAAGTGCTTTGCACGGAAATAAGGAAATAGGGCAACTTGGTAGCGATTTGTGTGCAGTTCATCCAAGTAAGATGTAATTTAATGTCTTTCTCTTTCATAAACCATCCGTTGACCTAAGTGGTACTCTTTCCTCCTTCATTGCTTCCACTGCTTGCTTAACCCTGGCATTAAGATCTCGGAACGAGCTTAAAGCGATTCCCGATTTTACAGTAGGATTTAAGATTTTATGTCTATCATGCATTAAAGATAATTTGGAATATTTTATGAGTATATTGGCAAATGCGCCCTGCCTTGACGTTACTGCTTCCATTCCGGCTGATCGATTTTGTTATGTTCAGGCTATCAGGAAGGTGGCTATGACATTTTAATGACGTAACTATTTATTAAGATCTAAGAATGGAAGAGAGTATTGAGAATGTTATGAAGGAATAAAAAAAAAACTTGGATATTCGGTACCTATACAGTAGTCCTATGATTTTAACATCAATCACAAAAATCAAAACATTCAATACTTTAAATTCCAGGCTCAAAATAACAATTTTATTTGATTACCAAAATCATGCAAGACAAAATTTTAATTATCTTATGCATAACAAGACGAAAGCTTCAAGAGAAAGTATTTCATAAGAAAACCCAATAATGAAAGTTTGTAAATTTCAAATAAGATCTCTTCTTGCATGCAATCTAATAGCTACCGAATAGTGAAACTAGTCCGAGTATCATATGCAGCATGAATGCAAGTCCCACAGGAAATTCGAGGCGAATTTCTCTTGGGAACCATTTGAAATTCTGCGATGAAAGTATTTGTATGTAGTCACCATATTGTTTCAGTTTAATTTTGTTTTCTAATTAGAGAGAAATATTGCTTTTGTGGGTTAACTCTGAAGCATTCCTTGAATAAATTGGATGCCAGGAAGCTAACTTGACTCGTTACTTTTTACTTTGTGGGCTTTGTCGTCTTTTTATCACCCTATTTCAATGAGCGAAGTAACAAAAATAAAAGGTAAGTAAGAGTTGCGAGTATTTGAACGTATTTTACTTTCTCCACAAATATTGTTAGTTTCTTCAAAGATATGTAGGTCATAATTGAAATATATTTTATTCTAACAAACATATTTTATTGACGTAATCTTTGTGTGATTAAAATTCTATCAGATTTTAAACCATCATGTTTGTTATAGATTCGGAGAGATTAGAATATCGATGTAAAACCAAACTTCGAACTTACAAAAATCTAAAAATATAGAGCTTTCAAAAGCAATATTAAGATTAGAAACTGAAAAAAAAAGTCCGGAAAACAGCGTATCCCATCGAGCCTACGCTGCTACATCCAACGACTTTGAAAATTAATTTTGTTTACTTTAAGATGTTTTAGTAATATAGGCTTAGTTTACTCTGTAGTGTATTTTTTAATTTAAATTTAGGTAATATATACTACAAACAGTTTCATAGTAAAAATACTAAGAAATACATTTATGTTCAAATTCGTATTTTTTTAATCTAGAGTCCGGTATTATTAATAATATTCAAAAATATTTGCAGCAACCAACATTTAAACGGGTCCATCAACCTGAATCGCCTACTTGTGACGTATCAATTAAAATTACCTCTAATCTTGGGCAGTCTTTGGCTGCCTCTCCGATTGTTATAGAGCAGCCTTTCATTTCACCTAATCATCAAACTATGGCTAACACTTATCTGTATACATCAACTGCAGCTACGATTCTTTTGTTACAATGACCGACTTGTCAATTACATGGTGTTGTCAACGACAATGCTGATGATCTTGCCTTGCGTATAATCGCGCCTCCTCTCCAAATTTTTGTCTCACGATTTACGCACGATACATCTGCGGCTACAGTGGAACACTACATCTGCAAGAAGCTTGGCTACACTCCTCATATTATTGACTGTGTTAAATTAACGAAAGATAGCCAGCCTAGGAAAGATGTGGCTTCTTTTAAAATAATCTTACCTGGCAATCTTCAAACAACCGGAGAGCCGAATGTCATATCAGAATGTTCGTAGCATGAGAAACAAACTGGAAAACTTTAAAACTGCAGCTTTACTAGAAAATTATCACAGGATTTGCCTGTCAGAAACTTGGCTCACTGATGACATCTTTAATTCTGAATTTGTCCCTACGTACAATGTTTACCGTTGTGACCGAAATCGTTTGGCAACTAATAAGTCTGATGGTGGTGGCGTGCTTATTGCTGTGCTTAAGACTCTCAGCAGCAAACTTTGCGGTGATTTACTCTATCCGTTAAATGTGTTGCTGTCTGTGTCTCTTTGTCTCTTAAATGCTCGCAGTTTGTTTGTTGATTATGTATCCCTTATAACACGTCCTTCTCGACTTAGGATCAGGTATTTTCTGAACATTCCATATATCTTAACAGTCAGTTAATCTGTGGAGACTTTAATGTGCCGTCTGTAGAATGGGACCCTTTTTTTCTCCGCATTGTGTCTACGGACAACTTTTCTAGTGCCTCATCTTCTTTTCTTTCTTCGTGCTCACTTTCTTAATTTAACTGTTTCCCTAATGCTAATAACAAGATCCTTGACCTTAACCTCTCTAACATTGAGTCTTCCTCTGTTTTACTATCCCCTGCCCAAATACCCTGCACGAAACCTGATCCCCGTCATCCTCCTCTTTCTATTAATGTGCTCATCAACTTCTCCAACTGCATTAAATGTTCCACTGTGCGTCGGTTTAACTTAAAAATAAAAACAAATTTTAAATTTTTTTCTTAATTTTTGAACTCTTGATCTTGCCAAGATTATGCTATCGCCTTCCGTTTACGTTTCTCTGCCAAGAAGAAAATAAGGTAAGCATTACTCAACTATTCCTCGTCTATTTAATGTTTTTTGAACTCGAATAACTCTAAAAATTTCTAATCTTTTGTCCGCTCCACACTCCCTAGTATTTCCTCTCTTCCAGACTCCTTAGTATTTAATGTCTTTACTGCTTCGAATCCTCTTGACATTTAAAATCTCTTTTTGATGATTTTTTCCTCTATTTACACCAATCCGTCGACTCAAACTTCTGACTGCTTTTCTTTTGATTTCTGTGCTTGTCTATCTTCTATTTTGAGGGTAAATTGCTTTTGTCCAGATGGCAAATGCAATTTTTTCGTGAAAAATCTTGTGCCTTCTCTTTTTGCCCCTTTGGTCATCTTATTCGAAGTCAGTCTCTGTGCTGGTAAATATCCACCTTCCTGGAAGCTCTCTAATATTGTTCCCATTTTCAAATCGGGTGAACGTAACCTTGCTCCCTCGTATCGCCCTATCTACATTCTTCTTTGCCTTTCAAAAATTTTGGAACGCATCGTTTTCTATGATGCCCTCAACTGTGTCTGCAGCACAACAATATGTCTTTGTAAAAGGCCACTGCAGTTCTACGAGCCTTGATGAGCTTACTCATGTAATTGTGTCTGCAATTGATAGCAACAATCAAGTCAATGGCTGATTTCGCCAAAGCTTTTTGACACTGTTTATCATGAGATAATCCTTGACAAACTAAAACACTATGGTATCTGTGAGCCTTTGCTTTCCTCGATCTCTATTTTTTGAACTTATCGCACTTGTGTTTTTCCCTCTTTGGCTTGTCGTTCTTTCTCTCCTTCTTCTGATGTACCTCAAGGTTCCATCTTAGGGCCACTTCTGTTCAACCTGTTTATCAATTATCTTTCCAGTGCTTTTAAGTCATCTTGTCTTCTCTATGCAGATGATTTAAAAATCTTCCGGGTGATCAAAAATACCGCTGACTCTCTGCTGCTTCAGAAAGATTTGAATGCTCTCTTTGGTTGATGTAACTTGAACTGTTTGTCCCTTAATGTTTTCAATTTTTTTTCTATGACTTTTCCCTAAATCTTCATTTTCTTTATGTTATTTGTGGTACTATCCTCTTTTCTATCGAACAATTCTCTGATTTTGGTGTCACCTTTGATCGTAAGCTGAGATTTGATATTCATAACCTAGCTATCACTAGAAGGGCTTAACCGATTGCTGGATTTGTGATTTGTTCACGCCACAATTCATTTAATATTTCTACTTGTGTCCACCTGTTTATTACTCTAGTCTGTTCTTTACTTAAATATTGTAGTCAAGTGTGATGTCCTCACTTCAAATACCTCTCAGATAATATTGAATCATTTCAGCGGAAGCTTACACGTACCTTACTTTTGAAATATAGTCTTTCATATATACCCCACAATGAACGTTTATCTCTTTTTAACATTCCTCTCCTTGAGCAGCACAGAGTTTACTTGAATGAGAGTGTCCTCTTGAAAATCTGCTAGCTATCTATCTATCTATCTTCCTCTTTAGCATCTTTGATGATTGAGCGACAACCCATAAGATTAATCAGGTCCTCCATTGAGTTTGAAGTCCCTTTTGCTCATACTGATACTTTCTTCCACTCTCCTGTTTTGCGACTTTTATGCACTCATAACAGTCTCGAACTTGGCTCTCTTCCACATTCTATAGCCATCTTTAAAAATATGGTTTGTTGTAAAATATTTGTTACTTATTAATCTTATTTCCTACTCTTGCTTTTAATTGGATTTTTTTATTTTGATGCATATTTCCTATTTTTGTCTAATTATGAAACTTACTGTGCTTTATTTTGTTTTTTTTTTTAATTCCTACTCTACTTAATTATATTCAGTATATTCACCCAAATCACCCAAAAGCCGTCTTTATGCCCAGTCTGGCAAACCTCAATGGATAATTGATTACCTGTTCCATGATAAACAATGTACCATTTCTATTTTACGGTTTCATTAAATGTCTATGCAATGCAAAAATCTAGTCTTCGATAAGGTAGAATGGTATATTGATTGATTGTCCGCTCAGCTTTGATGATGTGGAGATGAATGCTTGCCCTTAATGGTTTCATTCAACTTCGCCCCGCTAAAGAAAAGGATGTCTGATGCCCCTCTCTCGTTTATGTATTTCTTGGCGTTGATAACTGCAAATAAAAACTGTTTATAGTTTAAGAAATACGAATCAGAGTTCGCGGAAGTGATTCAAATGTGCTTCTCATCTATAGACCCCAATATTTATGGGAGGTGGTACTAAAATTATTAAATTAAAATCTTCTGCAATGATGTCTCATTCAGCCTCATTTGATGGCATCTAAAAAATCATTTTTATTTCAGGAAAAACTCGCTTTCCATCAGGAAAATCTTTTTCATTTGTCCAGTCGAGCCACGTTGTACTACCATCTTTGCTTCAACACGTTCCTCATTGCCCAGCTACAATTTAAAGCAGTTGCTTCAAATCATGTTTTATGCGGTTTGGAATATTTCACCATCAAAATTTATTGGTTAAAAACTTAGATTTAACTTAACCTTCTACTACAAAGTGTACGTCTGTTGACCTTATGGTCCTCAGTGAAATTGTATCTATACTCACTTTTCAGCCATTTTTTCTCATAAATTTTCAACAAAAAATTCATATGACAAAGAGATGAAATGATTTGATCTGTGAGTCTCATTATATACTGAGAGATTCCAAGAAAATTTTATCTCAGCAAGCTTTTCTTACATGTTTACAAAATACACTTTAAAATTTATAGAAATAAAATCTCAAATTTGGAAAAAAATTGTTCCAGATACATATTTTTATAATATCATTAAAGTTGTAAGCCTATCTATCCCTGAATATTGGCTCTTGTATATCAACTTCGTGTCAGCTTCGACATTCAAATAAAAACATCGCCTTCTTTTAAAATAAGAGTATTGAAACATTTATTTATCTGCTCCTATATAAACTTTCTTACCTTTTCTAGAGGCACTTGACAAGAAAAACGTAGCTATTACTTTCACTTTGTTACTGTCATAAAAATGTTGAATACTATTATAGTTTCTGTTTCTCTAATTTTATCTCATTCACATTTGACGCTTATTTCAGTCATTTTTCAACAAAATCTATTTATATTACAATCTGATTATTTTCTGATAATGCAAAAGTGTTATTTATATACTAACTGCAAGAAATTGATACAACATTAGCAAAAATATCAAACGCCTTCACTATATATTGTTCGTATATACATTTTCACAACACTTGCCAATATTCCTACAGATATCAAGTTAACTTATCAAACAGAATCTTAACCTCCGCATCGGTTTTTTCTCTATATTTATTTGCACGGTGACCTGAAACGCTTTCAGATGCTATTATCTCAATTTACTTCACTTGCCTAACGGTCGCTCGCAACACAACATCTTACAGTTCTAATTCTATTTTTCTCATTTTACGTTCTGTCCACTTCTAATCCCTTGTGGCTATTGGAAAGACATCACAGAATGTCGCAGCACCCACATTTTTCCTTCCTCCCACGTATTTACACGAATGCAACAACATGCTCGGTAAGTTCGCTGTTAGTACGCTCGGTTAGTTAGCTCGGTTATTTTCTTCTCCACAGAAATAACTATGCAAAGATAGTACCTTAGAGCACGCAAACTATTAGAATTTTCCAGGGATTTATTGCACATCGAACCTGATTTAAAATGACACGCTGGTGAAGTAGTTTTTATTTAATTTCGTAGATAGCGTGCAACTTTGTTGCGATTATTTCTTAAAGTGAAATTAACGCTCGTACTTTTGAATAAAAAATAGTTAAAATTTTAAACTTTCACCAAAAATTCTACATAGTTTTCAATTTTATTCACCCTACTCACGAGGATGTGCAAATGCATTCCAGTCTAAAAGCGACTCATGAAAAAAATATCGTATTTGTGCTAGCGTTTCAAAATTTCCAAACCCATGTGAAGAAATCGTCACTTCGCTGGAATTTTAGCATTTTACGTTGGTTTTCTTCGAATAATCTAAAGCATTGAAAAATATTTGTATACACTTTAATTTTCACGCTAAGTAAGTAAAGGAAGAGATTTCATTGTACACGAGTCTGGTGTGATAAGTTTCACGCCCAAATTTATTGCTGATTTGACTCAGGTACCTATTCAAAGTCACATTAACACGGAGTCTGGTGATTGACTATGGCTGGATTTGAACCAACACACGCTACAAGCTGGTGCTGTACCCATTCGACAACTCAATCTTCACGACTAGTTTATTCACTGAATATTATCTAATCTATCCGTCGCAATGTTAGTAGCATCTAAAGTATTTGAAAAGAAAATTGCACTGAATGCTGCGACAAAATAAATTTTCATTTGACTTTTACCCACACTGGGCGCCAAAAATAAATCCTTTGCTTAACAGATTTTCTGCATTTTTATCTTTTGCCAATATTTATAGATAATAAATTTGTGTCAGATTATTCAAAAAACAATGATGTTCAGTAGTTCTGAATTATAATCTACAATTAGTAATGTTCGGGGAAAATTTTTTTAAGAAAACTTGAAAATTATTATTATTTCGATGCATGTGAAATTAACTGGGCTAATACTTTGAATTTCGTGTCATTCATATTTGGATGACAGCTCTTGAAGATGTATGGATGTATTGTATGGATGCTATTGTATGGATGTCATGAATTTTTGTACGAAGAAAGTTAATTTTCTGAAAAAGAAATAGTAAACTCAGCAGAGCATATGGTTCCTTCCCAATCGTTGCTTGATTAAAGTTAAGCATAAAATATTTGGTGGTGAAAACTGCGGTTATGTTTTGAAAATCAGCCTGTCACTATAAATGCTAATCGTCTTGTCCTATTCATACTAAAACAAAATAGATACATATATTAGAAAGATCGATGTACAATACAAAATTGTAGAGTCCTAAATATTTGGTGTAGGCGAAAGTACATTAAAATTGAATTTCTAGGACTTCTAAATATTGTAACTGAAAGCTAACATATGGATGCACAGTTTCTATGGTAACGCCACAGTTCAAACTTTACATACCTTAGGGCCATCAATCGAGCCTCGTGGCTAGCCAGCAGTAAAATGGAAGTGGGCAGAAGAACAACAATTAACCATTACGTAACAAGTCCCGCCACGAAGGTACGGGGAAACCCAGGAGCGGGATTGACCCGAAATATTGAACCCACCGAGCTTCGAGAGGAAGATTTCATGGTCCACAGATTCAGAAGCCTTGGTAAAGTTTGTATATAATACTTTAGCTTGCTTTTGCTCGTCGATTCCAAAAGCAACAATATAAGTGAACAATAATAAGTTGTACACTGTTGACTTCCCTTTAACGAAAGCATATTGCTCAGAAGACAGAAAAGGTCGAATTATCGGGTATAATATATCATAAACCTTCCGAGAAGCTTACTGAAGCAAAAATTAAGGATGAGTAAAATATTAGTGAATTCCCAGAAAAAAGGAAACGTGCTATTTGAAATACTAGGATTGAAGAAACCTGATAAAGGAATACACAGGAATAAGGACAGTGACTTTACAATAATATTCGGTAGCTGGATCTACTGTCTAGATTAGCGAATAAACGTTCGACTTCTAAAACGTTCGTCGAACACAAGCAAATACTATTAAGATCAGAAGAGAAAATATTATAAGAAAAGGATTAGATAAGCTCCAAAACAGAAGAAAAAAGAAATGCAGATAAATCATTCAGATACAGAGAGATTTTTAAAGGGAGTGGACGACAGGATGACATAGCTGCTTTAATATGACTAGTAAGCACACATTGCGTCCTTAGCCAACTTTTTAGCACACGAACCTAGTTTTTTGTAACTTAGTAGGCTTAGCCTCTAAGGCGCAACCTAGAAATCTACGACACACTAATATTAATACACGATTAACGGGTATCATCGCCGGACAATTTTGAGCTGATTGATCACGACGATATATTTTTTCTTGTTTTTAAGCTTTCGTTTCACAAGTCATATCCCATATTATTCATCACGTCGGTTCTTTCAAATTTGTAGTTTTTTTCAAATGTAGTTGAATGTACCCACATGAACAACGGTTCAAGAAATTTTCACTTGCTAATGCTATCACCATCTGATTTTCACCCTTGCACTAACTTTGCGACTTCACTTGCACATTCTAGTCAACTCGACCACTCAACAAAGCACGATTCTTCAACAACTCTTCTTCAAATATCGACATGGTTCCGCAGCCACCGAAAATTCTCTCTTCGTCAACCGGCCTCCGCCATGGTTTTTTCGACCGCCATAGCAGAAGACAGACTCTGGTACGAAATCAAATTGTTGGTATCGTTAGTACGGTATTTTGGTTTGATCTCGCATCGAAACCTTTTACCCTTGAAATTATTGTTTGTTTCAAGGCAATGCGGTATTCAGGAATTCCAATTGGGAATTTTCTGATGCTAAAGTTTCCATGCAGAAATCCCAATAGGAAATTGCCTGATGCTACAATCATTAACGCTGAAACCTCTGAAAAAATTGAACCAGTTGAGAACATAAATTTGATTGGTCATGAAAGTGAATTCAGCTTTAGCGAAGCTATAACACACCACAGATGTATTTTTATTCCCGTGAAACAATAATAATTCTGCTTTTTGATGTAATTTCAGTGAAGTTCTCATTCCATACTAGGCTGGGAATATTAAAAACACCACGTAAACAAAGAAGAGGGAAGTTGCTGTTTCAAAACGAAGAAATATCCGTAAAAAAGCTCATAAACCCCAATAGAACTATTGCAAGGGATATAAATTGAGGATACTAGGAATATAGTGGTTGAAGCTGCATATATACAAACAAGAATGCAATAAACAGATGGAGAGAATATGAAGTCACTATATGGAGGTCACGTTAAGAATATTGCGAGCCGTGGCTAGAACGCCACTGGCTAAGCGATATCGATCTTTCCGGAAGTCAGTTTAAAGAGATAGAATTTCGTTATTGAAGAAGCCAGAATTGAAGTCAGCCAGGTTTCAGTTAGGCATAAAGCGATAGTCACGAAATGTTTAATCTCATTTTTTGTGCTTTGTATATCAATTTCTGGTAATAAACTTAAGGAAACTTTTCACATTCTAAATTTAACTTTTCTTCATAAGTTTATAAGAATTTTTCCAACTAGTTACCCAAAACTTGAAGCTAGAAATCTTTAATACTTTTAAGCATAATGTATTATACAGCTTATTCTTGAACATGTCAGCAATATTCATTTTTCTACAGATTGAAATAATACATACCATTGGTCAACATCAAAAATATGATTTCACTTCAACAAAAATGTATCCAACCAATCATTAATGAATATGATTTCTCTCACTTCAAAAATATCAAAATGTTTTATTCAAGTCGTGATGTACCATCGAAAAATATAAATCAATAAATCAACAATATTATCCTGTCATTTCTTTCGTGTAAAATCATCAAAGATCAAAAGTTTTCAAGCACAAGCAAGTAAAAATCCATGACGACAGAAACACGTGGCATCATTGACGAAAAATACCAGTCTTTCTTAACTTGCCAGCAGGAGCAGGAGCATATTCAGGATTCACATCACAGGAAAGTTCGCAATGACTTGTCAAGTCATAAAATGTTTACAGCATTTCAACGTGCGAAAAAATTATTCAGAGTGCCTATTTTTCGAATTGAATTCAAAAACGCACAAAACTTGGAAAGTATGTCATTCGTGTGGCCTTGGCAACCGTAAAGTTTATTAAATAAGTGACCGTAGTAATGAAACTATCACATTACATGGAAGCTACCGAATAAATCAAATTACATCAGCTATTCATTGAATTCATTCAGATAGTTAAATCATATGTATGTACATCGTCTACAGATAACATTGACAATAATTGAAGTAATCAAAGAGAATTGACACTCATTATCTGAATCAAACTTATCTACGAAAATATACTTTGCTTGATTGGCATTTTCCGTTCAATAGTGTCGGTACCAGAATAAGAACGATTTATTTGAAGTCGACATCGGTAGTCGTGACGTGACTAAGATAGGACCTATACTTATCGCATATACTATTATTATCTCGTCTCTTAGAGTGAAAGTAGCATTCGATAAGATGGAGCTTTAATTAAAAGCACAACAAATTAATTCCAGAGGAAAATAGACCAACGCATATTGACAATGACAGTTTTCAGGGTTTAAGGGCGAAATGAAAGGAATTTTTCGGAAGCATTTGATGAAAGTACAGTGTTTAGTAAAATGTTGGTTTATTTATGAAACGTTTTAAAGTAGTTATGGACTTGCTTCGCAATAATAACCTTCAATTAACTAAAAATATGCTACTAAAATACTACCACTTATGAACCATAATGCAAAGCTAGGATTAGTTCATTGTATTGTTCGAGTCATATGCATCATCTCCTTGCTATAAAAAAATTTTAAGTTGCAGGAAAAACTGCAAAAAGTGAAACTATTTTTTGCGCCCAGCGTGGGCTAGGTAAATAAGAAATAAGGAAAAAAATGTTTTCAACAGTCCATCTGCCATTTTGATATCCTTATATTCTCTAAGAAAATTAACTTCATTGAAACAAAGAGCCAATAGATCAAACTAGCTATATCTGTAAAGAAATTTAAATCCTTGAAGGTAAATTTTCATCTTTGCGTTGTAATTGATTTTGAGTTCACTAAAACCTAAAACATTTATATTCTCTCTAAGAATGTGTGTCATTTGAAAATTAAAGATATGCTAACATATTTTCAACGGCCAGCTCAACCGGATATTTTTTCCCAATAAAATCGACTGCGTAACAAAACAAATAAACCGATTTGTATGTCCTTTACGAAGCAAATCACCTGCCGCTTTACAGCTTATAGGATTAAGTGTAACTGTGGCATTTGCCATTTTTATATCTACACCATAAAATCTTTGACATCCAACTCTAGCGTCCAACCAAACTTCCAGAAGAAAAAATCAAATTCACACCTTTAACCATGTGTTCCGTATGATTTGTACGTTTACCATAATCCTTACATGTTTTATGATTTCCGTGCATGGTTTCGGTATTCCCAGCACATATAGAATGTTGCAATTATTCGATCCAGTTGTCGTAACGACTATAAAACGAATGATACCTTGTGGGTTGAAATGAAGACTTTATGGCAATAAATTTGGGCATGTTCGACCATATTTTTGATGTATTAAGATCAGTTACCCGTACGGTAATAGCAACGTGTTATCTGTCGTTAGATTGTTTTGAGCTAAGCCAGCTGGGATTTTATTTTTTCTGCTTGTTGATGCGTTGCTTGTTTTGTTGTTGTTTATTTGTTTGATCCTTTTGTGGGTTTCACGTGACAGGTAACAAAAATGTATTGCTAAAAGCTAAGAGGGGACGTGCGGTTATGTTGTTTATTGCTATCCGAAATGCTTTGGAGGTATTTCTTCGAGGATATCAGAGTCATGGGAGCAAAAGATTTTAGTATAAGACTTTAAAGTTGTATTTAAACGTTTTTTGGACAATTCAAAAACTAAATGCACCTGGTAACTTGAATGGGCCAAAAGAATGAACCTTTGATTTTATTTGTGCGTTAAAAATAATAGGAGTTGAACTTGTATTGCGGTGTGATTCTAATGGTAAGGCTAAAAATGTTTCCTCGTTAACAAAAAAAATAGCGTTTTATAACTACCAATTTTAGACATTGTATGAAACCCGGCGCAATAAGACTTATTTAGAAATTTTCACAAACGAGTGGCTAGCTTGACCTTTAATATTTGCAAACAAAAATTTCTATAAAGTTTTTTTTTGGGCTTACGTAAGTAACACTTTGATTTAGGAAAAATAGCTGCTGCACAGAGTTCAGTCTAACACATCCACTGTAAGAGTAAGAGTAATTTCAAGCAAAGGAAAAAATAATTGTGAAATCATTTTGTTACTGAAATAAAAATTAAACTTGCAAAACCAATAAAAACGAATCTAGTGACCAACGTAGAAACGGAAGAGTTTTTAGTGAAAAATAAACTTAAGTTAAAAATAATAAATCAGATAAAGTTTCGAACATTGTGAAAATTAGCATTGAAATAAAACAGTGCAAATTGAATGCATTGAACGAAATCAAATGCTTTTGATTACAATAGAAGCCTCAGTAAGAAAAGAATGGAAAACCAAAATATTTAAATTAAAAGACAATATCAGTAAGATATGGAGAGATTAAGACGACAACTGGACCGTTAGCTTATCGAGCAAGAGTGATTCGACAGCACTTACTTCAACAGCAAGAGCTACCACTAAACCCACCTGTAAACTTTGAGCTGGCATCGGACCAAGTCTTTAGGCAGTTCAAATTTTTTCGCCATAATCCCGATTATTCTCTTCAGGAATTTTTCCGAGCAGTGGAGAGAGTGGTAACATGATGAGGAATTAACGAAGCTTTGTTAAGGGGGAGAAAAAAATGTTGTCTTATCTTATAGCTAAACATTTCAAGAATATAGTCCCAAAATTTGAAGTCAATCAGAGCAAAACTCTCGAAGTTATTGAATACTTAACTCCATCTCCTCTATCATAGTAGCTCCAACAGCTCGGAGTTTAGTAGTCATTTTCTCAAAACAATTTTTTAAAAGTCCGTGTTCACTACCATTTAAAAACCACAGTACCGATTCATTTCAAACTTGGCAAACACTTTTTACATGTAAAATACTTCCCCCACAACGATAAGTTTTAGATTTTTTTTTAAACTAAAGGGGTTTCCCACCTACAAAAAGACCAAGTTTTTTCGTGAAAAATAACAATATTCATTTCAAATGATCACCAAAAATTTGAAATCAGAGAACTTTGGGGGCAGGATCTGATGATACTTTGACTGAATTTTAATGTTCTTTGGTTTCCGATAATTTTCAGCTGAGATACAGAGAAAGACGTTTTTGAAAAACCTTTGTCACCGGTTTCTTTAGCGATATTTTTGCATAAAAAAATTACAAAATGTTATTGAAACGATAAATAATAATGTACAAAATGTTTAAATAAATTTGCTCTACCCATATTTCTAAAAAATAAATTCGTAAAAAAAGTGTCTCAGCAACAGCCAAGGAGAAAATACAAGAAGGGGACAAGCAATGCATCCAGCGGCTAAATGAAAATATAGCCTGGGAAGCAGTGAAACGTGAACTAAACAACCATTATCGACCCAGAATCGACTCTTAGCAGTTGATGCACGAAATCTAAAGATTAGTACATTTCGAGAACTCTTCAATACCATCCAATCTATTTATTATAAATTAAACGAATTGTACACTGAAAGAAAATAATTTGAAATTTGAGCTAATTGCAAATAGATGATTTCGATTTGGTAGAAAAGTCTAAAAGTGTGCATAAATCTTCAAAACACATTTATTAAAAAGAAAATGTTGATTAGTTGATATTACTAATCTTCTTTAGTCGAGAGAGGGTCAAATATTTCTAAAATTGCTAACAACTAAAATAGAATATTGAACCAATATAATTTGTATGAACCAACACCACATCTCAATTTATCTATTTTTACGGAGCGAAATTTATAAAACCAGTGGAAAAATTGACTAATATTATCCAAGGATAATTGACTATTTATAATTTGCAGAAACAACGAATTAAATTAGCAAGCTGAAAATCAACTAATTTCTTTATGATTATTTATTTTATTCGATGATCATAAGCCTCAAAGTTAATCAAAGGATAACACAGACAAAAATTTAGTAGATGTAAGTAGTTAATGACATGACTTCTGGTAGCTATCGTACTCTAATAACAAGGAAAAATTTATTAATTGAAGTTTTTAATAAATTTGATGTCTTGTATTTTGTCGACTAAACTGATATTATACATTATAAATTTAAGAAATCCACCCTTAATAATTCAAACAAATAAATAACAATAATTATTTAAGCAATAAAACATTCCATTCATTCGCAAGCAATGCCTACTCCCCAGTTCTCTTAATGTAGATGGTAACATTGTCGGCTGGAACCCGGAATATATAAAATATCTAGGAATTTACCTCGACAAAAAGCTTACCTTCAAAGCCCATATCGGGCTTACCATAAAAAAATGCGACCTTTTGGTCAAATCCTTGTATCCGTTAGTAAATAGGCGCTCGCAGCTGTCTATAGCAAACAAATTGATTTTATTCAAAACAGTTTTTCAGCCTGTCATGCTCTATGGTGCTCCGGTTTGGGGGCGCTGTGCTGCTACTCACATCAAAAAGTTACAAATTAAACAGAACAAAATTCTTAAAATGCTCCTGAATCTCCCGTTTTTCTATTCGACCAACTCTTTACATTCGGTTTCAAAGCAGTCCCTTATTTCAAGCAGCATTAACCGCATTAATACCAAATTTTTAAACACTTGTGTTGCATCAAACAATCCTATGGTTCGAGCTCTAGTGTAATGAACTTCAACTTTAAGAGCATCCACATTATAAATGACTCTCATTTAAATCTGACAAACTTAAATCAGCAACAATGCTGCTCTTTTGTTTCTTTGCTTAAGTTAGTATGTAGTTAGCACTAAGATATTAAAGTAAGTTTTATATTACAATTCATTCAAATAAAAGGTTTTCCCCGTTTCCTTTTACATATCCAATGTAATTACACAAAAATTAATTCTGCTAAGATGCATGTTAATACAATTGTTTAGGATTGCAAGAGCCAAAGCTCGATTCACCTACTGGAATATTTTGTACAAATTGTAGCATATTTAATGTATGGTTGAATAAATAAATCTAAATCTAAATCTAAAGACACCATGCCAACACCAATAGAAATTTTAATAATTCGAATACCAGCTCTCAGAATCATAATGAGATACGTGAAAAGAATTTCAATCATTTGCATAATTTCAGTAAGAGTAAAAAGCTTAAATAAAGTCGAGGAAATAGTAATTTAAGATACATCTTGATCCCTGAAGGACTCAAACCAAACCCCAACAAAATCAGAGTTATTAAGGACTTAAGACTACCTTCAACTGCTAAGTAGATTTAGCAGTTTCTGGGAATAACCAGGTTTTACTAGATACTCATAAAAGATTATGCAAAAGTAGCTTGTCCCCAACAATACATTTACAGAAAGCGGTAAAAATAAACATAGAAAATCCAAATTATGTTTCAGCCTTTGAAAAGCTCGAAGAAATCCTTACAAAACACCTAATCTTGAGATATCCGAACTTCAACAGAACATTCATATTAATCACCAGTCAAGTAATTCCGCCTTGGGTGCTGCCTTCACTCGCTTTGGACGCTATCCTCAACACAATATGTTACGCCTCGAGGGCCTTCAATGATCATCAAAAGAGCTATTCAACAACCGAAAAGGAAGTTCTGGGGATCGTTTAAATATGTCCGGCCTTATTTGCTAGGCAGAGATTTCAACTCCAAAGTGATCATCAGCCAATAAAATGGTTCCCCACCAAATATGCAGGAAAAGACAGTAATCCGAATAAGACAGAAAAATACGAAATCGAAATATTTTTCATCAAGAAAAAAGATAGTGAAACTATTGATTTCCTAAGTAGGATCAATTCATATACTCGTAGAACCGATGTAAACAAATTAGCGAATTAACACCATGTTTCAAACTTGATGGATCTATTTGAAATAAGTGCATCTGAACATTAGATCAAGGCCATTCGCGAATCAATGGAATTAGAGACAGTTCATTCATAGGAAGAAAACTATCATATTCCTATATTATATACAGGTGTAAATCGGTTGAAAACACAAATCATTCTAAAGGAATTTCCGATCTGAGGTAAGGAATCCTTTTAAAAATAGGCAAAAAAATTGGGTAAGAAAGTCATAGAAAATGGAGTCATAAATGATATTTGCAGAAGACAACAACAAAACAAAAGTCGGTATTTATTCCGATCTGAACAAACTTCCACAAATGCTTGAACATTTTATCCGAATTTTTATTTGTATACAATAGCCAAAAAAACTACATATTTGAGATTGCTTTAATATACTGAATATCATAAAATATTTTGGCACTAAAAAAGGATTTATTATACATCTTTCTTTCACAAAAAATTCCATTCTTTATTCTTGCGGATATTCACGATAAAAATATTTTATAAAATCACTACCAACATAACAAGCTTCAGTAGCACACTTCGCTCAACGAAATTCTTTCGAACCATAAGCACGTACTTGTCTTAAATTCACCTTAACTATATAGAAATGAAACATGTAAGTACGTACCGTAAGTTCAGGCTCTAATAAAAAATCTTTTTATCTGAACGATATCGCTCTGTACAGTGAAATATAATGGCACATAGCTTTAGCGAATAGTAAAACATCCATCAACTATGAAACATGGTAACGTAGCCGAGCGCACTCAGATTCACTTTTGAAAAATTTTACAATTCGTTCAGAATCTGTGCGTTCGTAAAAACGTATTAATCGTGAAAACACCTGATGCAAATCATCGTAATTTTCATGCTGCAGAATACATTATTTACTTTGTTTTTTTTTTTTGTTACACTGCTTGCGATGACGCTAGATTTTACTGATTTAACTACTTTTGTGTGTACCTCACAATAATGTACTAGCATTGTTGTGAAGTTTCATGCTATGGGCACTGGCGAATATCTGAATATGCTCGCAAATGAACGCCTCGGTTAGGTTTTAAAAGTGTCCTTGAATGCAAAATGAATGCTTCGTTTAGGGTTTTAAAAGTTTCCTTAATTCGGAATGAATCAAAAGTTTCCAGAAATATTTGAAATATTTTTTGGAAACAAAATTCAGTAGAATGATTTCAATTAATGCAGTTCTATTAGTATAATTTGGAATATGCAGTAGAGATTTTCATGGGTTTTTTTAAATGAATATTTAAAATTATCCACACATTTAGGAATATCACCACCCGAACAAAATAGATTACGGAATTAGATACAGGAACACCGAAAGTCGAGAGTAAAAATGATGATTGTGCACGTAGACTCTCTTGTCCCATATTACGAAACATTCATTCGAGTTAAGATTTAAAGTAGGAATGGTTTCACATGGTGTTACAAGTTGTTCGTGCCACTGTCTGAAAGAATTATTTTTTCATGAATTTTTACAATACAGTACAATTTCGCATATTACAGCTATAAAAATAAATAAAACACTCAAAAAGGATCTAAACGTTCGAAAAAAAAACAAACTTATGTACAGACGTACATATATCCATAAAAACTATATTCATAAAAACTATACTCATAAAAACTATATTCATAAAAACTATACTCCTGAAACACAGGTGCCGATATAGTCATACAGAAATAAACAACAGAGTTCAGTTAAGTACTAGGAATCGGTGGCATCTATTAGAAGCTTCCTGAGCCGCTAGCATCTCTCATAAAAGCTGTGGTGAAATATGAGTGGAAAATTCTATCGAACAGAAAAAGTCGCGTTTAACAACCACTGCTGAAAACATGCGTAGCGAGTGATAGTGCAGTAGAAATATAAAGCTGTGAGCTGTATTTGCGATCAATTTTATGTAATGAATTTTCTACGAAATTCCCGCAGTGAATGACATTATTGTAAGTCAAGTTTTACAGAGTTTCAAACAGAAAATTAAGTTCAGTTTGCCAGTTACAGCAATTTTCATCATAATATTTTTTACTGAAAGAAGCTACTATTCAATTTTCAAGTGATAGTAATCTTGTAGTGAAAGTAATCAACAAATATATAAATTTCGTAAATTTTTAGTTTTTCAACCCCTAAATATTTTTACATCCTTCAGACTTCAGATTCTCACTAATGTTCTGAGAAGAACATTAGTATTAAAATCACTTTGACCATAAAATCATATTTATATATATATACCTATATATATATATATATATATATATATATATATATATATATATATATATATATATATATATATATATATCATCAATTGGTGTATATGTAGAATAGTGCCAGGTCTCACAAAAAGTTATCTTTAACCCTTTGGCGCCGGCGGCCACTTTAAGTATATTTTAAATCTACCTATTTTTCTGTCAACAAATAACTTTCGCGAAAATAAAGTTTATGGAATGAATCTTGAACGTATTCCAAATGTGAATATGATAATTTTGTTCAAATGAATGTGTGCCGCTAAGCGCTGAAAATGAGATTGGGAAAATTTGAAAATTTTTGAATTGCGATAACTTTTGACCAAATTATCAAATCATTATGAAACTTACAGAACATATTGTTATTACTAAGTTGTAGACTCGTGTTATTTTTTGTGAACGTGCTGGCAACTCTGCAGCTACAGTAAGCATTGAAAGTGAAAACCTTCAAACCATCGACTCTCCTGAAAAGTTTCCGTCTTTTATAGTGAAAATCAACTCATATAGAAATCGTATGCTTTGCCTATACACCAAATAAACAACTTTTGAAATTCCACATCGGACAAGAACGGTAACCCTCCTCCAATTTACCTATATTTTAAGCATCAAAAACTTCTGTTCGCAAGAACTTACGACCCAATTATCAGATACAAATGAAATTCACAGAATGTATTGGTATTGAGTAGGTCCAGGTCTGATCGAAGCAATTTGGAAATGCGGGCAACTCTGTGCCAGTGGTGCCATCTTGAAAAATTATAAAGACAAAAAACTGCTTTTTGCCCTATGAATTCTGATTCAGTTACCAGATTTTCATGGCACAGAAGCTCAACATTACTCTAAGCCGTCTTTGGTAGAAATTTGGTTGAAAAACTCAGTTGGTGCTGCCAGCTATGGTAATTTTGGTGTCTTGGGCTTTGAAAATTCGCTCAGGAAAATAAAGCGTTTTGCATATAACTTCCAGTGCAGTCATGAAATCAAAACGAATTTCATATGATATATAGAGCTTATAATAGGCATTGTTCAGAAGGAATCTGGTAAAAAAAAACCATTATAGGGTTGCCACCTATTGTTGGTTTTCTATATATTCGCAATGTCTTTTTTAAGTGATTTTATCGTAAAATTTTCAAACGGTAATGATCTTGTACTAACGATAAACAACAAATATTAAGTTTTCTAAAATTTGAAAACTTTTGCGGCTGGTAACCCTAAAATTCTTTGTACCCATATAACTTCCCATGCAATCATCGAATCAAAACAAAATTCGCAGAATATGTTGATTTCAATGTGAGGCAGATGTGATATATTTTTGGCTTTGATGCTAGCAAAGGGTTGCCAGCGCGAAGCGTTTTTTGCTATTTTCGTATCAATAAATGCTTACATTAAGTATTCATATCGCGAACGTTTACAATGAAAATAAGTGACCAATGTTTTAAATTTTTTAAGTTCTAGAAATTTGTGGTTCCAAACATCTTTCGTTTTTTGACCCTAAACATCTTTCTATCCCTGTAACTTTCGACCAAATCATCGGATATAATCGAAATCGATAAATTTATTTGATTTTGAAGTTAGGCAATTGTGGGAGACTTTAAGCTGCAGTGCTGGTAAAGTTTTGCGAGCACTAATCATTTTCTTTGTTTATGTTATGCTATGCTGCTTTCAAAGTTTTGCAGTGTTTGGCTTTTCTAAATCTTGAAATTTCTTAAATCCTTTCCACCCTTTGAGTTTAAATGCATTGTTAAGATCAAAGTGATTTTGCACTCGAAACAGGTTGAAGCACGTGTGGTAGAATATGCGCTCAAAATCTGCAAGATTCTTCAACTGTTCATCGAATATTAGTATTTCTAGCGGTTCAGGTGCGCTAGAGTTTTTTTTTTTTCTCTTTTTTTCGCACCAACATATCCTACCATTTAATTTTCAGATGATTAACATCGACAATAAAAATAAAAATTTTAATCATTTCAAGATTTTGGAAATTTCGCGGATGGCAGCTCCAAAAATCTTTCTACACCTGCAGCTTCCGATGATATAATCGGATATAATGAAAATTCACAGGATATGTTAGCCTTGACGGCAAGCAATTGTGATAGACTTTTGGTTGCATTGCTGGTAGACTGCTGCCAGTAGTTCATTTTCGGACTAGGACATGCCACCATCAAATTTACATATGGTAAGCATTCTGTAATGAAAATGAGCCCTATGTGTTTTATTCTCCGTAGCTTTGAAATTCAAGCAAGTGATAACCCTGAAAACATTTCTGCCCTCTGAATTTGGATGCAGTTATCGGATGAAAATAGTATAAGATACAGACCGATTACACTAAGAAGCACTTTTGAACGAACATGCATTCAAAACCGGTGAAAATTTGAAAATTTGTGTTTCTAGAGGTTCCTATGCGGTAGAGTTTTTTTAAAGATGAGCATTCTATTCAGCCAACCTTGATAGCTTAGCAACGTTCATTATTCCTATCATCGATAATATTCAACTTTCATCCTACTGGAAAGAGTATCAATATCTGAAACTAATTTCAATAACAGACATTGTCTTAATTCGAAGAACTTTTTACTATAACCTATTTCGAGCTAAACCCCTCATTGAACAGTACGAAAAGTATCAATTGTGTGCGAGTGCTAATGTGAAACGATTCAACCTTTAAGCGATGAAATTAATTTAATCAGTTCTTACTCCACATGAAATATTTTCACTGCTCCATGCTTGCTTTAAGCGGATCATACACGTATTGTTTGATTACATCCTAAAAATATTAAATCAAATTAACAAATTCGCCGGTATAAAAGCTCTTGGTCTGAATATAATCTAATAGTGTTACAGAATATATACATTTAAATACAATTTATATGTTGAGCAATTATGAAGCCTTAAGAATTCTCCGGATAGTTGAGTTCTTTAGAAAAGTTCCAACATGATATACCTGTAACGTACACGTACTTTCGTTGGCTCATAGTCTTCTTAGTAGGTGATAACGTGGGTTAATTACCTAGAAGGATTTGCATTTCGAATTTCCTAAGAACAGCCAAAGAAGGCTATAAATTAGAAAACCAGCCAATTCGGTGTCGTTTTCAACATTGAAAGTGTCTACTTTTGGTGAGATGTCGCTGAGAATAAATTACTTTTGATTTTCTGATTACATCCATAAGTAGGTAAGTATGTCTGGCTATATGAATTAAGCATGAATTTCGTACACTAATCAAAAAGGTATTGAAATTAAAGTTAGTTAAAAACCACTTAGGAACTTCATATTTACTTTGAGAAGTAAAAGGAATTTATGTCGGTATAAACTATTCAAATGAGTGAAAAAAATCATACTTTGCCAAATCGTTGTGATTAATTGAAAGATTTTCATGTTCTTGGATCAAACATTTAGCATAGAAGATACTTAGGAGTCTCGTTATTTTTTACCAATTTCTGTCAGAATGTTTTGATCAACCCTTATTCAATAATCGTTAGTAGTTTTCTGTTCTTATCATGAATGAAAGAAAATTTCAATTGTAGGATAAAAGCCATTGACTTTTCTTTTAGGAATTGTGACAAATACGCGTAGACTAATTGGTTTTGTAGATATCAAGTCAAATTTCATATATACAAATATATATATATATATATATATATATATATATATATATATATATATATATATATATATATATATATATATATTTATATATATATATATATATATATATATATATATATATATATATATATATATCAAATAATATAATACTAAAATCGAATTGCAATACCATTCCATACGAAAAAATCGCCCAAATAGTTTTAATCAAAATCGCTGAAAATCTCCTTCACCACATAAACCAAATATCCAGTGCGCATCAATGAAATTTTCATTAAATTTCAAAGCCACAAAGTGTTTTCGTTAGTTTGCATGGCATTTAAATGGGATTAACTGGAATAAATCTGTGATCAAATGTTGTCTTGGAAACATTAATTAAAAGTTTAGTGGTCTGTGAGTAATTTCAATCCTATGAAATATTTTCGATTTGTGAGAATGCTAATTAAACTTTATTTTGTAGATAATTTTTTATAAATTTATGTTGGATGTGGGAGATGCTCATTGAACTGTAAATTGTGTTAAAATTCATAGGATTTTTTAATTATTGTGATTTTCATGAAAGCAACGACTATATTTTAATGCAGTAAGCAATAAAATACGAACAACTTTTTGCAAATTTCGCATGAATCTTTAGGATCATATGAACAAATCAAAATTGGAAAATTCGATGTGAAATATTATGTGCATAAGTGCACATAGAAATTACGCTTTGAATTGTTGACCCAGTGCTCACTTGTACAAACTTTTATTTAAAAAAAATTGCGCCCAACGTGGGCAAATTTGCTGTATCTACTATGAGGTAGAAATTTCATACGCAAGCATATCAATAGATAGCATTGTCGACTCATAGGACGTTGGTGGAAAGGTGCAGCAGGTTCGGAGCACAATCAGCTGGTAGACCGCTCGCATTTTTTCACCGATTCAATTTTATTTGCACTATTGATAGCCACGCTGGTACT
This sequence comes from Nemotelus nigrinus, assembly GCA_947369275.1. Classification (NCBI taxonomy): domain Eukaryota; kingdom Metazoa; phylum Arthropoda; class Insecta; order Diptera; family Stratiomyidae; genus Nemotelus; species Nemotelus nigrinus. Next base: position 9,509,553 of record OX376374.1, read on the forward strand.
ACGTAAAGTGCAATAGAGCTCACTACCATTGAGTTAAATAGCCTTAAGCTTTGCTTTGGACCAATAGTATTGGGTAGTATTCTAGCGAATACTGAACTAACAAAGGATGCCATCTTGCCAGCTTTCTGCAGATGAGGTTTGAAGCTCAGCTTATCGTCGATAATAATCCTGTTCTCTTCCGATTGTTCATAAACGATCTCTCTCCTTTAGTCCGTTCTTCTTGCCCTTTATGTACTGACGGTTTGAAGATGTTTCGAGTGATCGAGTTAGAAAATGGCTGTACGTTTTTACAAAACGATCTTAATATTTTACATACATGATGCGCTGCCAATGCTCTCATATTGATAATGGTAAAATGCACAAAATTTACTTTACTTGTAAAACGTCCCGTTTGATTTTCTCTTATTCTGTTTCTGGCTCTCCTCTTAGTGTTGTTGCTAATTTTAAATATCTTGAAGTAATATTTGACCCAAAGCTTCAGTTCGGTAAACATATTTTATATATTACTACCAAGGCTTCTAAATTATCAGGTTTCATAATTAGATTCTCCAAAGACTTCGTTAATAGGTCTGTTTGCGTACTTTCAATCACTGGATTTTACTGAATTTTCCTGAATCATGTGGTGGAGGAAATTCAGGAAAAGTACGAAAACGCTTTCATTGCATATTCTGAAAATTGACAAACAAAAGTGTCAGTTGTCGGTTTTTGGGAGAGCAATAGTGATTATAAAGTCATCCTAAGCGATGATAAATTATCGCCACAAAAATATTCGTCCTTCATAATAACATTACGCCAAAAACCGTTTGACAGTTTTCAGTATTTTTCAGTAGCTCAGACCCTACTGAAATTTACTGAAAGAGGGGAAATTTTCAGTTTTCAGTAAAACGGAGTACAAAAACGGCTTTATTGCAGTTAATTGCAATTAATCGTAGTACGCGAACAGACCTAATATTCCTACATGTGTACACCTCTTTCTTCCCATTATGCGTAGTGTCCTTGAATGTTGCTGCTAAGTTTGGTGTCCTCATTACGTCTATTCAAATAATGCGTTGGAGTATATTCAACGCAGATTTACTCGTACCTTATTCTTTGAATTTCCGCATCCCACCGTCCTGACAGTTATCGCCTTTCATTCCTATATCTTCTTTTAAATCACGGAGACTTTTCCTAGATGAGTACTTCTTCTTTTCCCGCCAGCTCATGGCTTTTGTATTTGGGTAAACTCGACTTGATGCATCATAATCGGGAAATTCTACCACCAGAAGGCGATTAGGTGGTAGCAGGGGTTGAAAATTGAAGAAAAACAGACAAAATCATACAAACAAATGCTCGAAAATATAACACAATTAAGAAAAACCAACAAACAAACAAAAACACATCCAAAAGCAAACACACAACCACAAAAACACAAGCATACTAGTCAGACATCTATCGGCGAAATTCATTTAACGACTGTGCGGTGCATCAAGTCGAGTTTTACCATCCAATTCTGTTTCCAATTCTCTTTCTGCAATCCATTGGCCACAGCAGCCATCGAAGAGTCATACAAAAAACAAGGTTGTGCCACACTTCAAGATTTTCACTGGTTTCCCATCAAGACCAAATTCTATTGACATTTTTACTAAATTTTCAAAGAAGTAGCTACCAGTATAATTGTTTAAACATTATATGTCCAGTGATTTGCTTTTCTTGAGACCTTAACTATGGCTCATATATGATCCAATGATATCACGTATAAATAAATAAATAAATAAATAAATTGTACGCAAGCTTTATACGTAGCCTTCAAAATGAAATAACCTAATAACTCTAAAACTAATAAAAACTACACTCATAACCTTCATAATGCTTTCAATTAGGACTCAGAAATTTTTTGAAAACATTCCATTCACTTTTTTCACGAATTATGGGCAAATTAAGTATGCAGGTCTAATTGTTTGAGAGAAAGTTGGGTGCTAACCTAGCTTAATATGAAATTGGCATACTACATTTAACTCTTTAAACACCATTTTCCAGGATCGAAACCCTTTGCACGAATCATGAATTTTGTCAAAGGTTTCATTAACTCTAAACTCCATAACTTCACTACAAGAGTAGATTTCTAACTGTCGAATGTCAAGAGCCTAATTCCAGTCGACATGAGCAAGCGAGAAAACTCATTTTCAATTTTCATTACCATTTCCAACTCTGGAGGATCCACGCTGCACATTAAAATATCGTTTCTAATTACTTTTCGGGTAAACAGTGTATAAACGCTTACCTCTTTACTATCCGTTCATATAATCTAAGGTAGACTCAATATCTAAAGGATATGCGGCGACTATGAATAAAGCTATGAGGCTGTCTAGAATGTTTGTTTTTGTGTATTCGAATACGCATATCTATGCGGCCGTCGCTATAAGCCTACCAAAGGCGACGAATATATTTGGGTACCTACTTTGCATTTACATCGTTCATTATTGCTATCGGTAAGAGCAGCCTAACGGTTTACTGCGAGCGAATTTCTTTCTGGTTAAATATGAAGTTCCTAATTAGCTGTAGCGGAAGATATGAAGAGAGGTAAGAGTATGTAGACACAAACTACCAACAACTACTCGGCATTATGATTTAAGTTTTAAGCAGATGAACATTGTCATACAAACCCTATATCAAATTGTAAGGTAGTATCTGATTGGAAATATGAGATATGTATTATTAAATATGTTTTCAAGCATCTGAAACTTTTACTATCAGACCGAAACTTAATCACCGAAAATTAAATTAGATTGTATTTCAAGCAGCCTATATGAATTACTGTGTAGGGTGCTAGTCGTATGGTCAAACGCTTGATAAAACTGGCGCTGTTTAAATTTGTATCAATTTACTTACTTTACTAGTTTTATTCCTCCACACCTTCATACCTCCACACCATCACTTTTCGTCCTGATTCCGGTAGACATTAAAGGAAAAGGGCTTCATGACTTATTGCGACAATCGGAAATGGCCAAATATTTACGCCTTCTATGTTTCGAGTTGATTTCAAAATATTTTCATCAATTTCAAAATTTATGTAGGTTCGTATAATTTACCGCAGCAAACGGTATAACAAAATACCATCCTTTAAAATTAAAGTAGTATGTTGCTTCGTCCTTGGGTGCATTTACCTCACTATGTTAACCATCTATTGCCCCCAAGCGTTCTGGAAAACCCAGATTATCAAAACCATTTATTATTTCTGCCATTGTACTTTCTGATAGAGGATCTATTTTCAAAACATATTTTACTAGTACTTCATCTAATGCACGGCACACACCTCCAAAACTATCTGACTGACTGTTATTCGTTCGATTCGACAAACAGACTTGCAATCGTTCGGTACTCGACTGATGACCCCAGAGCGTAAAAGATTACGTCTAGTTGTTCTGTTATCGGAATGGGAGATCGAAAACTGGTGTCTTCTCCTGCCAAATACCGCAGCTTACCAACTATAAAATTGAACGTTTCCCGTTTGACACGAAAGGCATTTTTGAATTGTCTTCCGCTAAAGTGGGGAATATATTCTTCCCAGTAGGTTGAGCTCTCCACCTAAACAGTATTTTGTTAATCTCAGATGAATTAGCTTGATACTTGTTATTGCCCACACATGCCAGGCTCTACGTTTTTTTTTTTTTTTCAAAAACATCAAAAAAATCTTCGTTGAAACATTTTATTATGGCAATGGGCTCGAAACGCTCCTTCGTTTAGCCATTTTCTTTGCAAAGATAATACCCCAGTTTGGAGTTGTAACTGTACTGAACTCGCCAATAGTTACACCAATTTCTCTTTTGATTCGATTTTACTTTTTTTCTACGCTCGATTTGACAGTATTCACTTTTGACAGATAATGTCACTCAATACCAGTGTTTCAGCAGTGTTTCAGCATCCCAAGTTTTCGATACCCTGGTATCTATACCAGCAATGTATCATCAGTTTAAGGGTGCACAAACAGCACCAGCTCCAATAATATCAGGCAGGACTAGCTGTGGAATAATTACGCACAAGGTCAAGTTCAGGAATAGAAAGCTAGCGGCTGACCATTTCGATATCGCATGAGAAAAAAAAGTTTAATTTATTTGAAAAAAATATTATATCTGATGAGGCGGATTTTATTTTTTCTGATAATCGTGACAGTTTTGAGCGGTTTTCGAAGTGGTGGCATCGTAGTTCCTTTTTCTTTAAAAATGAAGCTGATAACGAAATTACGGCCAATGAAGAGTGCTGCAGAAGGATGATATCCAACTTTTAAGTCCAAAAAATGAACGACTTAACTTGAATGACCTTTGATTTCAACAGCGTGGCGCACCATGCCACACAAGCCGTTAAACAATCGCTCTTTTGGCCGCCGCGGAGTTCTGATTTGACGGCATTGGGTTTTGTTTTGAGATTTGGTTGAGGGTTAACTTAGTACTGACAATTCATTCATTCACTTCATTAGCTTAAGCACAATATTGGCCAACCCATTCGTGAGGTACAGCTCAGAAGAATCGAAAATGTACTAAAGAATAGGGTTGTGAGGATAAGCTACTGTCAGGCCAACAGTGGCAGCCATTTGAATAAAATCGTATTTCATAGCTAATCGAAAAGGTTGATTTTTTCAATAGGATTAGGATTTTCAAGGATTTGGGACATTTCGGTTTTTTTACATGAATTCATTTCCTTCGGATTCAATTATTTTACTTATAGTGAATAGACTCAGTCTAGAACTATTCCAGTCAGAAATAATTTAAACAAAAAATTTTTCCTTTTGATTGTTGAGATACTTTAAAGCTGGTATTAAATATATACTCTGCTATAAACGCCACTGAATTAGAGTCGAGACAAATAAAACGAAGGAAGACTATTGCATTTTACTTGATGTCGAAAGAGTTTTATTTTCATTAAATTTTTACATAACAAACGTTCAGCACTTATCACTCAGTAATAATGGTATCCTCTCATGGTTTAAAATCAAAAACAAGCTCTTGCTGAGCCATGTTATTTGTTATTAATAAAGACAAATGACATAATCGGCTCAAGCACATCCATATACAACTCTCTCTCTCTCTCTCTTTATCCTTGAATCATCCTTTTCAAATAGATTAGCCCTAATATGGTTTACGGATGAAAGTGGCCGCTTTTACCATAGTTTAGTGGTAGGAGTATGGAACTCTTTTTGAATATAATAACACTACTAATTAAAGATCAACTAAAAGTAATTTGGAATCAAATATCAAAATCATTCGTGTTGATGGTTATCCTTTCATCACTATTATGAACTTATATAACGCACATATACACATATTTGGGAGTTATCTTCGCAATAATACAAATTATATCTTCCAAATCAATTACTATCCTAACGTGAAGTGTAGTGCCGTCCAGTATTATGCTCCTATCGTCATCGAATGACTACCACGACAGTGTAGTGAACTTAACATACTCACAGCAATTCCGTACAAAGGACGAATACTAAAATCGATCGCTTCTCAATCCTATGCACAGAATTAGTTACCGGAGGAGCTTGTGTATCATTTCAGGTAGTCCAATGTGGTTGTCTGCTTCGATACCTGTTGCCTAACAAATAGCCGAAATTGATTGGAATTGAAAGCTGGTATTAGCTCTTGTGCTCTTAGAACGAAAAAGGATTACAAGTGTGATAGACCCGGATGTACGAATTAGGACACCAATTTCGTGAATTTATGTTGATTGCTTTCGGAATAAACTATTACAATGTCCTTTCTATTGCTAACACATTAACATCGGTAGCCATTTTTCTGATACAGTTTTAATGAGTATGAGATATGAAGGCAAAATCGAGTTTGTTAGTTTACTGTAGAAATTGAGATTTACTTAGTTTTATAGTTTTTTGCAAGCTGCAATCTATGAGCCACCAGTCAGCTAAAGCCTTAAACATAGCTAAAGAGTTTCGGTAGTGATTGAAACGGAGAAAAAATCCGTATTGATATAAGTTTGGAATAATCGAAAAAGGAACAGCAAATTTATTTCTACCATTGCAGCGCTGCCAATATAAATAGATATGCACAATAAATTTTTAGGCAAGCAAACATTTTGATGATATTTTGGATATTTTTAAATTTAGTAAAAGAGGTTATTTAAATTACAATGGTCTAAGCAATGTAAAATTAAGAAACGCTAAAAAAATTTTTCGTTGCAAAAAAAAAAGTGTCCCAAAATTACAACACTATGATATACAATAACTACAAACTGATCCAAAAAAAAACAGAAATCTAGAAAGTAGAGCATGCAACAACTGTTTCAGTTATATTTTTAAAGGACGTCTGGAAAGAGAAATCTCTTATGATAACCTAAAAAATAAACTTACTGATATCGTGCACATCTTTTAGTAATTTTAAAACTGATTCATCTTCCAATCACATACAACCAAAACAATTTACCCTTACTAAAATGTTAAATTTACTAATTACATTTTTTCCATACTTTTACGAGAAGACCGTCAAGGAAATTCTACAATAACTTTTTTAATCACAGCTTTCCTTTATTCTGATCACTTGCACTTGGCGTTCTTTACGTGGCAAACAGAATCAAAATTGGCTAAGTGGCTTTGTGGCGAATTTTACCATAAGACTAATTTTAATTCAGATTATTTCAGCATAATTGAATTACTTTGATTTGTCAATTTCTAGCAATTTCACACATAAAACTCACCAAAATAACATTTTATTAATTCTTCTACTTGAAGACTTTTGCGTTTTTACATATTTTATCAACGTCCATTTTTAGCTCATCACTCGAAGGGAAAATTCAATTTCAAATCAAAGCAAATTGGAAAAGGTGCTTAATGCTTTGCAGTTCGTTGGAACTGATTTAGTTTACTCCGCTTTATTTCTCTCAATAATTACCGAGATGTGTGAATAATCCAAAATCCAGAAACAAATGATACCAACCGATTTGCTGTTAAATATTTGCCAATGACGCTAAAAATATATTTTTTTTATATTTTCCCACCACATTTGAATACTGGCAGCCATCGTGCCTCCGTCACTGTCACAATCCTTTCCCATCTTGCAATACAAAAAGTCTCTAACAAATAATTCGCTTTTGACATTTCTCCTTGTATCGAATGATTTTCACTCATTGTTTAAAAGTTTGTCATGGCTGTGAAAAGGCCGTTTCTTTTTGTACGTAAACTCTAGCTAAATTTATCAAATGTTAATTTATCTTTTTACCACCGTTTATTTTTATCAAACAAACATCTCTTTAAACAAAATTCGATCCGACTCGCAACAGTAAAGTGTATTAACAGTACAAAATCAAATAGTCATTAGCACCAGCCAGCAGACACTATCATTCAATAGTCTAGGTAGAGCGACATAAACACCTGATAAGATGGAAACTGAACATTTAAACAACAGTGAGTAAACTGCATTGATTCATCTAATTTAACGTGTACAAGCTTTTCAATAACACGTCACATTTGCAGATGTAACGAAACACGAGAAACGGTCCATGTCGGAAAACGATCGAATTGCTACAAAAAGGTCAATGATAATTCTCGTTGCCATTTTCGTAAGCAGCTTAATTGCAATGTTTTACGTTTATTTAATGTTTCCTGAATTGGAAGAGTATGCATTTGCATGCAATAATTTAGCCGAGTGTGTGTGCGTCATTGTTTCATTATTTGCAGATCCGAGAGACAACACTTGAAAATTCCCGTCGACATCGATGATGCCAAAATGCTAGCCAAAGTCCTTGATCGTTACAAGGATATGTACTATTTCGAGGTGATGTTTGGCGTGGTCCTTTTCTACATTTTGTATCCTTTTTCAATTTATAACAATAGTGGTCGATATAAGATTGAGTTGAAACCAAAAGTCATATTCGAGGTCAAGATTATGCAAAGCACGTATCAGTGTTTGTTTACTGATATTTGCTAGTGTTCGCACTACGCGCTTTGTGATGATGACTTTGCAAGGTCGAGAGAACTATAAGTTGGCTGATATAATGACTATATCATCATGTATACTGAGAACCCATTTAAATGAATTTTGGCGCCATAAGTGGTGGGGAGAAACACGTGCTTCATTGGCCATTTGCGTCAGATGATTTAATGCGTTACGCTCTTGCTGATATTGTTTCTTTCTTTCAAACAATGATTTACTCTTGACCTCGCATTCATTTTGAACGTCGTGAATAATGATTTTTATAATTGAGTTTGTCATAATTAATTTGTTGTGTCTAAATTTTCTTAACCACCACAATTTAGCTTACAGACATTCGCCATTCCAGGATCATTGTTCCTTTCAATTCTAAGCGGCTTTCTATACCGCTTCCCCATAGCTTTGACACTCGTATGCTTTTGCTCGGCGTTAGGAGCTACACTATGCTATTTGCTGTCTCAACTAGTCGGTCGACGTGTCGTTCGCCACTTTTTCCCGCAAAGAGCCGAAGCGTGGTCGAAACAGGTCGATAAACACCGCGATAGTCTTCTCAGCTACATGATGTTTCTGCGAATAACACCGTTCTTGCCAAATTGGTTCATAAACCTGGTCGCTCCTGTGATAGGGGTGCCGTTGTTTCCATTCGTTTGCGGAACTTTCTTCGGCGTTGCGCCTCCGTCGATCATAGCAATTCAAGCCGGAAAGACGCTTCATTCGATGACCAGCTCAAAGGATGCATTCTCGTTGAACTCAGTGATAATCTTAACCGTTTGTGCAATCTTGTCTTTGTTGCCGGGATTTTTCAAAAATCGTTTCAAGAGCAAACTTGAATAGAAATTAAACTTAACGCGGTAAATAAGGTGCATTGCCTATAAACTCTAGTATTATATTAATATTCGAATGGTTTGTAACGCTGTCGTTTCGTCAACGTCATCACTGTTTAGAGTGTAAGTGCATACAGCTTAAAAAAACATTTTTGGATACATGTATTTATGACATGGAATTTATAGACTTTTTTTTGTTTAGCAAATATATGTTTGATCTGTGAATATAAATAAGGTTTTTTGTTTGATTTATATACAATTATTTCCAGATTGCTCAAGTGCTAAGAAAAGTTATCGGGGGTATAAAAAATCACCAAATATTCAGGCCCGTTCCTCAAAGAACAATTAAAAATATATCCTTTTATATGAAAAAAATAATCTTGGGAACTAAAAGAATTAAAGGATGTGATTGTTTATCCCAACAGTTAATTTTGTATAATTTCAATAAATTCAAATTTCCATTCTAATTTCTCAAATCAACTCATGTAGTCAAGACCATTCTTTTCTACCCGATTCTCACACCATATTTTACAAATGACGACCATTTGAACCTGGCCGTATTTGAACCAATTTGAACATATTTCATTCGACCAATCAATGACATTTCTCTCTCGTACGGCAACGTTGAGGTTTTCTTGTCTGTTGCGGGGACTCTTTCATATCTTTTTTACGGTAGAAATTCTCCATTAATATTTTCCTACATTCTCAAAAGTGAATCCCAAAATACACAAAATTCATAATCTTGTTAAGTAAACGGTGCAATTAGTAAAACAGTGTTGGACAACAATGAATCCTTGCACAATAGCAGCACCCGTGAAAGATTTAGATGGCGACGACCGCTGGATGAGCATACATAGGCGTTTTCTATCCGAATGTCGAGAAAAGGATCCCGATGTAATATTTCTGGGTGATTGTGTGATAGAATCATTACAATATACCGAGACATGGAATCAATATTTTGCACCAATGCATTGCCTTAACTTTAGCATAAGAAACGATCGAACACAGAATGTACTGTGGCGAGTGGAGAATGGGGAACTGGATAATGTTCGACCAAAGGTTGACAGGATGTGGACTTTCTGAGACTGTCTAAGCTACATATAAGTTTATTTTTGAAATTTCAGATAGTCGTTTTGCACATCGGCACCAACAATATTGAAAATAGTGCTGAGGAGGTATCCGAAGGAATTCACCGAATTGTGCAAAGGATACGAGAGAAACTACCCGAGGCTTATATTGTTCTTCCGGTAAGAGTACGCCCAGTTAGAATTCAGCTCCTTTCCCAGCTCCTAATTTATAAATTTAGAATTTGTCACTCAGAATTTGTATGTTTCTACTCATAAAAACCTTTGGTGCATTTCCAGACGCTACTTCCACGCGGACAGCAAGCAAATAGTCTACGTGACAAGAATGCAGATGTGAACGAACTTATTCGGGAAAAATGTATAGGTTTGAATCGAGTACAGATTGTCACGATTGGAAAAGGATTGATTCAATCGGACGGAACCATTAGTCACCACGATATGTTTGATTATCTGAATTTAACTAATAGTGGCGCGAAGAAAGTCTTCGAGCCAGTACACGATCTCCTCTCCCAAATTCTCAATGAAAACGAGCCGGAAAAGGATCTGACACCATCCGAATAGAATAGGCTCAATGCATCTTTCACATCAATTAACGTTCTCGAAAATAACTCTGGAATTCCAAAAAAAAAAAGTACTCCAATGATTGAAAAACACTTACGGAGGAAAATCAAACTACGAACGAAATGCGCCTTATTATTCATAACAAAAAAGAAAATCTTGCGACTTCGATATGAATGAGAATCAATCAGGTAGAATTCCATGCGAAATTTAAATACTTTTTTGGGTTTCTGTATCATGTTCAACATTCCATTTATTTATTTGGTTTACTAAGCTCATGTGATTCGGAATTGATATGTTAAGACTGTGAGGACTCGTAATTGATGCGAATCTGTCTGACAGTTCGAAGGGACACTATAGTATTCTGCACCAAACTCATTAAATTATAATGTCAATGTTAAAGCCCTACCTCGAACGTATTCAAGACTATGTTATTATGAACACAATTATTTACTTAATTACTTTGGATGTATTTCTTATATTTATCTATTATTTATATGTGTTTACACACAAACTAGACAGTAGCTTAATTTATTACATAATTCATTACGTTTCCTGAAAGGCATCTCTATATTCTTCGTTTAACAGGAAAGCTATTGGCTTAAACAAACTCTATATTTCCTACTCTTTTATATGTGCGTGTACTTTTACGCAAATATTCCTGCTATGTAGTGCTAATGGCTTAACTACGATCATATTTTGCAAACCCATTTTGGTGTAAGTTTGATTTGTAGGTATTACGTTTAATGTTTGAAAATTGCGAGGCAATCGTTCCTCTGCTCTTTGTTCTATCGTTATTCTAACCATTTGAAATGGAATTGTGGAAAATGCTCAAGTTGATCATGAATTGAAAGAAAATTTTTGAATAGTCAAATTATCGATTGCATCGAAAAAATGCCCAAGAAAAAAGCAGATCTGGAAATAATTTATCGTCGACATAAATCGAATTGTGATGCATTTATGAACATCAACCTAAATTTACATTTTAAATAAAAAATAAAATAAAATGATTATATGATAATGGAGAGCATAAAATAGAGAAACAATATTGCAATAAACTTTATTAATTTAATAGAAATTAATGTGTTCTACTTTGCTGGAAAATGTTTTGTCGATTCGAGATCACAGAGAGATGAGCTTATGGGATTGGGTTAAAATAAGGTTTTCTGATTTGAATTTCGGCTACTGATTCATTTCACCCCTGACTATCATACAGAAGGTCGGTCACGACTTGCAATCTGACAGGTATTTAGATATTATCAAAAATCGTATTGCTCTTTCGGTATTAATAGTAGGGGAGCCCGGGATGCTAAATTTGCAGTTACTAAAGCGTCATGGTTACCTATTGGATTGTGAAGATTAGGTTCTAAAATGAAAAAAAGTTTATGTCAAGTTTTCCATTTTAGTGGGGGGGAGAGCGTGTAAAAATGTTCAAAAACATAAAAAAAAAACAGTTGTATGGAAATACTCGAGCGCGTCAGACATTTATAGTGTATAAACGCTTTGTCTTTCTGATAGCCGATATATATTTATCTGACGATTAACTGGTGGGGGGTGGCCGTAAAAAGAGGTAAAAAAACACAAACAAAAAAAGTTATTCGAGCGTGTCAGATATTCAGAGGGAATGTTAAGTGAACTCAAAAAAGTGTCCTATTTAAATGACTGACGATTTGGACGTGACCTAAAGACATGACTGATTTCTGAAAATGTAAAAAAAAATGTTACCTTGAAATACTTGAGCGCGTCAGAGTTTTATACAGAGGGTTCAACTTGATGTCTTAGTTGTCCTAAATGATAATCTGACAATTATATGGAGGGATATTGTTAATCTGACAATTTGAAAAAAAAAATTCGTTTCTTCTTTTTATTACTGGATGAAATATATATATATATATATATATATATATATATATATATATATATATATATATATATACTTTACGATATTGCAAGATATTCATACATTTTTTAATGTTTCATGTGTAAACTTTTTAGTTTTTTCACAAGTTTCTTTTTCACAAAATACACATTTCACACTTACATCACTGATTATTAATTCACAAAATTATTTAAAAAAACACAACAAACAAACCAACGCGTCTGGTCCAGTGAAATCCGACATAAAAAAGGCGAAACTTCGGCAAAATTAGGGGAAAGCTGAATTTTGGTGTGAACCTTGGCACTGGCGTATTGAACAAAACGACAAAAGTGCCCGTCGATCCGAGTACTGCGTTACTTTTTATACGGGGTCAAAGGTCACCAAAAGTGACCTTTCCTAAATATCACAGTAACGGTCACGTCTTCAGAAAACAATGTATGACGAATTTGTTGCTTAACAAATTTCCAACAAAAAATATCTGCTAACTTTTTCTTGTTACTATAACCGTTTTGGAGATATATTGATCTAAACATTTGCTACTTACAGCATCTTCTTTCTCAACGGAATGTTGATATCCGATTTTGACTACGACTTGGAATGTTTGTGAGTTTATTTTTCTATGTTTCAGAAGCGCAGAAAAAAAACATGCAAACAAACTTATCTACCACACTCCAGGGTAGATGGAAAAGTGTGCTCCGAAAAGTTATCCCCCCCTTTCCATAAAATGGTATCCCTCAGCTTCCATCTGAAATATTCAGAAATGAGCTCGTTGCTTGCTTTTTGTCCACTGTTAAACAAGATAAGATCAGTTTTTATCTTGCAATTTTTTTCATTAATTGATGATTTTAGCTACATCACCCCATGAAAACCGTCAGATTATATGTTTTTCGTAATCCTGATAGGATTTCCTTCAAAATAAAAAAAAAATTAATCGCGCTCGAGTATTTCGAGGTGAGGTTTTTTTTTACAATTTTGTGACTCGCCCATTTCCTTAAGCCACGCTCAACTTGTCAGATTATTGAAATATACTCTTTTCTGGATGTACTTAACTTACCTTGTCTTAATCTGACGCGCTCGAGTTTTTCTGAGGATCAATTTTTTTTTACTAATCTGACGGACTTCCTTCAACGCACCGCACTATATTAAGGGCTCATATATGGTAGGGTACATTGCAGGGTGCAGGGCTTCTCCCCATATGATTACCTGACGCGCTCGAGTAACGCGAGAAATCCCCGCTTGGGCTCCCCTACTATAAGATTCGATGCCAATAGCTTTAACAATTCGTAGTGGCATTGGTGCTGTTCGGTTTAATCAGAACATATTGGCTGTTGTTATTTAGTTTCCCGAAGACTTTGATCCGCTTCCTTTATCGGATGAATGGTATTTCGACTAAGTGAAAGTGCTCAGATTTTATTGTTGTCTACGCGAGAAGTATTTATTTTGGAATACAGGCCAACTACATTCATTATGGTTGGTAGGACTTATTCCGCTTTAAAAATCACCAAGTTTTATTCGAATTTATAGTGCGAGCCCCACTCTAGGTGAATTAGTGTCGAGTCGAATCGGAGTTCCTATCGGTCAATAAGCCCGTGAATGTAGAAATATTGGCTATTGTGATCGAAAAATTACAATATGATTCGGAAATAACAATGAGCAAAGGGATTTCTTTTGACCAATTTCGGAATATTATACTAATTTAATTACACTAATACTTAAAAATACGTCCTTATTATGAAATTTCATCCTCTAATTATGACTTGGGATCGAATCCCAATGTTCGTGTTAAATACTGTATAAAAAAAGCTACAGAAGTATTTTGCATTCATCAAGGCTTCAAATTAGCGAACATGTATGTAAACCTAGACTTTGTTGCCCACTTCTGTAAGAAAGATCTCAGAAGTTGTTTTAAATACCAGAAATACGAACATCCATCAAATTATTGTACTAGGACAAAAGATATCACGCGTGCTAGTGAGCATGAGACTGAGAAACATTTAAATGTGTGAATTGTCTCGCAAAAAAATCTAAACTCGACTGCGTGATTTTGCGGTAAACTCGACTCGATTGTCTTCTCGCGTATTTTGTACATCTTTTTGTGTTTTTTTTTTAAATTTTGGCACCTGATATCACCTTTTTCCCGACTGGAGAACATTAAGTCGAGTTTTACTTTTATGTCTCGTACCGACCTAAGTTTCTAGAAACTGTGTACACCAGGCTAAACTACTGCGTGTGCTGCTCGGACTCGGACCCCGGGGTTGATTTCTGTGATTTTTTCTATAATCGTCCTATGAATTGAAAAGGGTGAGCGTTTCACCGCGAGAAAATCATTTTCTAGCAAAACAAAACAAATATTTTGACATATTTTATTCCAAATTAATACAGATTTACAGCAAAACACATTCTCAATCATTCATCAATTCAGTTTGTGGTCAAAAAAGTTAATTTCTCGTTCAATTGCAACTGCGTTTTAATCAACTGTGACAACGTTACGACCATTAGTAGATCCTTGATATTCGAATTGAACATTTGATTGAATTGTTCAGGCGACATATTCGGCACCGAGTGAATCAAGTCAAGAATTGCGCGACCGACAGCGTTGTCCGGCTGTTGCCGCTCCGCCAAAACATCTTCGACATAGTTCATTAATTGTTCGAGTAATGTTTGCAGTTTTACCGAAGCCTCTGCAATCTGGGCCAAATCCAGCATCGGCGATACAGTTTTGGGCCTGTTTGGATTCGAAACCCCAATTGTCTTCTGGCACAGTTGCAGTCCTACAACTTCTGGCTCGTAGCAAGTTACTTCAACATTTATCGGAGTGAACATACATCCCATTTTTCCGCCAGGCACTCCGAGCGAAACACACACGTAGGCTTTGAGACCCATTCGGGCGCCTTGCAACGAAGTGTCTACGGTTAAGTGAATGGGATTGTTGCATTCGCGAGCATAGTACTCATGGATGACAGAGCTATGATTGGTGACTTCATTTCCAGTTGCCCACCAGCCAACAATACTTTCACTGGGGTTAACCTTTTTATTGAGATCATATAAATCGAGTGCGTAGCTAAGTTCTGCTTCGACCTGATCGTCATGCTCCTTGTGCGGCACACAGAAACAGTTCGTAACCTCAACGACACCTTTGTCGACGTTTCCCAGCAGCGTACCGATCACTCGTTGCGAATCAGCATTGCGACGCTCGAAAGCATCGACGATTTGAAACAGTACAACAGGATGTACGCGCACAATTAAATTTAAGTTCGACATATCGTTGAAATACAATTAATAACTCAATGCACGCCGCGGAACATTAGCGAAATGACAGGATTCAAGAAAGTGAAATGTCAACGTCACTATGGTCCCACATTTCAGTTGAGGGACTGGTCGCTTGGAGCACTGCATGTAACTCGTGTAAAGTGTGTGCCCAAAAAGAATACTGCTGATCTAGTCCATTTAATTTTCACTTGAACTGAATCAATGCCTTCTAGATGTACGGGCCGTAATGCAGAATGATGACGTCAGAGCATCGGGACAAATGTCGCGAAAAACACACTTAGTCTTATGGGACGTCTGCGGGAAAATGTTAATTATACGGGTTGTATTAAAGTGAGTGAAATGAAAACTAAAGTGGTTTATGAAGAACAGTGCTAGTGAACAGTTAAAACACAAATTAATGCGATGCGTACGGTATAATGTGGAAAATTCGCTACGAAATGTTTATCGGTTGGTGTTAGGTTATGTGATGGTTCGTGTCGATTTACTGTCGCGATACATTTAATTGGTACAAAGTGTACGTTATGACTAAATATTATTGTTATAACGCGTCCACGCACAAAAAACTAACGTTTTATTCATATTTTAACCAAAAAACCGCAAGTGAAATCTCCGTGTACATCGGCACTGCCTCGTGGAAATGTCAAATTTCCTAAACTCATGACGTCACGGCGAGAACGATTACGTAGCCTGACGGCCCGTACTTCTAGAAGGCATTGACTGAATAAAACCACATTTTTTTATATTTCAGCCAATTTAAGGATAAAAAATACCGAGAATATTTATTTTAAAATTTTAACTTATTTATAGCCTTCAACAATCGTTCAAAGAGTTTCAAATTCTATTACGAAAATGCTGTAGCAGTCAACTTTTCCAACCAGCAAAAAATAATCTCTTCACAAAATAATCTCGGGATTACACAGAGATCAAATAAAATTATCTGTTCGTTTGGTAGCATTATTTTTACGATGATTTTGGAATACTTAGGACTTATTTTATACTTATTATTCTGTGTATACCCCGCCTTGTGTATGCCACCAATAAATTTATTACATCCCATCGTTCGTAGTCTACTACTAAAAATGACTTTACCAAAGACCAAAACAAATCCAGTCCGTTTATCTGTCAGATACCCTGCCAAATTGTCGTAATCGGGTCAAAAGTGATTTTTACGTTATCAAATCGTCTTACTGTCGAGGTTTTGTTGCTTTTTGCGGAATTTGGGTGTGATTGGTGTCGCTTCAGTTTCTTATTATTCGATTTCGCGATTTTGAATTCGTATAGCGGCTACTAAATCGCAATGAGCGTGCGAGCACAATAGATCTTGAAAAAAGGATAAAATGGAAGACAGTGGATTGGACTTGAACTATGCGGATTTGTCGCGTCCGCAAGTCATTGCCAAATATTTGGAAAACCTACGCATTTTGAAACGTGTCGCCGAAAACAATTGGCAAATAAGTTCTCGACAATTTGATGACTATATCTATACGCAGTGTTTCGCGTTCGGGCGTAACTTTGGAACTCTGACGAACCTGTACAACAACTACCAATGGGTTGGCGAGAATGGAGCCGAGCTAGTCAAACAGATCATGGACCGAAAACAGAAGATTCTCTTGTGGATGCTATATTTGTTCGTGGGTTTCCTTTTCATTTCGTACAAACATGAAGCGTCGACGATTGTTTTGCGCAATATCCAAACGTTAATCTATCCGGGCATGAAACTTTGGCGCAAAATGACATTGCCGGTATTGAACAAATTCCCAGGACTGACGGAACTCTACGATGAGTCTTGTCTAATAGTCAATCCGTTTTTCAAAGTCGACGATCTAAACTGTGAGCCCTGTGCGGATGTTGTAAATGTGTTGGATTTCACGAATTTGAAGCATACAACAAATTCGGTGCCTTTTATATTTAAAGTAAGTATAGAATAGCAGTATTGAATATTTATGTTGATTCCAGGAAAAAATTCGAAAGCACAAAAAAGTCGAATGTCAATACTAAGTGGTACTACTTGGCGTTGATAGTTAATAAGTTTTTAAATGTTTTTTTTTTTTTGGGTAAGCTGATATCACCGCAATTCAATGAAAAAAAGAAATAGAAATGCAATATGCGTAATGTTGCATAATATATACGGACCAACTTTTAATTTTCGATTTTATCATCGCATTAACTTTATCATTTTCGGGAATTATATTAATCATGTTTATACGTCATTCCTGCACATTTGCCCACTGCCTAGCATATATGCTCTGTATCTTTAAGGGGTTATATACAGTTAGAAGGCCGGAAAAAGACGTTTTTTTATTAATTTTTTGTGAGAAGGTATTTTACTTTACAAAAACAATAAGTATACATGCATTTAGTGCCATCATCTAAGTTTATAATGGCACTAATAGTTCGTTAAAATATTGATCTGGTGCGCTCCTCCAGACGATCTCCTGAAGGTCTTCCAAAAAAAGATGTTCGGCGGTGACCACGATTTCTCCGGTATAATTCATCTCAAGTCAAAAAACCAAACAGATTCTTTTAGTAGATAGATAAAACTAGGTATTGAACGAAGGAATAATCGAAATTTAGTTTTTTTGACAAAATGACAGCTTCGTAAAAAAAAAATAGAATTTTTGACCAAAATTACCATTTAAAATTGTTTAAAAAAAACAGAAATAACTATCCGAAATCTTATTCCTTCGTTTAATACCTCAGAAATATATCTGAGAAAGTTGTGTTAAAATTTCAAACCGATTAGTCGAGCCGTTTTTTAGAAATCGTGGTCACCGACTTGGAAACATAGTTTTGAGAAAAACGCGTTTAAAGTTTCGGAAGAAATTAACACATATATCATATTTTTTTTAGTTACATGGAGTCATCTGTTTTAGGGCCATAAGATGTACCTTTTGTAGCCTCACCAGCTTCTAATACCTCGATTTGATGCTGTCTACGAGCCATTGTTCCCTCTCGCTTACTCCCATGCGCTTCGGTCTGTACTCCGCCTACTTTCTAACAGTCCGAAATGTGATTGCAAATATGCGTATATCTCGGAAAAAACTTGTCGGATCGATTTGAAATTTTCAGGGAATATTATCAGTTAAGTATACATTCTGAAAATGCAATAAATAAAAAATCGATTTTAACTGTATATAACCCCTTAATCTAGAAATTAGTATTATCTTTTAGAGCCAATTTTGCCAATTTTTGTAGAAAGGTTTAAAAGTTTTCTATTTACTTCTGTGAAATCAACTTGTTTTATATTTAAATGTCTGTGTCGGGTCATTTGAGGGATTAAAATTAAGCTGTTTGTATTGCAATCTAATTTTATTGCTTTTAAAATTAAAAAAAAAATGAAATTACCGCGTTACATTACATTTACATTTTGTACTTAATCCGACCCATACCATTCCAACATTTAATTATGATTCAGTAGAGGGGGAAAATGCTATAAAAAAGCAGATATAAGAGGCTTGAATCGGCGATCTTGTAAAGATGTGTGTGACAAGGCTCGATGACTCATCAACAAGGCTGATACTGTGGCAAAAAAAAAATATTCAGCTGATGGAGTTGAAAATATATTGCAAAACTGAATTCAAAGAGTTCAAAATTGAACTCTTATTGAACGCTTCTTTTCCTTCTCTACCAAAATAAACTCAAATGACTAACTTCTATGGACCTTTCCGAATTGACGTCTTCGCCTTCAGCTTATTATAACAGAATGTGACGTCAGATCAAGTCGAGTCTGTCCGAATTCAGTTATCTACGCCTAAGAAGCCACGTTCTGATTTTACTTTTCGTTGGCTTGATGGTGCTTTGAGGCAATGTTACGAAGCAAAGCCATAGATTCCCGTCACATCGTCTTAGTCTGCTTCAAACAGTTAGAATAGCTTAGCTACTCTGCTGACGTCACAATCTATCATAACAAGCTGACAGACGAAGCTGAGGACGAAGAGATGAATACGGAAATGTCCTATGATTATTTGCTGTAAAATAGCATATTTTAAGTTTCTCAAATCTGTTGGAATGGCTTGCTTTTTTTTGTGGTTTAAATAGTTTATTTCGCACTAAAATAATTTGTGACTAACTTTGCATGCAATTAATGCAGATGCCTCTAACGTGTGCCAAAACGAAGGCGATATGCGTTTTTCAATTATACAGAAAAATTAACACAAAAGATGATAAAAAGAAAGTTTTCTTAAAGTTTCCTTTAGGAACTTCTGATGCAGTTTAAATAATTTGTTATGCGCACAAAAACCAAAATATTTTTCGTAAAAAGTTTGGATCATTAAAGCAGTAGATAGATGGAAATGTATAACTGAATTGTCACTAATAATAATTCCACGAATCGTAGCTGTAAAGGAAGAGTTACATTGAGGTGTATTATAATACACAAAAATTGTATGGCGCGCTGAAAGTAAACTTTGTAAAGGCAAGCAGCTATTAAAGCGAATAAAACAACAATTTTAATCAAACCGTGTTCATTCTTAAAAGTATTTTCAAATAATCATCATTAAAAACCAATATGTTACATCTAAAAAAAAATATTTACATTTATTTTTAAGTCTCAGGTAAGGACTTTCCAACAGGCCTCAATACGATCTGGTGAATTTGACAGTGTGCCGGCGCCGAGAGTGCATAATTAACAGCTTTCGCAACATCTTCCGGATTAAGCATTCCTATTTTATCGACATGTCGTCGTATCTCCTTCGGAAAAATATCTGTATCGACTGGCCCTGGATATATACTAGTAACCTTAATTCTAGTCTTAGCATACTTAAATTCTTGCTGATAAGTGTAATGTAAAGCTCTTAATGCATGTTTCGATGCTGGGTATAAATTATATTTTGGAAAATTCGGTCCAATATCCGGCACATGAATGCCAGCAATACTGTTTATCAGTATTAAATGCCCCTGCGGGTGCATGCATTGAAATGCTTCTCGAGTACAATATACAGTGCCCATCACATTGGTCAGAATAGTGTCCATCAAATCTTCGGTATTGTTTTTTTCGAGTAATGAAATGAATCGCAAAATTCCTGCATTATTTACCAGGACATCAATCCTGCCAAAAATATCCCTGATACATTTGAAACTATTGCACACATCCGCTTCACTAGTAATATCACAATTCAATGGATATAGGAAAATCTGCTGTTGAGGAGGTAAAGTTTCACGAAGCTCTCGGACTTTCGGTGCACGTCTTGCAATTCCTACAACATTTATGTCGTGCTTCACCAACTCTTTAACGATCGCCGCGCCTATACCGGAACTAGCTCCTGTAACAACTGCCAATTTTCCACGCCAATTCTCCATTGTGTACTTACAGCCTGGATTTAGTTGACGCGAGCAAAAGAATCGAAGGAAACGAGATACATAGAACGATTTTGAAATCATCGCTTTTCGAAACATGTATTTACGTAAAACTAGAATAATTTAAAAACACGGATTGAAACTTTTGGTCAAAATGACGACGCTAACAATATTTTTATGACAGCGTTTGCTATGATTTCAATCGAATATAGATAGTGTGTACTCTCAATTGCACTAAGATTACATATCATCGGTTGCATGTTAGAATACCAAAAATTTTCTGGTTATAACGACTCTACAGGCTATTACAAATGAGGACAGCAATATCTTCTAGAAAAACATTAATTTACTCTCGGAATAATTCGCATAGTGCAACTCAATTTTGTTTACTGTTCCGACGTCCAGAAAAGTATTTAAATTATAGCTGCGGCAATAGATACACTGTTGAGAAAAAGTTTCCGAACAAGCTATAATTCCTTAAGAAATCTATTCAAAACTCTTACTGACTAAATTGTGCCAATTTCCTCTTTTAAAATACTTTTTATTAATCCACGATAAAGCATGCTAACAAAATAAAATAAAACAATTCAACCGTTATTTTAAATTACATAAAAATTCCAAGAAATGATGTGAAAAAGTTTCCGAACAGCTGTAATGATAATGTTCCTAATACCGTTGCGATAACGGTAAAAAAACAACAATCGAGGAAACGGCTTCGATGAAAATGAAGCGGATAGAAAACACAATCTTAAAGATCAATATAAAATTATACTTTATTTATTTCACAGATCTATATTTATAAAGATATGTATGCCGCTCATAATTTGATGTTTAATACTCTAATTGTTTTTACGAATTTTCAAATTGTATTATAAAAAAACTCTAGCGAACCTGAACCGCTAGAAACACTAATGTTCGAAGAACAGTAGAAGAATCGTGCAGGTTTTGAGTGCATATTCCACCACATGAGCTGCTTATTACGACCAAACTGTTTCAAATGCCACGTTTTACTTTGGTCTCAAGAATGCATTATAACTCATATGGTGGAAGGTTTCAGATATTACCACTGGCATGAATTTCAACGTTTATGAGAGCAAAACACGGGTTAATTATATTCGTTATCAGTTGCTTATTTCACATAATTTTGAAAGCAGCATCTCATATAACATCAATGAAGAAAATGCTCAGTGCCTGTAGCACTGTAACTGAAGTTGGTGTTTGGGGCTGCGATCCGAAAAATTTGCAGAACTTTGCGAATTGTAACATCGGTTATTTATTTTCATTGTAAATGTTTCCGGTATGAATACTAACTGTAAGCATTTATTCATACAAAAGTAGCACAACCGACTCGTGCTGGCAGCCTTTCGCCAGTATCAAAGCCAAGAATATATCAAATCCGCTTCACGTTGTTTAATTACATTCGAAGTCATAGGAGTATAAAGAAATTTAAGGTTACCTGCAGCGAGTTTTTTCAAATGATCGAAAGCTTAATATTTGATGTTTATTGTCACTACAATATCATTACCATTTGAAAATTCTACGATAAAACCGCTTAATAAAGATATTGCAATTAAACACAAAACCAACAATAGCTGGCAACCCTATTGTGGCTTTTCAACCAAATTTGGCCTGAATAATGTTTATGACAGGTTTCATTAATTGTATGAAATTCGTATTGATTTCATGACTGCACTGGAAGTTATGGTGCAAAAAGTTTTATTTTCCTGAGTGAATTTTCAAAACCAAAGACACAAAAATTACCATAGCTGGCAGCACTAATCAAATTTTTCAACCAAATTTCCACCAAACAGAGATTAGATTTAGGTTTAGCTATTGTGTCAATTTCATGAAAATCTGGTAACTTATTCACATTTCATAGGGCAAAAAGAAGTTTTTTTTCTCTGTAATTTTTCAAGATGGCACCACTGGCACAGACTTGCCCACAATTCAAAATCGCTTCTATCAAATCTGGTCTTACTTAAGTCCAATGCATTCTGTAAATTTTAGCTGTATCTGATTATTGGTTCGTGAGTTTCCGTGAACAGAAGTTTTTGATGCTAAAAATATAGGTTAACTGGGAGAGGGTTACCGTTCTTGTCCAACATGAAATTTCCAAAGTTTTATTTTGAACGTGTAGATATAACATAAGATTTATATACAGATTGGTTTTATTGTAAGAAACGGACATTTTATTGAATATTCGATGGTTTGAATGTTTTCACTTCCAAATTTTTTTTTGTCAAAATGAAGACACCAAAATTATCATAGCTGGCAGCTCCAACCGAATTTTTCAACCAAATTTCTACCAAACGTGGCTTAAAGTAAGGTCCAGCAATTGTGTGAGTTTCGTCAAAATCGAACGATTCAATCAGAATTTATAGGGCTGAAAACAGTTATCTTTTTTAGTGGTTTTTCAAGATGGCACCACTGGCACAGAATCGCCCGCATTTCAAAATCACTTCTATCAGACCTGGTCCTATTTAAGACCAATACATTCTGTGAATTTCAAATAATTCTGCTCATCGGATCGTGAGTTTCCGTGAACAGAAGTTTTTGATGCTAAAAATATAGGTAAATTGGGCAAGGGTTACCAGGCGTGCCCGTTATACCATATCTTTTTTTTTTTTTTGGTTATGTAAACAAAGCACAAGATTTACATATGAGTGGCTTTTTTTTGAACAAACGGCATTTTTTCAAGAGAGACGATGATTTGGAGGTTTTCACTTTCGTTGCCTGCCCTAGCTACAGGGTTGCCAGCACGCTCATTAAAAGCTACACAAATCTACAACTAAATAATATCAATATGTCCTGAAAATTTCGTAATGATTGAATAGCTCTGTCAAAAGTTATCGAAATTTAAAAATTTTTAAATTTTCCCGTCCTCTTTTTAGGCACCCAGCGCACACATAGGGTTAAAAAATTCCAAAGCATTATCCGATTCATATGTAAAACACGTTAGAAATTTATTTCGTTAACTTTATTTTTGCGAAAATTATTTGTGCACGAAATAATAGGTATATTAAAAATATCACTTAAATGGCCGCCGTCGCCAAAAGGTTAACAATAACTGACATTTAAAGAGACCTGGACCTATTCTGCATATACACCAATGTATCCTGAAAGTTTCAGCTCAATCGGATGGCGCGTTCCCGAGATTATCTCACTGAAATTTTTTGATGATATATATATATATATATATATATAAAGAAATATGAATTTTTGGCCGAATCGATTTTAATACTAATGTTCTTCGAACATTAGTAAAAATTATAAAATTCCGATGTGTAGCGATGTCAAAACAGAAAGGAACTCAACTCATTTATAGTCAAAATATTTTTTTTCCACATTTACTACGTTCATGTAGACGGTGGCTTATCCCTACATTCCCCCTTGTGTTGGATCCACTACGACTTCAGCTATATTGGACTGCAACAGTTCACACCATTCCATCTTTCGAGCGCATGATTTCCACTATTCTTTCTCTAAGAATGATCCCAGTTTTATCGTTCTCGTCAACGATAAGGACTAGATCGTCTATCTTCAGCTCTCCTGGTGAATCAAACATTTTCGATCGTTTTTTGAGCTTGGGCCGGTAGGGTAAAGTCCAATAGTAATATAATCGTTGCAATGCTAGTTGCGTTGTCGTAATTACAATCTTCTGACATTTTTTTAAGAAAACTTAGAATTCAAACTGATCCCCTATCGTGTAAAAATTAAACGTACAAAAAAACATTTAAAAAATTATTTAGATTCGGCTTACAAGCAAGATGTTCAAATACTTTTAAGTGTGAAAACAACAAATTATGTTTTAAAGCAACATTTTGAATCTTGAAAACGTAAAGTATTTCTAACTTTGAATTCGCAAATCAAGTTTAGTAAACTTTGAAATAATCCAAGCATAATAGCACTAACACATAATTACAAGCAAATTAAAAAATATTCAATTTCTTCATTCAATCCTTATTGCTTTTTCCCAGGTAAATCAAGAGCCCGTGTTTGTATCGGATCTTTTCGAGCTATATAACAGCAACAGAGAGGTATTCCGAAACGACGCCTATCGCATAAAGTCGACCAATCGCGACGTCACAAATCTCGATGAACTATTTCAAGATTTTAATACAACTCTTCAGAATCCGAGCCATAATTTATGGCGATGTAATCGAATGCCACCGGCACGTCTACTTAGGCAACTGTTTATAAGACCAAGTCGCCTACCAGCAACTGGGCTGGCGCTGGAACGCTACCTATCCATAGATACGAATGAAGCACCTGTTTATCCCATTCCCGATGCAGAATGTGAAAATATGTACATACAACAGGCCCAAGGAACCCGTACGATAATATTACGTCCAACGGTTGAATGCCGGCATATTTGTCGAACAATTTCAGTTCGCTTGCCCCAGTCGTTTGTTCGTAAGTGTAGAATTTTCGATTTTATGAAATTAATTCTTTACCATTTTTTATTTTTCATTAACAAACCAACAAAATTTTCTCATCTCCAGTCAGCTACAACTGGTGGTATTGGAAGCCTATATCCTTGCCAGATCAACTGACCAAGTCCATGTCAATCAGCTTGATTGGATCCTACTGTTAGTTTGCGCCATTTATTCGAACGATTCTAGTCATAATGCAAGAATTTCAATGGAGAAATAAAACGTGACTAACCTAATAGTAAAGCGTTTTTGAAAAACTAATTCGAAAAAAATTGTTGATCGAAAGTAACACCATAAACCAAATACTAAATTCCCATAAGTTGAATCAAACTTTTAATATATTCGCATTTAATTTGATGTCTAGCATTTAGTTTTAAGCAATTATTCAACCAAAACTATATTTTAATCGGTTTTATTGTACTGTCTTATGTTTATCTTTGCCATTTTCCTCTCTAAAGTTAGGAGTATGAGTGAATTAAAAAAAAATCTTTTACGGACGAAATATCATAAAAAACATATTTAACTGTTAAAGTTTGAATGCATGAATCTTTGCCCTTAAAATTCTTATGATATTACTATTATTTGACTGCAATGTGTCGATAAAGTTAACAAGTAACGCTAATGGTTTATTCGATTTAAATCACTTTGTTCACTTTTACCAAAACGAAATTACGACTGTTTTTAAGTTTAAAAAAAAATTATGATGATGATAATGAAGTGAAGCGCTCAAATTATAAATTTTAAGCTGAATATATGTAACATACATAATGTAAAAAGTAAAATAAATTTAAATTGCCAATAAAGTATAATGTTCAGTTTCTAAAATCGGACGTTTGATTTCTTTTAACAAAACATATATATGTGGAGCCATCGGGTAGAACTATCAAAAAATGATTGAAATGTGGGGTAGTGATGTGGTATGTGTCCGTCATTAAATGCCAATAAAATTCAAATGTGAATCAATCGCCTTAAGGGGTAACACCACAGTAACGGTCGAAAAATAAGGCTTTTTTGACAATTTTTTTCGGAAACCTGGAACGGGAGTAAGAAATATCCGTTAAAAGGCTTTATTGAGCACACATTGAAGTATGAGAAAACATTTTTTTTATCATTTTCATACAAAATGGCGGCGATAGCGCCGATCTTCAAATAAGCCTTTTTTTAATTGATAGACCGGTGAAAAGATTTAGCGCAAACGATGAGACCTAGAACAATGTGGAAACAAAGTTCATTATTCACATATAATTAGCTATAGAATCACGTAGGCATTTTTATTTAAACTGATTTTTGTAGAAATGGCGCACTTGAATTTTGTATAAGTTTTTATAATTGTTTATTGTTGTTTTTAAAAACATTATTGTTATTTTTACATCCAATCAAAAAACGGCTACGTGATGCTCAAGATATTGCATTTACAAAGCTACAAAAAAATTTGAGACTGCTCGGAGTAATAGTTTTCGAGTTATGATTTCGCCCAACTCGAAAAAAGTAGTTTTGAGAAAAACGTGTTTAAAGTTTTATGTGCATTTAAATCATAAAAATGTTATATGTACCTTTAATCAGCGATGCCTGCACCATACATTTGGCCATCCGTGTTGATGCTCGCCTATATAAATAAAGCTATAAAAAAATTCGATTTTTTGAACCGGTTACTGTGGTGTTACTAGCGAATCCAATCCCGGGATCCCGGTCAATTTCTGGTCCCGAAAATCCCGGGATTGATGAGTTCTAATCCCGGGATTTTCGGGATCAGAAATTGGCTGGGATTTCGGGGCCTGGAGTCAAGCATTATCGGCAATCAAGTTACAGCAAGACTCGAAAAGTGCAAATAGAATCCATAGTTATGAGAAAACAAATAGCTCACATCAAAATGCGTAAAGAATAGAGCAAAATAAACCGATGTAACAGTTAACAAGAGAATACAAAGGGGTTTGTAAATAAATAAGTATGGACTGTTTCGCATTTAGTGCATTCGTTACATCGAACGATTTGAGGAAATTAATACTAGCACAGATTTACCAAAATCCTTAACAACAATCAAAAAAAGGTTGTTGGCTATGCAAGCAGGATAAAGAAAATAATAAAAAATAAGATATAACAGGCTAGTATCTCAGGTGAAAGGTTCAGTTTGATGTTTGATGAATGGACCTTGACTGCAAATAGGCGCTATATAAATATAAACATCTACTTAGTAAATTCTTACTGGAGCTTGGTGGGAGTAAGAATATCAATGGCAGCTGGAAACTACCTAGATATGAGTTTAATGTTTCTCTAGGAAAAAACATTGTTACCATCGTAACTGATGGGTCAAACGAAATGCGAAAAGTAGGCAGACTAGTTGGTACAGAGCAACATATTTGTTTGGCGCATAGCATTCACTTGGCAGTTTGCGATGTTCGCTATAATATGAGGTCCATTCCAGATTAAAGTGATTTCCCGATAGTCTGAACGACGACCACGAAGATTTGGATGGTCCTGAATCAGCTAACTACGTTGAAACCGGTCGCCTGCAAGACACGCTAGATCAGACGAAGGACATCAGCGCATGCATAAAGAAAGTTTGTTAGGTAGTTTTATATTTTAAAAAAGCTCCAACGAAAAATAATAACGATCTTTAAAACTATGTCGAATCCGAGCAAGGCATTTAACTGTCTCCTTTAAATGGACTGTAAAACAAGATGAAATAGTGTCTTGACAATGCTCGAATAGTTTCCCATTTTGAAAAATAGTATACATTAATAGGCCTGCAATATTCAGAGCAATTAGAAGCAACAGAGTTTGATTCGATTCAGAAAATTATTGAAGTTTTACTCCCTGTAAAATTGGCTGTGACGGCCTTTAGTCGCAGACTTGCAAATTTATGCACTGCTAATAGTTCATCAAGATTTATATTTAGGCTGTTAGGAGAAAAACGGTCTATTCTTCTGAATGCTATGAAAATTGCAATATTGGACCGAATAAAAGAGCGTCAGTGTACTGAGCTATCTGGTATGCTAAGCTATCTCCAGAATTCACATTGCACCAGCGAAAATTTACCAAGTGAAATAAAATCTCTATTTTTGAAACCAAGCAACGCAAATATTAAAAAAAAATACTTCAATGTTCTAGATGCTGAACCCTTTGCTTGCTAGCCAAAGAAATGAGGAGAACCCAGTAGATACCCATATTGAATAAGAACAAGGTAGTCGTCAATTGATGCTACAAGAAGAGCTCCAAAAGTGTGAAAATAATCAATCATGAAATGCCGCAAGAAACTAATTTAATTAAAACCATTGCAAAAGAAATGAATCTTTTCGAAAATGGTGGCACTTGCATAGTTTGGAGCAGGCGTATCAATATTTCTCGACCGTTTCCGCGGTGACCAACATCGGGAATAAATTTAGAAGCAGGCTTGGCGACGATACTTTGGATGCTTTGCTATTGCTTCAATGTTACTTCCGAAAAACCCAATGAACTTTGGCCTAATTTTTTGTATGTTACTTTATTATGTATCTCAATTCCAAGAGTTGTGTTTTGTTGTAGGGGTTTTTGGTCGTGATTTTTTGTTGTAATTTGTAATAGATATAATTTTTAATATCTGCCTTCATACTGTCAACGTTTTGGATAATTAAAATTATTGTTTTTATTTGCATCAATAATATAAAAAAGTAATAATGCAATTTTTTATACAGTTTTGAGCTTACTTATTGTTGTAGTTTTGAAATGATGGCAAATAATATAATCTGTTTACTAGAAACTTGACTTATTTTGTTGTGTTGTATTATGAATTTCAAATCCCGGGATCCCGGGATTTGAGATTTTTTAATCCCGTAATCCCGGGATTGAAAATATGGTTCGGGATTGGAATCCCTAGGTGTTACCCCTTAATAATCGGCCGATTCGTAGTGGATATTTTTTGATTGTATCTTCATAGAGCTTCATAGAGATTTTATCAGCATAGTTACATATTTGAAAACTGATTATTTGGGTGGCATCAAATGAGAGTTTCCATTTGTTTGTGGTAAACGAAAATACGAGGATCTTCCAGAAAATAAACACGAGTTAGTTATTCACGGTGAAAAACATAATATTTACCGGAGGACAAAACAATTAACTTAATTCTTTTACACATCCGAAGCTTCCTTCACTTATCTATAATCACTACTTTCTTTTAAACAGTCGTTGTACCGGCTCGCGGGTATCAGATTGCCCGTGAGGCGGCAGAAGAATATATTAGGCGCGTTTTTTTGCTCCTCTATCCAGCGGAGAGTAGAATGAGAGTAGAGTAGACGCATTGAAAACAACAACAACACTCCTACACCAGTGAATTCACTGGTGTAGGAGTGTTGTTGTTTTCAATGCGTCTACTCTACTCTCATTCTACTCTCCGCTGGATAGAGGAGCAAAAAAACGCGCCTATTATGAGAATTCCGAAGCACGTGACGGTGACCAAATACAAGATGAACCTATTTTTTATTTTGCATAGCTTTCTTAATTTTCAAAGTGACCCGTATGATATTTCGGCAAAAATATGACACTTTCTCAGAAAGCATTTCAAGATACATGGCTATCAGATACTCGTTTTTAAAGATAGAATAAGAACGGACAAACGAAAGCATAATTTCGATAATGGAATTCGACGGTTTATTGCGGTGAAAAATATGCTAAGAATGTCAATGTGTGTGATAGTTTCCCATTGGAGATTATAACGCTAGTTGCGTAGAGTCATAGTCTAGTGGAAGAATTGAAAAAAAAAAAACAAATTAAAGGAGTGAAAGCAAAAATAAGTGATTTATCCTTCAGCTACAATGTAGCGTTAAGCGTAGTAGTTGCGTAAAACATGTCACTTCCAAGAAGAAAAGTTGCTTTTTTAAATGCAGCAAATAAGTTCAGTTACTATTGTTCAAAATAATAATTTTTACATTTTAATTCGTGGTATATGGTTGTGAAACACCGTTATGTTCTTGTTAGTTCTAAAAGAGTGATGTCGCAAATAGTGTAAAGGAACTCCAAAGTATAATGTTTCAATGCAAAAGACAAGGAGAAAAATTTAGAGATATTCAAAGACAAGTAATTACAGTCACACCAAGAAACAAGATGATTCAAATCGTTTTGAAGAGCAAGATGATCGGAAGGAGCAATGTTAACGCGAAAAATGTTCAGGTCATCAGAGTACATTCGACAACGAGAAGCAATCACGCTATTAAGATCGTTGACGAAGAGATTAAATAGCCAAGGTCCGAGAGTAGATTTCTGAGGTACACCAGAGGAAGGAAAAACAGGAGAGGTCGAGGAACCACAGAGAGAGACATAGCAAGTACGGCTAAATACAAATGATGATATCCACGAGAGAAGGGACTCAGATAAGCCATAAGGCTCTAATTTAAAAAGGAGGACCAGTGTATATGAGGTCTGAAGCCAGTGTATATGAGGTCTACTTCGTGGTGACTATATAAAGCAGAAGCAACAAAATGGGAAAGCTCAACTAGGTTAGTGGTAGTAGTCCGGCCTTTCATGAAACCGTACTGTTGAGTAGTAAAAACTTGGCGAAGCGTATCATAGACGCGATTAAAAACCAGACGCCCACAAATTTTAGAAAAACTTGGAATGACTGAAACAGAACGATAGTTAATGACTAGGTCTAGATCACCACACTTGTGAATAGGAAAATCGATTGACGAGAAGCTGGGAAAATGCCACTACACAGACTAATGTTAAAAATCATGGAAAGGGGAGCACAAAGAGAAGTAGCAAGGTGTTTTACGAAAAAGTTAGGAATTCCATCAGAGCCGAGAGAAAAGCTGGAGTCAACAAACGTTGACATAATAGATTGCATTTCTAAAGGATTGGTCACAAGTAAAGATAGAGAAAGTGAAAGGGAGGATTCAGAAGAAGAAGGATTAGAATATACAGAAGAAAAAAGTCATCAATAAGATTATATATTTCTTGCGAAGTAGATGCACAAGTATAATTAAAAGAAAAAGAATAA
Organism: Nemotelus nigrinus; assembly: GCA_947369275.1. Lineage (NCBI taxonomy): Eukaryota > Metazoa > Arthropoda > Insecta > Diptera > Stratiomyidae > Nemotelus > Nemotelus nigrinus. Next base: position 9,540,781 of record OX376374.1, read on the forward strand.
GGTATTGACGAAGAAGATTTTAAACTACGGACATATTACCAGAACCTCTTACGATCATTTGAGTTAAAAGACAATTCAATAGATGAAAAGTGGTTGCGCATTGCAATTTTGTTTCTTTTTTTGGCAGCAGATTGCAATCAAGAATAAACGGCATAATCACCGCCAGACCCGGACTGCAAATACTTCAGACGACCTTCGTTTTTAACATCTAAAGCACGCATGACTTTAACAGTGAGCCACGGAGCATGTTGAGATTTATTAGCAAGGCATATGAGGGTATAAACAAGGATTACTAGATGAAGCTTGGGATGTAGGGTCCATTTTGCAGTTACTATCTGTTTTGTTTTATGCCGATGGCGATAAAATTTTCAAATTTGTGAGAAACTTTAACGATTGCAATGATTTGCAGCAGGACAGCCATATGGGCTAAACTGAAGTCGGAATGAACAAATAGGATGAACTGTAGAGTAGGCAGGACACTATGGACATCATGGATTTAAGCAAGAGCAGAAAACTACTGAAGCTCAGCAGAAACTACTTGAGGTTGGCCTGCTCACAGGGCATAGTCTTACAGCATCTCACGCAAATCGTATAGGACGGATATTCAACAGCTTATGTAGGAGATGCGACATGAAAAAGGACACCATCGAGCATACTCTTTACTCTAATAATAAACGCCTTGAGATTCTAGGATCATAGAGCTTCCTAGAGCTAACAGAAGCGGGCTAGTACCGCTCACTGAGCCAACTGATTCAGTTTAGCGGAGAGGTCATTTGGCAGCTCTAACTAACTAGCGGAGGTTGCCAAATGGGCCCAAACTGGTGGCCTCATGCAAGCCGTTCAGCCCTCATATATAAGATGCCAAACCTAACCTACTAAGCCAAATTAACTTTAACTTGGCTTGAACTTTTTGTCAATCCTTCAATATCGGCCCAATTATGGTTGCAATGAACCAGTTACTGCAATAAGTAGATGCTTTACTCCATGTTTGATTTTCATTTCCTTACAACATCACTTCAACTAATTCTGCATAAGAATGATTGATCAATGTTGGATATGTTTGGGCTGGATTAGATGAATTTAATAAAAATGAAATGAAAAGCCCAGCATACAAAAAAAAACCTCAATAAATAATGAATATAATATGAAGTCGATTCACCCACCATTCAACATCATTGCTCATTTACTATGATTTGAGACGAGTTATGATAAATCATCATAACTGTTTGGCAGATACTTAAATCTCTGGTACTCAGAATCGTCGTAACAGCTCCGAGCTACTTTTTTGTAATGTAGGCGTAGATGCACGTGTCTTTAATTTGTGAACATTTTCTTTTATAATTGTATGCAAGACACAAAAACATACCCGCATAATTGTTCTGATTTCAGCTTGTCATTTTTAGTTCGAGGCATGCACGTGCCATTTCATGCGTACTAGTTCATAATGCTTTTAAAAGATATTAAATAAAATGACCATACAAAAACTGGAAGCGTTTTATTCGAAGTTCTTTGGACAGCTATTAATTTGTCATTGATCTGAGTTTTTGCACTTAATCAAATTATTATAATATTTAATCTGTAATTCCCGATTTTTATAATTTCAGCATCATCGTTTCGTAAAGCATTGCATATTTTTACTAATCACTAAATAATTGCTTAGTGTTTAGTGATTGTCTCTTCGAACAATAAAAACTTGTTTAAAGTTGAATGATGTCTAGGTGAGATAAATTGAATTTAGAAGAATGTAATCTCATGAAATCTCATTATTTGTATTCGGTAAATGTGATTAACTTCGAGCTTTTCGACGATGATTTTAGTAATATGCATAGAAACGTGTGCTTGAAGTTCAATAATTTTAATTTCCGAAAATTAATGTAAGTAATTAGAGAAGATTGATAGTCTCGCACTCATTAAGTATATGTGCAAATAATTACGTAGCCATGTACATTAATGTGAGACGAAAGAATGGTGACAAAAAGTTATTCACATGAAAAATTGAAAATATAACAAATAAGCACTTTCATCATGGAAAATAAGAAAGCATTTAATAATTTCAAATGCAAATAAATTGTAAACTCAAGAAAAACATCATATGTGATTTTGCATATTAGATTGAACACTCTTTTACGTTATGCGTAATTAATAACAGTTAAATACCAATCTATTAACTATCTTTACAAACACATTCTATTAGCTAAATATAAACATAAAACTCATTTATTTGCCGACGCGGATCAGTGATTGATGAGATGTTTACAATAAACGTTATATAATATGCTTATGCAAATTCCGTTAGTGTATGACTATACCGAGAAGATCGCGTTAATTAGAATGAATTTATTGTTACAATCCAATCTACTATCACACTGCTATAAAACCTGTACATTCTAATGCATCAAAATAATAAAATAATGTTTATCAACATTTGTCTGTCTAGCCAAAACACATGTTTCCAAGCGGCATTCTTTCAATTTCACTACTACAATACAGCCACTCATGAATATATATGATCATTCTCATTTGTTTATGTATCGAATATTTGATTTATTAAATAAATTCTTGATTATTCCGAGATGCTTTTATGATTCTAATCGATTCCTTCAATACATCTGCTCAAGGACAGTGAATATTTGTCTCTTCTGTCGTTAATACCTTCGTCTCATAGTTTCTCAAACTAGTCTCGACAACTTTGACTTGACTTTACAAAATACCCATGATACTTCACAAGAACCAGAAATTTCAGCACAAGTCCCGCCACAAGCTATCAAAATTTTCGCACCATTCACGTCGATCAATGATCTTCTATTTGCGTGTTGCTATTACTTTGTGATCCTCGTTAAAATATTTACAGCAGGTTTTTATCCTAAGATTCAATCATATAGTCACATAATCCAAAAATAAAATCCAAAGCGCAAAAGTTTTCCAGATTTGTTTATATTTTTTTTGTATTAATTTGATTTAACGATAATCTTGTAGCTCGTTTTTGTTGTTAACTACATAGTTTCGAGTGAATGTATAATTTGGATACATTCAATTATGTTGTTAATCAGTTCAGTGAGCCAGCTGCTCAATTACAATTTTCGTGTGATTATTCTGTCTTATTAAAATTGACCTTAACGTGTTTCACTGAATGTATTGTTTTGCATTGCTTTGCCTTGAATTAGATGCACTTACTTTATAATTTGATTAAAAGCAGCGTATCATCAATAGTTTGAAAAAAAAATAACTGTGGAAATATATGTACAATTATTGTTAACATCCTGATAATAATTTTCAGTAAAACCAACTTTAGATTTAAGCCACGATAGTCAAAATATGCTGATTGCTGCATCTTTAACTTGTAGAATGTTCAACAGCAAAAGTACAGTACAGTTTGGGCAGACGCACAAGATTTCGTAAATCAGTGCATAGTTTAGCGGTCGCCCACTCATAGTTTAATTATTTGAATTTTACAGAGTCGACGCAAACGATTTCAGTTGGAGCAGGAAATATCTAATTCACAATGATTGTTTCCATTTTATACAAATGCTTCCTTGTAGTACAAAAGCCATGCCGTATGAAGAAATTATCATTATTTTCAGTATAAAGACTGCTCCAAAAACGACCTCTTTCAAAAATTATTATTATTATTTATCACCCAGCAAGTTATAAAAGTAAATATCATTGTTCAATTGGCTGCTGACAAACGTTGCTCAGCCAAATCAATTGTCCTGGTTTGTCACCACTCGACTAATCACAAGAAGTGTTACTAGCAGCCTCACCAGCAACTTTAAACCAATAAAAAGGCTATGGTACTTGTTGCGATCAATCTGATTTATTTCGTGTTTCAACTGTTCTTATATAGTAAATTATTACCTATAAATCGATTACATTAATTATTTTTTGCAGAATCCAGAATGCATACTTAGCAGATTTACATTGGCATGTGCACAGCCATACATGCTTTTACATTTCAGTTAACTAAGCGTTATTTACAATGAATAATACTGTATCGAATATGCAATTAATACTTGATGTGCAATATTTACGAATGATAAATACAATCGATGAACAATTACTGACCTACTTTAATTCTGACTATGTTGAGTATGCACATGAACAAAGTAATTGATTAAATGTTGACTCATAATTCTGAACAATCATACATAAATAAATACCGAACAAATTAAAACAAATAAATACAATGAATTACAAAAAATAGCAAATTAACAGTTAATTAATATATTTACGAAATAGCTTACAAGACGGAGTACAAAAGGCTTGGATATCGCAGAATTTGAAGAATAATTTGGAAATCGTTAGAGGAACGAAGATTGCTAAAGCTATTGAAAATGCTGCAGCATCTGCTTATCAGCTCATTAGCTGCATATGTGGTGGAATGGAGATTTTCCTATGGCAAACGATTGGGCTTTTTAGTCCTTACAGGGATATTAATCATCATCTTATTTTTCAGAATTTAACTCCAATAACCCTTTAATGACATCGAACGTGAAACAGGCTTGAATAACCATTCTTCTGGATACAAGAGGAATTAATAACTCAGTCTAAACTTATAGAGAGGTAAGCTAGGGTAAGGGCTGTACAGTTATCTCAAAACGAAAAGGAGTTTTTTTTAGTCTGCCACTGTCGAAGCTTGGTTTCCAGATAATACAATCGTATTCAAGTAGAGAGCGTACCAGTGCAGGGTATAAAGATTTTATGACCCAAAAGTTTTCAAATTTCTTGGCTGAATTAGCTGTTCTACACACTTGCACAAGAACATTAAAAGAGTAAAGATCAGGTCCAGGACCATTTTTGCAATTGATTTCCAAAACAGCTTTTCGTATTTCTCTTTAGAAAACGTCAACGTGACATTATTAACGCCAGGAGCAGGTGAAAAAAATGACCAAAGGGTAATTCCACGGAAAATCGACTAACGGTCTTTGACCGCTATTGTCAGATTTCAATGAAATTTTGACTGTGAATATAAGGGGTTGCACCAGTAATTTTTTTTTTTTTTTTTTTGAAAAATATGGTATATTTTCGGAAATATGGCCTTTTGAAGTTTTTGAGAAACGTCTGTTCGGGTTGCAGTCAAAAAATTGTATAAAATCTTTTACTTAACGTACAGCCTTCAAATATGGCATGTTGGAAAGGGTAAGGTGTAGATATCCTAAAAAAAGTAGTGCAAGAAACATCCTAGCCAAAAAGGATGAAAAGGATCTTCACAGTATCCTTTATCCTTGAATATTTCATAATGCGCATCTTCCATTTTCTTAACTTTTTTTTATATATTATAAACAGTTATGTAAGCTACAAGTGTGTCAAATTTCTAGGTGGAGCTCGTAAAAGTACATTTGTAAGAAATTTTTAAAGGTACGAAATACTATAACGAAATACTATACGTCATGTAGAAGATTTTATGCAATTTCTTGAATGCAACCAAATGCAACACGAACCAACGTTTCTCAAAAACTTCAAAAGGCCATATTTCCGCAAAAACACCATATTTTTCAAAAATATTTCAGTTTCGTTAATTAGCTCACCAGCCCTCCTGGATATAAAAATATTAAAAAATTTCAAGAAAGTGAGTTCAAAAATTATCGATTTTCCATTGAATCATCCCAAAATCGATGAAATTTTTTCAATTGAGATTTTACCGGAATAAGGTACTTTCAAAGATTTGCCACTAATTTTGCTCGATTAGAACTTGTAAACTCATTTTAAAGGGATTCGACTAAAGCAATGTATAAGTACATTTTCTAAGTAGTATCAAAATATTGTAAATTATTGATTTAGCGTCCGTGGGGGATTCAGAAATCCAGTTATCAAAATACGATCACCAAATTTTAATCGAATAACAAACGCAAGCCACGACAAAATTGTGCCTTGTGTCGCAGTTTATACAATAGCGGTAAATTTTCAACTTTTGAATATTGATGAAATTAAAGATTTGATTCTTTCTTACTGACACTAACCGTTCAACTTGCATTTTTGCTTAAGAAATAAAGGCCCCAAAATTACATGGTCCAAGATTTGTGTAACTCAAACTATTGAGGCGGAAGGTTTCCAACGTGAGCAGTAAAATGACCTAATTAGTGCAATATCTCCGGCATGGATTCTTATTTTGCAATAAAATTTGTTATGGGGTTTGTACATGATATAAATAAGATTTTGACAAGAAATTTTTGGTGGGATTAATACTTTGAAGAAATGACAACATTTTTAAAACCTGACCCACGAAGTACCTTTGACTGTCTTGAAACCCATCGCTGCTTTTCCTTCCTATAGTTACTAAAGTGATGCTATGATATGCATTCAGAACAGCTATAGCATGCATTTTGCAAACTATAGTTTGAAGCAAGTAAAACTGCAATAAAGAATTCAAATATGATTCCATCAGCAAGAAATGTTAAGAAAACAGTTTTTTTTGGGATTGCCTTGAAAATGGCTAAAAGAATTAGCTCCGAATATCATTTTAATTATTGTAGTCTTTTGGATCAGCTGGACAAAAAAAATCGTGACATAAGACCTGATATACAGAAGGAAAAAAAAGAATTTTCCATCAAGTGTTCACACAAATGTTTCAACAATGACAAAATCCGTATTCACCAGATTTGACACTCTCCAACTATTATCATTATCCATGTAATGCAGGTCGAAGAATACTTCCCAGCTATCCTTTATTTATAAAATGTGGATTTCTTTGAAAGAAAATAGTATTTTATTCGTGTTGATAGGTGAGTCACAGAATAGTCCCTTTGATTTTTTCATTTTTTTTCGTATGTGGTTGCATTAACCATTTTTATATCAGAACTCAGACTTAAAATCTTTGCAGTCCTTAAAATCTTGGCAAAAAAAATAGTGCATGAGATATACTCAAATTTCTGTAATTAATGAAATTGCAGGTGAAACAATTAACTAATTTAGAAAACATCTCACTAAGAATGACTTAAACCTTTTGCTAAAAAAGGGTCATATCTTCTATTTAGCGATTTTTATTATATAAATATGAAATACCATCATAATTTTTCAATTTAATTTATTTTTAAAATATTCAAGACATCTAATAATTGAATACCGTTGTCTGGTATTCATCTTTGGAATAAAGAATTATTGATTTTAAATATGTCTATGAATCGCCCAAATCGAGGAAGACAATTCGATCATATTCAAAACACGTACCTTAAACGAGTGTGACCGGGCGAACTAGTAATTTATTTTCATGTTACACATTATTGAACGTTCAAGATTTGAATACAATAAGTGACAAAAAATACATACGGAACATGAGTACTTAAAACAAGACGACGTTGGAATCTTAATAAGCGGATCCTTCGATCAGCAAACAACTATATTTTAATACATACACTCCAGGAACATTGCATATGTCATATGATTTGATTTTTTTCTGCTCAAGTGCAAAGTCAAGGCCAATAACACTGTTCAAATAAATTATAGAAAAACGACGAATCAATTAGACCGTACTACAAATTGTAAAACATGATTTGAGGCAATAATTTAGTTTTAGATAATTGCCAACGAATTGGCCGATCTAGTAGATATCAAACGAATTAAGTTGCACGATCAATGAACATCTCACGACGTCTTCGTTGTTTTTTGTCGTTCACGTACACACGCTATCACTTGGACGTGTTGAGAACCTGTTAATAACTCTTGAGATCGCTTCTGGGGCCGGTATTAGCTGCTTTAGGTGTAGGAATAATCATTAACAAAAGATTCGATGTAATTATAAATACAATAAAAACTAAAAAAAAAAAATCTAGCCGTAGAACTTAGCGGGTGTGTCAAGATATCTTAAAAGACCCTCGACGACAAGGTTCGCGGTCAGTTTTAGCTGAGCCTCGATTCTTGTTGGATAGGTGAAGAGTTGAATAAATTCCGCCAGTGTTAGAATCATGGTTCGTTTCGGTGAAATATTGTGTAGTGTGGCTGTAATACTTGTGTTTAGTGGAATTAGTGCAGAATACTCGAACTTCTACTGTGATCCTGATTTGTGTAAAATTTGGAATGGAACGGATTATAATCATGTGGATCATATCGCCTGCGACAACAACGGCACCTTTTCGGACGATTGTCCTCAAGGTGCAGTAATGGTTAACATGAATCAACGTCGTATGAATTTATTGCTCGATCTTCACAATGCCGCACGAAACAGGATCGCTTTGGGGAAAGTCGAAGGCTATTCATCAGCTTCCAATATGCATGTCCTGAAATGGGATCGAGAACTGGAATACATTGCAAGTTTAAATGTGAAAACCTGTAAATTTGCGCACGATACTTGTCGAAATACTTGTAAGATCCAAACACTTATTTTTTCATGTGACAATTGTAATAATTAGTGAGTTTTATTCCCGGTACAGTTAGATATCCGTACTCTGGTCAAAATATTGGGATAAGCACGCAAAATCCACCGTTCCATTCGAATTCAAAACGAATGAAAATGGCAGTTGGTCGATGGTTCTACGAGTACGTTGATGCTAATCAAACGTTCATTGATGCATTCGGCAATCATCCAAAAGGGTATGTTTTAATAATATGGCTCCTCAAAATATCTATATATATCCAAAAATTAAAACAGCTCCGAACTAAAGAAAAAAAAATGTCCTTCAATAAAATATTTTGCTTTGGCAGTCAGAAAAAAATACATCAATTATTCAATTATTTTTTCTAGTTCTTATTTTCCTGCTTTTTCCCACACTAATATTCTATGCAAAGAAAAAAAAACACTGTATATATTACAGTCAAAGCTATATTTCTAGAAAACCAATCATTCATTTTTGTAAAATTATATTTATATTTTCAGAAAACAAATCGGTCATTTTGCCATGATGGTAGCGGATCGTGCCAAACGTGTTGGATGTGCTGCTATTCGATATTGGCAGGGTGAAAAAGGATTGACATTCCTGATAACATGCAACTATGATTTCACTCCAATCTTCACGGAACCCATTTATAAGAAAGGAAAAGCAGCCTCCAAATGTATTAGTATTAGTGAGAGATATAAGGGTCTGTGCGAATGGGATGAGGACAGTGATAAAAGTGAAGAAAGTAACGAAATTTATGGAAATGCAATCGATGATATTCCACCGTTACTGTAAATTTATTTTTTTTTTACGTAGAGTGAATTCCATCAAGTTGATTTCGCTTGAATTAAATATGTTATCAGTTGCGTTTTTAGCAATCTCAATAAAAGTATTGTGTCGAATAGAATTAAGAATTTACAAATAAAATATTAACTATAAAATATTGTGTAGAGTTTTTATTCGTTTATTTTGATTTTATTTCAACGGATTAATTTTCTACCATTCATAATACATACTTTTGAGTTACTTACAACTGATCTGCATTTTTAGGAAGCGTTTAACTTTTATTCAAATTGGAAAAAATCCTTTAGTTTTTGTTCGCCACTTACTAGAAAGTTACTTTTTGCCTTCTCACGACATCTTACTACCATAAATTTAATAGCTTTGTCTTCCAATTGGCCAATCTTATAAGCGTTTCTGAATATTATTTGTGTTCCCGTCAAGTTCCACTAATTTGCCCTTTAGCTACCCGCATATGGACTGAACCAATTTATATTGATTCACAGGAACAGTTCCATGAATTGTTTATTTTTTATTATAATTTTATTTCATTACAATATTATTACTTATGATAATTTACCCATTATATATCCTGTCTCATTTAGTTTTTCAGTTCAGTTTTCCTAGGAGTAGGAATTTGAACTTCTAAAAATTACAGGAAGAAGGATTGTTTAATACACCTATAGCTGTGGCGACGTACTATGGAGCTACGAAATATTCCCATACTTGACCATATTTGACCCTAGGCAATCAACCAATTCTCTTGATTGAGTTCATAGAAACGAAAATCAATGTATGATTTTTAAAAAAATCCGTAACTTTTAATGAGCAAATTCAAACATAGCAATTCCTAAACCAAAAGAGCTCTCTGATCACAGGATGGTCTATCTACATTTAAATAATCTTCACATCAACGCAAACACAAATACACAAATTTCAATAGTAATATCATTTTTTTATTTTAAAAACAATCTAATAAAACAGAATATTCTTTCCTTATTTTAAAATCTGGTATAAAGCTTAAGTACTATTTATTCTTTATAAAGTTTGGTCTATAAAAATACTTTGATATTTTCTTCTTCTTTCCGATGAATACTACTACGTTTTTAAATACACATTTCATCTTATAATTTAACAAAATTTGAAAATATCTATCTAATCCATAATTAAGAATTCTTTTAAGTTTTTAACATTCTACTGACTTTTTTCTGTCTCACCTAGTTCGTCTATTCAACGTCTACGGAGTAAAATGTAAATTGTTTTTCTTAAAAAAAAAAACGTATGCGACTATTGCATGATTCATTCGTTATGTAACCTAGACGTTTGAATGTAAGGTAAATATTATACGTAAGTTTATGGTTCCGTGAATAAACACATCAGTTGCATAAATTAAAAAAGGCACTTTGAATTAAATTATTATTGATCGTTTAAGTGGATTTTTGCTAATATTTACTACTATAATCGTACTGATTATCAAAGTTTAAGTATTGATTGAGTCATTTTTTTTTTGCAGTTGACAAATGATTCGAATAGGATGGTCATCCGTTGATAAGTCGCTTTATCGTAATTTTACTGGTAATTTTAGGAATGTTGAAGAGAATTTGCATATAAAATGGAGTCGTCTATAAATAAAAATATATATAAATTTAATTCGGTCAAATAAAGTCAACGTAAGTTTTGAATAATTTAAAAATATTAAACTGAAATCAAAGAAATAAACTAATAGTAGCATATAGAAACAGTAACATTTTTTTTAGGTTGTTTTATTAAAATGTGTATATTACTTCATATGGATTACGCAATTGGACTGGATAATACGAGACTACGATTGTTTTTTTTTTATTTTTCGTTTGTAGTGTTATGAAAACTCTATATCATCTACCTTCATAATATTATTAAATGAATTGCAGATATTTTTTTTTAAATATACTTTCAAGAAGATAACCTCATTATCCTAGAGACCCATTAATATTTTATCCCGATTTATTATACAATGGTTTCGTGGAACCTAAATAATTATACTATCAATGTTTTGTATATTTGATTCCTAGTTAACGTTTCTATCTACTTTAGCTTTTATGTTTATTAATTTTCTACTTCTTTTAACGGTAAAAAGCTGAGTCGATGGAAAATATGTTTGTATCAAATATGTATCATGGAAATTTGATTTGTTTTTTGCTTTAAATTGCATTAAATATCAATTTTCTGACAAATAGATTACTATGAATATGAAATAAGAAGAAATTAGGAAGCTAAAGCTTTGTATGGGAAGACATAAACATGTGTATCATTGGTATATTAAGTTAGTTAAAAGTCATATTTTCATTCATTCAAGTTGGTCATAAAAATTGCGACCTAATTATTAATGCTGCACGAAAATTTCAGAACAGAAATTTGATATGATAAGCTTAGTCATCTGTAAATAACTTCTTATCATTACATATGTTAAGTTTTGAGCCAAAATTTGAACCAAGTAGGCCTCATTTGCAGAAAGTTTTGCTTTTGCTTTCAATTCAAAAAAAAATCTACGACTGAGGCGCATTGAATGATTATTGAAGCTTTTATTAGTGAAAGATTGTGTAGCGAATGCTTCAACGCTACAAAAGTCATGATTTCAACGTAAAATCACGAAATGCAATAGACTTGTGAAAAAATTTGAAAACATAAACTTGGAGGCATTACTGGATAAAAATCCGTCTTAAACGCAAAAAGAAGTTAATTCATTAGGCGTCATCCAGCAAGTCATTTCCCATCGTCTGAGAGCTTTGGGAATTATACAGGTATGGAGATTGTGGCATGTAATGGCGTTTTTTGACCTGCGAATAGTTGCTCATGATTGCTTTCAAATTTTGAAAATAAAATCCATGTGTTAACGATTGTGGAAAAAATGAAGGAGTTGATATTTTTGCGCCATAGCTGTACATGCCGATTTCGTGGAAAAACTGGGTTTCGCATGTCAATTTACATGATTTTAACGCAAGAAAAAAGCCTTGCAAGACCAGCAATGCTAACGGAAGAATAAAAAAACAGCCAATGTACGATGGCGAAGAATGAAAAAACGCTACCTCACAAATGAGCCTTGAAAAACTGCCAAAATCATGAAGAAAAACATCATCATTGAGCAAAGGTATTGTAGGACGATTGAGGCGACAATCGCCAAAACGAAACTTATGTAACCTCAAAACCCAAATTGATTATAGTTTACTCCGTGATTTCGTGATCTACATCTGATCAATGGAACTATAAAAATAACGTTATCCACTTTGTTTTTTCTTTTAATTTCTCTTTATCGATCTCCGTGTCTGTGGGTCGCTTAAGATCCTAAAGTTGTTTTAAGGTGACATTTGTGAGTTAGGCTTATGGCATAAATGGTTTAACTTATTGAGAAATTATCTTGAACTATAAATTTAAATTGCAGTCCTAGTTTCACATAGCGTTTCGTATTACTTTCGATTATCTATCTTTGCAGGATAGCTATCCAGTTTTTCGAAACTAATTTAAATAATACGCGGAGGTTCTTGTAAGAATTAAATATTTGATAATTCAAAAAATATGAAATCAAGTTAGATAAGTTTTTCGATTGTTCGAAGATATGACATTTAAACAGGTTTGTAAAGTGTATATAGAAATTTCGAATAGAGCTAGAGTGATGATTCTTTGCTCTCTATTTTACATTATTGCTAAACTATTTACATAAAAAATAATTTATGTCACTGAGGCACTATCGACAAATGAAAAAGAATGGGAAAAATGTATAAATAAAAAACAAAAGTAGAGAAACAAAATGCATCTTACCTTCTTTTAAGTTTTTACATCACAAGCGGCAGACAATGTTAAGTACAACCTTATAGCAGAGTTCTTTTCGCACCTTCGCTACACATTTTACCTGTCAATGTCAATAAACAGGAAAACAAAGAAGAAAAAAAAACAAATCAAATATGAAATCAACTGATGTAAAAACAAAGACCAGAAATTATTGAAAATATATATTTAAAAAAAATAAAATCTTTGTATTTTTACGGATTTCTTTATGTTTAACGTGTTTTTACTTTTACTATTTATCTAACTAATTTTCTTACGTTTGTGTTCAGCTTCTTAAAATAAATTACTGATTAAATAATATTACAAAAAATACACTTGTTAACACATACGTATTACGAAATAAAAAGAATTTGTTTTAAAATGCCTATGAGGAAAAATATGTATAGATCATCGTACAAAGAGAAACTATCATAGGATGTATAATGTACATTTCTTTAAAAATTGTTTATATATAGTTCTAAGTAATAAAATTAATATGTATATATAAGCTGATAACAATCAAGGAAAAATAATATGCTCTTCGCATTAAGTTATCATATTGATATCTCGCTTTTTTTTTTTGAAAATATTACATAATAACAGTTATTATTGTTATTGCTGTTAGATTACATTTTGCATTTGCTTCTTTTCTTGCTAATCTCGACCTGGAAATGTCTTGTGTTTTTCTTTCATGTGTCGAGAATGATCATTCAAATTATTAATTAAGCTTGCCCAAAAGAAAATTGATTGGCATTTATATAATTCATTGCAGAAGAAATCATTGTTATTATAGAGTTGTTCTTTCCACTTGCCAAATTGTGTTATTATCTTTAAAGTCTAGTTAATAATAAGTTAAATGATGATAAAAATCACTGTTTTAATGATGAATTAGCTGGAAGTGTGGCTGATCTTTGTACATTTACTGCATATGGCTTATAGTTGGAACGTGTCGATTGACTGTACAGGATTTTTTTTTTACATTATTAGAAGAAGTTCATGTTAGGCACAATGATTTTTGGATTTTATGTGTGAAAGAAAAAAAAATATATAAATAATCATTAATAATTTAATATTGAAAGGTCATGCAATTTAATTTTGATTGTATTTAGCTAAGAAAATTATTTGGATGTTGAGTAAGAAGACTAAGACTATAGGTAAAATAAATTACTAAAATTAGATCAGAAGCTAACAAATCTACACAGCCTAACGAAACAACACGAATTTACTCGTTTATAGACTGACATCATAATTTTAAACAACATTAAACAGTATTCTACAACAAAAAAGAACAATATTTATCACAATCGATGGTCATAAGAAATCATCCAAGTGAAATTTCGTTTTAACAAGCATTCCAATTTTGATTTTAACAATTGCAATATACTTCTAACTGTCGACGTAAAAAATACATTTTTGAAGCCTCATTGAATAAGGACGTGTTGAACTGCAAGATTTAAAATTATACGAATGAATGAAATTTTGAGATTCTCAAGAAATTCCATAAAATTTATTTCAACCTGATGACTATATTTACACTTAGATGAGTCGTTGAAAAATTCCACTGGGGAGATCTTTTAAATGTACATGGCAAGCAAATTGTTTAAGCCGTATAAGCAGTTCAAAGTGATATTGAAAAAATGAAAAAACATAAGCACATAAGCAAGTTCGGCTGAAAACTTTAATTTTTAATTCTTTTTTAAATACACATTTTTATAAATGAGGCACGAATCATATACTTTCGTAAAGAATATTACGATAAAAATGTTGCAAATCGGATGGAACATTGAAAGTGCAATTAATTTTACAATTCCAATAAGTACAGAAAGCCTTTAACTCCCAATTTGGTTTTGCATTGTGTGTTCCATAAAGAATCTTGGTGAGACCGTAAAGCTGTCTAAATTCGAGAGCCGAAATACAATAACAATTACAAAAAGTCCCTTTTAAGTGCTAAAAATTTTCCCTACATTTAAGTTAGGTTATACTGGCTGACACAAGGCCACACATTGACCTATTTGGTCCATAGTGATACCAGATAAGTGGACAAGGGAAACAAGGACTTTTTCGCGAACTGATGGATGTCCATCAGTCTCTGCTCCGCCACGTGCGAGAGATCCACCAGCCAGGGTTCACCAAAAGAGCGCTATCCGGTTTTCTCGAGAGCGGGGCAATGACTCAGGAGATGCTGGATAGTTTCTGAAACCCCGGGGTCTTAACACTTCTTACAGGTGTCGCTGGTTAGTCGTCATATTTTCATGGCATGTGCTGCTACAAGAAAGTGGCCAGTAATGATGCCGACAAGCAGTTTGCAGTCAGCCCGCGTTAATTTGAGCTGGTATTTAGTCGCTGCGAGATTGCATGATCTCCACATGATTTTGGTTTCCCTGCAGGTCTGAGTTGCACGCCATCTGCACATAGTATCGTGCATCATTTCGGAGTCGATCGAGTACTTGATCGTTTGGATACGAGTTGCGATGTCTACCGATTCTGACAGGGGAAGACTGACCCCGTGCTTGGTTAACGCATCTGCCATCAATACCCCTGTGACCGAGAACACAAAAAATTCTGACTCTTCTGTTATTTCCAGTCTATTCAGGGCCTGAATACAGTCGAGTACACACTTTCATTTGTAAATGTGTGAGACATCAGTGCGTTTACCGCCGCTTGACTGTCTGTAACGATGTTGATTTCCTCACTTGTAGTATCTTTGGCATATACTAGATCCGCGGCTTTACGTATCACAAAAATCTCTGCCTGTAAAATACTACAGTTATTAGGAAGCCTGAAAGCTGCTTCGATAGCTGCATTTGCAGTATATACTGCAGCACGCACTCCTGCAGCTGTTTTAGAGCCGTCAGTGTAGATACTAAGAGCTGCTGCGCCTATTTGCTGATTCCATTCCTGCCCATACCCCACAGTCGCTTGATAGCCTCGCTCGCAGCACAGAGTGGGGATTTCCTACATTTATAATTCTATGATATTTTTGCGTATCTTGCACAACATGTTTGCCGTGGTCCATAAGAACAGGAATTTTTAGCGAGAATGAACAAATAGTTCATTCACATATCAAGTCTATGACTAGTGGCTTCTGACATTTGACATATCCCAGAAAGAATGAGGTTCAAAATCAATTTGTCGAAATCTAACAAGTCACCAGGTGCCAATGAAATACTCACTGAAGTAATCAAACATGGAGGCGATTGACTGGATCACACAGTTCAGTAGATAGTGTTGAAAGTATAGTATATCGAAACTGTACCCGACAGTTCGCATCTTTGGACAATTTCTGAGCAGAGAGGATGCTATCTATCGACACCATATGCATTGTTCTCCTTTAGGAAGGGGTCAGATACGTCGATTCGTGTATGTACCATCAAATTTTTAGCTCAACTATAGAAATAAGAACTTCATTAGCGGCTACGGGGAAATTAGGAAAAAGAAACTATAGAGCTTTGTGGTAGGTCCGCCAAAGGGCGCCTAATGCTTTGTTTTCGAAGTTTTTAATTCCCTAAATTTGTTAATGTGGTAGGATATTCATGCGATTTCAAAATCTTCTAAGCCCTCTTGTGAAACTCGAATATTAAAAGGACATTATGTGATGCAACTCTTATTTATCATTTATTTAGTCCCAAATCCATTTACAGGCAAACTTCCCAATCACACGAGGTGGAAAGCTTAAAAAAAGAAATAGAAAATAAAAATATACAATTCAAGCCCAGTTAAGAGAAGCTAAATTGATCAGAAGTAAATCTTGTGTTACGAGTATGACTTTCAAAGGTGGCTGTAGAGTGTGGAAGAGGACGGAGATGGAGGATTTTAGGGATGCGTAAAAGGTGCAAGACAGGAGAATAAAAGTAAGTATCTATACGTGCAAATGGTACTCCAAAAATAACAGGGGACCTAATTTGCCTCTCATATTGCCGTTCGATAATCAAAGATGCTATAGAAGAGGTTAGATAGCCACGACTGAAAGTTATTGGAAACGAGGGCACCCCAGACTTGACTACAGTATTCGAGTTTAGAGCGAATAGTGGTAGAAATACATAAATAATTGTAGCAAGAACGTTTGGATCGCAATCTCGGAAGCACTCTTGGTAATGTTTCGAACATGAATATCAAATTTCAATTTACCATCAAAGGTGACCTTAAGATCAATTAAATGTTCCAGAGACAAAGATGGTCTTACACCAACATTTTTTAGGGTTATTCGAGATCAAAGAAGGTTCAATTTCGAAACATACCATTTAATTAAGTTTCACTAATATTTTCTACTAACTAGCTCCTAGTTTGGTAAACCGAATCGTCAAAAACCCGGCTTTGTTCGAAAACTCATTTTTGTAATCGAACTGAATATTGTTTTCCTTTGGACTCCTTTTATTACATCAAATCAGTGTAAAACCATTCAATATAAATGTCTTCATTCTAATACGGCAGGCCATTTCTTATAGTATAAAATGAGTATAAAATGCATTGCTATAAGTGATCTTTACGAGAATTTTTCGCAAATTTCAATTTATGCAAAAGATTTTTTTACCAATAGTTCCAAAATATGGAAAACAGTTCCGGCGACCCTCACCTGAGTCACTTCTTTCTTTTTTTTCCAAGGTTCATCTAATCCCAAACAATTTTACTAATAACAACTAAAATAATTCTTTTGCACTTCAAAGTACGTTAGTATTTCTGCAATAATAAACTTATGTACGCAGTCATGCATACCTTTGTCCATGATTAAAATAAGCAAAAGTATATTCATGCAACAATCACATGTATATTAACAATCAATGACACCGCATCCAAATAATTTTCTTATAAGAGTATTGAGATACCAAAAGCGAAGATTCAAACAAATTTAATTTTTTTTAAAAAAATGTACATACCTTGGGGAAATTCTGCTACCATCTCCACTACTATTGTTATTCGACGATGAATTCGCTTTGTATCCACATTTTTGGATACGTTTTGATAACCGATTTACCCACAACATCTGATCATCTTTCGTAGTCGCTAGCAAAAGCATATCTCTAGCGCTATGAGGGTCGTGATGTAATTTACATGGTGCCAATGGATCATTATTATCTACATGGTCTTTGTGAATTTTGGTGCGGCATCTAAATTTTAAACAAAAAAAAATAATTAAATACATATCACTTGTCCATATTTGAAAAATATTTCCTTACTTTTTACATTCATAGGCCGCCGGCGGCTTGAACACATGCCACAATGGTTTCGTGCAAACTTCACAAGCAGTTGGAATCATATGATAACTAATTTGAACAAATTCATGTCCTGCAAACGTATGATATTTATTTTTTAAATTCATTGCAACATTATTGATTTCAAGCTAATAGATGAAACATAAACCGTATCAAAGATGACAACTTACCTTTATAAATAATACCTTGAATAGGGCTCATATCTATTTGATTTTGCTGATCGTCAGGTCGTCTAGCCTCACCTTCGCCAGCATAAAGTAGCTGGAATATTCTTGGGATATCTTTGGCATCAGCGCGTATAACGTCACCTTGCGTAACTGATCGAACATGGAACACTTTGCTGAAAATTGAACACAGAAATCAATATTCGGTCATTTTCTTGGACTTTGCACACAACTCATTGCCGTACCTTAAATCTAAAATAAGCACAGGGTCGATTGTATTCTGCTTGTCTATCTCCGTATTGTAAAATATAATTTTCCTGGATGAAACAACCACGAATTGCCGTTTCCATCCGTGACGACGAATATTTTGTTTGTTTGGCACACTTAACCATCCCTCGAAAACGGAGTCCTGAAAGGTTTAAATCATAATGTTGAATAGAAAATAATTTTATAAACTCGTACTTGGTTATCTTCGGTATCATTGTCAGCCGACGAAAGAGATGCAGTCTCATTCAATTTTGATTGTAGCTGCTCGATTTCCGTAGCCTTACAATCTACTTCCATTTGTAACTTGGTTTTTGCCTGGTGAATAATAAAATCATTAAAATGGTGTGATATGGTGAGATAAAAATTATAATATACGCATTACACCTGAATATAATATCACACAGTAAAGTTATGATGATAGCTTGAGCCATAAGTCACAACTGACGATAGATGACATTGAAGGGCGAAATTTTCATTACTTGAAACTTAAAATATCGACAAACAAAAACTATCGAAATTTTTTAACGACTATCAATATGTCGCCATCTTGTGGCATGAACGTTATTGATATCGCTGTTTTGTATATAAATACAAATCGATAGGTAAAAATCTCCCGAAGTGTCAAATATTAAGAAGTTAAACCCTGGAATTGTATTCTAAAAGGAAAATTTCCATGCATCATATCGGTCAAGTTGTGATTCCGGCACAAAAATCTGTAGTCGCTATTGTTTTTGTTTGACGATAGTCTACTTCCAAATCCCATAATTCATATCCGGGAAATATTTCCTGCTATACTATCAGGTATAGACATCAAATCAAAAACAAACTCACGTTACATTCCTCAGCCAACTGGCTCTGCATATCTTGGAATTTAAGCAGCAGCTGCGTGTACTTTTCCCTCTCTTGCGTCAATTCCTGTTGTAATCTTCGGCTCTCTTTTTCCTTCTTCTTTAGATCGGCCGCCGAATTGACTTTCGTCTTATTTTGTTTGCCTGTAAATTTCAATTTTAAAAATATCAAAACAACCTAATAAAACACAAAAATTTACCTTGAATATTTGTATCCTTACGGCTCATGATTTCCGTTAATTTATTGACTGCCACTTGTTTCAGTAGATTTTCAGTCTTGACTTTTTCCTGCAACTTCAATATTTCATTCTTATCGACTTTGTTCTGAGCCATCTCATCCTGCAAGTTCTTGTTCTGTTGCAAAAGCTCATCGTATTCAGCGATCTTTTGATTCAACTTCTTAATCACTTCAGCTTCCGCTTCTTTCACAGCAGCCAGTGCAGACTCTTTAGCTGCGATTTCATTGCGATGCTTTGTCATGAAGTCTTTCAATTCGAGTTCTTTGATTGTCTTTTCCTTTTCAAGATCGGCAACGGTTTCTTCGGCGATCGTTCGAGCTAATGCCTCTGCATCGGCACGTGCCACAGCCACTTGTACTTGATGTTTTAGAGACGAACACTCTTCCTCGAGTTCCTGCATTACTCTTAGCTTCTCCGAGTTCTCTTCGCGCAATTCGCTACTTTGAGTCTTATACAGTCTTGAAAAATACTGCTCGGCTTCAAGTTGATCTTGAAGCTCTTTCATCTGCAGAATATCAGCGTTATGAGCATTTTTGATTTTAACAATATCGTCTTCGAAACGGCGCTTCGCCTCGCGCAGCTGAGCTACTTCTTTCAGGATCTGGCTTTCACGAGCCTTCAAATGAGCCACCTCTGAGCTTTGTAAACTAACCTCAGAGAGGAGTGAGTTTCGTTTGGTTGCTTCTTGGTCTAGCTGACTTTGCAAAGCCATCACCTTTTCAACTTCCTGCCGACATTCGCCTTCCAGCTTCTGCAACTTTTGGCGTATTTGCCGATAGTCCACAGACAGCATAGAGATTTGCCTTTCTTTTTCTTGCGAGTTTTGATCAGCTTTGATTCGAGCAGCTTTCTCTTCATTCAATTTGGTCTGAAGTGCCTTCACTTCTTGCATATTAGCCTCCTCGCGACTCATTAACCGTGACTTTTGCGTTTCCTGATGGGCTTTGACTTCTTGCTGATATCGGTTTTTCTCAGATTTCAATTCCAAGTCAAGTCCAGCATTCATTTTCTCTAATTCAGAAATCCTCTCGCCCAACATTCGATTATCCTCTAAGGCTTGCTGTTCCCTATTTAGAACGCGATCCAAGTCTATGTTAACAGTTTGTAGTTTGTTTTCCAACTCCTTATTCATTTCTTTTAGCTGAGCACGACCGTTCTTTTCCTGGACCAGCCGACTTTGCAACTCTGCGACTTCCTGTTGCAAGGCATCTCGTTGTGCCTGCAGACCGGCGAGAACTCCTTGCAATTGTGATGCCTTTTGCTCGATTTCGGTTTTGCTTAATCGCAGCTCAACTATCTGTTTCTTTAGCTTTTGACCTCCTTCGGTTTCGCTCTTTAGCTTTTCTTGCATATCGGAGAGCTGCTTTTCGAGCATGTTGATTCTATCATTATGCTGCTGGTTGTTGTTCATCTCCCGAGTCCGTTTGCTTTGCTCCTCATCCAAGCTACGTTTCATTTCTGTCAAGAGGTTCTCTGTTTTACGTCTGAGCTCGGATTCGTGATCAGCTTTTCGTTGTGCTTCCTTATAATTATGCTTTAGCATAGCCAAATCTTTTTCATATTTATTTGCTAACAATTGAACTTCGGTTTCCCGTTGAGTTAATGCTTCTATCTGCACCTTCAGGGCACGTTCTTGCTTCTCTAAATTCTCCACATTTAGCTTCTCACGCTCATATAATGTTTCTAAGCGCTTAAGTTCCGCTGTATTCGAGGGCCTGTGACCATGATTACGAACGCGATTGGTATCTACAGCATCACTTGTGAATAGCTGGTAATCGCCATTGTATGTAAATCCTATGAATGGCAAATGATTGCCCGCAAATGTTTTTGGCACGGGGAAAACTTCCTCAGGACTCTCATCGCGTTCAATATCCTCGAAGTTGCTAGTATCATCGTCACTACTCAGTTCAGGTACGACAGGCGGGACAGATTCTCTCAAATTATCAAAGGTCCATGTATCATTTTGGAAAAACGGATGGTTCTTGATATCTTCGATTCCGTTCCGACCCAGTCTATGAATTCGATCTGTCAGGAAGCCACGAATAAGCGACTTTGCATTCTCACTAATTTCTATATCAGCCGGAAAGTTAAGGGAGTTCTTATGATCCATGATTTTACCATATGTACCTACTAAACTATCCGCATAAAATGGCGTATCGCCGATTAGCATTTCGTAGAGGAATATCCCTACAGACCACCAATCACACTCTCGACCATATTCCTTCTCACCACCTTGCGATTGTAGCACTTCTGGGCTAATGTAGTCCGGAGTGCCGACGGCGTTGCTACTCTTCACTAATCCATCTGGCCCCATACGCATACACGTTCCGAAATCCGCTAGTTTTAAGTGTCCGTGTTTATCTAAAAGCATATTGTCGGGCTTCACGTCCCTATGTACAAACCCCATATTATGAATAGTATCTAAGGCTAAAACGACTTCCATAGTATAAAATACTGCCCACTTCTCCGGTATCTCGTACATGGACATCAAACTAAGAATATCGCCACCTGTACAAACCAGAATTTTAATGCAACTGCCATAGAGCAATAAGCTAATTCATTTACCTGGCATAAAATCCATCACCATATATAAATACTTATTGTC
The DNA here is from genome assembly GCA_947369275.1 of Nemotelus nigrinus. NCBI lineage: Eukaryota > Metazoa > Arthropoda > Insecta > Diptera > Stratiomyidae > Nemotelus > Nemotelus nigrinus. The sequence continues at coordinate 9,563,001 of OX376374.1, forward strand.
CTGAAATGCAAAATGTAGTTGAACTATCCATTCGGAATTCGCGTGTGCCATTATGTGTCTTTCTTCCCAGAAAAATGCCGAATCTGGCCGTTTGATCATCTCGAATTTCGATAGACGCTTCATTGCGTACACTTGTTTTGTCGATTTGTGCCGAACCAGTTGGACCTCACCGAATGCTCCACGTCCTATGACTTTGATTAGATTGAAATCATCTGGTTTCATTCGCAGATCGACGATTTGTTTAGCTAGATTATCATCTGAAAATTAAGAGTTATGGAAATTTTTAATAAATTTATGTTTGTAAAATCATTGTATTGAATTTAAACGTATTTATTTATGTTTAAAATCAAGTATTTTTTAACTTACATCGATTTACGTATGCCTCTATATTTTTGAGCTTTTTGACTGGTTCATGATAGCAATCAGACGCTAAAGCGGTCACCGTGTCCAACAAACAGTCAATGTTTACGTGACTCGATGGATCGCGTACCATCTCCTCCAGTTTTTGCATCCTAATTGAAATAAAAGTGTATTTTCAATGTCTATTTGATAAAATCATTTCAGTAGTAGAAAAAATATTTTGTGGAACTTAATCAAGTAGTTTATCTTAAAGGAATTTATTATTCGATAGGTGCGTAAATGACGAAACCGACAGTTAATAATGCTTTATTCGCCTTAGCTTGAGTAATATGGGTTTTGTTTCAAACGAGTTATTATAGCACGATACTAAAGAGTACAAAATAGTTATTTTACTTCCTAAATTGCCATCATGAAGACATTTTATAAATTTGCCTCTATATTTCAGCAGATGATGACTTAAAGTAAAACGTATTTATCATTTTGACTCAATTCAGGAATTCGGAGATAAGCTCAGTTCACTAGAGGACACTCTCCATAATATCCACGTCCATGCCATAGTCGAGGCGACTTATATGGAACGGCTTTGGAGTGCGCTATGTCCACGGAATACACTCGAGGACTGTCTATAGTAGAGTTCGTATTGAGGAAGTACCTTTTGGTGCTAAAGACGGTCTCTACGCCAGCACGAAGTCCCGGCGTTGGCAAATCCATTGGCAATCCATCTATGATTGCAGGGTGATGGAAGACTTTACGAAAAATGATCACAACGATATCACCTTCAAAATCGCTGAGAGCAGGCACAGGCAACCGCATACTTTCCACGGCTGCTCTCAGATATTAGATCAGGTGGTGATCTGTCTGACAAACAGCACAGCTTTCGCAATAGTGATTGGGGCGGTAGCAAGAGGGCAGAAGGCATGTCACAGTGCCAGGCCGGTTGTTTTGCTTCTGATGCTAGATTTTTAAAATGCCTTCTGTTTAGAAAACTCAGCAAATACTTAAATATCTGAACTCTGAATGTGTTACAATGCAGATTGAAATATGATCCCATTCAAAACAGTTCCGCAACATAGTCATTTTACGAGCATGACCATCAATTTCATACAACAATGCAATGTTGCAAGCATAGTCAGCATACAAACTTGTGCGACTGTTTTCCAACCGTAGGTGTGCGACTGGGGAAAATCAGCATGTGCATTTTTACGATATTATGTTATGACACTATGTTAGTTCTAAGTCAGCACAAAGATCCTACTTAAGGAACAAAAATATAGATGGAAAATACAGTTTGTTTCTGAGCATAAAGACAAGTGCATCATTTTTAAGCCGAAACGTTATTTGGTCCGCCGAACCGGATACTTGAGTGAAATCAAGTATTTGATATAACTTTGTGCTTGATGCTTGACAAATACCTGAAAGAAGCGGACGCAGTCATCAGCATCCAACGTAACAATTTTCTCGAAGTCAAAACCTCGAGGATAGCAAGGAAAGGCACTGCCGTGCATATTTCAAAGCCAGGTTGGAACGTGCCCAAGAGCTATGGACACCATGTCAATCACAGCATGCTATTATACTAGCAACAATCGATGTTGCAAAACGCAAATCGTTTTGTTTTTCTGGGAGCGAATCCACCCCATTTTTCATGACCCACCCCAGTCGCGTTGAGCTAGCAAAGCGGCCTACCAGTATCCGATTAAAGGGTGCTCCGCTTATGCGGACGAAGGCCCTTCACGGCCATTTCTAGGGTTCCTTGATCCCGGGGCACTTCTTTTTTCTTGAGTTACCCCTGTTGATGGTCCGCCATCACCATTTCCTGCTTGGCAGGTCCTCTTCTGGACTTCGGTTCAGTTGAGGCGCCTGCGAGCATCTCTCTCCATTTTTAAATCGCTACAAATGCCGGGCTTTGTAAATTTGAATAGCCTAGGCCAATAATGAAAAACCTGGTTTTACTAGAGAGGCTGACCATTCCGAATTTTGATGGAAATTTTGGTAAACGCTGTTTAATTCAATGCTTCATCAAAACGAAAATTTCTCTGCAGTTGAGAAAACGCAGTACTTGAAAACTCATTTGAAATTAGAAGCAGCAAGAGCTGTCCAGCACATAAATATAACGAATGCAAATTACCCGGTTGCAATCAAGCTATTACGTAAAAGATTTAAAAGAGCTATAGCATTAAATTACTTACAAGTTGCCTGTTGCAAAATAGGAGCGTGATTCGACCATTAAACAAATGATGGACACGACGGCAGAGCTCATAGCAAACATGAAAAGTATCGGCGTTAACACGGAACATTGGGATTTACTCGTCATATTTTCACTGAGACAAATGTTGGACACCCAGTCCAAGAATTTGTGGGAAGCTTCATTGGGATCATCTAGAGATATACTTGACCTGGGAGCTTTCATGGATTTCCTGACCATTCGCTTCAGAGCACTGTAACCACTAGACGCCGCGAAAAGGCCAAACAAGGTAGCGAAACCGCAAGATACAATACCTGCACAAGGAGCCACTACATGAATCACTGCAAAATCTTCAAGGAAATGAGTACGCACAAACGCAAGGAGTTAGTAAGAGAGATGCAACTCTGCTTCAATTGTCTCAGAAGTGGTCATCTTGTCAGTCATTGTCCGTCCAAATCAATATATCGTACTTGTTTTATGAAACACCACACTTTGTTCAACAGTAGGGAGGGTAGCGAATAAACAAAGTAATTTTCAAACGAAGCGCATTCCTTTAACCAAGTTCTTATATTTATAATTTCGAATTCGTCGTCAACAATCAAACATATACATGTAAATGTATAAATACACATATATATCCGATTTCGTAACACACTTCTTCAGCTCAGCAAACTAGCATTTACTGAAATGAAGAAAATTTCACCATTTCAACATACTCATGCATGAATGCTGAAAGAGGGCTCTGTTGAGAAAAGAAATAAATATGCATGCACTTTTTATCCAAAGTATTTCCTACTAACTATACACAAAATGGGGTTAGTTTGAAATGCCGCTAAGTTAGTAATAAATTGACCATTGCCGAGTAAGGAATGAAGGATCTGTGAATCACACTCTCATAACATTTTTTTCTTTCTTTAACAAAATGAGGGTACATTGGGAGTGACATAACTAGCTAATTAGTTGTTGTATGGTCGTTAGTTTCTCACTTGAATTCACCAACACCCATAACAAAGTATTTGATATTGCATGCAATTGAATAACTTCATTTGGCACAAACTTTCCCCTCAGGCAGTGTCGAACACTGGTATGAGAGAGGATAAGAATTCACAAATCAAACTATTCATCATAAAACTGTTTTAATTGAATTTTCTACTATTTCAATTTGATTTTTATGGAGGTAAAAGAAAAGAAATACTAGCATGTATTGGTTAGAATTAATATATAAATAAGATAAGAGCTAAAGTTAGATAATAAAAATAAAAAATTAAAAATAAAAAGATAAGAAACTAAAATTTAAAAAAAATATTTACATTCGCTTTTAAAATAGGTTTAGAACATACTACTTCAGCTTCCTTTAAGTAACGAAATACGATAGGTTGTTTTTTTTAATCATCAGGCATATTATTATACAACAATATAGCTGAAAGAATCGGGTCATTAAGGGCTCTATTGGTTCTGACTGGAGGCAATCTATAAGAATTCGCAGATCTTGTTTCATAGCTATGCATTTCTTTGGTCATTGTCAAAGAAATAGAAGATTTATTCTTTCCGTGGACGATTTTCCATATTGTTATTAGTTTTTGAAGTGCTAATAGTCTCATGGATTCATCTAGTTCATTGGTGGCGGCGTAAAATTAAACTAACAGTATTCAGTCCATCTTATTGGCCACGGCATGTGCATAAATCGAGGAATTCATAATGATGAGAGAGTTAGTTGTGTTAATAGACTGGTTGAACATCCACATAAATAACGATTTTGGAGTTAAATCCAAGGTTATATAAGCTGCGAATGTATAGCAAGTAAAAAATCAGCCTCGGAATTGAACATTGGAGATACCAATATTTATGCTTTATCTATTGCTACAAATAATAGCTAAATCAAAAATAATATCGTACAATACGAAATCACATCTTTCTAGTACGAATACAAAAGCAACCTTTGTCTCGGCAGCTAATGTTTGAATAAGTACCAAACAATTTGCTGAAAAGTATCAAAACAACAAATTCATCATAAACGATGAAAATTAAATAGCATAGTGAACCCCTATCTCCAGTCTGTGGATGCACATATAAATCTTCACAAACTATTACTAGTGCCAAGGAGGCGAAAACAGTGTCTCATCTCCAAATGCTGATAATGAAATGATAAGGTTATATGTTGTCTCACACTCCTCTTCCGAGTGATGTGTTGATTCTTTCAGTAGCAAGAGGAAAACAAAGAGATTTTTCTTTCGATAAAAAGACACCCAATGCAAACAACCCGAACTCGAGTTCGACTTCGAGCATGAGGCGTTCTTCGCCAATGATCTACCGTCACAATCGGCACGGATAGCATACTGATTTCTTATATTTAGTTAAAGTAATTCGGTCAACCAGGCAACGAACGAACATCGGAAAATCGCTGACACTTGTAGAATCAGCGGCGTCAGTCCGCTGCCTATGGAAATCGTCCAAGACCGTAGCAACGAAAAGTTGATAGAACTTCTTCAATAAACATTATATTTTGACAGACTCAATGGTTCAGCTGCCTCTTACCTCATTTTGCGATCGCTGTCACTTAATCCCGACATTTTGCAAGCTGATAGTGGCGGCGTTGAACCCCTCGGCAGCTGCAACTCGTGCACAACCTCCACCAAATTCCACAATTAATTCCTTTCCGTATGAGATCACACCAACGTTCGCTGCTGCTGATGACAATGACTCCAATTGCCGCTCCGGTTCCGTCGCTGTCAAAATCTTATCATCGCTTTTCTTCACCTTTCCACCGACCAACACGCCAATTATTTTTCCAATTGCGGTCAAGTTTTCGAAGTCGCGTTCAAGTTAGACGCCATTCAATTAATGCGAATTCGCCGGTTGGCATTTTCCCGACGGAAAATCCCTGGAAAAGATTCGCAGATTTCACGAGAAACCGCACGAAGAACGTTTCGTTCTCAAGGTGTTTTGGCAAAGGTGGGTACTCCGCCGAAGACACTAGTCAGACACGGTTATGGCAGAAGAGCAAGGGGCGGCGCGGTGTGTCACACGAACCAAGTCGAAAAGAGGCAGCGCGAAGAAAACGTCGATTGTTGCGAACAGAATAACAATTGGTCATTCGAGATTTCGAAATACGGGGATCCGAAAAACACACTTTAATATTAGGCTCGTTCCCAATAGTTTTTTGCTTGGTTTAATAACAAATTCAACTTAGAAAAAAGGCCGGAAACCGAGGAAAATCAGGAAAATAAGCTCACCACTTCTCGCACATCCGAAAAAAGACATAACACTCACGCATACAAAAGATGAACACGTATACGGATAGCGCTGCCGCTTCATTGTGCGATGGTGTGCGTGGACTTTTATTTGAAATTCAGGCTGCACAACATTGACAATTGAAGATGGATAATGTTTTCGCGCAGTTGGAATTAACCAGCTGGGATAATTTAGTAGTGTGATAGCAACGATATTATGCTAATGAAACAAAATAGCCAGTATGTCGTGTTACTTCCAATTTCTTGCGAGAGAATAAAAACAATTTGATCGGACTGTCAAAGCCAAAAAAATTCCGGTCCACCATTTCGGCTTAATACGAAAAATTTATCTCTATGATCTTCTGGACAACTTGCCTGTCACTTTCCATGCGATTTTCCGTCTTTTAATCCGAGCAAATATTCATTATATTTTCTGTGTGATATTTCATGACATTTCCATGCAACTCGCCGTGCAATTTTTCATGTAATTTTTTATTCTGCTTCTCAATCTTCCATGTAATTTTTAATGCGACTGTCTCATGCAATTTCCCAAGGAAATTTTTGCAATAGGTCATGGGGAACCATCAATTCAATTTTCCTGCAATATTCAGTTTAACAAATTAAATTTTCATGCAGTTTTCACGTCACAATTCATGAATGTTTTTTAATTTGCCATGCAAAACTCTGCGCAGCTTTTTATTCAATATTCTCTGAAAATTTTAATGCAACTTTTTGTGATTCTTTCATGCTTTTTCAAAATGAGGTTTAACGTATTTTTCTTGCCGTTTTTGGCGCAAGATGTCATGCAATCGGCATTGCAACTTGCAACTTTTCGTGCAATTTTCTTGCAAATTTTAGTGCAGCTTTTAATGTAACATTTCATACGATTTTAACGCAATTATCCAGGCAAATGCTCCCGCAATTTCCAATGCAGCTTCTCAGGCAGTTTTCAGTTTCAGCTCATACGACTGTTCGGTTTGTTTGAAACGCGAAAAGATTTCGCGAAAATGTCTTATCAGAAACTGCCAATAGGGCAGCACCCGTTACTTGTCAGCTGACGACCTGTTGTTTGCAGAATCGGCCGCTTCGCTGCAAATTGAAGCAACAGTTGATTGACATTCGCGAATGTTGATGTCATTGAGCTGGATGCGTTTCGTTTTTGTGTGTTTTGTTGATATCGGCAATTGAACTTATCTACAGAATTATTCGTTTTATCGATTCCGCACATAGTGAACACATCACTCACTTTGCAAAAATAATTTTGTTCTTCAGTCATATTTGCGGTGTGTTGCTTGAAAGCAGTGTAGTTCTCTTGTAGTGGCACCGAAATCATAAATTATTCGATTCTAAACGATTTTGAATACACAACACGCTAAGAGGTGAGCATACAAATTAAAGTCATTCCCATTTGAATTAATAATGCTAGTGTCATTATCTTATTGTATATGCAATTACGAAAACACGCTATCAATTATAACATCTCTGTAAACATGACGAATCGGGTACTATAAATGTATTTACATAGGCTCCTTTTTTTCTGCACTTATCACACTTTACTGGTACAATAAGGCAGCGGAGTAAATTATATGCATATTCGTTGTTTTCATTCGTGCCAGCTAAGTGTTTACAGAACATTGCCGATTGGCCAGGAAAACGAAGCATGGTTACACGATTAGATACTTTGTAGCGCTAATTAATTGAAATCACACCTCTAAAAATTACATTTACACACTATAGCTAAATTTAAGCAAATGATGCTAGTAACCTTATTTAGTAGACTTCCAGCCGCTCTTAAAGCGAATGAACATCTCACGTTCATGTTCAAGTCACTATACGATATTTTTTAGTGACTCCTGACTTTATGTCCAAAAACTCTCAAGAAAATATTCTGGAAAAAAATTCCAGTAAGATTGTAGCGAAATCGAAATCAATTATTCGCATACATTCGTGGCAGCTAATCGATGGCTGATCACGTGTATGACGCCATCCAAAACTAGTGTGTGATGATGATAATTGGTTCCGTCTCTATGAACTTTAGCACGTTGTGTTTAATTCTGAGCTCCATACGATAAGAAAATCATGCATATACAGGTGAAATCTAGCTTCGTTCAAAATATTTAGATTAAGTTTTATCATTACTCATAAACACTACTAGTTAGGAAGGCATTCAAGATTAGAAACCGCCAGTAGAAGAAAAATACTAAGCAATAAAGTTATAAAGAGCAAATTTAATTATTATATCGGATCCAAGTTTCAATGCATTTGCGATTTTCGCCTAAATGTTACTAATTGACATTAATTTACGAATGATACAAATGGGTAAACTTGCGGGCTTAGAAGTTTACAAACAGGAATGTAAAACCTAAGGATTGTATAAAACAAGTTTTTTAAAAATATAAATCTTTCCGTAGTTAGCTTCTTGCTAACTATTCGCAGTCAGCCAACTAAATCTGAAAAGAAAACCAAAAATCTATTGACGACGATTGATGTATATAAGAGTCCATAAACGTTGTACCATGTAATAAAAAAGTTTGATGATGACTAAAAATCTTTACCTGCAGTTTGAAACTGCCAAATCTACACTACTAGTCATTCATATTTGAAAAAAAGAAATTTTACAAAATCCTGGAGTAAAAATTTGTAAAGCCGCAGCCCACGAATTGAAGGTAAGACTTAAATCATTTACACAATAACTCTATAAATGAAAATCTTGGCTCGCACCTGCCTCTCTCAACTCTACGAAACTCATTCCTGATAACCTCTCTGAATGACTAAATGACCTCTCTGAATGAAAATGAAGAATGATTAATTCTTTCAAAATTACCAACACTGCTGACAACATGGAATTACTGGATGCCAGTTTTTGGTCTGCTGATATTCTTACCAAAACATTTTTCCCGTTGTACATACCTCTTATTATCGTTCGCTGCCATGTTATTTTTCTCTAATCCATACAAATGAAGTGATGGATTCGATTGCATTCCCAAATTCTATGCGTGGTCCATGTCTTCGTCATTGTGCGTCCCCCTCTCTAACCCCTTTAATTTGAACCTATCATTCGGCGTTTTTCCTTCTGTCTTGAAAGCTTCTAATATTTATCCAGTTTTCAAAACTGGCAATGTTTCCCCAGTTTTCAATTATCGTCCTATTTCCCTCAGTAAACTTATCGAAAAAATGTATTCCATGATACATCCTATCCTCACTCCGGAGCAGAATGGGTTTGTGAGGAGTAAATCTACTTTGGCTAATCTCATCCTTTTCTCAAAGACAGAGTTGCCTTTGCATTTGATAAGGAATTTTTTGGAATAGAACGATTTTTTATTTTAGTGGACATAGTGTAAACAGACTTTTCAAAATCATTTGAAACTGTCAATCACAGATTGTTTCTCGGTAAATTCAAATAGTTTGGTTGTTTTGGTTCTTTCCTTTCTTTGTTTTCTTCCTATCTTAGTAATTCTGTGTGTAAAGCTACAATTAACCTTTCCTCTTCTTCCTTTCAGCCTTCTTCTGGTATTCCACAAGAGTCTCTCTTTGGTCTGTTACTATTCTTGATTTTTATCAAATAATATATCAATTCCTCTTGTTAACTGTGTGCTAATGATTTAAAACTGTTCCGAGTTATCTGGTTGCCAAAAAAATGTAATCTTCAAAATGATATATCTGCTCTTCTCAATTGGTATAACCGCAGTCCCTTATCCTAGAATGCTAGTAAATGTAAAAATAATATTTTCTCTCAAATAATCTCCTGTTTCATCTCTAGATTTGGTCGTTGGTCCTATCATGAACTTTGTTGATTTATAGGCAAATATATGTTCGTCCTATTCTAATGTTAGTTATTTGTTTCCTCGAATATGCTTGTCAGCTGTGGTCTCACCGTTTTCAATACCTTTCTGAGGCCATCGAATGTGTGCGACGAAGATTCACACGCTTTACATTCTTTAGTTTTCATATCCCTTTCTACCAATTCTCTCTTTGGAGTCACTTCGACTGTTCCTTGACGACTGCTTCCTGTTCAAACCTCAGCCAGGAATTATATTCGGGTTCGCCGATTCGATCCAATGCCGTAGCTCATTACGAGTCAAAAGTTCTCGCACGTACAAATGTGTATTTCTCTTCTCCCCTGGTCAGAGTCCCTGGATGTCATAATGAATGTAAGCTTGGTCCTAAGATGTTTGAAACAATTTATACTCGACCTAAGCGTTGAAGCGATAAATTTTTTGACCGTGCTTTCTTTCATCTTTTATATCATTTAATATATCAATTTTAGTTATATTTTTTCATGTTATTGCCATAATTGGAATTTGTATTCTGTTGTAAAGATTTTTTTTAAGAATTATCAAATAAGTAAGTTACGACTAAAAATGTACTCTAAGCCAATAAATCGATTCACATCAAAAATTGCCAATTGTAAATAAGCGTTAAGTTTCCAAGATCTATAATTGTATGTTTATTTTTTCTCTTATTGGATCATGTTTTCCCTCATTGAATAGGCAAGCAAAAGATAATTTGAAGTTTTTCATAACCAAATAGCTATGACGCATACGTTATGAAAGTCATCATTGCCGACATTTTCGACCATTTTCACAACAGTATTATAATCATATGTCTTAATTGTCAGTTATCAACTTAAACTAACACATCGTATTATCTGTTTCCTTAAAAAAATCGTAAAAAATTAAATAGTCTGCACATATTTTGGAACTCATTAGTAAATAAGTAAATAGTCGGCGAAAACTTCACTCAAAGAAATATAAAAACGTTAGAACTAGTACGAATGCGGACAAAATCGGTTTCTTTTTCAATCTTGAGACCTTATCGTGTTTTTTCAGTTTATAGAATATAATAAAACGCTATTTTAATTTAGATGATGCATAAAAATAGCAAGCAAAAGTATGGAATTGCAATGAAATAGTAATTGAAAACCATATTTGTATTACTATCAATTTATAGAAGTACATACTAGTGATGGGCGATTGCGAGATATTTTAACAATCGAGATAATCGCAATCGGCGCCACAAAACAATCGAGATAATCGCAATCGAGAGAATCGCAATCGATGCGCCAAAACAATCGAGAGAATAATCGAGACAATCGAGATAATCGAGACAATCGGGATAATCGAGACAATCGAGCGATTCGAGATAATCGAGACAATCGAGCGATTCGAGATAATCGAGCGATTCGAGATAATCGAGACAATTGAGCGATTCGAGATAATCGAGCGATTCGAGATAATCGAGACAATCGAGCGATTCGAGATAATCGGCCAATTCGAGATAATCGAGCGATTCGAGACAATCGAGGCAATCGAGACAATCGAGACAATCGAACATCTCGCAATCGATCATTCGGTCGGTCAAGTCATCGACAATCGGTTGACGGCAATTGAGTGAGCCATAAAGGACGTTTCGTTGGCGCAGCCAATAAAAAAATGTTCAAATATTTCAGCAAAAATATTAAGTGTTATTATTTGATCAAACTGCAATTTTTTGGGAAATATTGATGTATAAAAGGATATGTTTATCTTAAGTTAAAATTAAGATATCTTTAACTCTTTGGTGGCGGTGGGCATGTTAGTGTTTAAGCACACCAGTATACACAGTACGCTTGTAGAACCGCTTGTGAAGAATAGATTTGAATGGATTGGATATACTATTTAGTAGATTTTTTTACGTGTGCATACATATGGAATGTAATGATCAGATATGCATGGAAATTTGTGTGGCTAGCATTTATCTGGTATAAATGGCTGGTAGTTTTGCTAAAACTATTAAGTCTGATCAAAGTGTATGATCAAATATTATATGAAGTTGAGTTTTGTCATACTGTTAAGTATGTTAAAATAAAATCTGCTTTTAGATAGTGCAGTTTGAAAGCATATCATTTATCCAGTATTTTCGTACTTGCGAGTATTTTATTCAAATATTCAAAAAGTTTTTAGGGCAAAAGTAGCTGAAATCGGCCAATTTTGGGTTAGAGTGGTTTCGGACATAACGGGCCAAGACCTATTGCTGTGATACAAAGATTTCGGTTTTGTAGGGGAGTAAGGGGTTTTTTGGCCATAGTTTGGCAAAAACTGCCTTTACCGCGCTTTCAATGATTGAAAGTGGTCGGGGAGTACAATAGTGATATTTTAAGGATGAAAAAAATGTTTATGGGGAAAATTGGGCAAAAACGTCGAAATTTTCCAAATTTTTTTTTTGCGTAGCTTGAATTCGGGGACATTTCTGAGCTGTTTCGGGCGAAATGTCCATACAAGTCTGTGAAAAAGTGGCCTAGTTTCGAAGATATGGCAAAATGAAATCCGTCGGAAAACCGACCGGAAAAACTAAAAGTAGCACTAAAAGTGCTAAATAAGAAAAGGTTGAAATCCTTTTTGGTTCGATGATTGGCTTCTCCGGCTGTGCATTATGCCGTATCTTCGAAACTAGGCCACTTTTTCCCAGACTTGTATGGACTTTCCCCCGAAACAGCTCAGAAATGTCCCGGAACTCAAGCTACGCAAAAAAAAAAAATTGGAAAAATTCGACGTTTTTGCCCAATTTTCCCCATAAAAATTTTTTTCATCCTTAAAATATCAATATTGTACTCCCCGACCACTTTCAATCATTGAAAGCGCGGTAAAGGCAGTGAAAGATATCTTAATTTTAACTTAAGATAAACATATCCTTTTATACATCAATATTTCCCAAAAAAATTGCAGTTTGATCAAATAATAACACTTAATATTTTTGCTGAAATATTTGAACATTTTTTTATTGGCTACGCCAACGAAACGTGCTTTATGGCTCACTCAATTGCCGTCAACCGATTGTCGATGACTTGACCGACCGAATGATCGATTGCGAGATGTTCGATTGTCTCGATTGTCTCGATTGCCTCGATTGTCTCGAATCGCTCGATTATCTCGAATTGGCCGATTATCTCGAATCGCTCGATTGTCTCGATTATCTCGAATCGCTCGATTATCTCGAATCGCTCGATTGTCTCGATTATCTCGAATCGCTCGATTGTCTCGATTATCTCGAATCGCGCGATTGTCTCGATTATCTCGATTGCAACAATCGAGTCCAACTTAAATAATCGAAATGTTTCGAGATATTTGAACAATCGAAACAATCGAGTTTAATATCTCGCAATCGCGCATCACTAGTACATACGTTCCATGCTTGTAATTCATTCTAACCGAAATTGAAAATATTTGATCTAATGAATCATATGAACATTACTATTATTGCTGTTTAGACTTGTACGATTCCAACGTATAGAAAGAACTTTAAATACTCATTTAGTCATTCGAAGCTAATGAGATTATAATCAAATTTGACAATAGCAAAAAAAAAACTTGCATCGTTTTAGCTTTAATCTTCAAGTCCTTTATTTAAAAAGCAAACTTTACTACAAAATTTTCGCGCATTTACGTTGAAAAATCCATACTCTTTCAAATTAATTCCAAATGTTTACTTTTGTTGTAAATTGGACACCCGGTTTGTTATAGTTTTCTGCGATTCGACTAAGAGTTGAGGAAAACACGAATGATAATATAACATTTATACACAGTTTAATTCTACAAATAATTTACACTAGAAAATAAGACAATAATAAATAAAAGTTATTATCAAACATAAAAATTAGTTTTGCATATTGTGCATGCGTGATGTTTCTTTACAATACAATTGTGATTAATAGATTGCCGTTAAATAATGCATGCAGGTACACTTTTTTCGAGTTACTGTAAGATTACTATCACGTTTCGAACTGCTATTGCAAATAAGTAAGTTGTAATCAAAGTTTAGACAGATTGTTATTCAATTTTTTACTCTAGGGTCTAAACGATTATGCATTTAGTTTTATAGTTATAAGGATTTTTGTCTCTAAACTACTTCCTAGGAGCAAATCGCTTGTGCCTGTTGTTGCTCATCACCCTCCGCGGCCGCTTCCGATAAACGTGAGAATTGATCGTATCGATTGTAGCAAACAATTCTCGAATTCAAATTCTGTACTGGTCGAGAATTTCTTAAAATACGCGATGATCGATCCTTTGACAGTAGCATTCGAAATTCGGCCAACTGAAAGGGAATTGAATTGAAAGTTAAATTTCAAAGAATCTACTGCGCACTTACTTGGCTTTCACTAATTGACATCGGCTCTGGCTGAACGAACCAGGTTACACCTTCGCTGCATGGTGGTTCCGTTAACGATCCTCCGTAACTATAAAAGCCAGACTTAAAAGGATAGCACAGCCAGGACATGGGGAAGGGTGGAATATCAACACGCTTAAATGGCTCGCGAATATTATGCAAGTTAAGAATAATTGGATCCAAATACGGATTATCGAATTTTGTTATCTATAAAATTTAAAATTTGTGAGAACAGTTTACTGAATATTGTAAATATTTAAATTTGTTTTGAAAGTGAAAAATGTAAAAGGGATTTGATGAAAAAAATGTGTAAATTTGTCAATGTTAGATCTGTTTGAAGCTGGTAAATAAATACCGGACATATTACAAAAACCAATGCAATATTTAACTAGCAATACAATCCTAATTATTAGCATAATAAGTGCACCTGTCAGACTTGTAGTATTATTTTACATTAATGCCATGATAAACTTTGAGGTCGTCTGCATAGAGTAAATGGGATATGGCAGATAAAACCTCCATACAAAAATATTAAAAAAAAGGGTCCTGATGGTTGCTTTGGAGCACACCAACCAGCGTTGACACTTACTTTATTAGAAATCATTACTTGAAATTTCACATATTGTAGGCGGCTGTAGAGGTAGGAGCTAAATCACTTTAACTGAGATCCTACAACCCTGAACTTTTACAGCTTAAAGACCAAAATGGAGTGATCAGTTTAGTTGAATGCTTTCTCAATTTTCAATCACTTTGATAATTACTTTTTTCCATTTTGCATAAAATAATGGAAACAAGTGTCATAACAATGTTTCAACAATATTTCCTACATCCATGCTTTCGCACGTTCAGTCCAGCATCGACCAGAGGAGAAAGTTTTACATGTATGATTTTATCGACGAGTTAAGGAATTGATGATAGAATGGAGATGTCTCTATAATTTTGAATCGAACGTCTATAGTCACATTTATATATTGGCTGCAAAGATGATTTCCAGTACTATAAAAACAGGCCAGAGAAAAGAGAAATATAATGTAAAGAAGTATCAACAAAGGGCAAATATTTCAATAACAGGGCTCTTGTTATTTTCAAATTGCAGAATAGAAGACATTAAATTTTTATTTAACCCTTATCGCGGCAAGTGTGCCTCTCAATCACTCCTGATTTGTGTCATTCTACTTCAAGTGTGCTTGTCAGGCACCTCTGATTTGGGGCGTGTGCTTTTTGCTCAGCATTGTAACATTATTAATAAACAACCTGCAATTCAAAATATATCGCAAATAAGTTGAAGTTACCGGTCGATATACAAACTTTAAAGTAGGAGTAATAAGAGTTAACATAGGAGAGGGAAATCGGTTATGTTCCGTTTCATTTTTTTTAATCCTCACCGGTAGTTTTAATGTATCTGTCACAGGCTTGGCAAGACCGTATATAGAAATCTTTAGCCAATACACTGTATTTTTTTTAACATGAGGGCTGATGTCGATGTTGCTCTTAAATAATTTATAAAGTTTGCTTCTAAAGTTTCGCGTGCGTCAAAGAGCTTGTAAAGTCAAGGTTGAGAGTCTTTCGTCAAATATTATTCCATAAAAAAGGCTATATCTTCTACGTAAAACTACTTACCAACATTACGAATATCGTATACAAACAACCTTAGGCCCCATAAGGGTTGTCGTGGGATTACTTTAGTTTTACGGAATATGCATACTTTTCAAACAGGCCAAAAAAATAATGCGTGTTAGAAGATGTACAAGATATCATTAATAAAAGTAAATAAATAATCCTAGTCGGTGCTAGATAATACTACAAAATTCAAATATTAGAGCAGTGGTCTATGTTATAAAACAAATGTCTAATACTTTTAGTCAAACTCAGTCGAATTTTGGTCCCAGCAATTACTAGGCAATCATCCTCAGAGAGAAAAAAAGGACACATTGAGGCAGGGATGCACTTTTTATGTCCCTAAAAATTTAACAATAACTGGTACTTACCGTAAAAAAATAACTAAGCACTAAAATTCCTAAGTCACCAATGTAACTGGGATTAAACTCCGTATTTTCCTTTGAAATGTGAGTTGCCTGAAAAGCAGATCACATTTAAATATATATAGAGATGCTTGCAACTCCATTCGTCATTCAACTCACTTGCATTTCTAGTGGGTACTTTCTATCATTAATTGAATGCTCGGATCCTTCATTGTCAAGAGCGCTCCATCGGAAGCATAGAGACACAAAAGAATAGCTCTCTAGCAAATCAGCCCCACTTAATGTCGGTTGATTACAAACATAGTGCGCTTTCAAATCAACTAAAATTTATTAAATTGAATTTTTGTTTTGCTTCCACCGAAAACGGCCAACAAATGATTTTGAAATTTCATTGTTACCTGTATGCCCCGTATTCTCAATGGCAACTTTAGCTGGTAAGTCATCATAGTTTCTCCAAACAAGCGGTTCGCTTATCTTCAATATTTCCGTTGTTTCAGTTCTTATGTTAATCGGAGACTGATAGCATCCCCGAGCTGCCGGAAAGAGTTCTTTCCATTTATGAGGACCGCGCCGTGCACCGTAATCAAAATCGAAATTCAAACGACTCCTACCACTGCACAATACCAATTCACAAAGTTGCTTTGCATAATGGAAATTAGCTAAGAGAAGTCCAGCACAAAACACTGACAATAAAAATAAAATGTATGGCTGTACATAAATGTAGGATGTTAACACTGAGTAAATTCCATTCATGATGTTACATAATCCGATCATACTAGTTCAGCAATCAGGCAAAAAGTGAATTTTACGATCGGACCTAACTAAAACAACGTTTTTGACCGTCCGGCTGTCTTGCTCTACACTACAAGACGAACAAGATTTGTTGCACTAAACTTTCGCTAAGTTTTCGCTAATAATGCTTTGTTCAGTTTGCTGACGTTTTCACCTTCGACAGTTTATAGATGTTGAATTGAATTTAATTCAGCGAATTTTTTGGAATAGGTAAATAGTGTTATTTTTTTACTGCTTCCTATTTTAAGTACATAAAATTGCAAGCCAACAACCCACTAAAACATTTGAATGAAATTTGATTGGTTTTTCACGGAGTACTGAAGTTTCTAATTGAATTGAATGAAAAACAAAAGCTTGTTGTTTTTTTTCCGATAGCTCGTAGGGATATGGGATTGAAAGTGCATAGTAGATATTAACAATTATCGAATTTCTGATTTTAACAACAGAGGTTTTACTTGAACTCAACGTAGCCATTTTATTCTTAACCGAGTTACTGCATCCTATTTGGAACCGAATGCAAATACACATACCTTGTCTTATTTGCAACGGATTGTGAACAAACATCATACCAGACCAACATAAATAAAAATTGTGTAGAATCACTCTAAATCCATGGCCACTTGAATAGATATAACGTTTGAATAAGAATTTTTCTGACATTAAACCAATAATCTAAAAAAAACACGTTTTTACTCGAGAGGTTTGTAAATGAAAAATATATGATAAAATGCGATGATGACAATCGGTAGCTGAAAGAAAATGTTTAACCTTTGGACGCACAAAGCCCAATGCAAGAAATAAATTAAATCTCAACTATATCTTCTCTCGTGTTAACGAAAGAACTTATATAACAAGGAATGCTGCCTCTAGTAAATCTGATTCAATTTGGGAAAAAAATTAATTGTATTATATAAGCAAATTCAGAAGCTGAAAGCTTTGTACTGATTAGTTTTGTGTTATCAACAATTTGTTATCTTTCAAAATTTGTGTGCAATCACTTCTGTACGGTATATTTATATACCAAATTGTGGACTGCATCGCTTTTGTATGTAATTCTGTCGTTATTTATTAAATTTGTAGAAAATATGAATTAAATTATGTAAATATGTACGTTCATTCTTACCATGAAAATAGTATTACTAGCCGCTAGACTCCCAAGCTTTTTTTTACTTTGAGGAGTTATCCACTTCACTTTGATCCAATCTACTATGATTTCATAAGATGATATACTTCAGAAATCTTATCGACAAGTTGCAACTCTGATAAGGAGACTAATAGGTTTTTGGAAGAACTGAGATTTGCGGATCGAACCTACATACGTCATATTGTTGTAGATATTGTATCTATTAGAACTTTAAAAAAGTATAACTCTTGGCTTTAAGCAAATTTGAATTCTTCTGATTGGATAGCTGATCCAAATCATAGCAACCAGGATTACAGATTTCGTACACTGTGACTCCGTTCATTATGAGTTTGTTGTAATTTAATCTGCCTTGATTTCGATCACTATCATTCCGCTGGCTGTAACTTCGTTTACTATAATTTTAAATGTGTTTTCAATGTAATTTTTCATTCAGTGTGAAAATATCAGTAATTGATACATCAGCCCAACACTAAAACCCAACTTAGAGAAACAGTGATTGCACTGCCACTTCCAAATAATATCATTTCTTTTGTCGTTGCGCTTGACTATTAGAAAGTCTTTCAATTTGGTTTTCGAAATATATTTCATATCTTTGAGAAATATTTTTATCGTTTGTGTTCAGACAATCCCCAATATACGTTGCGCGTTTCCAAAGAAAATAGGATACTAATTGGTAATTTGCACCTATTTAATTCCATTTCTCCGAATCGACATACTAAATCAGCTTGTCGATATTTTTTGGATCTCATAGTGCATAAAATTTCCATGCAAGGAGGTATCTACAATAAAGTCAAGTTCCAAAACCTAAACATATTAATAATCCAATCTTAACCTAACACTCCCACCAAAATTTTTTATCCTGTTTATTATTGCTTTACTTTCTATTACATACATTAGGTATTAATGAGGTATTTCTATGAGAATCTCAGTGCCGTTCATGCATACCAAAAGTATTTCTAGCAATGTATTATGAATTCTTAAAACTACTGAATGAAGAAAAAACTCATTTTGCCGTTCAGAATACTTGTAAAAGATTTCTTTATTCATTTATACATTTATACATTCATAATATCTCAAGTCTTACATCAAGTAATGCAGAACATGTGTTTCATTCCTAATAGCCGCTTCATTTTCTTTTGCCAGCAAATCAAATAAATGATATCCTCGTCGAAAATACTTATACGGTTTTTTAAAAACAAAAATCATCATCCAGAAAAGGAAAACTACAGTATCGACGTAAAACTTCACTGTTTAGCCTTCCACGAACTTCCCAAACAGTGAAAAAGTTAATATACGAAAAGCCTATTTTCTAGGATATCTGGCTTGTGCACACAAGTAAATATCGACAAAATAAAATCTTAAAAAGATATAAAAGTAACTCATTATCTACAGGCTGTTCACTATCATTATCAAATTTGTGCCAAATCAGTCTAAAAATGAAGCAAACAGATGTAATGGCATATAATATAATAAGGTGATAATAAGGTGACTTCACATCCTGGTTCACAGCACCAATACTCTCTAATTTACAGTCTTAAACTTTGGCTTTTCACTGCAAACAACACTAATCATTTCATAAAACAGATATAATGGCAATCAAAATAAGCATAAATCTATCTTGACAATATATCGTTGTTTTCTTGCATCACCCTCTACACTTGACCGTTAAACGATAATTTACTCATCAATCAAACCTTGAAGTCTAATAAAGTCTTCTGGACATAGGACCTTGCAAGGTTCCTTCTTCGAAACGCGCTAATAATACATATCCTCAATCGATCCAATGAATTTGCAAACATATGCTTAGCAATAATTAATTAATGTAAGCCATATAAAACTTCCATCAATAGAATCACATAAAGCAAGTCAGATCGATATTTATTGTAGTTATGGATATGTGATGATGGTCGAAGCACGCAAATCTGCAACTCATCGTCAAAAGTGTTACGGGACGCTTGAAAGAACAGGCGAACTAACGTACGCGTCGAGAACTAAATAACCGATAAAGTAATTAATTTGTTTGCCTTCCTAACGATATTGTTGCAAGGATAGCCGATGAAATATTCAACTGTAGTGCGTTCTACAAAAGAAATCGAAAGGCTTCTTTGCATTATACTATGCTTGATTTCTTGTTAGCCTCAAGTGTTACTTCAGTCGTTAAGTATTACTTCTACTAACCAAAAAATATTTAAAGCGAAACAGTCGGAATTGATCGATAAGTGCAAGTAATTAAATATCTTATCACATGCACTATTTGCTAAACTTATTAACTCGTATCGGAAAATGTTCGATTATCTGTCAAACAATAGAATTATTTTACTCAATTTTGCTCTGAATATTTTTGAAATTCAAAACAATTTATCAAATATTTTCTAACTAAAACGTTTAAATCTCTTTTTTTGCAGAAATCACAAATTACAAAAATGCCTGTGCAATCACCAATCCGAATCAGCAATCGAGAAATCGATCATAAAGACGATGTTGAACCTCTTGAATATCATGGGCACTGGGAACCAATAGGCATTGCTCGTGTTCAAAATACAGGAACATCTGCAATGGTAACGTTTGCAAAACGCAAAGAACAACCATACATAATTGGAGGGCCGTTGAAAAACAAATACATTTTCGAACAGCTGCATTTTCACTGGGCTGAAACCGACGAATCTGGTTGTGAACACACCTTAGAAGGAATAACGTATTCCATGGAGGCACATGCCGTGCATTACAATTCGAAGTACAAAAATTTCACCGAAGCTAAAAGCAAACCGGATGGCCTGGCCGTTGTAGCATTTTTCATACAAGCATGTGGTGATAAGGATTGTCCAGAGTTTAAGAAGATTACCGCAGGTATCCATATGGTAGAAAAACCGAATACCTCAGCATCGGTAGACTCCGGTAATCGCTTGATGACGCTAGAATGTTATTTTCATTGCAATACTTTAGATTTGACTTGATTACAGATTGTCTATCGTGGATAGGCTTGCAGGAGTTGAGCAAACATTACTATACGTACAAAGGTTCCTTGACGACAGCACCGTATTTTGAAAGTGTAACGTGGATTATTTACAGGACACCTATTTATGTGTCTAAAGCGCAAGTAAGTTCATATTGAATGATGATAATAATTATTTGTTTCTAATTTACCACCTTATCTCAGGTTGCAACATTTCGAAACCTACAGTCATGCCCTAAGGACGCTAACAAGAAAATTGTCAATAATTTTCGTGAAATTCAGGTACCACCAACGAAGCCAGAAGTGATATTTGCACGTAACGTAACTAAACCAAAGTCGAAGTTGTAGTAAAAAGTGAACGTTTCACGGTTAACTTTCTAAAGGTTTTCGACCAATTTATTTATCAATAATGCGCATGAATTCTGTGAAAGTAATCAGCATGTGCGCAGCATACACAAGTGCTTAAAGACATATTTAGATAGTTTTGTCTTTCTAACGGGCTAAGCCTTTCTTGTTTTTGTTTTGTTTTTTATTTTGTATCGGAATAATTCGGGTAGACTTAAACTCATATATCTAGTGATAAAAGTATGTTTTTAGTTCGCCTGAAATGTTTTTAAAATCAATAGGTATTAGATATCGTCACCTATTGATATATTCTTTGTAAAAGTGTTTAAGGTATTTTTTTATATAGGTTGTGATAATAAAGATTAGAATCAACTTAATTTATGATATTTCTGTGACATACAGTAGCGGGCGTAGAAAATCACTTGCTATCGCGAAGAAAAAACCTCAAAAAGTCTACTGTGGTGAGAACGTAAGTAATAGGTTTTGTGATTTGCAATAATCGGAAAAACAGTGATTGTGATTTTTAATTCTCTGTAATTTTAAGCAGTGATTTTTGAATACTGCTGTGATTTTGTGCTCTAACTGCTAAAATATGATGCGAAGAACTTAATTTAAAACTGCAAAATAGAACGATAACAATATATTTATTTTCAGCAATTAAACATAATAAGAAAATCTTCAAAATGATATATAAATAGAAATCAACAGGTTTTTATGAAGTTTCTGAATACCAAGCTTAACATATATTACATCACATCACATCTACTATAAAGAAAATCCTAGCGCATAGGAACCACTCTAGAACAAGTGATTTTCGAAGAAAAGCAGAAAAGATTGTAGATTTCGCTTCATATTGAATATAGTTAAAATGTTTACTAAGTCAACTTCCTGTACTCACGACTAGACCAGGTATGTAGCATATGAAAATTTAATGATAGCATTTCTCAGTGCACAAGTGGCCAAATTTTGGATAGTGTTGACTTCATCGGAAACTATAGAAACAGATAGATAGAGTTATCGTCCGTCAAAATTTCAATATGTAAAAAATTCAAACAGTTGCTGCTGGTTTCCATTATAATGTGTTCATCGTATGAAAATTTAATGGTAGCATTTCTTGGTACGATAACGATGAAATGACCGGTTCTGGCAGCCCGTTGCTAGCACCGACACATCATATCTGCTTCACGATTCTTCACTAGCTTACTCTGTGAATTCCGTTTTGATCTCATTATTTGATAGGGAGTTACATGAAATAATTTTGAGAGTTGCCGCTCAATAAGTTTCGAAAATAATATTTCCAAAGCTTTATTATAGCCAAGCACAAAAAATATTAGTTTTAATTTCACACAGTTGTTTTTGCTCGAAGCTCGTCTTTGCATAGAAATATATAGGTATTTGAAATTTCACTAAAATGTCAGCCGCCGTTTATTTAACCAAGGGTTAAATAGATCAAGGGTTGAGTATAAAATTTCGTTGTGGGTCTATGATTTGGTTCGCTGTGATTTTGAATATCTATTCAACGCAGCTACCACTGATTTTTTATTCATTGTTAAAAATATCTGTGATTGATATATCAGCTCAACAATAATAGGTCTGTTCCCGTACTACAATTAATTGCGATTAATTGCAATGAAGCCGTTTTTTGTACTCCGTTTTAGTACGCTTCATTGCAATTAATTGCAATAAATCGTAGTACGGGAACATACCTAATATCAGGTACTTATTAAGCTTGTCGCATACTATTCCGAAATGACATGATACGATGACAATAGACCACCACACACTGTAACTAACTGACAGTCATTATAGTAGGGGAGCCCGAGATGCTAAATTTGCAGTTACTAAAGCGTCATGGGGACCTATTGGATTGTGAAGATTAGGTTCTAAAATGAAAAAAAGTTTATGTCAAGTTTTCCATTTTAGTGGGGGGGAGAGCGTGTAAAAATGTTCAAAAACGTAAAAAAAAACAGTTACATGGAAATACTCGAGCGCGTCAGACATTTATAGTGTACACGCGCTTTGTCTTTCTGATAGCCGGTAGATATTTATCTGACGATTAACTGGTGGGGGGTGGCCGTAAAAAGAGGTAAAGAAACACAAAAAAAATAAGTTATTCGAGCGTGTCAGATATTCAGAGGGAATGTTAAGTGAACTCAAAAAAGTGTCCTATTTAAATGACTGACGATTTGGACGTGACCAAAAGACATGACTGATTTCTGAAAATGTAAAAAAAAAATGTTACCTTGAAATACTCGAGCGCGTCAGAGTTTTATACAGAGGGTTCAACTTGATGTCTTAGTTGTCCTAAATGATAATCTGACAATTATATGGAGGGATATTGTTAATCTGACAATTTGAAAAAAAAAATTCGTTTCTTCTTTTTATTACTGGATGAAATAACTGGATGAAATATATATATATATATATATATATATATATATATATATATATATATATATATATATTTATATATATATATATATATATATATATATATATATATATATATATATATATATATATATATTTATATATACATCGGTTAAAGATGTTACATCCGAAATTACGATCGTAGCATAAGCGTTGCTAGATCTTCTTCGAACACGTTTCACTTTACGATATTGCAAGATATTCATACATTTTTTTAATGTTTCATGTGTAAACTTTTTAGTTTTTTCACAAGTTTCTTTTTCACAAAATACACAATTCACCCTTACATCACTCATTATTAATTCACAAAATTATTTAAAAAAACACAACAAACAAACCAACGCGTCTGGTCCAGTGAAATCCGACATAAAAAAGGCGAAACTTCGGCAAAATTAGGGGAAAGCTGAATTTTGGTGTGAACCTTGGCACTGGCGTATTGAACAAAATGTCAAAAGTGCCCATCGATCCGATTGCTGCGTTACTTTTTATACGGGGTCAAAGGTCACCAAAAGTGGCCTTTCCTAAATATCACAGTAACGGTCACGTCTTCAGAAAACAATGTATGACGAATTTGTAGCTTAACAAATTTCCAACAAAAAATATCTGCTAACTTTTTCTTGTAACTATAACCGTTTTGGAGATATATTGATCTAAACATTTGCTACTAACAGCATCTTCTTTCTCAACGGAATGTTGATATCCGATTTTGACTACGACTTGGAATGTTTGTGAGTTTATTTTTCTATGTTTAAGAAGCGCAGAAAAAAAACATGCAAACAAACTTATCTACCACACTCCAGGCTAGATGGAAAAGTGTGCTCCGGAAAGTTATCCCCCCCTTTCCATAAAATGGTATCCCTCAGGTTCCATCTGAAATATTCAGAAATGAGCTCGTTGCCTGCTTTTTGCCCACTGTTAAACAAGATAAGATCAGTTTTTATCCTGCAATTTTTTTCATTTATTGATGATTTTAGCTACATCGCCCCATGAAAACCGTCAGATTATATGTTTTTCGTAATCCTGATAGGATTTCCTTCAAAATAAAAAAAAAATTAATCGCGCTCGAGTATTTCGAGGTGAGGTTTTTTTTTTACAACTTTGTGACTCGCCCATTTCCTTAAGCCACGCTCAAATTGTCAGATTATTGAAATATACTCTTTTCTGGATGTACTTAACTTACCTTGTCTTAATCTGACGCGCTCGAGTTTTTCTGAGGATCAATTTTTTTTTACTAATCTGACGGGCTTCCCTCAACGCACCCCACTATATTAAGGGCTCATATATGGTAGGGTACATTGCAGGGTGCAGGGCTTCTCCCCATATGATTTTCTGACGCGCTCGAGTAACGCGAGAAATCCCCGCTTGGGCTCCCCTACTATTAGCATAGTGTACCTCATTGATAACACTTTTCGAAAATTGCCGAGACAATGCATTATGTTTGATAGAATGGAAAATGTATAAGATTTAACTGATTTCCCTTGCAATTTCTTCCAATATATTTTTCTTCTTTTGTGTGTTACCATAATTGAGCTACAGTCATACTACTCATCCCTCCACCAGGGACAAAACGAATGTCCCGTCAAGGAAAATATCCAGTGTATGTATAGTACATAACAGAGTATGAGCACGCAATCAATCAGTCGAGTGAAAATTAGTCCGGCATGTAGAAGTCTTCATGGACTTAATTCTGCTCTTATATTCCCCACTTTTAAAAATTTTTTAAAGAATATATGCTACAATTATTCCAGTCACTTCTTCATGAATTTCTATATTTTTTCTATATTCTATAAAAAATCATGGAAGAAGATTTATATCCTTGATGTTGATAACTTCTAATATTATTTTGAAAGCAAATAAACTGTTAAGTAGAAGAATTTGTGTTTTCGCTCGCACTGAATTTCACAAAATTAAAAATTATATATTTCAGTAAATGGCATACTACATGGAGTTCCTAACCGATT
Source organism: Nemotelus nigrinus (assembly GCA_947369275.1). Lineage (NCBI taxonomy): Eukaryota > Metazoa > Arthropoda > Insecta > Diptera > Stratiomyidae > Nemotelus > Nemotelus nigrinus. The sequence goes on from OX376374.1 coordinate 9,588,522, forward strand.
TTATCCAAACAATTATCCATTTTCGAATATAACTCACACAATAAACAATTAAAAACCAAAATTCGAATAGTAGTCGGATAATAGTAATTACGAACAATTATATTAATTTTTTGTAATAACCCATGACGTAAAATATAACATTTTTTCAGATTGATACCAATAATATGAATAAAAGAAAATTTGTATCCACCTTAAACTATTTCACAAATATTTCCTACAGTAAATGACTCATTCCCTCGACAATACACACAATTTGGTCAACTGCTCTACACATTTCACCATAAGTATGAATGTATAACGATTCTTGAAATATTTCTTCCTTTTTCTTGCGAATATGCGCCGATTTAACAACACAAACTGACTTCGAATCACCTTGAACTCTATTAGCGCCATCATATGTAGGTCCGTTGACAACATTAGCATCTGTGACTAGAACTTCGTCGAAACTAAGATCATATTGAGTTTCGTATATTGAATCTTGAAGCTTGTATACAGTTCGTTCGATTCGGTCGGCCATCGAAAGTAGCACATTTCTAACAAGTAGGAATTTTTGATCGGCGTAATTTGGACTGAACACCATAGGATTTGTTTTCATTTCGCAGATCAGGTTCTTGAATTTCCCGTAGAACTCTTTCCGTTTCATTTCATCCGGGATATCTAATATTGCGTTTTTCAACTTTTTCAAATCGAACTGCCATTCTTTGCAGGCTGTATGATAGTCGTTCTGCACCAATTCCACATATATATCTTTCAGTTGTTCGACACAATCTTCGTTATAGCTCAGGTTCGGGTTGACGATGCTGAACAGTTCCTGATCCGTAAAGTGCATGGAGTAAGGTATCGGCGATGGAGACTCCTGAGTGGCATAAGCCGTTACGTCATGAAGAATATCATCAGCAATATTCCTTCCTGCTCTATGGCTTAGTGTTTTTTCGATGTTGAAGAATCCCGCTCGATCGAATTCTTCTTGTCGACAATGTCCAAACAAGCTGACAGTAATTTTGAACTTATCCGCCAGAAAAGGCGGAACCTAGGGGGAAAGGAGTTATAAAGCAAGATGATTTCTTTCGATTAAGCTACAAACCAATTTCAATTCCCAGCACTCCTCGAATATGCCGCATTCCCTCGAACAAAATATAAATTCCATCAGGTCTACATTACCCGGCTGCACGCGGGCGGGGTTCTTGTTGAAGTAAAAAGCTGGATGATTGGAGCCCAACTGCGGCAAGCATCTCATTCGTTTCTGCTGTATACGAACCCATTCAACATCGACTGCTTTCCAGCCCTTATTGCGTATTGTCAACGTTCGAACCTGATCCTCGAATGGAGCGCATTCGAATGTTAGCCAAAAATTCAAGTTATTCTTAGTCTTACTCTCAGCATCAAGCTGTTTGTCATCAATGGCGACCACATATTCTAAGGTAGGTTCCCTTGTCCTATACCAAGCACCAATAACTTGAAACTCTATGTGCCTATCATAATCGTCTTCTTCTAAGTCCTCATCCTTTTTAGGATCCGGTGGCAAAACCTTTATGCCTACTACCTGCAAATTCTCCGCATCAGGGTAATGACTTAGAACATTCTTCAGCTTATGCTTGTTCTCCACTAGTTTCTCTCCCAAATATTCCGATTTCAGCCAAGAAGACTTATCGGCTTCAATCTTACACAGGCCCTGTTCTTCTAGGGCACACTTCGGCATTTCAGTTAGCGTTAGCATGGGCTTTTTGCGTCGCTCGATCGCTGGAAGCGTCTCGTAGGTATCCGCAACACAGGGGATCTCTTTGGATTTGACTGGTTGTCTACGCATTAGGCGTGTGGGGCTAAGCCTTTCAGCAACATCCATTATTCTTTTACATTGTTGAATTTTTCGAAATTCTTCACCTTTGTTCAACAATAGGTTACAAGGCTCCTTTCCAGTTGCCTCCGAGAGTTTCTTGATGATTTTTGCATGGTCTTTTAAATAGTTTTGCCAATAGGTTATTCGTTGTCCGATATTATGGGCGGATAAGTTAGACTCAAACTTAGGGACAACGCATTCACTAGCCGATCCAGTATATTCTCCACCCTCTTCCCAGAGGACCTCTTCAACCACATGCTGCAAGACTTCTTGTCCGAGATCATGTGTCACCTCACTATAATATGGCCAAAATTTATTGTTTAAGGAATCATTAGGGGAATTGAAGTCTATGCTCGATTCGCTATTCTTATGTGAAGCTCCTACTGCATCGAGCTCCCATGAATCGAAAGGGCATTTTCGATTTTGTTCTTCTGTCATTTTTTGATACTTATTAAAAAATAATTCTATTTTAGTTAGTAGGTTAGAAAATAAAGATTTAATTGAAACTCATGACAAGCATATCATAGTTTGGTTGATGTAACTTAATCAATATCGTTAATGTATTGATTTGGCAATGCTATTTTGGAAATTTTCGAACTAGTGAAAATAGTTTAGTAAGGTTGGGAGTAATAACTAAAGCGAAATCATTGTTGGATACTTTTTTTTTAACAAGATGAGGTCAGTTGGAATTTGGAACCAACAAATATTTTCAGCACATGGTATTTATTCTTCCATAATCATTCCAAAGGCTGAGGAGGGAAATAGGTCGAAATAAAAAAATATCAACATTCTCATTTACATATACACTTCGCTGAAAATTGATGTGAATATCTCCCAATTTTTTTAACTTTTCAGAAACTGTATAGAGCGGAAAAGCGTTATTGAACCAATGAAAGATTATTGTAATTTCAAGGGGAAAAAACGGATTCCTTTATGACTCCTTAATGAGTTGTTTTAAAATGCATGATAAATGTATACAACAAAAGAATAAGATGTTGGAATGCTTGAAATAAAAGGAATGGATAATTCATGCATAGTTAGTTCTTATTTTAACAGTTAGTAATAAATTGATTTTCCTTTACTTTCTATCACTTCTAGCACTCTATTTGGTAGTGTTTTAAAAGGATGTTTAATTTCACGGCGATTAAAATCTGGCGATTTCGATGGACATTGTAACATATTTATGTTATCTCAGCGAAATATTCCCTTACTATGTTCGCGGTATGTACGGCCGCATTATCATGCTGAAAGAAAAATTCCGACTCCATTTTGGCCCAAAAAGTCTAATAAAATAAATTTGTACAATAATTCGGCGATGGTCTCATTTAGATGGGAAATCAATGCGACCGTAAAGTCACTGAGAAATATTTTTGCAATGAGGAACTTCACGTGTGACCTGCCCTATTGCAAAATGAACCACAGTTTAAATAATCCAAATAATCCAATATATAACTTGTTCATGTTTTCAGAGCGGTGGACAAAGATTATAGCAATGCTTACACAGACTATAATAACCTTGAAATAACAATCATAATGAAGAAAAAGCAGAAATTTAGGTAGCGAAGTATACCTATAATATATGCCATAAACTTGAGCTTTCAAAATGAATCTTGGACATCAACTTAATAAAAATGTTTTATCATTAATCAAAGTCAACTTGCTTATGTCAATTTCCAAAAAAATACAGTACTGTTTGATGTAAATTGCGAGGAAAATTTTGTGTTGGAAAATCGAGTCCTGAGCGGAATGGAAGTAAAATCCACAGGATGTGAAAATGATGATAGTGACGGCAATCAAGAAGCTTACGAAGAAAATTTTGACCTGCTGCACAAAGCAAAGAACAGTGATTTGATGCTTCCCTCACCCATAAATATTGATGTTAGCAAATCAACTAAAATCAAATTGTCCCGATTGAAGTGGTACGGTTATGAATTGATGCCTCGAAAAATGAAGATTACAAACTCTGGTAAAACAGGTATGCTTGTGATACTGTGCAGTGCAGTGCAGCTACTGTATGATCGTCAAAGACAGATCTATACTTACAAGGACAATATCCAAAAGGAGAAAAATCATTTTTTTTAAAAATATTTCTAATTAATAAAAGCGGTTGTTAAAATGAGTTTTTTTTTCTAGCACATTGCTGAGTTTTAGTAGCAATAATGTCGTTTCTTTCAGTTATACTGAGTGCGAAATGGGAAGACGACTCTCCATACATCACTGGCGGTCCATTCGGTGACACAAAATACGTATTTTCCGACGTACACTTTCACTGGGGCAAAACGGCGCTCGAAGGCAGTGAGCATTTAATAGAAGGAATTCAGTGTGCTTTGGAAATGCACGTAGTACTAACGAATACAGAATACGAAAATCATCAAGGAGCGGTGAAAAGAGATGATGGAGTCGTTATTCTAGTATATCTCTACGAAGTACGATATCATCATAATCCAATACTCCAGCGAATATTATTGCATTTAGAACAAGTACGCCAAGCGAACACTGATTATCATTTGAAGCCTTTCGAAATTTCTCGTCTAGTAATTCCATTTGAAGATGATTATTATGCTTATTGGGGTTCGCTTGTTTCCAAAGGAGAATTATGTCCAATTTTGTGGATTATTAATCGTCAGCTTAACTCCATTTCGATTGCACAGTTACAAATATTTCATCTTTTACTCGATCCGACACTGCGTTCTATATCAAGAAATTGGAAGCCTGTAACAAGTGACAGTGCAAGGACTTTATTTTACATAAATCCCGAAATGCCGAACACTTCTCGAACAATGCATACGAAACCGATCATGTATCACGAAAATGTGCATAATACATCAAATGCTTCAGTTCCACCTGAAACACAACTACCGAGAGAAAGTAAAGTAAGTGGAAGTTTTTAGACATTTATTATGGACAGCAAAATGTTGGATTATTGCTTTTCTGAAATATATTTTGATAATTCGATGCAATCATATTCTTTCAGTGGGGACTTACTCTATTTGTCCCCTGGAAAAAACTCACCAAACACCCGCAAGTGAGGCCCACTAACCAGGTTTCAATTCTCACGTGGAATGTAAATTCTTGACTGCCTAATGCAGTTTTTTTATTGGTATACTCTAAGACTAACGATATACTGGTGGTATTGATATCAGGGTATGGATACCACGGTATCGATAACTTGACAGAGTGGTAAACTGCGCCTACGTGGTATTGTGTAACATCACCTGTCAACAGTGAAAACTGTCAAATCGAGCGTAGAATCAAAATTTAAATGGATTTTGGAATCAACCTTTATTTTTTTTAGAACTTGCTGGATAAAATGGTTATTTTTTCTAATCAATATCAAGCTAGTGACACTTTCAAAATAAAACCATTCAGTGACACTATTCAAGAGGAAAAACACTTTTAAAGTGAAAGCACTGAGTCAAAAATATTGAACTTCACAGGAGAGCATAATCAATTCATTTCGGCTACGGAATTATCACTTTTATCTGTAATTTTTTCCCAGTTCATATAAATGAACCGCAATAGTACACTAAACGTACAGTACGTTTAGTGTACACCGTTTGTGTACGGGTTGTGTAGGTGTACACATTCCGTATTGTAGAGGATAAGGTTTGTGTACTTTGTACAGTACAGTATTCAATCGTAGCGTACATTTGCATCGTGTCTGTTTCGTTCGGTATATCGGTTGTGTACATGTACGCAAACATTATAGACTGAGGTAGGGTATGTGTACTTTTTTTTAGTGAATGTGTTTGCATACGGGCGTCAAAAATGTACGGTACAGTACACTAAGGTACGGTACCATAAGGTTTTTTTTCGTTCACTGGTTTGAAGCAAAGTATCGAGCCTGAGCGACTGGCTCGGCACTTCACAAACCGTTAATGCCACCAATCTGCGGCACATAGGAACTAAAATACGACAGTGCAGATAAAACTTATGTTTTTGTGGACTCCGCGGAAACACAATTCAACAACATCTAATGCGAGGACAAACATTTTTTCTCCAATCTTTACTTGGTTTTACTTCGCCAACGGCTTATTTAAAATCAAGTAAAGTTTGGCTTCTTAGCGCCCATTTCCAGAATTTGTAACGGACACGCTTCTTTAATTTTTTAAAAACAGTCTTTCACAACTATCCTACAACGGGATTCATTGGTGATTTTCGATTGAAATACTATACTTGAACAGCACATCTATTCATGTGACCAAAAACTTAACGCAAGAGACACTAGTATACTTCGAAATAACAAAGTTGATTTTGAATGAGTCACCTTTATTTTCAATTTGAAAACACAGTCCTTCCTTGTTTATGACAAGTTCAAAGTTAAAAACTAGTCACTATTATATTTTCTATATATATAAGACGCTATAAGCTAAAAATTAACATTAAATATTTTAGAGTGCCATTTTTCGTCCCTCTATGGAAATTTCCACAGCCCGTTTTGATTGTTTCAAACGCTTTGCGTCGATGAAGCGCTTCAGATGCTTCTCATAACGGTTCGGTTTTTTCTTAGCGATCTAGAATAGTAAAAGGGACATTGGGCTTGATACTGCGAATACTTAAAAACTGAGAATGTCATAAATTTGAAAAAAAAGAAATAAACGAATCAAGAGGTTTTATGTTGCATGCTTCTTTAAAATGTTGACTCACCCTACTCATATCGACTTCAACTGTCGATTTAGGACGTATGACATAGTCCTTATTCGAAGGCATAGGAACGCGAGCACGTGCAATCCATCCTTTTTCACCAGGACGTAAGGCTGTCTCTTCTGTGGTAAGTACTTGTGACAGTTCCTTTTTCGCGGACGTTGATGATCCTGGTTCGGGGCTGGTGCGTCGTTTTCGTGGCATTTGCTCCAGATCACGCTGTTGTCGCTCTTCACGTGACAATGCTTTGTAATCAGTGCTTAAATTGAAAATAGGACGTGCCCACTCTGAAATTAAGCGCCCAGCACGCTCCCTATTTCTTTTGGTCTCTCGCGGATGCTTGTATAGGTACATAACTGCTTTGCCTATACCCGATTGTTTAAGGTAGGTTTTGTCTATGGTAGGGAACTAGAATATTTCAAAAAATATAGCACATTAAGATGACAATATGAAAAAGGGTTGGTGAAAGTACTCACGTCAGATAACAATTTCAATATCTCTTCTCTAATTTGAAGACAAGGCAAACTCTTATTCGGTAACGGGGCCAACCAATCAGTCAATACATTGAGTATGTTATGTTCTAGAAAGGCCAACTGCAAATCTTTCTTGATCAATTGCGACATCACTTGCTTCAACATTGAAATTTTCTTCGTTGCCGGTGCGTTCTCCACATTCAATTGTCGATCTTCTTCAGCTGCAGCTTTCATATTTTGAATCAGTTGGTCAATTATATCGTCGTTATCGTTAATCAAATCGATGTCCCGTCGCTTTCGTCGTCGTGATTTCTCTTCACGTTTACGCATCAGCATAGCATCGAAATCGGATATGAAATTATCTCTGCCGAAGAATATCGGATTATTTCGTATTGTATAGAATTTTCGACTTACACTTCATGATCGGCTCTAATTGGACGCTCATCGTCGGAGCTGTCTTTCTTCCCTTCTTGGCCTCCTTCTCCGCCCGCTTGAGCAGTCCCATCTTCGTTCTCTTCTTCATTATCCGTATCAGTGATTTTAACACGTTTCTTAGCTGTGGCACCGTCTATATGGAAGAAATAGTGAATTCAATTTAACGTGCCTTGCAATACGTATGATAGAGGGCACAATTAAGAAAATAGATTTTTTTCGAGTAAAGTTTGGAGCCTACCATGTTCAATAAATACATCAGTCTATTACTTTCTAACGATTTCAATAGGAGAATTCAGAAGCATGTTCCATCCAAATGAACGGAGTAAATCTAGAAACATTGAGTTATTCAAAATTTACGACGTTCTGTAGGTATTGCTTAGCAGTGAGCTGCAAAAGCTGCATCGGGCTGATATTTAACGCTTTTCCTATGTGCGTGGTCTCTCGTCTGCACCTGGATTCGAACGAGAGAAGCCACACACTAGGTGCGAGTGCACTATCGACTATACGAGCTTCCTTTATGCAATGGGGATTATTTTAATAAATTTAAGAAAAGGTAGTCATTCTCGCACCGAACACACGCATATTAACATGGGAAACCCCTTAGAATCTACTTTAGGAGAGGTGTACGAAACCTAAAAAAAGTATTTAAGATTGCGCATCCAAATGAGATGTAGACGCCTTTAGGAAGCTCCAGACCGGAACAAACTTTTTGTTACGACGATAGTCAATACGTCTTATTAGTCAATATTTTTTACAATAATTAATAACTATGATTAAAACAGAAAAACTAGTTTGAACCCCTAAGGCGTCGAAATTAAAAATATTTACAGATATATTACCTTCGTCTTCCGAATCACTGAAAACATGTCTCTTTTTCTTAGCCGCATCCGGAGAAACGGAACGACTTCTTGATCTACTTCTAGAACGAGCAGCAGATCGGCTTCTAGATCGAGATCTGGAGCCACTCTTCGAACGAGATCTCGACCTTGATTTAGATCGTGCGCCAGACTTCGACCGCGAACGGGACACTGACCTCGATCCACCACGACTCCTTGGCGACCCACTACGGCTTTTTCGTGATCCACTACGACTTCTTCTTGATCCGCTACGGCTTCTTCGTGAGCCACTTCGACTCCTACTCCTTGAGCCGCTTCCGCTTCTCCTGGAACCACTACGACTACGTCTCGATCCGCTCCTAGACCGACGAGACCCACTGCGGGATCTTGCTGAACCACTTCTTGAACGCCTTGATCCGCTTCTTGATCGCCTAGAACCACTACGTGATCGCGCCGATCCACTTCGTGAGCGTCTCGATCCACTTCGTGAGCGTCTCGATCCGCTTCGTGATCTACGGGACCCACTACGGCTTCTAGACTTTGATCGACTTCCGCTCTTTCGAGAGCCACTCCGGCTTCGTGACCGCGATCTACTACCGCTCTTCCTGGACCCACTTCTAGATCTGCTCATGCTTTTTCTAGATCCGCTGCGGCTTCTGACACTTTTTCTCGATGAGACACTCCGACTACGAGACTTTCCACTTCCTCGCGAAACACTACGACTTCGGGAGTGACTTCCTGCCTTTTCATGAGGTGATCCACTGCGAGAACGTTTTCGGCCTCTTTCTGGGCTTTTGCTTTTACGCGATCCACTTTTGCTCCTGCTTCGATTAGATTGCTCGCTTCCACTTCGAGAACGATTTGAAGCAACACTGCCACTGCGCGATCGACTACGACTTTTGCGTGAATTCTTCGAAGCATCGAGTTCTTTCCCAGATCTGTTCGATTCCCGTGAATGCGACCGTGAACGAGTAACTGGACTTTGTGATCGAGACCGAGACCCATGCTTTCCGTTCTCTATGTCATTTTCGGATGCAACAGATGGCGAACGGGATTTGTGGATTTCAGGAGGCGACGCTGGACCTAGAAAAATACGAAAACAAAAGTTATTTCGTAATACACCGGGCAACCTAGGACAAAAATCACCACCTAACCTAAAATGCTTACAGCAAATTCTCAACTCACCATTTTCTACATCCATCGCCAAATCAAATCCAAAATACGATGCAAACCAAAATCACTACAGCTATTGTGCTTTTCCTATTTTAATGAACCACTAAACTACACAAAATTAGAAGTATTTCTCGGGCAACGCTAGATGGGTAGAATTTGAAGCGAATATGACACCTGTCAAAGCAACCCGAAGTACAGTCTGTGTGCCAAAAGTACAAGCTGTACTGGAAAACATTCAGAGACACATTTTTTTGGCTAATTAAAACTAAAATTAAAGCTAATTCAAGCAATAATAAATTCAATTTAGTGCTTGTAGGATATATGATACATGAACATTTAAGCTTTCATATATATTATAGTTCATATATATTCTAGTTCAAACCTGTGATCGTACTACGATTAATTGCGATTAATCGCGATTAATTGCAATGAAGCTGTTCCCGTACTCCGTTTTACTGAAAACTGAAAATTTCCCCTCTCTCAGTAAAATTCAGTAGGGTCTGAGCTACTGAAAAATACTGAAAAGTGTCAAATGGTGTGGTGCGAGTAAATAGTTCCAAATGTGCGCGGCAAGCAACATATTTTTTGCGTAATTTTGCTATGAAGGTCGATTATTTTAGTGGCGATAATTTATCACAGCTCAGGATAACCGTACAATCACTATTGTTCTTCCAAAAACCGAAAACTGCCACTTTTGTTTGTCAATTTTCAGGAAATGCAATGAGAGCGTTCCCGTACTTTTCATGAATTTCCCCCACCACATGATTCAGGAAAATTCAGGAAAATTCAGTGACTGAAAGTCCGGGAACAGACCTAAATTTAAATCCCTAGAGCCATGAGTGAAGATTTTGATTATTGCTTTCTGAACGCACCCGCTCTATTAGTGTCAGATTCGTTGTGTCAAATGTTACAGAAGGGGCTGATTTTTCCCTGCAGACGTCAAGTTGGAAAACAGTCAGACGGCGAGAATAAACAAAACGGTATAGGAAATACGAACTATTTCGAGATCCTCTCAAATTCACAACGATACGGTACAAAATATTCGCAACTAGTCTTTTGTATTCCCGCTATACGAATTCCGCCACAAACAGCGGAAGAGTGATTCCATTACTACTGCCCATATCCACTTGAGTTTTAGAAGAAAAGCTATAGAACTAATTATACGACTAAAAGATCTTCAATCGATTGGTATTTGGGCACCTACGAAAATGAGTCTTAGCTACGGCATCCCTGCTGGAATGGAAGATGAAGACGTAATGTTTACTATAATAATTAAGAGTGTCTTGCTAAAATTCTCTCTGTGGCTAATATGCTCCGCTTGTTTCTGCATTCCAGTTTGAGGAAGCCGAAGACGATTTTTTGAACTCGGTTCAAAAAACATGCGAGAATATGAAAATCACAGTGCTTCCCGATATAACAATAAGAGCCGGCTTAAACGGTGAAAATTTCGATGCAACTCTGCCTGCAGACATTACCAATTGGTTCCAGTCCTACAAGCAAATGTGGGCCTTTTGTGAGTCGGAATCATGAATTTTTAAAACATTACAAAATACTGATAAATATTTTTTGTATTATTTTAGACAAAAACACACCAACAATGATTGAAACTCTTACAACTTTATTTACGAATTGCGTTAATCCACTTTTGATTGCATTGAAATTGTTTGCGAACTGTCCAGATTGCATAAATGTAAAAAACAAGAGCCTGCCGTTTACAAGTAAGAATGAATCAAACAAAAAGAAAACAGTTGCCAATGCACTAAAGTTTTCGAAGAGTCTAATAAATAAACAACTTTTTACAGTTATGACCAGACTAGCAAGCTTTAAGGCATCGAGGCCGGAAATAGCCAATATGTGCACAGATAATATGCGTGTTGTAGCATTTAATTTCGTCAAAGATCAACAGCTACCAGCGCTATTTAAAGCCGTTACGAATGCATATGATTTGAATAAAAGCAGACATCTATTTGAAGAAAAAATCCAAACTCTTATCATTCTTCACAATTACAAAGATGTAAGATGAATGCCTTATTATTAACGAAATTTCTATTGATTTTAAATTTAAATAAAGAGTAACGTATTAAAGCTGACAATACTATCTTTCCAGGCTTCCATTTGGATTGCTTTATTGGGATTAACGCATAAATTTGGAGTTTTAGAAATCGTTCTTCCACTAATTCTCCAAGATAAAATTTCGGTTGCTGAGGAGTACTTGGATGCAGCACCGCATCTTCAACGACCCACTCTTGAACTATTAGATTCGCTATTGGACAAAAAAGCTTCTGTGTATAATAATTGTGGCGTTTACATTGGGTGAGCATCTATTATTTCTTAAGTAGTACTTTTAGTAACTTTTAGCATTGAATACCTAGAAGCAATTTATTTGAGAGACTGAAAGTATTCTGCTACCAATTTCGCCGCATTTTATTATTTCTTGTGAAGCCAGCTGTTTACTTTGTGTCGATTCCTAACAGCCAATGTTTTATACAACCAATACTTTTGTAGATACGAAATATTGAAAATGTATATTGAACACCAAATCGGCGTTGAATAACTAAAACACTGGCTCGTAATTTCAATATTTAAAAATGGACCAAATGCAAGCTGACGTAAGAAAGGCATCATACGTTTTCGATATTTGGTATCGATAGACTGTTTTGATCATAAATGTGCATTCAACAAAATAATGAGTCCCAGCAAGTATTTCGTAGAATCGATAGCAGTTAAGCTGATCGAGTCCGACGAAAGTCGACTTACATAAAATACGTTCATTCTATGAGGACATAGCACATCGTTTGCCTCTAGATACATTCTGTGGCGAAAACTTTGGAACATTATCCTGAACTTACAAGAAAAAGGCTCCAAGAAACTATGGAAATTGCGCAAAATCCTCAAGTATACGACCTGCTGAAAGTTTTTGCTGCACTTTCGGTATAGAAAATGTTCCTTGTAACCAACTAGAGTTATTTTTTTTATAAAAACATCTTTTTTGTGTGCTTTAAGCCACCTCAGTTTAAATTCTGATTTAATATATGAAAAATTGTGTTTTATGTCTTTCGTTTGATCTTCTGAATAATCTTCACATGATAACAATTCTTTTTCATGATACTCTAATTTTTCTTCAAAAGTAGGTAAGTTTTCCTGTTGCATTTTGTCAAATAACCCTTTCCGGGTCCATACGCTAAGGTTAAAGCCACCTGGCGATACTAAAACAAAACAAAACTTGTTTTAAAAACAATAACAAAAAATCCGTTATTTGATGCTATTTTGTTGCGGGACCTAAATAAGTAGAAACCACGGGTATCCGCGACCAATTTTAATATAGTTCTTGAACCTTAAAACCGTATCATACCTATAAAGCCGGGAAGCACCCTGAAGTACGACTAATACCATTGCAATTGCAAAATATTGCTTAAAAGTTTGTTCAATGGAACACAATTTTGAAATGTACTAAAATATCATTAAAATTACATTGAAATAATTCCAAATTACAAAAATTCTATGCATCCTTACCTGTAGTATCTAGATCCATAGTATTTTAAAATCGCCCAACGAACCATATGACACTGACAAACTGAATGATTATTCAAACTCCTGAAAAAATTACGTGCACCAAAGAGAACGATCACGTTTAGACAGAGACGCTGGCGCTGAACGATGTGTCGAGAGGGGTGGGGATCGGCGGTATAATATTTCACGACTCTTCAATTTGGTCGGGTAGCGATTATATGATACCAGAGCTAGTTTTACAAAATGGTATTTTGACCGCGTAGATCGACTAAATACCCCTGCGTGGTCCCTCAGAGGTTAATATTGAGTCCCACATTTTTCTGCGATCTACAACGATGCACTAATTGTGAAATTGCTATGTACGCGGACGATACGGCTTTTCTTTGCATCTCAAGGAACCCCGACGAAATTATCAACATAATTCAGCAGCAACTTGCTCTGATTAGCAAATGCCGCAATAAATGGAAAATAACGGTAAATCCTGCCAAAACATAAGCCATATTTTTCAGCAAAAAAACCAAGCCTCAAAAAATCTTTCCAATCCCCATATGTATATTTTAGGCGGAATGTGCCTTGGGTGCCTGCAGTTATATACCTAGGCATTTATCTCGACGCAAAACTAAAAACTAACCGAGCCAATTATCCTTTCATTTACCGAAACTCCAAACTTTCGATTGAAAATAAAATTCTGTTCTTCGAACCCAAAATGCAGCCATTAATTTTTCATGCAGACCCAGTCTCTTGCCACATAAAGAAATGCAAACAGTTCAGAACCAATGCCTTAAAATCACCCTTGCTATTTTTCAACTCGACTCAACTGGCTGATACTAAACCGATTTATACAAAAATACAAAACTAGACATAATAGACTAGGTATTTATACAAAGCTCGGCATAAGTTAGTCTAAGCTAGTACGTAAGTGTTTGTCTAAACCATAAGTCAAGTATGCACTATGAACTGATGTCTGATGAGAAACAGTTCATACTTTCGAAACCACTTTGTTAAATTTCAATTTTCGATCGTCTGGCAGTCAAAATACAATTCAATTTCAAAAGTGTTCCCTTAACCGGCACAAACATGCATTTAATATTCTATTTACATTGGTTAGATTTTTTATAGGTATAGTAAGATGGATTTTTAAATGTTCAATCTCTAGATATGAAATTATTATTAAGACTTTCTCTTGTATAGGAATAAAGCCATTATTATTATTACTATTATTATTATTACTATTATTATTATTACTATTATTATTATTATTATATACACGTGTAGGTACTATGTTCAACCAACTTTAAACACATATCGTAATTACCGTTTCCACTCATTACAGAAAGTACAATTACTTGGACGTAAAAAAAGAGAAATTACAAGTCAAGCCACTATCCAAACTTATAACCCGCCTGGCACAAAAGTACAAAATCCCCCCTGAAGCCACACCGCATATGAACCGTACGAAAAGTTTTGGCTATCTTCAGTACCTAATCCATAAAAAATACGTAGAACAGAGCTTAAGCATCGACTCGTGGCGAGAATTGGTCAAAGATACCTTAACCAGTGATTATGATGACATGCACGTAGACTTCATATACTCGATTTTCAATTACAATGACTATGACGAAAGTTACTACTGGGTCCAGCAGTTTAATTTGCCACAAGAACTGCTGCCCCCATTGCTGCAAGATTATATGAATTCGACGGCGATAAGTGGGAATAACTACAGAGAAAAACATCTAGGCAACGATGGCTATTACAAAGATAACATGTCAGGTACAAGTAGCCAAGGTATAGGCAAGCAGCACGATAGGAACTCCTATTATACGCTGAACTTAGATGAAAGTGATTTAATATTAATCGATAGCGCGAATTTATTCAATGAAATGATACAAGACTTGAAAGTACAAAGTTTACTGGCATTCGATTCAGAATGGAAGCCTTCCTGTAATGCGGGTAATGTGATAAGTTTGATACAAATCGCGACAAGGAAAAATGTGTATCTGATAGACGCGTTGCAACCGTCCATCACGGACGCAATGTGGGCGGAGCTTGGTAGACAGGTTTTCAATAACGGCGAAATCCTGAAAGTCGGATTTTCGTTGACGAGTGATATTATCATGTTTCAAAAGACACTGCCAGCAGTAGGCATTTCGTTGCAAGTACAGTCTTCCTATCTAGATCTTCAAATTGTTTGGCGAAAAATTGTCGATTTAAAAGGATTTCGTTTTCCATATGCAGGTATATATTTATTAACAGAAGTTTGATATGTTTTGAATGACACTCACTATCGTTCTGCAGATAACAGTTCGTCAGTTAGGTTAAGTGCTTTAGTTGAATTGTGCTTGGGTAGGCCATTGGATAAATCCAATCAGCTATCAAATTGGGGAAGCCGCCCACTACGAAAGGAGCAGCTGGTATATGCGGGTATGTAAAAAATGATGATCGCGGTCTTTTTATGAACGAGTAATGCAAATAAAAACGTAAATTTATTTAGCTTTGGATGCATATTGCCTGCTTGAAGTGTATGATGTTCTCAGTGTCCGATTGGCGGACCTCGGGGTTGATATAAATGATTTCGCCGACAATACGCTGTTCGATAGTATATTGAAGAAATCAAAAAAGAAATCAACTACTACAGTCAAACCGAGAGCTGATATGTTCGAAAAGGATACCATAGCAACAAGGTGAATATTCTTCTGAATCTAGCCCGAAAATAACACCGCAATAAACTATAATAAATGCTTACTTTCTTGTTTTAGCTATACAACCCAAGACATTAAGTTCATATGTGATGATATGGTGGAAGGACTTGCCAAAAAACTACGGAAATGTGGTATAGATGCAATATGTATGTCAAGTAAAACAGATCGAAATGAAATGATAAACATAGCGGTAGTTGAAAATAGATTCATTTTAACAAAAGGATCGGCATGTATTGAAGTAAGATACGATAAGATCATTGGATGAGCTTTAAAATATATAGTATTTATTCTTCTTCTTCCTGGTAGCTTGCCAAATTTCTCCCTCCAAAGTTCTGTTACCAGGTCATGAAAGACTTAGCTGAGGATCAGCTCGTTGAAATTTTATTATATTTTAATATAATTGTGAAATCAGAAGACATATTCAGCCGATGCATGAGATGCAATAGCAATAAATTCATCTTGGCGTCTCAAGATCATGTCAGAAGTATGAAATATAGAAGGTGGATATCAAACAATCAGGCGGAGTGTCAGATCATGGAGCCACCCAAACGATCATTTATTCTGAGTGAGTTAATGCGGACAGAATACATGTGCAAATAAAATACTCACCTTTTTCTTCTTTTAGACGAAATGACAAATGAAATATGCACTTCTGGAATGACATCGTCCGGCGTTCGTATACAAGTCGACAATATTCACAAGCAAACTTTAAATAGCGTCCTTCAGTTTTACATATGTGAGGTAAGTTGCCGTATTATTTATATAATTCTCCAAATAAGAAAATTTATTTTCCAAGTGAAAACATCTTTATTCCAAGCAAAAAACTTTTCTCAAGTAAATAAAAATTCATAACACTCAGAAACTAAAAGATGCAATGTATTCAATAGGTATTTAAATATAAACTAAGTTTACTCATATTTTATGTTTAAAAAACGCTGTAAGCAAAAGCTGCGTTACATTTTTTACTTAAACGTTGTATATGGGGTACACTTTCTTTAGATTTAAACGCCGATTAAGTATATTGAAACTTAGCGCTTTGAAATCATGAGTTTTTTTTTATTATCGAGAACAACTTTTTTACTTGGAATAATTTTTTTTTCATTTAGAAAAAGGATTTTTTTTATTGTGAAAATTCTGGAAGTGCTATATTTAGTGTTACTTAACTCTTTACTTCTAGGGCTGTGGTAAAGTCTATTGGGAAGGTGATCATTTTGAACGTGTTTTAGGCGGAAAACTGAAAGATATAATATGCAAGGAGTAAATGCAAAAGTGATATTTTTCTTATAAACAATTAGTTTTCTTATCGAACCTCAAATATATTTTAATAGTTGATTAAAATCATTCGTACAAAATACATGGTTCAACAAAAATAATCTTTATTCTATAGCGAAAAAAAAAACAAAACAAAAATTAATCGTGTACGTTGTTCATTTTTATATTATAAATATCGATAAATTTACTAACGATTTTAGCTTAATAAAATGCATACATATTATATATTTAATAAGAAAGGCTCATGACATTACTGAATAAAATATATAGTATTGTGATGTAACTTGTTCTAGTTATTTGCTTTTCTTTTAAAGATCGATTTTAAGGTCGCGAATACTTTCAAATGGAATGAACGAACGCATTTTCACACAATGTCTTGCAATTTTCATTAAGGACGCTGCAAATCATTTGTTGGTGTCTTTTGAATGACTGAGCTGAATGGCCACGAGCGCTATAAGTACAAGTAAAAGCTTCAAAGGCTATATTTTGAAAAGCTGCGGAATTATTTTCGAATAGCATGTTTTATGAGAATGGAAATTGACTCATGATAATAAAAGTGTCACAACTCTTCAATTGTCATCAGTATGTTTAGATGCTGATTCAGGTCTCATCAGCAGAACGACCATTGCATTCGTTAAAACATCATCATTTAAAAAAAGCACTTCGAAGCAAGAATACTTTCCAGAAGTGTTGTAACGCATTTTCATCAGCAAGTATTTAAAAAAAACTAAAAGGTTACAGCACTATTTCCGGTCTTCTCTAAACTGAGTGAAAATTACATTTTTCTTGATATTCAAAAATTTTGCTTACTGCTTGTATTCAAATCTATAGCAGATTGCCCTTAACCTATTGTGGGTGCCAGGACATAGGGAAATGAAAAGGATCTGTGAAGTGGACGAAATTGCAAAAGCTGGCACGTTTTTGTCGAAGGTGTCTTGTAGTTTCCTGATTGGAATTCCGACGACTTCACTTAAACTGATTATCAAACAAAAATACCTAAAGAACGTTGTTAACTCCTTGGTAGAAACCTTTTTGTGCGATATCGAAATAATTTTGGAATACTTAGATGCAGTGGCTGTGTTAACTGGGCATTGTTCACTTGGCAAGCATGCAGTGCAGCTGGATGCTAATTAAAACGATTTCTATCGGAGCTGTGGACGCGAGGATGAAGAAGAAATAACTCCTCACCTCTTGTGCGAACGTCCAGCCCTTGCTAGAAGGAGGCAGTCCTTTGGCTCATAATTCTTCGCAAGTCTAACCGAAGTAGCATCGATGGACCTGAGGAGAGTCACTCAATTTATCAAGCACTCGGGGTGACTCTCAATTTAATAAAGCTTGTGCGATGTATGAAATGCGATATCACAATGAGCTTTTGTGTACCTTCTCCGGGGTCTGCCTGAAGAAAACAGCCGCGAACCCACTTACCTACCTCCCCTTATGGTTTAAAACACTATTCCGAAATTGTGAGCGATTCATAATAGAATATAAAATCAACAATTAACTGTAGTTTAAGGCCTTTTAGATGCAAAATCTGGTATACCTAAATTGTTCGATGAAATCAGTCAAGTGAAGTTTAGGTGTCGTTTAGATTGATTTTTAATCGTGTTAGCAAACTCAAGTGTTGGACCTACCGTTGAAGTAATAGCGAAAGTATACAAATTCAGGGAATAGTAAATGCCGAAAGAATTTAAACAAAACATGAAAAGTTGCCTTTCAGACGGAAAGAAGTTCGTTTCAAGGTTCAGCTAAAGGCAAACATACATCGGTTCAAAGAAAAGAAAATCACTGTTTTTAGCAGGACAGCACACTCTTGGGAGATTTTCGCAATGAATATAAGCATATCGGCAAAAAGATTTTGCTTGCATTATGAATTATATTGAAAAATTATTATGATTGAGAATACTGCAGTGTTTGATGAATAACAAAGTTGTTCATGGTTGAGGGTGCACTTATCCGAATTTCGTTTCCTGGATACAAAAGAAAAAACAATCACGTGGAAAAATAAAAACCTTATACTGAGTTGATTTTTATTAATATTATGTTGCAATATGAAATAAATTTATGAGAACTGGCAGAAAAATCTTATCTTAGTTTGTCCCTGAGACTTAATTACAGAAATCAGTACCCATAGTTTTCACATAAACCACTAATTTATAGAGCACATGCAACAACTAATCTTTCTCTTTTTCCAACAACAAATCCAAATAAGCGCAAGTTATCAAATTCTCTTCCTTAATTTTAAAAATTTCTTTCAAAGTATTTGCAAATTCCTGTCCATCCTCAATTTTATCATCAGGCTTCAACATTACTTCAAATTCCAAATAATTCCCCAATCCCGCAACTTTATCCAAATGTATTCTCGTATTTCTATAAATGAACAACAAACGTTCCTTCTCTACAATACCTCGCGTCCCATAGCACATAGTCAAAACCTTTTCTAGTCCTTCAGCGTCCGCAATATCCACTCGATAGTACGTTGATAATTTCGGTCCTGCAACGTCACTTCTTGAATAGTATATGAGGTGATGGTCTCCACTTTGCATATATCGCAACTTCAAACGACCGTCGGGAGTTTTGAAGAAAACATCTCGCTGTCGAAGGATTTCGCCATCGGTTGAGGTTAACTTACGAGCAATTTCAACGGCAGCCTGATAATCTTCATCCGTACCGAGATAAGCTTTGATTTCGACATTTCGCTTTGCTTCAGATTGATTTACACTTTCCATGTTTCTCAAATTCGACAGATTTTTGTTCAGGATGCGGTCCAACGATGCGTTGAATCCCGATCGGTTGTCGGAAAATGTTAGGACTTTGACGAATAGATTGTTTATGAATTTTCGCGCCATTGCTTGCGGCTGGATTCACATTCAGCTTCGGACCTTGACAGATTCAGCGGAAAGATTTGACGGTCGCAGATGAAGTTTCAAATGTGTTTTGATAATCGGCTTTTTTCCGGTTGGAACTTTGGATGTTTCAGTTACAGTGAAATAAATCTGATTTTAATTAGTATAACACTGTTATAAACATGTAGTTTAGTGCAATTTATGACAACTAGTTTTTTGCGATTGGTAGATTAATCAAACATTAGAAATTATCTAAGAAAATGTCGGGAATAATAATAATAGAAAGATGCACATTCAGTCTTGGTATGTGCTATTAACCCGATTAAATTAAAATCTGGTGTTTATTAATGATGCATCTGTAATAAGTATCAAATATTGTTTGTCGGTCGACTGGTGAAGTGCGAAAGAAATGAGGTAGGTGGAAAACTAAATTGGATAGTAGGATCTTACAGAGCAAATATGATTTTTAATTGTTTTATTGGTAATAAAGCACAAATCTTTAGATAAGCCCACTGTATGGGTGCTGGTGAATTTTAGTTTTTCATATATGGATAAGTTAAGTTTTCCTGTAGTAGCTGTGTTTCGACCTCTTCAACAGTCATCGACTATCGTCTGTGAAGTTCATGATGTTGAATAAGTTCCATGATCTTCTAGGAGCTACTCATAGAACTTTGTAGTCAGTCGCCCACGTTTTCCATAATGCTTAGACACTGTTTAGTTCAGCTATGAGTTGTGGGCACGGATTATGAAGTAGGATGGTGTACCAAATTGAAAATTAGGGCATACCGGCAGGAGCCTCTTAATCAGACCGAAGTCCAGCCGAGAGCCTGCCAAGATGTTTGATGGCGAATTATCAACAAGGGCTTTTTTAGCTTATTAATAACAAAAGTGACGGTGCCTCATTCGAATTCTTTTGCTAGAAAACTAAGCATCATGTTTTCAGCTCATTTATATTTTACTATTGTAATATTATGGGTGTCAGCTCATGATGCAATACAAAGTCACAGGAAAATTTAAGTTAAAACACCACAATAAGAATAATATATCATTTAATATAATGTTGTAGTAGGCTTAAAACTATGCAATCACTTGCATTTTCTCAATTTGCACATAAGCCACTGTATTCTACACTCAATTCACCTCTACATTTTGAGCCTGTTGGCCCACGCTGGTAAACGGGACGATTTCGAATATTTGTCGAAGAATAGTTACATGTTATCAAAAATGTTTTATCCTTTGCAGGCCCGCTTTCATACAATGCCGCTGCACATCCCAGTGCCATACATCGATCATTCATAAGTTCTGTGAAATGCCCAATTTTTTTGCTGTATAATAATTATTTTAGTCGACTAAAACAGATCAGTTGCAATATATATTCATCTATTAACCTTTTATTTGGATGTTTCCGATAGCCATCAATATAAGTTTGATTGCAATTCTCATATTCGTCGAACCACATGTTAACGACGTAGGAAATACTATCTGCGTGCGGTAGAAATTCTGGGCTGGTTTTACGTATACCTATGTTTTGGCCAGCAAATCGATATTGATCTGGTAGAAAAAAACACATATTTCAAACAACTATTTAGATATAAAACATGGAAATAATATTTTTTTTTTAAATGAGGGATATATTGATTTCGATTATCATCAAGCACTTAGCTATAAGTTTTCAGAATTAGTAAAATCACTTCAGTTGTTAGAAGATGCTACACAACATATGTGTATCCTTTTGCACATACTCTCCACTGTTCACATACATCATATAATTTTTTTACTCTCGTATCAGCCGAGTATTTGCAATTATTCACACGAATAAACTTTAACTCTAAATTATTTCTCCGAAAATTTCATAAAACGCTTTTAAAGTAGTAGAATTTTTACGATTTAAACCTTAACTGTCATGGGTAATAAATGAAAAAAGGAAACACAATAATTCGTTTCAAACCACTACATAATAATGGCGGACTAATTTGTAAACACAAAGAGTTATTTTTAAATATAAAAAACATACCAGTATTTCTACATTGATCATGTTGCATTTGGCATGTCTTCACATTTAACTCAGCTAAATTTGCTAATTCCCTGTCCCATTTCAAAACACTCATTTTAGCAGCTGGAGCAAACCCTTTCAACCTTCCCAGCGCGACATCATTTCTCTTCGTGTTGTGCAAGTGTAGAATAAGTTTTCTCCATTCTTCGTTCATATTTAGTAAAGATACTTTTGCTCCGCAACGCCGAGCGAAGTTACCTGGATTATTACAAGCAATGTGTTTCAATCCATGACACAATTTAGGATTGCAGTAATCAATAGCGAAAACGTAGCCGAGAGCTATTAATGCAAAAAGTACAAAAATTTTAAAATACTGGACTATCATTGTGAAAACCGCTTAGCACTGCAGACGATAAACGAATAAGTACCATGACTGTATATGTTCAAAACCAACGGCACCATTGATGATATATACTACGTGCCTTAAGATAAACAAAATAACCGTGCATCGTTTTACTTTTTTTCTCTTCAAAAAAGCATCTCGATAGCGTGTTGTTTAGACCATATATTACAATTGGAATGCGGAAAAAGTGGTAGAAACGCAGCATGGATTATGGTCTAAGTTTTCCATAAAAGTATTTCCGTTTTTTGTTTACATGGATGTGTAGATTTCAAAGCTATTAACTTAAATAATTAAATAACTTAAATAATTTTCTGACAGATGTATTTCATGGCAGCTGTATAATACAATAGCTGAAAGTGTTGAGCCTTAATTGAAATAATTATTGAAAGCTGTTGATATTTGTGCAACACTATCTCTATAACTTCGTGTTATCTTCTATTTTATTGATTAAATTTAAACAAACATACTTGTATATTAATCCTTTCACTATCTTTTGTTCTTGCCGTCATAACGATAGCACGATCCTTATTCGCATTCTTTAAATCCACTTTAGACCGGTTTTTTGCCTCCTTCGTTCCACTCTCTCAAACAGAATGCACGGTCCTTGTGCATCATCCCATCATCAAACACATTGTCCTACTACTTCCCAGATAATTGAACATTTGTTTAAAGGAAAGTGTTAGGTAGATTTTAAGTGATTTTTACTAGGCCCAGCAGCTGTACTTTTAGCATATAATTTGAAAAACTCTTTAAGAAAAGCAAAAGCCGAACCACATCTTTAATAGGCTCCGACAAGGTACTGACTTACGCAGATGACATTGATATTATCGGAAGATTCAAATTAGTTGTACTGGAATCATTCATGCGTATTGAGTGAGGAGGTACAAAACCTGAGTTGACAAATAAAGAAGGAATAAATGAAGTACACGCTGGCATCGCCTGCAAGAAAAACACCTAGTTTTGGTCACAAAATCGAAGTAGAACAATATGAATTTGAAGTGGTGCAGTCCTTTAACTACCTTGGGTCAATATTAACTGCTGACAACAAAATGGTGATTTTCTTCGGAAGAAGAAATTCTCCGGCGGCTGCTGAAACCCAATCAAGCCTATTAAGGTCTACCACAGCTCATTGAATCACAAAATTTAACCATAACTTCAAAGCTACGGCTGTATATTATGAATCTTGTATAAATCTTATCAATGAATCCATTTGAGTACTTAGTAAAAGACACTCTGACTTCTTACCCGCGTTTGAGAGGAAAGTCTTGCAGAGAACCGTTGGCCCCATACGTGAAGAAGGACGATTCCGGAGATGCTTCAACCTATGCGATCTGCCTAGAAGCAGGGATTGCAACATAGATGAAGCTCCAAAAGGAGCCTGTTTGGAAAACCCTCTGTGGCAGTCTCTATGGTAGACGACAACGAAAAATATCTTGTTTTCGCTGGAGGGATGGCATTGACCAGGACGTTCAGAACTTACGGATGCCTAACTGGATGACATCAGCTCACGGGTCGGGTTGGATGGCGAGCCTTGTTGGGACAGGTCAGGACCAGTCTTCAATTGTACTGTCGATGACGATGATGACGATTAAAAGTTTTGGGTTTTAGAGGCATAGAATTTAGAGGCATAGAATTTAAAATGTGGGTTTTAGAGGCATATAATTATTTTACTTTACTAGTCATTGCTGCTTTGATTTGTTTTGGATTCGTTAATAGCCTCTTCTAGTAAATTATTACGATCGATACCTTTGGCCACGCATGTATCCTAGCTCGCTAAAAATTTGAGACTGCTATCACTACAACGTTAGTCCAACTCTGCTCTCACTTGTCCTGTCCTTTGTCTTCTTACTTGCCCACTCTTGTCCTTACACTTGTCAGTTTGATAAAAAGTTGTTGATGAATATTTGATCCCCATGCCATTTGATCGGAACAGTTGTTGAGAAACAATAGAGTTATAGTAGTTTTGGCATTTGTGGGACTCAAAATAATGATAATGAATATTTATAACATGATTTTATTGTTACCTAAAGAGCTGTATATTTTCCATATTCATCCCTAATTATTGGTCGTTTAATCATTTCAACAATTTCAATAAAAAAAATAATACAAACATATATCATAAATAAATGATATATAGATATGAGTCTATATTTCTTCTTCGACTCGATTAGTTTGTAAATCACCAGCTGTTCGAATTTACATTGTACGATTCAGTTTCTGCGCACAAATTCGTGTAGTTTGGATTCGTTCCTTCTCTGCAATCCGATGCTGTTGGCCCGGATCGATAAATGGGTGCACCTATGATATTAGTTGTAGCGTAGTTGCACACAACAATAGTCAAAATATCGCCATTTGACTCGTCTTGTCGGAGACCAGAACATCCAACAGCCACATTCCGTTCTGCAACCATCACTGTGAAGTGCGACGCGTCACTGGAAAGTAAAGCCATTAAACTAAATTGGAAATGAGCCCAAGTAGCATACTAACGATCCAACGTAGAATCGGTTTATTTGGCTCATGTCTCCATTTCTGTATTCTGCGAACCAATAGTCAATCGCCCAAATAACTGCATCGTTAGCAGAAAGGACATTGTTTGGAGGATCCGAGCGCCAAGCGATATTTTGTCCTGATTGTCGGAATCGGTCTGTGTTACGACAGTCATCGTGTTGAGTCGTGCACGTGAGTGCATTCAAGTTAGCTAAGTATGCCAATTCATCATCCCATACCATAGTAGCCATGCGAATGGCCGGCTCATAGCCAGGAGCGTAGCCCCCGGCAACGGCGTTTCTGATTTGATTATGACGGTGGACGATCGACGCAGCATGTGGGCTTAAATCGATCAAGCTACTATCTAGCGAGCATTGGTTTCCATAATCCTGAAACGGATGAGAAATCATCAGAAGAATTAGATTAGGATTCGATCAGGAGTCATACTTACCCCTGGATTATTGCAGCCTATATGGGGAAGGCCGGAACATAAGGAATATGAACAGTAGTTGGACGTCCACTGTCCTTGTCCCTGTCCTTGCCCCTGTCCTTGTCCTTGCCCCTGTCCTTGCCCCTGTCCTTGTCCTTGCCCCTGTCCTTGCCCCTGTCCTTGTCCTTGCCCCTGTCCTTGTCCCTGTCCTTGCCACTGTCCTTGTCCCTGTCCTTGCCCCTGTCCTTGTCCTTGCCCCTGTCCTTGTCCTTGTCCCTGTCCTTGTCCTTGCCCCTGTCCTTGTCCTTGCCCCTGACCTTGTCCTTGCCACTGTCCTTGTCCTTGCCCTTGCCCCTGTCCTTGTGCTTGCCCCTGTCCTTGCCCCTGACCCGAGACCCAGTAACCCAGTGACACTTGCGATAGCAGGAATAAAACGAAAAGAACCAAAAATTTTCTCATGATTGTGTAAGCAAACAAGTAACTATACAACAAACCCCCAAGCAACCTTGCTCGTTTATATACCGGAATGGCTTTTCCCATAGCTGCTCCTGCAACTAAATAGTCTAGTTTGTGTTTGTATAGTTTTTCCCATAAGCCTCGGAATCAAGAACGCAAACAAATAATTTCAGTTAAAACAAAAGCAAATAAGCCAATTCATCTCATGTTTGATGCTCTCGATTTCTACTCGTTTATTAAATTTCGGTATACTGATGTCTCATGCATTTATTTTATTGGCCCAATTATGTTTTCGCAAGTTGTTTATTAGAGGTATCATGTAAATACGAGATCGAGGGGAAATCCTTATGATTAAAAATTGAATAGTTTAATGCAAACATAATTTAACTGAGTATGCATTTTTTGGTCAGTCACCTCTGTTATGAATCAATTTATATCGTAAATCAATTGCATCTGAAAAATATTTCCCTATTGGAAATATTTTTGTCTTGTTCAAGCATATTGTTCGAAATTAGAAGCAGGAAATGAAATTCAGATATAAGTATTTCTCAATTTGATGATTGATAAAAATTAATTGAATGCGCATATTTTTTTATTTTGTTGTTTTGTTTCCACAATATCTAATAAATCGAAGCAAAATTCATCTTCATGAAATTAAGATAATATAAAAATAGTTATTGTGATCAATCGAGTTAACGCTGGCTGATGCCTGCTAGTCAAGAAGCCATAAGTGTGCCTGGAAGATTTCAGAAACCCTTAGCGAAAAAAATCTAATAATTCCTGGGGACTTTTTAAAGTTTTGCTGGGAATTTAGTTCCCAAAGTGTTGACACTATATCATAAAAAAAATATAAAATGGCAATCCTATTTTGAACTGATCAAGAACATATTCGTTAAGAGGATTAGCATGGCCACCAAAATCAAATATATTCGATATCAGTTTCTTAAGCATTATCCTATCATTTATGTTGTTGTTGTGGTACTTGTGAGGGGTGCGTTCCCACAAACTTTGTCGGACCTTATGCAATCGGCGCTGGACCATATCCAAATCTGGGCCAGAAAAGTCGGTCTTAGGGCAAACCCGACAAAAACCGAACTTGTACTCTTCACAAGGAGACACAGGGTACCGGCTATTGCCACGCCTAACCTCAACGGAATAACATTAGAACTTGCTGATAGTGTTAAATATTTGGGCCTTATACTAGACAGGAAACTGAACTGGGGGGCTAACGTGAAGCACAGAATTGGTAAGGCTCGCGCAGCACTTTTCGCGTGCCGGTCCGCCTACTCCAATACCTGGGGTCTTAAACCTAGGGCGGCCTATTACATATTCACATGTATAGTCAGGCCGATTTTGGTGTATGGAGCGATCGTGTGGTGGAAGGCAGCGGAGAGTAAAACTAATATCAAGGAGCTAACAAGACTGCAAAGATTAGTTTGCATATGTATTACGGGCGCTTTAAGAACCGCCCCAACGGCTGGGTTGGAAATGATTTTGGAACTCATGCCCCTGGATCGATTCATCTTTAGAAGCGCAAGCTTAGCGGCGATACGCGCTAAAAGTTCCGATTCAGATCAGTGGGGCCACAGAGGTATTCTTACAGAATGCCGCAAAAGATTTGGGCTCGTTGCGGAAGACACGGACCACATGAGCAAAATAATACATCTTGGCAGGAATTTCCAGGTCAAGAACAAGGGCAGACTGGAAGAACAAGAACAGACTGGAAGAAAAAGGAAGCTACCACCGATGGGGGCGTCTGGATTTACACGGATGGGTCAAAGACGGACACAGGAGTTGGCTCGGGCGTGTTTTCTACGGATTTGAGCCTTAACCTGTGGTGTAGACTGTCGGACCATGCTACCGTTTCATGCTACCATTCAGTCTGAATTACATGCTATACGCTTGGCAGTTGAGTCCATTAGCGGAATATCAACCAGATCAATGACAATTTGCGTCGACAGTAGAGCAGCCATTCTCGCTCTTGCGTCTTACAGACGTTCGTCAAAAACTGTTAACGCTTGCAGAGTGGCTCTCAATGAAAAGGATTATGTGGGTTTCAGGGCATAGTGGGGTCATAGGCAACGAAAAAGTTGATGAACTGGCAAGGAAAGGTTCAGGAGCTAGCAATAGCCCCTGGATCACTGTACCTCGGTCAATCGCTGACGCCACAAGCAAACTTGATGCCGCCATATAGGCCAAACTATAGTCCGAATGGGAAAACAGGCTGGACTGCAGGATGGCCAGGACATTATGGTCTAAGCAAAAGCAGGAAACTGCTCAAGCTCAGCAGAAACTGCTGCCACGGTCGGCCTGCTCACAGGGCACTGCCTTACCGCATCTCATGCGAACAGAATGGGACTGACATCCAGCAATTTATGCAAGAGGTGCTAGATGGAAGAGGACACCATCGAGCATAGTCTCTGCGATTGTCCGGCCTTAAATAATAAACGCCTCAAAATTTGTGGTACATACCACTTTCAAGGGTTAGCAGAGGTGGCCAGTACCGTCAGGCTGAGTCAGCTGATCCAGTTTGGCGAAGCGGTCACTTGGCAGCTCTAAAAAGCCAGCGGAGGGTGGCAAATGGGCCCAAACTGGTGGCCTAATGCAAGCCGCGTAAATAAAAATATCACGTGAAGAAATACGTAAAGCTATCTTGAAACTCGATTGTAACAAAGGTCCTGGTCCTGATCTTCTTCCACCGACCTTCCTGCGTAAGTGTGTTGAGCAGCTAATAGCACCCCTGCATATATTCTTTGACAGGTCACTTTCATCTGATGTTTTCCCATTTTGTTGGAAACTATTATTTTTGACACAGATTTTCAAAAATGACGACAGACGCTGCATCGAAAACTAAAGGGGCATTGCCATTTTATCTTCGACTCCAAAACTTTTTGAAAAGGTTGTCTACAATAAACTTTCTCCACTAGTTGATTCCCGTTTGAACGAGCAACAGCATAGCTTTAAAAAAGGTCGCTCAACTATTACAAACTTGACAATTCTAGTTTCGGACGTTCTGTGTAAAATGGAGAAAGGCTATCAAATTGACGCGGTCTACACAGACTTCAGCAAAGCTTTTGACAGAGCTGACCATTCAATCTTGATCCTAAAGCTACACGAATTCGGACATGCCGGATCTTTACTTAGCTGACTAAGTTCCTACTTCCACAATCGAATCCAATTTGTAAAATTTCAAGGAGTTTTATCAAATAAATTTTTTGCTACTTCTGGCGTACCACAAGGTAGCCACTTCTCTTTACATACCGCACCTACTATATGCAGACGATCTCAAGCTTTACCACACCATTGAATCTAAATATGGTGCACTTTTTCTTCAATCTAAGCTTGACTCATTTGTTCAGTGGTGCAATATTAACAAGGTCTCGCTTAATATTGATCATGATGCACGGTTACGCAGAGCACTTACTTTCTCAGCGACAACTTATTAACTCGCGTGATAGCATTGTTGATCTCAGTATTGTCTTGGATGGAAAACTTCATTTCACCTTGCACTACGACAAAATTCTTACCCGTGCGAATAAGCAGCCCGGCTTTATTAAGCGACGAGTCAAGGAATTTAAAAACTTGTGGGCCACAAGATCACTATACACTGCACTTGTACGCCCTCTTCTCGAATACGCCTGCATTATCTGGACCCCAGCTGCTGTAATCCACAGTAGCAGACTCAAGTCCGTAAGAAAATAATTTTTACTTTTTCCCCTAAGAGAACTATACAACCCTTACGACTTCGAAAATTTACCCTATTATGAGGTTAGACTGGGCCATTTAAACCTAACTCCACTTGCATCCAGAAAAATAGTGATGTCGGCCTGCTTCACATTTGACGTCATTAGAGGCGTTATTAGAGTTCAATTCCTGAATAGTAAAATGGCGATAAAAATCCCCGTAAAAACACCATGTCCAATCGTTTGTTAAAAGAATATCCACATTCCACCATATATGCAGCTAACGAGCCGGTAAACAGATGCTGCAGGATTTTCAATGACTTTAGCAACCTTTATTCCCAAACAATCTCCCAACTATCCTTCAATTCCTCCCTTATCAAAGCCATTTGTACCCAGTAATTTTTTTTAAACATTTTGTAATTATTGTTTTCTAATTGTTATTCATTTATTTTATTGTTATTTATTTATTAGATATTTCAAATTTATTTATTTATGCGTTATTTGTTTGTACCTTACTTTTTTTGTTTTATTATTATTATTTTTTATTATTATTTATTCATTTGTAGTTTTTTTTCGTTATATATATATCTACTATATATATATCTACTAAATTTGCCTTGTTTGGCTAATAAATAAAATTAAAATCAAACAAACTCAAAATCAAATGAATAATTTGTGCAAGGAAAAAAATTGAAAGGACAATAAAATTTCACAAATTCAAACGGAGACAATAGATCTAAGATCAATCCCTTTAATCGAACTGATTTATTAACAAATAAATTAGGTAAATAGATAACGCAAAGGCAAAGCTAAGAAAAAAGTAACAATTTGTGTATATTGGGTCTGTATGTACTACGATTACCACTATGTATAACTAATGCTTTCAAAACACGTTGAAGATTGTTTACGCTTCATTCAACAATCTAACATCTTAATCTTACTGGTTACTAGGTTAAGAATATTTATTTGATAACAAATGAGACGAACATTTTTCTGAATGCTACTATCTAGCATCTTAGTTTGTAATCATATCAGGTATATCAAGTAGATTTCTAAAAAAGAAACGGTACTTTGAAGTTTTCGCTCCCGGTTTTTAAGAGATACTGGCGATTGCTTCAATTGTCAGTTGTGAGTGCAAATGAAAAGAAGTATTCTAATCAAAGTGGAGCAAAGATTACGTTAAGACCTTTGAATTGAGTGTAGTATAAAAATGGAAACAATAAAGTAAATAGTCTAATCTTAACGAAAGAATATTATCCTTTCCAATTGACTGTGATCCATGATACAAAAGGATAGTTGAATAGAAGTCCAATTATAGTCGCGAGCTCTTATTTAGTATACAAAGTATATACTTAGCCATTGAACGAGAACACAAACAAAAGAGTACAAATTTTACTCAATCGGAAAGTTTTCCAAACTTCGCTTGAATAGTCCGTTCTAATCTGCTCCATAGTTGGTTTTAAAAATTAAAGGTATATGTTTATTTAAAGCTAGTCGTAGAATTTATTATTTTCGTGGTATTTTTCAATAGTGTGCTTTAACAGAGTAAATTTCATTTACTGCGCATAAATTAGGGAATTTGGGGTTTTTTCCAGTTTGACACTCTGACACTGGAGTTCCGAATCGATAGATTGGTTCATCGATAATGTTAGTTGTGGCATAGTTACACACAACATACGTAACAATACCATCTCCATCAGTTTGATTGAGTGCTGAACATCCCATAGCTATATTGTGCTCAGCGACCATAACAGTAAAGTGTTCTGTGCCACTAGAACGCGATGAAATGATGATTATTGATAGCAAATCATTTAGATAAATTCAATACTCACTGTCCTGGAGAGAAGTTGTTTATTTGACTCATATCTGATTCGAGATATTCGCTGAACCAGTAGTCTATAGCCCAAATTATTGCATTTCGTAATGAAGGAACTTCGTTCGGGGGATCCCAGCGCCATGCAAGATTTTGTCCAGATTGCTTGTAACGATCGGCATTGCGGCATTCATCGTGATCGAAATCACATCGCATGGCATTCAACGAAGCTAAGTACTCCAGTTCAGGGTCCCATCTCATGGTACCCATGCGACAAGCATTGTCAAAACCGGGAATATTTCCACCTGCGATCGCATTTCGGTATCGGTTATGACGATTGACGAAGATATGTTTTAGGACTTTGATGTCCAGGAGCTTTCTGTCCGGAAAACATTGTGACCCGAATTCCTGAAATTAAAAAAAAATGTAACCTGTCATGATTTATCTGACTGAAAATATACTCGATTCTCAAAGGTTCCCTTCTTTTACTTACCCCATCATGATTGCAAGCGATGTGCTTTAGACCCGAGCACAGTGTTGGCGAACAGTAATTAGAAGTTCTCTGACCAACAATGCCACAAACATACCAGAAACACAAGACCACTAACAAAAACACAGACTTCATATTGCACCGCTATCAGCACTCACCTGTGGTTCAATTCAGGCTGCAATCTTTTATACAACTATGAAAGTAGGCACTGTGTGCAAGCAAACAAGATTCGGCTCAGTGCTATTATTAAAAAGTCTTGAATAAATGAAAGAAAATTCTTAATCATACTTTAGATAATGTAAATTATTTTATCTTGCTTCCATTCAACTTCTTGGACGTACTACTAATGTTTGAATTTTGGTAGTTACAAAAATATGTTTTTTTTTGTGGTTTTCATTTCACAAAAAAAAATTATATAGTTAAGAATTCACCTTCACTGTATTTACCCAAAAGCAAATAGGGCTTAAAAGAGACCGTGATTGTTACAATAATTTTTTCAGGCTTCGTGCCCTTATCATTTTCGTTTCTTTTAGCAAAAAAAACTTAATTAGTCATTCTATGCCAGTGCAAAGAAATAATGTATCTATGAAAGTAAAATAAATATTATGAATTAACTGAAATGATTTTAGTGTAAATATGCAAGTAACAATGTTTAATTCATACACTCGTCAGCAATAGCGAATCGTTTCTAGGGCATATTGATCAGTGATTTGAATAGAATTAAGCTGACCTAAATTAACTTTTTAGATGTTCTATTGTTGAGAAAATTTCCCATGAGGAATTTCTGATTTTTTTAAAAAAATAGCGTATGGAAATCGTTAGAAAAACTAATTTTCAAAAAAAGCAGACAAAATGTGCTGATTTTGAATGATTGTTCCACCAAACGTACTCCTTATAAATTCAATGCTAGCATTTTCAGGACAAACTTTCATGTAAACTGTATCGGAAGTTATAAAGATATCAAGATTTTTGAGGTCTACTGCTCGCAAAAGTTTCGAAATGTGTTGCTTACTTTCATTATCATTTGAAAATATTTAATGGCAGCATCTCTTAGTACAAAAATGGTGAAAAAGCTAGCAGCATCGACCTGCTTCACGCTGAGACCAAATTACTCTGTAGATTCCTTTCATTTACCTTTTTGCCTCTCTTTAGTCATGATCTATCCTCTCAAAGTTCAATATATTCTACCGATGCCTGACTTCAGGCTTTCGCAAATCCCGCAACTTCTCCTTGGGGCCCTTTGTCCATCATTTTTAACATAAGGCTTTATAATACATTTTCTCAGCTCTTTCGAAAGTGTCAAGCATTTTTCCTATTCATAAATCAAATGTTCGAAACCTAGTTACTAACTACCATCCTATTTCAATCCTTCCAAATTGTTCTTTTAGCATCTTGTTTTTAATCTCGTCTATGACGCTCTTCGTCCCGTTTTTGGCACGCAACATCTCGAATTCGTGAAAGGCCGTAGTACTGCGACCAATCTAGTTGAGTTTTTCCATATAGTTGCTTCTGCTTTAGATAGCGACCATCACCTAGACTTCATATACAAAGACTTCACCAAATTAAAACGTAATGATGTATCTGAGCCCGTATTCTCGTGGATTATATTTGTATTTAATCGTACTTGCTATGTACGTTGTTCTTCATCCTCGCCTTTTTTTTCTTCCTCTGGTGTACGTCAAGGATCTATCCTTAGACATTTGCTCTTTAATCTTTTCATCAACGATCTTTCTAATGTGATTGCTTCTTCTTGTCTAATGTACGTTGATGACTTGAAAATCTTTCGTGTTATCAATGCTCCTTCTGATTATTTTGTTCTGCAAAACAACTTAAATCGTTTTATTTCTTGGTGTGTCGATTCCTTTGACATTTTCTGTTGTGTGCGTCTTTTTTTCCCATGTTTCCTCTATCCTTGAGTAATGCTCCGTAGTATGGAATCCTCGCTTCTGTTATTTGTCTGAGATTTAGTAAGGAAATGCAAACTTTGCGTTACCTGTTGAGAAAATCCAATTATGTCGTGAGTTCTATGGCCGCCTTAATCGCAAGAGGTCTTCCCCAAATAGTAGTCTTAACGAAAAAGCTGAAACAAAAGCGAATGTTGCCACCCGATGTTATCAAGATTCCTATCTTACTTTGTTCAGCAATGAAAATAGAGCATTATCTCTCCTACCGCCAAACTTCAATGAATATTTAATATCTATACCCAAAATAGAGACATAACCTAATGGATAAAAAATGCACAGTAGTCTGCGCACTCGATCTACAAAAAGCATTGGACTCTGGATGAATCTAAAACTCAAGCTCAAACTCATAAATAGTAACTGTCCTGTTGTTCCAATTTGCATTTTACAGAATATTTGCTTTATGTGAGAAAAATTCCGTCTAAAAACAACAAAAATAATGCAACAAAAAGACTTCATTGTTCATTAATGTAAACTTACAGTTACTTTCTTGGAGATTGTTGGGATAAACTTAGATTATTATACAATTGATTTATCTACAGCGAAACATCAAAAAACCATTAAATAAAAATCCAGAAACATATGTCTTCCACCTAGCTAATGCTAACGGCAATGGAGTCCCATAAATTTGATTTCATAGCAAAACAACATATTATTTTTCTGGAAATAATGCAAAGAAATTCCTGCAGGCGTAAAGTAGACTCGTTTTACGAGTACGTAAAATTCACCGAAAACCAACTGCAACCAAAGGGTTAAAAATATATATGCATAAAGAAGCATAAATTTCTATTTCCTATCTTTATATTATATTTCAAATTCTCGATAGTTTGACAGTAATCTAAGAAATAAATTTCAAGGACTCTTTTATAGTTTTTTACAAATAAAAATGACGCATTTATCTGATTCAAGTAAATTATTAAAGCAAAATTACCCAGCTATTCCAAAATTATAATTTCTTTATATAACGGATTTTCAAAGTTTCGGTCTAATCTAATTTGCAGTAGGTATTTTCAAATTTTCTTGATATTTTAATTATTTCACAGCAATTTTAGCAATCGAATACTATGTAATCTATTCATTTATTTCAAAATCATATTCTGCACAAAATAATTAGCATATTTTTCGTGAAATTTTGCTCCTTCATCAAAAATAAATCATAAAAGTTTGAGTATTATTAATGAATTAAAATTACTTTGAATTTTAAATTTTTCTCGCTACCTAAGAAACCTTACTGCTGGCAGTACTGGTATAATACTCGTGAGATAGCTTATTCTGCATGTAGTCTGCACAATGCTGAGGAATTCTGCCATGCAACAGATTAATTTCCACTCACTTCTTCGTGTACGATCCACAGTCTGTTTCCCCTCTTCTTTCTCATGTCATAAGAATTTTGGCCGCGTTCACCTACCTACCTATTCGGCTTTCACAGTAAATTCGTCATATTCATTGCCAAGCTGCCGGGTGTTGATTGAGTTTTCTGAAATTTTCGTACGTATTCTTCGAGTCTAATAATTAAAAAAGTAATAATTCTAAATCGTTTCTCTCTAGAAATCTTCAACGACTACAAGAAAATATGTCACTTCAAGAGGTAATTAAATATATTTTAGTTTTTGCAA
Source organism: Nemotelus nigrinus (assembly GCA_947369275.1). NCBI lineage: Eukaryota > Metazoa > Arthropoda > Insecta > Diptera > Stratiomyidae > Nemotelus > Nemotelus nigrinus. The sequence goes on from OX376374.1 coordinate 9,623,576, forward strand.
TGTTAATTGTAGTGAGTGCAAACTAGTAGGAAGTAGTGTTAAAGTAGTGCTCATTAATATACAGCGGAAAAAGAAGTTAAGTCAAATGTAATATGCATGTATCGATAAGGTTATCAGATAAAGGTTAATGGGTTATTGATAATGTTGCTTGTCTCAGATATAATGAACTTTGCACCAATAGGAAGAGAGATATGAATCACTGAATTAACTTTCGATTCAAAGATAAGCTGCTTAACATATACTTTCAGAATGTATAGTCTTCCACTCAAACATCCAGCTTTTGTTGTAAATTGTTAGTGTCTTGTCCAGTCCAGGTCATGTTTAAATAAGTGTACTGATCATAGCACATTTTTGGTTTATGTAGCCTAAAATTAAGTCAATATAAGGTCACTAAAATGTCTCAGGTTTACAACATGGGAGGTTGTATGAATTTTCTTATCAAGAGATAAGATTAGCAAAATATATATGCATTTTACAATTTTCGGATAATGTGAGTATTTACTGCTTGAAATGTAATTCACCTTACCGTGACCTCTACTCTAGTGTCGTAAGCTATACGTTGAAAAGTAGATAAGTAGCAGAGATGCTCGGACACTTGAAGAACTCTGAGCACAGTGGTTGGATTGTCTTTTCACTGTTTTGAGACTACACTTGTGAATTTACAAAGTATAAATGGATTTGATATGCGAACCTAGAATTTTATATATCTTAAAATCCGACGAGTACAGCTGATAAAATATAAATATTTTTGCATAATATAAGTATATTTGATTGAAAGAATCAACTTTACTAAATATAGTGCTCAAACTTAAGATTCCCTTAATGCTATCACGGTTTTGCTGCAAGTGTGTAGAACAACGAGTAATAGTGCTTGTGCTCCTTGGTTCAATTCCAGCCATAGACAATGAACCATGATCACACTCTGGGATTTGAGTCAGGAATGAAAAATTAGATTGTAATATTTTAATAACACCAATATGTCCAAAATACTATTTTTGAAGAAAAAACAAGTGAAAATCATAGAGCCCAACTGAAGCTTATGCATGCGCAAAAGAGGAGAGTGAAAGTATATCTCCGTACTAGCAGAAAGAATGTTGAAGTTGCCTGATGTCTATAGAGGGGTTTTGATAAGTAAAAGCTAAAATATAAAGAAATTAGAGGAGAAAAAGGCGTGAGATATTAAAAAAAATATTCATCAAGTAATAATCTACGGCTGCTAACGGAAGAGAGATTCAGGAAAGGAAGATGCTATTCATATTTACAACACAGGACTTCTGCAGCAGGCAACGAGTAAATTTGCGTTCAATGACCTACGAGCGGATCACACTAGCGGGCAGTACTCAGTAGCCCCACGAACAAGCGAACACACACGAAGATACGCAAGGAGTAACCAAAGCAGCATAACCTGAACTTTTGAGGCCTCAAAAGTAGCATAAAATACATGTGAATTGAATTTTAATTTTCAGTCTAACACAACACCAAGACCTTTAAGTTGATCCACATAAAAATACATTACCTGACAGTGAATACTCAAAAGGCAATACGAGGTGATTTCACGAAACAGCTTAAGATAGTCTGCTTATAGGAGAAACTTTAAAGGTCAATATGAAACGAGGGTAATTGATGAAAAGAACGAACAAGAGAAGGCCAAGATTGGATTCTAGTTGAATACCAGAAGAAAGCACTAAAAGGTGAGAAAATATGAGGACAAAACCAGACAAACGAAAAACTTTGGATGTAATATGCATAATATACAGGTCAAACTTAAGTTTAGAATGAAAAAGCACCCCAAGGTCTTCAAAGTTATCAACAATAATGAGAGGGAAACCAGAAAGAGAGTAGGAAAACAGAAATGAATGTATAAGACACAAAATGACTATTCGATATGTTCAAGGCAAGTGGATTTCTGAAGCACCAATCTTCCAGAGCGCGAAAATCATTCTGAAGTTGTAGACAATCGTTGAGAGATTCAATTACTTTGAACACTTTGAAAACATCAGTATACAGAAGGCAGGATGAATAAATAACCGAGGAAATATATAGGGTAATAAATAACCTATTGAATATATAGAGTGAAAATTAAAAAGACCACTACTGCCACTAGAGCTCTGGAGGTCAATCTAAAATTTCACTTCAAGGGGGCTCGTTGAAAAAAGTCAATAGATGGAGGTATAAGTGAAAAACCTCAATCCTCCAGGAAGTGCTGACGATGATATATGAATGAACCGGAAACTGCTGCTTATGATTTGTTAAAAAAAAAATTGAAATTGGATCTTTCAGACGTATATTTAGGTCATGCAAAAATTCTATGATCAATTATAAAAATATCCCCAAAGTGATCACAGTGTTGGTTCTCTATGACGTTTATTTTAGCGTCTTTGATAATTATATGCTTTGTTACACATTGATCTGTTGATACACTTAATGCTTCTGCTTTTAATCTTTAAAGTGCTGAACCAGTATTTGTACTGAAGGCCAGAACCGTTTAAGCCCAGGGACATCGACATATTCCGTTTGCCATAGGCTCTTAACATCCTTTAAAATAAGTATAGCTACTTCTCTTATACTTAGTGAGATATTATTACAAGCTAATAGTCACCTAATTGTCGCTACAATATTGTCTTTTGAGAATGCATCTTCAATCATGGCGCATGCTAAATTGCCATCAGTGAGGATAGATATCAATTTAAGATTGCTATCTATCGCTACTTTTATCCCCCTCGAGATTGGTGTTAGTAATTTCGCGCTAAGTGATTCCGACGTAGATAGCAATGAGATAGGTTTGCAATATTGCTGTCTTCAAAAAGAAAGGCTGCACCGACCCCTATTAGCGCCTTTGCTTCATCGACTCCAATGATCTATTGTCTGCAACACCCTAACACTCAACGGATACTAGGAGGATTACTTCGCTTTGCTGCTATTGTATAGCTCCGGTAGTAGGGAAGCTATGGGGAACGCACTACCGCAAAGGCTTTCCGTTACTATGGAGCGATTTATGGAGGTTAGATTTTATATCTCGCCGTTGGTGGGATAGTGCGAGCACGGTGGTACTTGAATCTATAGACAGTTTATATTTGAACTGAGCTCTGAATCGCCAAATTATCACACTTCCAAAGCACTACAAAGTCCATCGTATTTAGCTTTGTATTTATTTTTTTACTTATAAACCTTGTTTGTAAAAAACGACTGCTTCCATTGACCCTTTAAGAAGGAAACACCACAGTACGTTATCTTTAAGAATGTTCTTCATGGCAACGTTCATATGCTTCAATCTCTTTTCAATTATATTCTTCACAATTTCAGCAGTTCGAGAAATGTGCCGAAGATGTTAAAAAATTGAAAACATCCCCATCAGACGCAGACTTGTTGGAACTCTATGCTTACTTCAAGCAGGCAACTGTGGGGGATTGCAATACAGGTACATTCGCATAATAGGGTTTTAGCTATGATCTCCTGTCTTGACACCATCACTATCTATCTACAGACAAGCCAGGATTCCTTGATTTCAAAGGCAAAGCAAAGTGGGAAGCGTGGAACGGCAAGAAAGGAACATCCAAGGACACTGCAATGGAAGCTTACATCAGCAAAGCCAAAGCTCTAATTGAATCGATAGGAATGAATTAAATGTACAATAGACAAAAAAACCTATTACGCACAATTTGCAAGGAATTTATAGTTACGCTAAGGAAAAGGTTGAAATAGTCGAGATAATCACGTTTTATATACTCAAAAGTCGCGTTTCTTTAATGGGGAAACCGTCCAGTGTGCATTTTTACATTTGTTTTTATACTTTCATTTACAAATTATAAATGATCTTTGTGTATTTTGCCTATTATTATTTTGCATTTATAGAACAAAGAAAGCACCTTATCGAAACAATACATGAAAATGTCGTTGCACAACTTTAAATAAAAAATGTTAAATGAGAAGGACTTTCAGTAGTGAAAACAAAACTAAGTTTGCTCCATTTGCTGATGTCTTTTGTAGAACTCTCGCTGTAGTTCACGTAAATTCATTTCTAGTGTGGCAACTTCTTCGAATCGTAGATCTTGACGGGCCTGCTTGATGTATCCTTTGATAATATTGATTTGCTCAACAAGCGGATCACTGGAGGCTGTTGTACTTGTCTGATACGCACTCCAATTGTCCAAAGTTGTAAGAGCGGCCTAAAATTGAAGTTCCCGATTACACAAAATCCAAAATAAAAAATCAGTGAATAAATGAGCTCCGCTATCAAGAAAGCGTTATGATTTAGATGAATAGAGAAACTTACCCCGAATGCAGAAGACTCTCCCCTGCTTTCTGTGGCGCCATTGGAAACATTCAAACCATATCGTTCATGAGCTTCTAGAGCTAATCTTCTTTCGCGCTCAATGCGCTGCTCCGTCTCCATTCGACGCCTATCACGAATGCTTTTGATTTCTTTCTCATCCGGCAAGGCGGGAATGGAAAGCATATCTTCTTTGATCATTCTTATACACGCTAAGCGAACCGCCTTTTTTAGAGCTTCTTCTCGGCTTCCTGCCGGACAATGATGTCCTAAAATGGCTTTACTTAAACTATCGATTTTTTCGGCGGCGTGTCCGATCTTCCCGCGCAGAGCACTAGCGTCTGCTAGAGTGAAAATAGTGTCGCCGTCATACAGACTTTTAATAATTTTCGAATACATAGGAATGTCTGGAGCAACCTCCTTTTGCAATTCTTTTATTCGTTCGTAATAAACAGTGATTGGTGGTCGACAGGTTCGACTGTCTTGCATTTCTTTGCGTGCTTCTAGTAAACGCAGGCAGTGATCACATACCCGTATTGCATCGTCCGTTTGCTTCGCCTGATCTTTACTGCTGTTTATTTCTTCATCTACACTCTGTGCCAGGTTGGCTAATTGCACTGAAAACATAGGATACTCATAAGACTTGTGAATGGTGTTGGATCGGCCAACATTTTACTTAACTCTATCATGAAAGCACAATGAATCAAACTACATAATCAAACATGTAATGTGAAACACTACTTACAGGCAAATTCATACTTCAAAAAGAAAGAGCATTCCTTGCACATGATAGTTCCGCACAGCCTACAGTGATGTTGTCGTCTAGTAAAATTAAAGGATTTTGCGCAATTTGGACATAGCTTAACAGACGAGCCATCCAACCATGGAACAGTCTATGGATATCAGCAAAACAATTGTTCATTAGTTATTTAATTGGCAAGTGCAATGAATCATCTTGCCTTCTGGTCATGAAGTTTCCGCTGAACCGGATCGTTTGGTCTATCTTTGAGTAACTTATCTATTCGAATAATGAGTTTATTCGTTTCACTTGCATATCTCTCCAAGCGAGGTGTTCTGAAATGAGAGCCCGATAAGCAAATGCGCATACTGCTATGCGAGACAAAACCTACCTAATGGTATTTAAATAGGAAAAATGATCGCAGTCGACGCCGACAGTTTGATCATCGTCACATGCGATGACGTCGATTTGTAATTCGCCTGAGTAGTTTGGTTTCAGAGTAGTGTCAAAGGCTCTCGCCAAATCTACTGTTTCGTCGAAATTCAATTTAATTTTCTTTTTCGCTATACTAAAAATATCTTTGAAAGATTTCACTACATCCTGTTCCTCGGCATGAATCTTTTCCACATGAATAGTCAACTTCTCCGGAGTTTTCAAATCTTCGCGACATAGTGGACAAAGAAATCCTTCAAGGATTTGATTATCATCACTATCGAAGGGATTTGCCATTCCGTTTTATATTGGACGCAGAAGCAAGTGAACACGAAAACTCGCCCATTAATTAACTTTGGGAACTGTCAAATTGATTATCTACGGCCATGTCATGTTGACATTTTATAGGGGAGGAGAGCGTTTTTGGGTATTGTAGCTTTTGGGGGTTTTTTTGCAAGAGCCGTGTTTAAAACCTGCGCGGGAGATTGATTTAACTATTATTTTGAGGTTTAATTTGTCGAGGCTAGTAGTTGATGTCTGAAGAAATAATTAGAAAGTATTAGTGCCATTTATCGATATGAATCAGAGCTATCTTGGCTTCAGAAGGATATTCTTGAAAACTAAATTATTCTATGGCATGAAAATCCTCCCAATTATTTTACGTAATTAAACGGCACTCATTTATGTGTTGCTCTTTGGCTAGCTAGAAATAAATTCAATAAACTACTTAAAACTAGCCTTACCGCAGAACATGAAAAAATACGAAGCATGAAAGACGAGTTTATAGAAACAATATCCTCCGTTTTGTATTCCAAGTTTTAGAGTAAATTACGAAGCATGAGCATTTATCAAGTTTTTAACATGTTTCAATTTTGCTTCGTCTTATTAATTATCAAATCATAAACTGCAAATTACACCACTAATATATGTTAGGTTAATTTCTTTTACATTGAAATAAATTTATTTTAAAATAAATATTGTATGCTTTTATTATGTATTCTGTTTTTTGTTTATGGTACTGAGTTGTTTTTTTTTTTTTTTATAAAAATGGTATGTTTTCGCTCTGAATGCATGTGGATATATCCTTTCTTTTTTGCAGGAACTTACTGCTAAAATAGGGGACTAATAAATAGTAATTTTGCATCAGTGGTTTGTTTTGTTTGATACACTGAATATATGACGTCTTATTTGGTGCAGTTGAGGTCTTTTATTTTATTTCATCAATGAGGAACAATAAATTATGGCCAACACATTTATGCTTCATTGTTAATTGCTCGCACTTGCGTTTCCAATATAAGTCTGAGTAGAAGCATGAAATTATCCAAAGACTCGCCTTCACTAGATCACAATTTAAGGTCTCGGTTTGATTGTTTTACTGGTCGGGGGTGGAATTTTACAGAAGCCTGCTGCATCGAATACTGGTAGTAGCTCTCTGACTCGTCCTGGGATACTTCCATCAATTAAACGCCTACGAAAAATTCGAATAACAATGCTATGTTATTTTTTTATATCGATCAAAACAAACCCATACCCTCCCCGTTTATATGCAATTTTCGCTGTCGGTGAAATTGGTAGGTTTGCTTCAGTGGGAAAAAATGTTGCTCCATAGAAATCCAAGCCATTTTGGAGAAGTATGTTGTATTCGTCGAGTGAAGCAAGAGTAATTCTGATCGGCGGAGGACTCGATTCTTTACCTGTTTGCTCTTCCTTAGCTATCTGAGATTTGGGTGTTGGAGATCCTGAAAATTACACGTTTGTTTACTATCACTGATCTGCTTACAAAATCTGACCTTCTGTCCCTTTTTCAGTGGGTGGTCCTCCGGTATGTATAACTAGTCGAACTACTTCAACGACAGAATTAAATCGATACAACGAGTGTCTTACATCTTCAACGGGCAGGTCTTCTGGAACGTCCAATACAAATAAGGTGAATGTTTTCTGAGGCCGGCACGGGATAGCAACCTGACATTCAAAACCAAATCCTTGCAATTGAGTTGGATCTAACAGAAGCAAATAAACTCACTTACTTTTCTGTAAAAACGAGCACCGGTAACTTTGTGGAATCCTTTCTTGAACACGGCCTGGTAGTCTCCCGGGCTCGAGAATTTGAAGAGTATTCCAGTTGCAGTCTTTGTCAAACTAAAACAGCCTTTGAAATTCATTTTCTCACATATCAGTGCAGCACGCTCCATGGACAATTCGTGAGATGGCGTCAGTAAAAATGCACCTAAATGAATTTCAAAGTGCTCACGGAGCCTAGTTTAAAGCTATACAACACGTTTTTTTACCTTTGGCCAGGAAATGTTCCGAGTCGGATATTTCCGAATCCGAGTCGATGTCACGCTTATCACTCCACATTCCATCCGATACTTTCTGGTTTCCCATTTTCTTCGTCACTAAGTTACTCGAGCTACGATTGTTGTGGAACTCACTGATGTTCTTCTCCTGTTCGACATCCGACGCGTTCCCGATATAGGACATCTTTAAGCACCAACTAATCCACTTAACTCCAAGCACAAGACGAATATATTGAAAACCACAGAAAACTACCACACCGGTTACGAGAGTGCCTAATCGTTACCGAAATCTCTGAAGATTTGAACGGATTATGTCGTCGCGGCAATCTTTTATAGACAAATTAGTGAACCTGAAATTCTCGAGAATTGACCAAAAATCGAGCCCCAGCATTTATTAGAAAACAATACGCTATTATAATTCAGATCTGAATTTAGCGAAACGTTATGGAAGTATTAAGGCGAACAATGCAAAATTATCTTCGCATGATTTGTTTTCGGTCGTGGAGTGGAATGTGATACACGAATGAATATGCGAATTTAATCATGTAACCATTTTCGATAAATGATTTCATTTGACAATTTTCTAGCTGGTTTTCATTTATTGGTGACGTCTGTAGGCACAGATTTGCAGCATCGTTTCACCCAGATCAGTGAAACTACTCATATTTTAGCCAAGTGTTCTAACATACGCCCGTGCATAAATGTACATACATCCAAAGATACAAATTTAGATATAAACAAATACCCACACCCATGGAGAGCACGAAGAACACATTCAGAAGGTTAAATCGATTCATCAGCATCCGGCCTATTAATATTACCTATTTCCGCGTCGTCTTATAATGATGCCAAGTCTTCGTTAGGTGGGCCCACTACGTATTCATCGTGGCGGGAATCGCTATAGGTGCTTAATTGCCTATTTGTTGATATCTCTGGTATTAAAGATTGATTTAAACGTGGAAATTTGATATATATGCTTAAGATTTGCCGTGCTTGCACCGACTGGATGGAGGTGTGACTTACTACTCATAATTAGTTTCATAAGTATATTTGACTTTTTGATGCTTGAATTCAAAATGCTATTACATAATTATTTTCTACTTTACGCGCATCTAATAAGATAATTAATTTGTAGCAATGTTATCATGCTTATTGTATAAACTTTTCTGGTTTCGAAGATGCATTTTCCAATTAAATTCAATGCATTTTTTATCAAACTTATTTATAAACTTTACTCAATTCTATTACCTTTGCTAACCTTATGACTATGTTGACTTATGAATGTGAAATGTTTGTCTCTCAATCCAGTAAAAGTGGCAACTTTAAAATATTTATTACTTTTTTTCTATGAATGCTGCTATCCGTTGAGGACGGACAGAATGTGAATCGCCGTCTTAAGATTTATTTTAGAAAGCTTTCGTCGTTGAAGGACCGATATAAATGATTTAAAGCTTTATTGCCTAACTATGCCTCACAGAGGCATAGTTGTCTGAGGATATATAAAATAATGAAATATCACCTCTTCGTACTATTTTTCAGAGGGATCGAAGCTGCTCTGCATTAGGATATTATTTGAGGAGTGGCGTTATACTCAGCATCCATAAATCATTGGATAAAACCTTCTGCAGTGACTTCATATCCTCCGCGCCATTTTAATGAGTTAGGTACTTTCAGTATTTTACAATCTTCGTACTCAGTGTTGATTGTTTCTTTTGTCTCTTCAATTTATATTCCTTCCTTTGGCCCATATTGGCCTGTGATTGCAATGGTCATTTCCTTTAAGCAGTGATACTTTGATGCAGTGAATTTAATAGGTCTCCCCGCAATATATGTCACCTCTTCTTTTTGTAGAAATATCATATATCGGCCATCTTAGATTAAATGCACTTATAATCTGGGATTCAAATTAATTCAAATAAAGTCAATTATATCTCGGAGGGCATTGAAATTCATGGTATAGTGGTAAAATATCTTCAAATAGTTGGATGTAGATTGTACTCTCCATGAATCATTTGTCGTCTTGTCCAAACTTATCTCTAATCATACTTGAATCTACCGTTTTAAAAGAAGATGGCTTTTAAAAAAGCAGCACGTAGCAAATAAAAAAGTTTCGGGCTCGTAACAGGAACCACTCAAGCATAAATTGCTACGTTTTGCTGCCAAGGACGCGATGCATGCGTATTTGATCTACATCCATGTCTCTATACGCCCGACCATTTCAAATCCTCTTGGTCCTATATCCACTCCCTTGAAAATTTCCATGCTCTCCTTTCCTTTTTATCATCGGCACTACAACCGGAGTTTGGTCCGAGCCTCTTTCATCATGTCTCTTCACCGATCCCGATGCCATCCCATCTAGTGTGGCATCCCTATGCTCCGAGGGTCCTGGTCCAAGCTGTTCTTCCATTGCAAGAAAATCTTCCTTTGGTGTCCTTTGCCATAAAATCTTTCCGAGCAGGGTTACCTTCTTCTTGCATAAGGTCCAGGTGCCCAGCACACCGGATACTTGAGAAAAAGTTCATATTTTTTACTGGCATCAGATAATTAATCTGGATGAGCAGCCGAAAGGGCTCTTTGGATACAAATTTAGCAGAAATTGTAATCAATTTAAAAATGCGTGTTTTTGAAATCTTAAAACAAACAGGCAAGCTCTTACCCTCAAGAAATTTAATTTAGATTCATCCTGCTTCATATATCTAGGTCATCTTTTTCTTGGGAAATGTTAAACACACCCCGCAACCGCAGGCCAAACAAGCAACTCCTTCCCACCCTCTTCTGTATTTCTGCTCGTCTATCTTCTCAATGCACTTCATGACTTCATCCAATTAGCCGAAGATAACATAACCTATACTGCAAAATGTCAAACATCATGATCAGCTTGTTTTTATTTCTGGGCCGTGTTAACGTAGCATTGCTACTCAGAATTTAATCAAAAAAGAACCAAATGGATTCGAGAAAGGTTGTGGTAATGCTTCCCAATGCCAGGCGTCAAACCGTCAAAGTTGATCCGAATAAAACCTTGTTGTCGGTAAAATTTTACAATTAGTTTAACAATATATACAAGAAATTTCATCTTACCTGCACGTACATAGATTCTGGAGGAAGCATGTCAGAAACACGACTTGTCGAGCAACGATTATAACTTGAAACACCACAATCGAATATTAGATTTATCTCAAATGTTTCGATTCTCTGGGCTACCGAACAATTGTCTTCTAGAAATGGTGGAAGCGACACAAAAGCGAAAAGAAACTGAGGTTCTACTGTGCCTTCAGTTGGAAGACGGGACACGTCCACAAGGAACCTTCAAGCCATCCGATTCATTTGAAGACATTTTAAAAAAACTATGTGCCGATAAAATAGGCCCCGAAAGTAATCCGGTCGTGATATATATGCGAAAAGAAATATTTGGAGAGGCATTAAAGAATGCAACGCTTAAAAGTCTAGGAATTACAGGCGGTAGGGCGATGGTTCGTTTGGTTGATAAAAACCCTGAGGATCTGAAAACGTAAGACAATCAAAATATTATGTGGTGAAATTAATTATACAGTATCTACTGATACATTTTCAGGCAGGCTAATGTCTACGTTCCTGTGGTTAAAAAGTCGGAATCGGCTATTGAAGACCCGAAGCCGGCACGTGCATCGTCGTCTAGCCAAAGTGCCGTTGCAAATCCCACTACCGATTTAATAAAAAAAGCGAAAGAAGAAGTGAAAGCCAAAGAACAAAGTAGATCCCCGGTGGCAATGGAGGTCGATGCGGAAGTAACAGAATCAGATAAGGGGCCTAAAAAGTATGAGTGGGGTACATCAGGAAATACTTTAGCGGGTAAACGGATCGAACAAAACTCAATGGAGGATGTAAATGAGCAAAACGAATCCGATGATGATGATTTGGCAGCGATTGAGGCGCAGATTTGCACTGTGAGTCTCAATAAATACTAAAAAATAATATGAATGTTATATTAAGGTGAAGCAACGTTAACGTTACCTTCAGCTAGGCGACCGCAATGCTGTTTTGTTTTCTCTGAATGAAGCACAACCGACAACCGATGATTTGCCAGATGCATTTTTTGAATTGACGGTGCAAGACTTGCAATATCTATTGCGCGACCTGAAGAGACAAGCCGATGATCAGAACGACGCTCCTCTATTAACTGAAAAGCTGCGCGAACTTGAAAATAGTAAACGCGTGCTAAACAAATTAGGCCAATATAAAAGAAGTGTTATACGTATACAATTCCCCAACCGATTGGTCTTACAAGGAACTTTTGCGCCAGTCGATACCATAGAAGCTGTGCAGAATTTCGTTAAAGAATATATTCAAGATCGAAATTTAAATTTTTACCTTTGTGAGTGCACAAGGCCTTTTTCGAGTTCAGTATTATTGAAAGATAATTTTTTGAAGCGCAGTTACTACACCGCCGAAAATCATCATTCCGTTCGACCAAACTTTGATTGAAGCTGATTGCGTACCGACTGCCGTTTTACACTTTGGTAGTGATGATCCATTGCCAGAAGACATTCTCAAACCCGAACTACTGTCGAAGCTAACAAGTCCTAGCGGGGCACTTCTGGCGGCATCAAAATCGAGGTTTTGTTATTAGAACATGAAAGCTGGATGAACTGATTGAAAACTTTTCATTTATATTTTTTTAAGGGGGTTAACTGCACCTAAACGAAGACCACAGGCATCACCTGAGGAGAATCAGGCAGGGCCATCAACCGGTGCGATTCCTAAGCAAACTAAAGCGGAAAGTTTTAAAGAATCTTCTGCATCGCAAAAACCGTCCGGATTTGTACCAAAGTGGTTTAAACCACCTGGCAAGTAATACTTTATATCTTTTATAAATTCAGAATAAATTGTGCACCATGTAATTTTTAATCGTGATTATGCAAAATATACTTGTTAAAATTCTGTTTTAGTGATATTAATTTGGTTTTAGTAGGTTTTATATCATTCTTAGACTAGAGACACATGTACAGTATCAATTGCAATATACGCAGTTTTTCCTCAATTTACCAACGTGGCCATAATTAACTACGATTCTGAGGCGGCGATATGCCTGAGAACTTGAGTTCCACAAACAAATCGAAGTTATTCTAAAAGCAATTTTTAATCAGAAAGTAATAAGTAGATAGTGCAAAAGTGTGCTGCCATCTTTCAGTGACAGAGTGGCTAGATTTCTTTCATTCAGAACTAAATAATAGCTGACAAAACATGTTTGTAGTTAATTTATTACAAGACAGATTTTATTGATTTAACTAGTTTCAGTTCAGGTAATACTTTCTTCCTAGTAATCTTTTCTTGACCATGAAGATATTTCTGCAATACTTTCGGTATATGTATCACACCACTCTTGTCCTGCAAATAAAACAACAGTTAGACAGCTACGCGGAATTCTGCACATTAATTAGATATTCGTACTTGATGAGTTTCTAATATTGCGATGAGAAGCCTCGGTACAGCACATGCAGTTCCGTTTACGGTATGTGCAGTTTCCACTCCATCTTTTGTTCTATATTGAATATTCAAGCGTTTCGCTTGATAGTCTGTGCAATTACTACAACTTGAAATTTCACCCCACATATTCCTACCGCACATCCATGCTTCAATATCATATTTACGGTACGCGGGTGCGCCTAGTTCATACGGAGGCATGTCTAATAGCTTGAAGTGCAAGCCAAGCTTTTCGAACAGATGTAATTCGATTTGGTTGAAATGCTCAAGAATCTCATCAGATTGTTTCGCTGTGCACACCGAGAACATCTCTACTTTCGTAAATTGGTGGACCCTACGCAACCGTTTTAGACAATCAACAAGTACAATGTGAATTTATAGTCAATGTTATACCGGTATATTCCTTTTTCTTCCTGTAAACCGGAAGTTTCAGCACGAAAGCATCGACTTACAGCGGTCAATTTCTTGGGAAGATGTTCCTCTTCATGAAGAGTATTTTGGAAAAAGCCGGCCAAGGCCATTTCAGACGTTCCCGATAGGCATTTTGCATTTTTGGTAAGCTTGTATACCTGCGAGGAAAAAGCTCCTTGTGAATTAATGCTGTAGATTATAATACTTTGAATAAATACTTAGCATACAAATGTTTAACAACTTATTAGTCCACATACTTGGGTCCGATCTCCGGAGGTTGCCATTCCACAACCTTCAATTACTTCCGCTGGCAATATGTCAGGTACCGAAATTAAATCAAAATCATTTTGTGTGACCTCGTCGAGTGCATACTGCGTCAATGCATGTTCCAACTCAGCCAACGTGTCCATTAAGTAGTAGCTTTTATGGCCCGTAAAATTTCCCAAATGTTCCATTCGTAACACATTTAACTTCCTAGCGATTTCCGGAAACGGAAGTGGCTTAAAATCAAACTTAGGATATTCATTGTAAGTCCCTAGAAGTTTCGGTTCTTCGCCATAAGTCATTACAGTGGGGTGTGTTTGGTTTGGTAATTTATCAAGTTCGAAATTGAGTCTCTCTAGAAGTGCGGATCTTTCTGGTGATCCATCTTGCAGCCGTCCTAACCTGTCCACTATTTGCCGAAGTAGAGAAACATTACCGTGACTTTTGCGTAGCCTAACATTCTCCTCCAGTAAATCTACGTCCTGTTGGGAAAGTATTGCATTTGACACCGACTCTATACACTTCTTATGTATCCGTCGATGCAATATTGTATCAAACAGACTACTTAAATTCCTGGTGGATACAGCAAAACCGCTTGTTTTCACTAAAAACATCTCGAAATCACGCAAACAGTGACATGCAACGATACCGGCGCTGCAGTTATTTGACATTTCTGTGCTGAAAAAGTGGGTGCGTTTACAATAAAAAGTGCTATTTATTGTTGATCCACGAAAAACTGGCGTCAAGGTTTTACCGAACATGTGAATTTGAAGCTCACTGATTTGAAGAGTTTACTTGTAGGTTGATACAAGGGTCTCTGCAATTTTAAGGACAAGAAAATAGCCATGTTTGCTCGTTTCTCATCCCAGTACTGTGTAAGAATTTTGATGGGATGTTTCATATGATATGATTGCGTGCAGACTATAAACTTCAATCCAATCTGAGTAAGAGGACTTGTCACTGGTAAATCTGACATATTTCCTAGAATAGACATTCGCTTGTTGCATTTCGTACTCCATTCGTGTGTTGTCTCTTGCGGTGATAGGTTGTAGCCGGAGAACTGCAGTGTCTGTTTTTCTCCGAAGGACGGTCTTTCTCTGGAATTGACAAGACATGAATCATCGTGTCTTGAACTGCGTGTTCGCGTCGTCGCGTTGTTTCGAGATGCCTTTGTGTTCTATGTTTGTTTGTTTTATATGAAAAAGTGCGCGTTCTTAATACGCAATTTGTGTTTGTACTAAATCGATTAAATCGATAATTGAAGAAAGTTTACTAATCGTGTACACGTTGGCTGATGCCTGCTGGTCAGGAAGCCAAGACCTTTTCTGCGAAAGTGCAGAAAAACCGGAGGGAAAAAAAAAAAAAAAATTTCGTACTCGGGATTTGTTGGGAAATGAAGAGATTAACAATCTATTAGTTCGGAAATTCGACTTTTATAGCGATGAAGACAAGTCCTGGCTTTGTAATTTTCGTAACCCTGTGTGCGACGATACTATCTGAGGTATGTTCTAAATATGGGGATAATGTTATTAAAAGGGCGACTGCTGCAGCTCCCGGTGACTCCCCTAACGTTAGTGCACTATTCGCAATATGATGAACGACGTGAAAAACGAAATAAGTGCCAAAAAGTGTTTTGAATGTTATCAATTATCATTTAATCGTCTTAGCTTAAAAACTTTGTTCACATGTCGTGACTCAGTTTAATGGTGTCAGCTGTTTTGATTGTTTACTTCTGTGTGCTGATAGGAACAAATCACGGTTACTATTGATGGTCACCATTGCCTCGACTAGGGTTATAACGATTGGCCAAACGATGATGTAAAATTGTGTTTATTCGATGCTTTATAAATATTTTCGATAACTAGGTCTGTTCCCGTACTACGATTAATTGCAATTAATCGTAGTACGGGAACAGACCTACTGTCTACTAATTCAAAGCGGTGTTAGTGCGGGAACCACTATTACAACAGCGACAACTTGCAGTGGGAGTATACCTATATGTTTAAGAAATGCTTTCATAATCTAAAATATCGTGATATTCCCTTAAATAAAAATCTTTTATTCTAACTCTAAGTCATAACAATCATTTTGCAAACCAGTATATTAAATTGAAAATGTTTTTAATTTTTGTTAATTGTACATTCCCAACCTAACTTAAAGTTAAATTAACAATTATAGCTTATAATCCAGCGGCTGGACTATTTTGGCCTGCTGGCTCATTGGTTTTATTTTATTATTTTTTTGGCGCAATTTTCTTTCTTATACACTAATAGTATTACCCAGCCTGTACAATGGCTGGGACCATCCTGGTAACAATTCGCTTAAAATCTTTCTTGCAAATAATTAAGATCTAACCTAATTACAATTAACATTGGGAAAACATTTAAAGCCGTTAGACTTGTATAGAACAAGATATAAAAACTTGCTAGTTGCTATTGTCTTGCCATTTGTACTTTTTATGTATGCAAACTACAATAAATTTAACTGAAGTAAGAACTTAATGTTGTTCAAAGTAAATATTTAACAGAAGGAAACAAATTTTCCTAAAAAATAGAAAATATCTATAGAGCTTCTGCAAGTTAAATTTTCCTTGCACTGTTTAGATGAACGCGTTTTTTTTTCTAAACATGAATTTTGAAAGACTCTCTTTAGAAATGCTGAAATTATTTCATATTTGAAGGTCATAAATGGGGGTATCAGTTTATTGCTGGAACTGCAAGTATGTATTGATATTGTCGATATGTTTTGATTTCAGGCTAAAAACGACCATGTTTGTGAAGCGGAAGTAAAGCAAATAGGACAAACAAGTCAAAAGTACATACAATGCATTATTAATCATGGTGCTCCAGTGAACATATGCGTAGATTGCCATGATGAATATAATTCACTCGAATATGCCTATCAACATTTTACTAATGCGACCAATCAAAATGGGGCGAAATGTACCGAATTTTATGTGGACCAAGATCGTTTGAATATCATTTCAACAAGTCATAAGAGTTTGACAGATCTCTGGGACGATGCGCTGTGCAAAGGTTAATTTAATATACATGTATTATCGAATGGATCTTGAAATTGTATTACTTATCATCCTAAACCCACAGAGTGTTATACGAATAATTATCTGAACGAAGATACCATTAACTATCAAAACAAGAGTGATAATCTCCAGGCTTGTATTACTAACAAGAAAAATAATTCTTGCATAATGTGCAAAGGACTCTATAACGATTTGAACGATTTCTATGGCGATTTGCAAGCGAAACATAAACGTCGAATTTGTTTCGATATTCAAGATGCGGTAAGTGTTGCAACTCAATAATTTCATTGTTTATTAGTAAAATTCTTACTCTGTATGTATACCGAATTGAAGATGAATCGTACAAGAGCAGCCTGGACCAAAAACTGTGGCCATGAACCTGCGAAGGGGAATCTTGTAGCATTCGCAGTTGTTAGCTCGACCTTGACATCACTCCCAATATTGTTCTACTGCGGATTTTTCTTGTACGGACGAAGGGCAGAGAGAAATCAAGAGACATTAGGTAAGATTCAAGATTCACTTTCAAATTACAAGTAAATTGTTCCCGTATATTGAAAGTATACAAATATTTACTGCATTCGCTCCATGGCCGTTCTGTAAGAAATTATATTTCTATAATAGCCAGAAAACGCAAAAACATATATATTTTCGAAATTTGTAAGAATAACACTCCCATACGATATTATATCATTCCATAGATTTACCAAATGAAGCTGGAACAAGCACACAAATTGACACAAGCAGGCCGTTGTTACTACCAACTCCATCAACATCGGCGGGCGGTGCCATTGGGAGCGACATAAAACCAAGCATTGATGCTAAGAAAGGATTGGTCAGCTTAAATGACGACGACGACGAAGATATTTTAATTTGATCAAAATGAATGTTAACGAAAGTAGCATTAGCCGTAAGTTTTTAGTACTGTTTTTTATTGGAAGATGAATTTTGATAAAATAAGAATTTGTTATCAGGATAAAATAAAATTGCGTAATTATTATCACCATTCGAAGTAATTCCGTGTTCGTGATTGAAAAATGTCAGAGGAGAATATTCGAAGCCGTTAATGCAAATAGTTAGCCATGGTGAAGAAGTAATTTTTCTAAAATATAACAATCAAACAATTTGAGTATTCCTTGAACTTGTTAGGCATTACTAACCTTGCCTCACTTAAGAGACGACTGATGAAACTCGACGAATAGAATCCTTTGCAATGTATGACTTTTATGTTTCTAATTTCATCGATTTCCGCGACCTCGCGATATGAATTCAATGCTTCATTAGTATCCGTGTCACAGGACAGCATTCTCATAGCAAGATATTCCATCAATTCGTGTGGTCGGTCTTGATCGTCCTGGTTGCCAGGAATATAATTCGGACATCTGATGAAATTATCAGTATTCACTTTGATTTTCGTTCGACATAAGTTTATTTCGTAATTTTGATCGTTGAAATATTTGGCAACAGAAGAAGGACATATCGATGAATTCGGAGGATCCCATGAAAATTGCAGAGATATGTTTGTAAATGCTTCATTATCGAGGGCACGTTTTACGCGTTCAAAGAATGCTTTGTTTCCATGGAGATTCGGATGCTTGAGATCGATTTTAACAACTATAGTTGAAAGACAATGTTAATAATATATTGAGGTATTTGTAGTAAATAGTTCTAAGCATATTAGCTGGAAAGTAAACGAGGAATCGAATTTGATATAGGTGATTCAAATATATTCTGAAATAAATTTCTTATGAATCAGTTTCAACGACACTAGCTCTAAATATACGTAGTAGCTCTTTTTCCGACTTTAACTCGCTACTGATGACAATACCTTACAAAAACGCCGAAAGGTAAAATAATTGTCTGTAAGACTAAATATTCCTGGTACTCCCATGAATAATATAATAACACTGAACACATCCAAAGTATTACTGTACGTTTTATATCATTTAGGCTTTGTGTTGTCTATGTGCGCAATGTTTTGTAAAACTTGAATTGTTTAGTTACTGACTGAGGCGGTAAGGAACATAGAATTGCGATGATAGCTCTTCACAAATGCGGTATGGAAAAAGTGTGATTTTTAAAATCTTGCAGCTGCTCGGAATTAGTTGAATGTTTGCCTATCGGGTGGTAAAATTATTCGAGGAAACCGATGAAGTAAAAGACTCAACGATCGGGCAGACTACATGCTGTTCGGACGAGTCAAGCCATAAAAGCCTTAAAAGTGCTTATTTATCGAAACCATCTTCGGAAACAAAAAAAAATACGTCGCGAGAAACGAGAATATCAAAGAATTCCATGTCCCACATCAAGTCTTATAAAATAAGTCTTTCTTCTGCCCTATCGTCTGATGAAATTATCTGTCTTACGGAAACCTGGTTGACAGATGATAATTGTTGATAGCGAGATTCTACCACAGCAGACTGTTTTCCACAAGGATCGTGACCGCTCAATCTCTGGTAAGTCTGATAGTGAAGGTGTTCTTATTGGGATCCAAAAATCTCTCTCTAGTACGGTTTGCAGTGACTTTAAAACTACAACCTTAGTGGAATGTATTTTAGTTCGTGTTTCTCTAGCTCCTACTTCACTATTACTTATTGCCTCAATCTACATCCCCTGTAATAGTCCTTCTTCGCTTTATGAACTTTTCTTTGCAGAGCTTTCATCCTATCTCCTATGCCGTTTTCCTACCGCTCACTATGCTATGTGGTGATTTTAATTATGACATTCTTGTTTGTTTTATATACATATTTTTGTTTATATTTATCATTGTTTATAATTGGATTCGCTGTTGTCTTAGACATTAAATAAATAAATAAATCATAAAACAAGACTTAGGATTAGGTGCTTGTAAGAGGTATACTGGAGATTTACTGACAGAAGCATTAAAGAAAAAAAGGGCGACAGTTGACTGAGCACGCTTATGGCAAACATCGCAAAATTCTTTTTGCAAAAGAACACTTTTAATCGTAGAGAAATCTTTCAAAATAAATATGACAGGGTGTTCACTCAGCCAACTAAAGAAACTACACAACGAGTGCCAAGGGTCCCAAAAGGCCATCACCTCGCATCTGTAATGGTCCCGTAGGAAGTGAGCTAGGATAGAGCTACGGATATTTATTTCTGCGAAAAAGAAACTTCAGCTACAGCCTACCAAGAAAGTGGAAGGCGTCGTAAAAAGCCTCAGTAAGATAGTTTTCAATAATAATAAATATTGGACATTTCAGCAGGATTCTGCACCTGCACATAAGACACATTCAACCCAGGCTTGACTCAGAAGCAATGCGTTGCAGTTATTCTGCCGATCATTGGCTCTCGGATAGCCCTGACCTTAATCTATTGGAGAATAGGTTATGGCCAGTTTTAGAAGGTACTCGAATATTGACTCGTTAAATCGAGCACTAAAGCAAGCAGTGGACAATTTTCCCCACGTCTGAGATGCGTGCTGCAGTAGATGAGTGGCCTAACCGTGTCACGCTTTCCCATAGCGTGCTGAATAACTGCATCTAACTCTATAGCAGCGCTCCACTACAACTTTCCACAAGAGCTGAGATAAGACATCTTGTTGAATTTAACGGTAAGCAGTTTGGGAGCATTAAACGCACATTTCAAACACATTGCGTAACATACAATTGAAAAGCGCGTTGTGAAATCACGGCATAGTTCCGCACCTCAATATAAGAGAAATCTCCAAATTTTACAAAAAAAAATCATTCCAAAGAAATCAAGAAATTGTTTATCGACAGCCGACCAACAAATGAATAGTTTTCTATGAATGTAGGCACAAATAAGTATAAAAACAATTAAAAACGCTTAATTTCGTGGGTTAATAGTTTACTATACATTTTTAGATGAGTGCATAATATGTACGTTGCCATATATTATACCCTATTTAATTTTATTTGCATACGATTAAATTCGTTAAAATAAAGTTAGTCATCTTCATCATCTTCAGTCTTACACCGTCTCAACGGTTTTATGTTCAAATCAAAGTTATTCGTTTCTATATACATTTTGAAACATTCTAATTGCAATTTGTTAATCGGTGTCCAACTTTCTAGTTCATTTAAAATCGTAAGTTTTGGACATACATTAACCAATTTATAAGCCGTCGCTATAGTTAAGTTATTCGAAAAAATAATTCGAAGTTCTTCCAAGTCTTGCATTGGATTTTTCATTAGAACCCTGTCGAAAAATGCATCATCAGTCGGTACCATTGTCCCCAGATGAATATACTTTATCTTAAAACAATTCGACATTATAAATTCGAGATGCTGGTGTTTGCATTGAGCAGCAATAGTTAATTTCTCCAAGTTCATAAATGGTGGTATATCCAGGTGCCGCGTGTACAATGACGTACTTTCGATCAGCTCGCAGTTGTAGATTGTGAACTGCTTAAGATCCGGACAGTACTGACTAATATACATCAAGGCATTCATATCGATCTGATCAACGTGTTCTAAATGCAAATAGATAAGATTGCATCCTTTCACATGCAAAACATCGCGAATCTGATCACCGAAGAAATCGCAGGACATCAGCCTCAGCTCGGACAGCTTATTGATTGGTACTAAGCTCATGAGGTCGTTGATAAGCGGGTTGTGGAAAATTGACACAAATTTAATTTCAGGACACATTTTCGCCAATAGTTGTAGATGTTTTGTCACAACAAATCGACTGCTGAACACTTTCAAATTTAGTATTGGATAATCGGAGAAACTACCGTACGTCGTGTCTACGTATTCTAGGCAGCGGCCGATCTCGTCGAATCGCCCAATATCTTCTAAATGCGGCAGTTTTAGGAGAAGTTGGCTGTATCCTTCCATTGTGATAGAAGTTCGATATAACTGCAGATTTCTCATCCGCGGCAACTCCACTAAATATTTAACACTTTGATTCGAAATCATTTTCGACGATGCTATGTCTAACGTGTGAAGAAGCGGACAGGCAGTATTCAAAGCTCTTAAAATGTTATCAGTACAATCATAGTTCAAAACAAGCGTTTGCAGATTGTGTAAGTACACAACGCTATTCAGAACGATGGGCTCCATTTCATGCGTCTTCCATCCGCCCGAAAGGGAGCTCAAATTCAAATATGTCAAACCTTTCATTTGCTTAAGTTTTGCATAAAATAAATGCCTCATTGTTTTCGGCATAACATCGAAGTCCAGATATCGGACAAATGGCGAAGCGACGACTTCGGAGAGCGAAACAGCTACGTTTACTTGTGTTAGGAACTTCCCCATCGCCGCAGTGTGCGAGTTTACTCCTTTTGTAATGCTCTGGATCAGGAGCGGTATAGCCACGAAAACTTCTTCGCGAAATCGATCATACAGATAGCAAGGCACATTATACTCAAATATGTTGTAGAGCAAATTTATTTGACTCTTTAGAAATTCTGCAGAGCTGCCACATTCGCTCTTAGTGAGACGCGTTATAATATCCATCAGTTTTCGACCAGTGTCAATTAACCACTTAACAGACGCTTTTAAAGCCAGTGTCTCCAATTTATGTGGTTGCTTGAATTTCGGCATGTTGCTTTACCGTTTATAGTTCTGAAATAAATCTGAACTAATAAATTATTTTGGTTTAATCGTTAATTGTGGCGGCAAGATTGTTCACAACTCAACTTAGACACTAGTCTATTGAATTTAATCTGCGTAAGTTAAAGCTCTCTTGAAAAGAACGATAGTATCGATTGAATACACTAACTGTCGACATGATTGATATTTTAATTTGCTGGAATGGTTAAGACTAACCTTAAAATATAACAACGTGCAATTGAAGGGTTTTTCGGAAGTTAAAATCATTTGTTATTTGGAGAAACGCTTTACAGTTTCTGGAAAAAATCTTTCAGTATTTCTGGTACTGCGTTTTCATTAGGAAAAGTAATAATCTCTTTAATAACTTTTCAGTTGAAATAAGTTTTTCAAATTTTAAATGCACAAAAGCTTGAATTAGGAACTCTGCGCCTCAATGACGTTCAAGTATTTAGTCATTAAACACAATAAAAAAATTAATTGACGAAAAATGGTAATCGTTATGATAAAATAATCGGTGATTTGGCGATAGCTAAAAGCCATTTAATTAATTTATGTCGAAAGAATGAATGTATGGTGGTGGAAATTAGCTTTTGCGCTTCTTTGTAAATTTTAAAGATGCATTTTTATTAGTCTCATTAATTTGTAGTACACTTCTTCTTTTTCTTCTTCTTCAAATCGAGTCTCCGATTCTATCCCTTCCCTTTCTTGACCAGAATGATCTACGACTATTCATGGTTCTTATTTGAACATTTTTATTTGTACGAAGGTCAACAACTATTATTTGTTATTTGAAGTGAACTAAGAGAACGTTAATTTTTTCTCTGTTAAATAACATAGTTGAATATATAGAACATCTTAATAATATAGAACTTTCCTTTTGGTCGACAGGAATTTTTATATTACAAGCCGTCACTGGTATACAGCAAGACCAAGAGCTATGGCTATTATAGAAAGTGTATTGGTACCAAATCCCGATCTGAAACGTATTCAAAAACTGAAAGACATTCCGTTTTATGGAACTGCAACCGGTGCAACTAAGCATGTTCTCTCTTTTGTGTAAAATTTTCATGGATTTCGAAATCAATATTGAAAACTGAACATGCTAAATTCATTATCGATCGAAACGTCTGAAACTATTTCTAATTTTTGTATAGAACCACTAACAATTAAGAATACTAATTTTTGGTAGCTCTGAAAGATTTGATTTGATGAGGAAACCACACTCATTTCAAAGTAAATTTTGAGATGAGTATTTAGGATGTTTCGTGCCCTGTTCATAATTTACAAAATCCTGTCTCGAACATTACAGAAATGCAATCCTCACTGTGAAAAGCCGAAATGGAACTCTTAATGGCGAACTAGCCGTTTGTGCGATTGATGGGCGAACCATATTGGAGATGCCATCTTAAAACTGTGATATCCCGAAAAGTACCTATAATTTAAATTAATTTCTAATTAATTCTACTCTACGATAATTGACAAAAAAGTGACATCTTTTTTGTTTAAATACATTAAGTATTAATGATGTATTACTCGCTAAATTTTAGAGCTTTAAATTGATACTTTTTCATTCCAGGATCATATTTCCCGTTTCTATGACTTCAATTGCAATTTTCTCTTCCCGTAGATTCATAATTCATTATTGTAAATGCAAAATTAAAGTTTTTTTCGGAGATTTTTTTTCTGTTCGGCTCAAACATAAATTTAGCACAATCGAAAGTAAATTGGAGTAAGATTTCCAAGTTGGAAAATTCACAAAATTATTTGGTGCACTTCTAATGGTCAGAAAATCATAGAACTAGCGCCATCCAAAATAAAGTTAGTTATAAATCAAGAAAAACAAATACAAAAAACGAAAAAAAGAATTAAACGGCTAGTTTGCCCTAAAGTGACGCACGGAAAACTGCTGCGGACGCCGAGCCTGTTCGCCTGCCATCCGTGACTTGCGGTACTTCAAAGACAATTTTTGATGCTTTGCTGCGCCAGCCAAGCAATAGGAACACTGCCACATTCTTTGCTTCAGCCGACTTCGTTCAGTGGCTAGATACACCCATACGAGGTTTACGTCCAGTCTCAGTTTGTAACGCTCGCATTCGTGCTCAGATGTGTTCGCAGTTTAATATGTGTGGTATGACATAATATATCAATAAAACTCATTCCCAGGAACGTAGATCAGAACTATGACCTGACCTCAAAATACTGCTTGATGCACTGCTTTGGGTTTTCTTTTTGATTTGTACAATTTGTGTCTACATTAACCTACTCGGTTCTTATACTTGCACAGATCGTAGTGCTTTCTCTTTTAATTTAATGAAATTGATTTAGTCGCTATGGTTTGATTTGTTAGCTAGATCTGTTTCTAATGTAATATTATTGACTTATCTAACAAATGTATAATACGAACAATATAGTGTTTCGAATATAAGACGCCCCCATTTGTTTTTTTTTTAAAATAACATGTTTGTGTGCAAATATATATTGATGTGCCGCTTAATTTCATGTTATATGGTCAACTTAGAAACGATTCAGGCACATAAGTCAGAGTATTGATTGAACCATTCGTGAGATAGAACTCCAAGTTGACGAAAATATACTGCAGAAATCGTTTGGCAAGATGATTTGAGCTAGCCGAGGTATTCATTCGGATGGTTAAATTTTTTAGCTATTGGTGGGTTTAGTAGTTTAAAAATAGGAGAACTTTGGAAAATATTTAACAGTGCTTCTTGAAAAATATTTTTGCTGGCTGATGACGCACCCAGTATTTAGAACCAGGAGTATTATACTAATATAATTGAAATATGTATTATAATAATGTCACTGCTTTCGGCATCGAAACCCATTAATACCGAATCTTCGACGTGAACAACCAATATTTACTATTAACATTTGCAACCGGTAATTTTTGGGAATAATTCAAATAGCGTTCTAGCGAATAGTCAAACGAAATAAAATCAGCCTCACTGTACCCGGCAATAACACATCTACGTTTGAGTTGTGGCAGTCTTGCACTATTCGTTTCACTAAAGATACTCACTATTTCTAAAATTGTCCACTTTTGACTTCTGCGCTTCCAATCCCAACGATTGATACAACTCTTTATCCACCGATAGAATTAGTTTTCCATCCGGCGTTATCGCATAACAATTCTCGATATCATTGCGTGGATTCCACGATAATGCTGTAAACTTTCCTATCAAATATCACAAGAAAATATCAAATGAATATCTCGCAACACTACCGTCACAATTGTAACGCACTTACTTACCTCGCTTTATAAATCCTTCGATAAATTCGCGGTTGAGAAGTATCTTCAGGTCGAAGCCGTCGATTCGATAGTAGTCGCTTTCCTTGAACAAACTTACAATATTCTCCGGAACTGGTCCGTCGCAGTTTGGTATGATCAAGGATACCTGGTTCGAATTAAAGAAAAAAAATCTTATAAGAAAAGAATTGTTTCAATATCAAAAGAACTTTCGGCTACTTTGCCGGAGAGAGAAAATTGAGAGAACGCACCGAAATGCCGAAAATTAAATGTGTTTTTATGGTTATTTATAGAGTGCGGATTCACAAAAACATCGATGCACAGGCACAGCATTTACGTTTCAGAAGTATATATTTATCATTTGGTGGAAAATTGTAAACACGGAAGAGCGTTCAACTGATATAATCATTATAATAATTTAGTTTTCAATATAGCAGCTGAAGAAGTGTTTTTTACTTCTACTTCTACTTCTCAGTTTGGAGGTTATTAAAATAAGCTACCTTTCTAATACTTTATTTCCCAAGAACGCAAAATTCTGATGTTGACAAACATTTGAGTGTTGCATTTTATTGTTTTTGTGATAGACCAAAATAAATAGACGACTTTTCATTTTACGGTACTAATAAATAAAATAACAAAGTGTATTTTTAGACATAACGGCATCATGCGGCAAAAATAATTTCTATGCTTATTGAAAATAGCAAAAAGATTTGAAAACATTTAAGAATGAAGAGAAATGGTTGAACCTTTCTAGGAACTAGTTAGGCTACCATAAAAATAATAGAAAACATGAAGTTGATGAGATTATCATATTTTCGAAAGTAAATCGATTTGCGTATAGGTCAAGATCGAAAATGAACAGATGATGGCACCTCAAAAGCGCAGTTTTCACTGATTGTTGAATTGTATACATATCGTCGCTGTTAAATCAAACCGGCATATGTGCAAAAATTGAGTTTTTGAGTTTTTGGTATCAAAACATTTCTTTTTTTCCCGTCTATTTTTATGTCGCACCGGCATATCGTATAGTTGAATAAAAATCCGTCTAATGGTGATGTGCCGGTATGCATTTACGAGGAAACAGCCCACACGCGAAAACTTTAAAACGCTCTGGTGAAAAATATGCATTTTGCAGATATGCCGGTTTGATTTTACAGCGACGATATACTAATCACTCTGAAGTCAATTAGTTCAAGTAAGTTAATAGTAAAATTTGGATATGCCATCCATCCTGCCAGATAGGATTGGCATTTTCATTAAGCTTTCATTCTTTTACGTTGTTTTATGTATAAAAATGAATTTGTACCTCTTTAATTTTTATAGGTGTCTGTAATGTCTTTCCGCTTCCGATGAAGCATTGGTTTCGACCTCTAATATTTCCTAGCTTTTGATCAATTGGAAATAAAGGGGCATAAACAGGGCAAGCCAACCTTATGTATCAATCAGCACATCTTAGAAACGGGTTCGACTAGAGAGTTGAATTTCGAGGTATATAGGGTCTTCCAAAAACATGTGTTTTGGCTTTTGTGAAACCAACAATCTTCAGTCTCTTGAAGAACATTATAAATATACTATTATGGGGATGAAAATACATTTTTACGAAAGACATTTATTTATTTTTAAAAAAAATAAATACTAATTAGCGAAATAATTTTCTTAGTTTTCTTAGCGATCGAGACAGGTATTTTTCCCGAAGAAAGCTATTGTTTTTTGTACAGGATTATTGGATAGTACCCACTTTTCATGTCCAGTTGCAATTCGCTGCAAAAAAGGGATCAGCTTCATACCGAGACAAAAAAGACACACAGCTTAAAGCTTACCTCAATAATTACTGCTGTGTATACTATTGCTTCATTTACAGGAATATGTTTGGAATGCATGGAATATGTTTGAAACATTTCGTGCGATGTATTAAAATTTATAAAGCTCTTAAGGCAGTCTGAACAGAATTACAGGGTAGAAATGGCTTTGATAGGGGTAGATTTGAAGGATGGTTTAGAAGTAGTTGGGGAATGAGATTTACTTATGCTATAGAGTATCTTCCAGCATTTGGCTCAGGCTCAGTAGATGGCTTTTGTGGTAAAATACTGATATTCCATGAGCGAATGATTGAACATGTTGCTGTTGACAGGGGTATTTATTCATCTTATTATTTAAGGATTTAATTCCAGTAACGCCTCTAATGATTTCTAATGCAAACCACGCTGACACAATAATTCCTCCGTATGCAAGCGGGATCAAGTTTAAATTATCTAGTCGATATCTATGAGACGGCGATTTTTGCAATCGTAAAGGTTGTACATTTCTCTCACGGTGAAAAGTATAAATTGCGTTTGTACAGACTTGAGCATTTCACTGCGATTTCCAGATAATGCAAACGTATTCAAGAAGAGGAGGTAGAAATGCAGTTAGTAACGACCTTGTGGCCTACGAGTTTCGAAATTCTTTGCCACGTCGCTTGATGATTTACTCGCACGAGAAAGGAATTGGCCATAATATAAGGTGACGCGGGGTTTTCTATCCAAAATAACACAGAAGTCAACAGTTTTAGCCGCTCCAGCTAATAATTTGTTATCGAAGATGTACGTGTTATGTGTTTATAATCTGATACTAATCAATACTCAGAGATAGTTTGTCTATAATGCATTAATGAGCAAGAAAATCAAGTTTAGATTGGCGAAATGGTGCATTCGATTTTGGTTCCGTTATCCCCCTATTCCGTTAGGTTCTATCCCCTCAATAAAATTATAGCCCTAACTGGAGAAACAAGCTTTGAAAAAATCAACAGTAAATAAGCGGAAGATGAAATGAGTGAATAAAAATCTATCACTAAAAATGCATCAACTTGAAATATTATTTTTTGGTACTATCTCTATCTATATTAACTTGCAAATTTCATTTATCGCTTGCAACTGCCTTTGAGTACAATCACAGCAAAATTATGATACCATACGGCACCAACCAATATAAGCTTTGGAGATGAATCTTTGTTTCGAAAAATGTGACGTGTAAGAATTAGATACATTAGCATACCATAATTAATGTATATAGTATTAAGGTATCACCAACACTATGGCTAAGGAGCACCGCCTAATAGTCATGCAACAAATAAATATGAATAATATCATAAGTATAATTTTAAATATAGGCGCTGATTTTGATTACCTACAGTTTAAGTTAAATTAGTTGAAGAAGCAAGAACTCCCATGCATAACAAAGACTTACCGTTTCGTTGAAATGATGATTCCGTACGACATTTTCGACGTATTGTCTATTTTTCACATCATAAATCCCACTTCGGAAAGTTATATTATTAGCTGTGGGCTTTAAATTCCACACTTCGGGTGACAACATTTTCCAGCACCGGTACTGAGCAATATCAACAATTAAATAAACAACTGTACGCACACATTAAAAATGGAAATTGTCAAGATCAGCTGGTGAATTGGAAAGTCTCCATTTATCGAAACGATTATATGCAGTAATATCTTCAGATAAAGTTGGTAAAATTATTTCAAATATATTTTTCGATACCACTTAGTAGGTGTTTTACATTTGCTACTTTGATTATTGCAACTTTTACAACTTTTTACAACTTTTTGGTCAATACTTTTGAATACTGTCACTTAACATCACATGAACCAATAGCGCAATGTCTCCATCAAGCACTTTTTACACGACGTCTTCAAGAAAGCGAACTGTCAACTGTTTCTTTTCGTGTGAAACTAGCCAAAATGGTAGGTGCCGCTTCTATGTTATTCGAATTAATTTATGACATCAGACTTCGTTTTCTATTGAAATCAGTTCTGCATGGATATTTTAAATGCCTACGATAAGTGTAAATAAGTATTTCGGTGGTTCTGACTTTGTTTCCGTGTCTAATTGCAGGTTAAAGTCAAGTGCTCAGATCTGCGGGCGAAGGACAAGAAGGAGTTGACTAAACAGCTCGATGACTTGAAAATGGAACTGTTGAACCTTCGGGTTGCGAAAGTAACAGGAGGTGCTGCATCAAAGCTGTCCAAAATGTAAGTACAAATTGGCGGAGCCTAATATAATTGGCGGTTAATAGGTACTTCACATTCCCAGTTGAAATGTCAAAACACATGATTCTGATGGGATGTAGACCAGTGATGTATACAGATAAGTTGTCATGTATATTCGGTCAATTGAAAATTCTATACTTGATATAATTTGATTGTCGAATTATTAATAGATGCACTTTCCGAATTGGCGAATGTAGGGAGTTAAAATGTATTATAATGCTATGTTAAAAGATTTTGCTTTAATTTCTGATTACCAACTCATTCGATTGCCTGGGAAAATCAGCAAAACGTATATCAGATAAGTCCTCGGGCTATAAGTAATAAAGAAAGTTTCAAGCGATCGAGGTATTATAGTTTAGTAGATTTTCTGGAGGAGTTTATACCGCCTTTTCAAGCTGAAAATATATGTACACGTTAGTATTGGATTTGCCTGCCTCTCGTGATTGTTATTGAAAATTTTCCTTTCCTATGAATGATTCCTGCATCTATTAGATTAATGATTACAACACACTTGATTCATTCTTATCCTAGTAATCCTGTTTCAAGTGCCATTGAGAAAATCATACTAATTTTCTTATTATTTTGCAGACGTGTTGTGCGAAAGGCCATCGCCCGTGTATACATTGTTATGCACCAACAACAGAAAATGAATTTAAGGAAGTTGTACAGAAACAAAAAGTACAAACCACTTGACCTTAGGAAGAAAAAGACTCGAGCTATGCGTAAGGCCTTATCACCACGAGACGCTAACCGTAAGACGTTGAAGGAAATTCGCAAGAGGTCAATCTATCCAGTACGCAAGTTCGCTGTTAAGGCATAAAACGTAAAATAAAAGCTTTTACACAAAAATAGTCTTTGAAATAAACACGAAAATAAGTCAAATAGTACTGGTGAAAAATTGGTATAATTTGATAATATACACAGTACTGGTTTGGCAAATAAATACAAGACATGAAGCGTGAAGCACTAAATATGTGTTAAGTGCAAGCTGACATACTCTGTTAAGTTAAATTAATTATTCTTTTAAAAAAAGATAATCGGTTATTGCTGTGGTGCAAACACGTCTGGCAAGTTAACGCTCGCGCAAATGCTTTCGAATTATTTTATATTATATTTTCAACTCCAGCCGAATCAAGTGCTTCTATTACTAAAAATTGAATATTTCGCTCTTATATATTATTTTACTTCCTTCACTCCACACCCTGTGGCTCAATGCAATATATGTGGCCCGTGTGCATGTAATAAACTTGCACAGTAGTTCCAGCACTGCTCAGAGAATGGTTTTGGTATAAGCGATGCACCCGAAATCTTAAACGAAGGCCCCTAGATCTTATACCAAGGCCCCCTAAACCGTATACCAAGGCCCCCTAAACCTTATACAAAAGCCCTCTGAACCGTATACAAAGGTCCCCTAAACCTTATACAAAGGCCCCTAAACATTATGCAAAGGCCCCCTAAACCTTATACAAAGGCCCCCTAAACCTTATACAAAGGCCCCCTAAACCTTATACAAAGGCCCCCTAAACCTTATACAAACGCCCCCTAAACCTTATACAAACGCCCCCTAAACCATATACAAAGGCCCCCTTAACCATATACAAAGGCCCCCTAAACCTTATACAAAGGCTCCCTAAACCTTATACAAAGGCCCCCCTAAACCTTATACAAAGGCCCCCTAAACCTTATACCAAAGCCCCCTAAACCTTATACCAAGGCCCCCTAAACCTTATACAAAGGCCCCCTAAACCTTATACAAAGGCCCCCTAAACCTTATACAAAGGTCCCCTAAACCTTATGCAAAGGCCCCCTAAACCTTATGCAAAGGCCCCCTAAACCTTATACAAAGGCCCCCTAAACCTTATCCCAAGGCCCCATAAACCATGCCAGGTACGTTTTGCAGATGCTGCGGAAAAGTGCCGATCTCTTGCTTTTATGACTGGTAATTTTGATTTGACAGTTCTCAGTGCCGGTCATTCTGTCAGCTGTACAAAAGAGTGCGGAGTGTTTTTTTTGTTAACTGGTCACTCCTACGAGGAACCGGGAGTGGCCGTCATCCTTAATTGGCATAGAGTTCGACTTTCATTTAATTTTTACGAATTGCGCCTCTACGACGTTTTGATTCCCGTACGCTCAATTCCAGAGAAAGACCATCCTTCGGAGAAAAATAACCACTTTGTAATTCTCCGGCTACAACCTTCTTCTGCCAGAGACCATTCGAGAACGTGCTGACTGGTTTTTTCCCTCCGGTTTTTCTGAAACCTTTTCTTGAAGATTTAAAAAAAAAACCGGAGGAAAAAATACCAGTCCGCACATTCTCGAATAGTCTCTGGCACAGGAAGGTTGTAGCTGAAGATTTACAAAGTGGTGGTTAAAATTTTTTTCCTTAATTCCGCCATTTTGCACGTCAATTCTTTTGTGGCCGTCATAGTTAGGACGAAGTGTAGTTATCCAGTCATTTAGTTTACATCAAATTCTGAGTGCTTGAACAAATTATTATATATTTTCTATCGAGGATACATATTCGACAGATCTACAGGCATTTGAATAGGTAAGTGTTTGCACTTTTTATAAATTTTTGGAGAATTTGGTAGTGTATTAAAAAGTTTAGTAGTAGAAAAATAAGAAAATGTGAATATATAATGACTGATTGCCAAAGAAGTCACATATTTGGATTTATGGAATGCACCTCTTCCTCTTATACGTGCTACAAGTCTTATTCTGCGTTGGAAATTCCGGAGAATGATTATATGAATATTTCAGAATTGTAAGCTTATAAAGATTTTGTATATTTAATACACCAAAATCCTCATAAAGCCTAGATGAAGGGTATTAGATAGGCTGCTTTAAACAAATTATAATATTTGTGGTGTGTAATAATACTAAACCCTCACCAACTTACTAAACAATATTGTAAGATTGATTGTAGTAATGCTGAAAAAATCATCTTTAATTGGTCAGTAGACAACATTCTCCATGATCAACAAATTCATAAATCGTTTTTCTTACCCGATTGAATAAGTACGAAATATGGTTGTATCAGCAACAGTACTGATATATGAAAATAGTCCCAAGTATTTGATGCAGCATTTAATAGTAAAGGAAGCTTAGCCGCAATAGCTATTTTTGAAAAATTGGTCATGCGATACAAGCTTCTTCGAGGCTTCTTTTCTAAAGCCAAGTAAAGTGGCAGAGCATCTATTTTGTTAGTGTACATGTTTTCTGCTCATACAATATGATGTTTGACCAATTCCTTCAGTCGCAAAAGTTAATACTCCATCCCAACTTTCCCCCAAAAGGTTATCATGCTATTGGTCATCAGCAAATGCGTATAGGCAGCAATTAAACAAACTCAACTTTAACAGATTCTTTATATACAGCCGGAACAAAATCCTTTCTAAAACTGTTCCTTGATGAATGATAGTTTTAATTTGAATAGGATTACTGGTATTTTTATCTGCTCGTATTGTCTGTGACCTGCCATATGAATATGATCTGAGAACATCTATGGGAGCAACATATCTTTTGCTAGTATGTTCCATTTTTTTAACAGTTTTTGAAAATGGCCGGAGTCAAACGCTTTTTCAAATCCACAAATACCTTTATGTATTTTAACTCGGCACCGAGATTTTTAGCTATTGTTTTGATTACGTTTTTCATATATAAATACCCCTGGCTGAAAAATAAGTTAAATATGTGTGCCAAAGATTTCGAAAAGTAGACGATGTTCTGCTTTACAGCCTGCGACGGTAGGCCATGTTGATGGCCTATCGTCTACCACGTGCTACACCACTTTTGAGATCAGATATTATTTATTTAAAATTTCTACATGATCATCTAGTGACATGGCTTAGCCATCTGTTCGATTTGTCACCGTTTCGCACCTCTCATTCTTATATCAACCTTTAAGATACTTAACATTATTTTTAACTCAAATGAACTCAAGATAGTTTAGATACATTCAGAATTTCCATTAATTAAACAAGGCAGTGTCATTTATGAAGTATTATGCTTTTAATTCGAAATCACGAAAGTTAACTCCGCCTGCCATCCTCCCCAGCAGATCATCAACGAAAGGAAGAATGATTGAAGACCTTAAGTTACAGCCTTAACGTGGACCTGCGTCTGTGTCAAACCCTGTGGCCAAACCAGTTGCTCTTTTTTTCTCGTCCATACTGTAGCCTTCGTATTTTCGTAAAATTTTTCCACAATATTTCCAAAAAAAATAAGGTTACCTGAACCCAGGCTGAAATTCGCGGAGTTATGTCTATCCATTTTGAAAGCCTTGCTTGCATAATGCTGGTAAATAGTTTTGGAAAAGTTGATAAAAAGATAATGCCTCTGTCACCTGTGGATCCCTTTCCTTGAATATGCGAAATATTATAGAACATCTAAAAGCCGCCAGGACCTCGTCTAAATCGAGAATTCTACTAGGTTCTTTACCGAGTGCATGGAATGAATCTTTGGAACCATGTTTATATAATTCTGCTGGTATTCGGCCGCATCTCGGTGAATTCTTGTATTAATTATGCTATTGTGCTTTCGCACAACTATGCTAATTTCCTCCATTAAAATTTGAGCATCTAGAACAGCGCTAGTCCAGTTATCATACATTTTGTTTCCATTGATCTTAGAATTACTTCGAAGTGCGTTTCTAGTAGATTTGAATCCATTTAATTTCCAGTCATGAAGTGGTTTCTATTGAGTCTCTTCACCGCTGACCAAAACTGCTTTCCGTCAGTGTATGTGGCTAGCTTTCACTCATTTCTCAAGATGAAATTTTTTTTCGAGTCCTGTAACAGTCTTTCAAATATTCGAGACGTTCAAGTTCAGCTGCTTCCTTTCTATAGATTTTCAGCCACGTAAAAAACCTTTTCCTGTTTTTCAAACAATCGATATCAAATCAAACAGTCTTGAAAAAGTTCTGCCGAAATACATATCTCTTGTGCACTTGATATTATGGCTGCTTCGATATATTCGGTGTTTGGTGTGTTTGTAGTTATAAAATGTATGTTTTTTTGCAGCTTTTCACGATAAAGTTCAGTGTATTCCCCAGCCCAGTTCAGTTTTGGAAGCAGTTTTAATTCACAAATAATAATCAATTCAATATTTAATGTTAATTAACCTTATGGGAAATCTGCAGCTTTAATTTTTGTTCAAAATAACATTAACATCATCCAAAAATGGGAAGTGAATTGAAAAAAATGAGAATTTAATTTTAAAAAATAGTAAAAATATAACGAAAAATGCGCGTAAAGCAATGGAATCTTGTAAACTATTTTAACCAGTTCGATTTTCAATAAAGTTTTACATACAAAATTTCAGAAGCAAAATCCTCGTTCACATACTTCCTTACGAAGTCCACTCTTTTTGTATTGTTAGACAAGCTAATGAATAGTTTTCGCCTTGTCTTTCGCCCATTCAAATAGTCTTTATGGAGGAAACTATAAATAGTCGAAGCAATCTCTCAGTTTGTTTTCAGTAATAGCAGCAAATTTATGAGCAATTAAAAAGGTTTCACCTTGTTTTTTATAGCTTTCTGCGGACTTGGTGAAAACCACAGGTGAAAACTGACTGATTGATTGTATTCTGGTATAAGGTATTTCTCGGCTTCGAGTGTTCGGTGGCGTAAGATACCCGAAGATCCATACGATAGTTTATCCATCCACAGGATGCTCGAAGATTTTAGCATTTGGTTAATGCTGGATATGTACTATTGTCGATTTGCTATATAAAATGCTCATTTTAAATAATTAAGTGAAAGTTTAAAAGACTAAAATAGAGGTCCTTATAATTTTACACATATATGCATGTAATTTGAATTTTGCAAATATCCACTTTCTTTCTAACAAAAGCCGATATAAAAAAACCGATTAAGATACAAATCAATGTCCAATAGATAATACTATATTATTAGAATACTAGCTTGGAAGCTACCAACTTAACTTGCGCCTGAACTTGACCTGAAACAACATTATTTATTTTTGGTATTTAAAATGTCGCAATTCGAATAAATACTCAAACCACACGTGCTCGCAGATAAGCTTATTAATCTATTTATAGCTCTACAGTAAATTCGTTTTAAAGCTGATTAAAAAAAATGCGGACGTCAATACTCTTAAGATCTATAAAAACTCATTTCGTTGAATACTTTAATTTTTCCATCAACAATACATCACATTATGATTGTGCTTGCTTCAGTGCTTGCTCTAAATCTTGAATGAGATCTTCAACATCCTCTAAGCCAACAGATAATCGAATAAGGCTATCTGAGATTCCTAATCGCTTTCTCTCTTCAGGCGGCACTGATGCGTGCGTCATGACCGATCTGCAAATAAATATTTTTAATGTATTTGATGTTTCTTTTGAAGAGTTGCATATTTACGGTAATTCCGCTAAGCTCTCATATCCGCCTAAACTTTCGGCTAGTGTAAAGATTTTGAGAGATTTCAACAATTTTCGTGATTCTTCCAGGCCACCTTTGATGTAGAAGGACATAACTCCACTATGACCGTAAGTTTGCTTCAAAGTAAGTGCGTATTGCGGATGCGTTGGTAGGCCTGGATGCAGGACTTGTTCGATGTATGGATGTTTCTCTAAATACTCGGCAACAGCTAAAGCGCTTTTGCTGTGCTGCTGCATGCGTAGTGCTAATGTCTTGAGACTTCGATTAACTTGATAGCAATCGAAAGGCGATGGCACTATACCAGTTGCTACGAAAAAGTAATACATTTTATTAAAAATGTTTGTAAAAATGAATTTAGTGAAAATGTGTGTTACCATTTTGCAAAAAACGCAATCGACTATGCAGGTCTGCACAGTTCGTGATTGCAGCACCCATAATGACATCTGAATGTCCATTCATGTATTTGGTCAGCGAGTAAATAACTAAATCGGCTCCTAGTTCTAATGGTCGTTGAAAATACGGCGAGAGGAATGTATTGTCCACAGCAACGATGATTCCCTGTTCTTTGTATTCTTTTGCTAAGTCAGCAATTTTTCGAATATCAACGATTTTGAGGAGTGGATTTGTTGGAGTTTCAATGAAAATCAACTAGAAAATGTTGGCAGTTTAGTTTTAACTATTTTATAATTCGCGATGAAAAAGAATTCATACCTTTGTGTTTTTGTTGATTGCGTTTTTGATGATGTTGATGTCGGTCGGGTCGAGAAAGCTGCTGCTAATGCCGAAACGGTGGGCGAGGTTTCTAAAGTACTAGAATGTTTTAGTGGGTATTTCTCAAAAAATTTAGACCCTCTACCTAATCAAACGCCCCGTCCCGCCATATACGTCATCGCTTACAATCATGTGGTCACCGGCGTTCAGCATTGAAAGCAAGGCTGTAATGGCTCCTAGCCCTGACGCAAACGCCATTCCATACTTTCCATTGTCCAATGCTGCAAGGCATGTCTCGAGAACATTTCGCGTTGGGTTCCCACTACGTCCATATTCGAATCCCTACAGATGAGGAGCACATTATTCATATGAATACGGAATTAAGTATTTAGATGAGTATGTCTAACGTGCGAAAGTGTTATGAAAAAATCAAGAAATGTAAAAGAAATACTACTAAATTGGTACAGCAAAAAATAGATATAACAGGCCAATCTTGCCTAAATTTTTTTATTTTCACAAAGCTTTGTTGCAGCTTTTGTATGGCTACTAATAAATATTATTGGTAAACATTGTCTTTGGAATAGCGATATCTACCAGAAATTTTAGCAAATCCTGCTCTGATGCTCAGTTTAACGGGTTCTGGAGCTGTCCTTGCTTCAGTTAAACTAAGCATCAGACAAAAGACCGAAGGGACGCTGTTAAGCACTGGGTGAAAGAACATTTCTCTGTGTTTGCAAGACAATTAAGAAGAATTATGATAGTTTGGTCGAACTAGGGAACTAATCGAATTAGGAAAAAGGTCCCTCCGCACCGCAAAGGCTCTTCCAATTGCGCATGTAGCGCGTCTGAATTCCGCTTACTGCAGCTATGGATGCGAAGGGGGAGATGAAACAGTTCTTCATCTCTTGGGTGAAAGCCCGGCCCTGACTAAAAGAAGGAATCAGTCACTTAGCTCATAAGGCTCAAAAGAAAGAACCAATCCCTTCTCAAATCTAACCGAAGGAGTGGACCTAAAAAGGATCATCCTTTTCATCAAGGATTGGGGGTGGCTCTTAATTTAGTAAAGGTTTTGCACTGTACGGAATACGGTGCCACAATAGGCCCTGCTATGCATAATTTTGCCTCCTCCGAAGTCTGCCTGGAGGACCAACTTGGCAGTAGCGTTCACTCATGAAGGCGTTAAACCAGTGAGCATGCTGCAGAAATTGACAAGTCCAAAGAAAACACCGTACACTGCTCGAGTATTTGACTGGCGTAAGAAATTGATGAAAGAACGTGAAGGGATTGAAAATGATTGCCGCTCTCAAACCAAAAATATGAAGGAGAGCACGATTCGTAATCTACGTCTGAAAGCTTCCAAAATTGAAGCACAGGTTGGAAGCTCTGTAAAGAGTATACCAGGTGAATCTCTCGCTTTTCGACAGCATAATAGAAATTGACGCGTTTTCGGGTCTATTAAAAACTTTCAATTCACAGAAGAAGGTCACACTTTTTTTAAATAAGTTGTCAGTTGCGATAAAAGACAGAGGAGCACATAAGGAAGATGCAAACAAACACAAAAGGAATACCACCAAGGCCACTGTTTGCAGAGAGATCCAAAAAGGATATTAAGATTTCAATGCTCGCTGATGCTGCAATGATGCTGCAACCGCACCGACAACCCCTATGACGACGCAGAACTTATGAAACCCATCTTTCCCTAGGAACGTACTTTTCGTCGTTCTTTATCCACCATTGACTTTTTTCATGTGTTCTCGAGCCTAGTAAGCTCTCTCTCAAAATTCGGCACACGCGATTGCCAAATCCACGACACTGAATCTGATCATCAGTTGATCCAATTATGTATAGAACCAAATCGTGGCATATATTTCTTAACTTTAGACCCCGAACTATTCATTTCCTACGGTAAGATCAACTGGGAGCAATTGGGATGTTGGAATCCAAATACAAAACCTAGGCCATGATTGCTCCCGATATCTTTGCTCGCAGAAAATAACCTATGTATATAGGTACACTTCTGTCTTCATTAAAGGCATCAACATTCCATCATGGTCAAGACCAGAGCCCATGTTAACAAAAAATAGTCCCTGGCAAAGAAGATACAGTGCGCGAAATAATTATATCGGACAAAGAGAATATCGGGAAAATTATTTGCTAGTTACTGATTCAAAAAATAAAAATTTAGTTTTATGTTTCATGCAATGATAACAAATCAACAGCGGATTATATTTTCAACTATTTAATTTTTTTGTAGCCAGGAAGATACAATATTTAAAATTCATGAACGAAATAATTATAGCGGACAAATCACATAAAAATGTTTATAAGTATATTATTTCAAAAATTAAAAACAATAATTAGCACCAAAAGAAATTTTAATAATCTATAGTGCTTCCCTTATTTTGTATCACTTTGCATAAACGACGGGGCATGGAATTAACAAGGGATTGAAGAACAGATGTTCCAATTTGATTCCATTCCTTTATAATGGCCGTTTTTAGCTCTAATATGGTGTCAAACTGACGACCTTGTGAATAGACTTGTTGCGAAAGATACCCCATAGATTTTCCATGGGGTTCAAATCAGGGCTTATAGCAAGCCACTTTAATAGCGGTATGTTCCGGGACTCAAAAAAAAGTTTCGTGAACGTCGCAGAGAGTATAGGTGTGTTGTCTTGCTGAAACAGCCAGTCGTCTCTCCATAAATCCTCTGCAAAAGTGATAAGCACGTCGTCCAAGAGTTCAACATACTTAGCTGAGTTCATTTTATGTGAAATAAAACAAATTTCAGACTTTCCCTGAGAGCCGAATGCAGCCCATATCATGAGGGAACCTCCTTGAAGGTTCCTTCTATGACACGTTTGCCGTTCTTTACGGAAATCTCTCCAATATCCATGACAGCCATCAGGCCCGTCTAAATTGATTTTTTTTTCATCACTAAATATGACAGAATCCCATTCAATTGTCCAAAATTTATACCGTTCAGCAAATTCTAAACGTGCAGATTTATGACGTGGCAGAAGCCTTGGTATTTGCAAGCGTTTTCTATATTTAACATTTTCACTATTCTTCAGAATCTTCTGAACCCTTCGCGTAGTGATGGGAAGATTCAATTGAAACCGTATTTGTGAGGGACTTAGCTTTTTATTAACAGCCAGCCGTTTTATCTCTCTTTTAGACCTCTCACTGACTTGAGACGGACGACCTGATCTCTTGATTTTGGCGTAATTTTCGGGATTTTTCAAGAAATACTTTTGTCCCTGTTCAACTTTTCAGCTATTCTTCTGATTGTTGCCCCGCAATCCCTGTAAGCTAAAATTTTAGCCCGCTCTTCAGCAGTCAATGCTGTCCCCCTTGGCATTTTTATTGATTTGAACTGTAATTTTAAAAATTGCGAATTAAAAACAGCACGTGTAAATGCTAATCTTCATTAGTAGGCTGCGTATACCTTGGTGAACTAACTAGTCTTATAAATCTAGATGAATTATCAATTTTACACCTAGAAAATATACTTCACGTAAAACTGTCCGCTATATTTATTTCGCACTAGTAATTTGGGCTTCTGAACAAAATTAAACACCAGCTGACTTCAACGAAAAATTAACAAGTAGTATGAAGTGCCGTTACATTGCGGTCGCTTGCAAAAATGATATGACGTCATCACAAATAGTGTCAGACTATTAATTTTCTCAGAAATATCTAGTGATAGTTTGTATGTTATAATTATTTCGCGCACTATGTTTCAGGAAATTAATAAAATTTCATGCGGTAAAAAATTAATAAATAATTTCACTTTGAACGGCAATTCAGTCCCTGTTGACAAAGCGGCTGCCTTTTCTGCTGTCTTTTCTCTCATCTATCATGGTGAGGAGCATCGTTCTGATCCCAATTTCGCCTCAGTCGTTAAGTCTTGAGTCTCTAATTTTCGGCAAGAAAATCAATTGTTGACTCTATCTAGGTTTTGTCCCACAACCTTCTTTATATGTAATTCGTTGGCAACGATTCTTTAAACACTGTCATGCGAGATCTCTGTGACCTCAGCTATATACCTGATGATCACTCTTTGATCTACCAACACGACATCTTCGAATTTTTTCACGTTGTCTTCAGTGAGGGACGTGGATGGACGACCTTCGCGGTGTTCACTTTCAGTGGCTGTTCTTCCCAGCTTAAACTCCTTGACACAACGTGCAATGGTGGAATATGGAGGAGCAGAGTCCCTTAATGTTTTCACCAAGTCGCTGTCTGTATC
The DNA here is from genome assembly GCA_947369275.1 of Nemotelus nigrinus. Classification (NCBI taxonomy): domain Eukaryota; kingdom Metazoa; phylum Arthropoda; class Insecta; order Diptera; family Stratiomyidae; genus Nemotelus; species Nemotelus nigrinus. The sequence goes on from OX376374.1 coordinate 9,664,696, forward strand.
TTTGGTAGACATTTTTTTCAAACACAGGTACCTAATGACAGCTCTGATTTCGTTTTTCTTCATTTTGATGTTCTCTCCTCGACGGTTCGTATTCAAATGAATGTACCAACGAATCAGCAACAGAGTTGAAAAATTGGGCCAAGTTTGTTGACGTGGAACGGCCTGGTTAATAGCGCCATAAACCCTGTTGTGGATGATTCGCTCGAGCAATCTCGGAAAACAGGAAAGAAGGGAAATAGGTCGGTAATTGGAAACAATTTCAATACTCTCCGATTTGAAGATCGGAAAGATATTTACAACTTTCCATACAGAAGAAAAACACCAGCGGATAAGCTTAGATTAAATAAAATAGAAAGAGGAACACTTAAACATGAAGATAGAGACTTAACAAATACACACGGAATACTATCAGGACTCTTGCTGACTGTAGAGTTTAAAAGGGATATTAAAGCTTATATTCCAGAAGGGGCGGTAGTAATGAAATCAAAACGAAAAGCTGAAGATGATTGGGTGTTGCTGCTGAGAAGATTGCATGGGTTTGATGACGCAAAGGTTGAGGAATAGAAAGCAGCAAATAATTCACAAATGTCTTGGGTAGAAGAGGCGATATTACTTAAGTGCAGCTCTTTTTTTTGATAATTTAATTGAAAGGTGATTTGTTTAAATTTCTACGCGAGATGATAGTTTTGCTAAGCGTTGTAATTCAGTATTCACTAAGTTCTACTTTGCGCCAAGCTATATCTTTAATACGAAAGAATATACATAAATATATTTGAACTGAAGTCTATGCACTTTTATTGCGATTTTTGGCACATTTCGTTTAGGTTAGTTTTTGCCAAATATCTAATAGTCTCAGAAACTAAGCTTCTATTATGGTTAATTTTCCATTAAAAAAAAATAATACGATATTTACAAAATCTCCCCTAAATTCTTATCCACTTAATTATCTGTTATCAACAACAGTAATTGTGTTTACTGATAAATCCAATGACTTAAACGATATCTTAAGTGGGGTTTTATAGCATGCTTCGATTATTCAAGCCTTTCTCATGGTAAATACCGAACTTTTTTGACTAATCATAGATTTGACATTATTTTCCCGAGCTTATCTTTCGTTTTTTCCTGAATCAAATCGAAAATTTTTAATGTTATCATTTCGATGTTTATCAGCAAAGTTACTAAATGTTTTCCGCTGTCGTTGCTCTCATCTAATTTCGAAGCAGACTCATCATACATGTATATAGTTGATTACACTAAAAATAACTTAATCATCTTCGTCATTAGCGTATCAGTGGTCAAATTTATTGCTGAGAATGGAAGAGACAAGTGCGATAATTCGTATTTAGCGAAGCTCAAGCGTTTACATTGATGATTTTGCAAATAATATTCAACAGATACGACGTCTAGAGAGTATGATAGAATTATTACTATCAATCAGTGGGACTATTGAATTTTTCGTTTTTTTTAACACGCACGAAATTGATAATAATGAAACATTTATTATTCGAAATTATCATGTGAATGTATAATTTCCGTAAATAATATTGATTTCGACAGTACGCTCTCACGATGACATTAATATTCTATTAACAGTACGATTTTGTTTATTTGGTTCCTGTGTGGCTAGTATAGAAACACATCTGATAAGGTATCATAACAAAAATGTAATTGTAAGGCAGACAAGAAATGGAGAAGACAAGATAATTATTTTGTTTGTATAAAATGCATGGTAGCTGTGAAAAACAACAGAAAACTTGGTTTTATGTCTAGCAGCGGCTGATTTGATTTTGAAAAACGCTTAGTTGTCTTTTTATTCATATTAAACTTTCATTATACAATTATCAGAAGATGTCATAAGACAAAATAAGAAATATTTTAAGCACGCAATCATTTTTATTGCGAAAAACATTTAAAGCATACTTGACACGAACATGATTAAAGAGATTCATATATGGAAGCGACACGCAAGCAAATAAAAGCAGATAGGTACTAAATTCATACAAATAGTACGAGTAATTTTCAGCTTATATGACGTCAGCGTTGAAAGTTTGAACCTTTTGTACTCTGCTAATTCTGAATAGAGCTGTAGATTTTTGTCGCTTTCAACAACTAGTCAGCGCAAACTATAGCTTGAATAATAAACCGTATTTAAAAAAAATTGCATTTGTGTCAACCTCATTAACACACAGTTCGAATGTGAATGAACTCGGGAATTGCGATCAATGAGTAGATACTTAAACATACTAAAAACGAATACGATTGAACGGAAGAAGTCGCGTGTGCCTCCCACGTCCATATCAAGCAATTTGCACGAGACATAATCAATTTCAATTCACTGTTGATTCTTCAAAGACTCGATCGGCACAGTTTATTAAGATGATAAAGGGTTTGTCGGCTTGCATCCCATTTCAAAGAATCATACATATTAATTTATGTATATTACAAGTATTTTGGTGAACTGTGATCACATTCATGTACACTTAAATTGTTTAAGTACGATTCAATGTCAAGAGGGTATTTCGTCATTGACGCGTGCAAAATGTGTGTCTAATTCTGAACTTTTCGTAAACAATCACGTGGCTTAGGGAATTTAAAATATTCAGTTTATTTTATTTTTACGGAAAGCATCGGAGTACATTGTCATTTGGTTACAGACCCGGCTATTTGCAGCTTTGGTACTATATATGTAACTCTAGCTCCGCCTCACCTAGCCGGGAGTCATCATCTGCATCACACCCGACCAACAAGTGTGATTTGCACTGATAAACGTTTATCAGTCATCATGCACTTGTCGAGATACAAACAGCAGACACATAACATGAAAATATATTGTTTGACTATTGCAACATGTATAAGTACCCTACCCTGTGCTCACTTGGCGCGTCCTGCTTGAAAGTTGTGCTCATTACAATTGCTGGCACGACACAACGACTGTTCCATTGATCGGCACTCTGTCCGGCATGAATTGCTTTTGTGGCGAATCCTTTCGGTTGCGACCTGAACTTTCCTGATTCCATTTTTCAGCTGAATATTATTGAATTTTCACTTTCACTCCGTACGACTTCGAGCAAGCACTGGCCGTGTACAGACTAAGTAAACTGACAGACTGGCAGGAAACAACAAGGTGGATTGTTTTATATTAAGATATCAGCGATGACTTCGTGCACAATAAATTCGCCGAGAGAACTAGAATCTAGATTGCTCCCCGATGGGGAGCAACAGTGCTAGTCAGCCGGCAAGTGTCTGCCGGCTTTCGAAGCGTCTACGTCTCGCGAAGAGCTGCAATGCGGCCACGTCTGGTGTGGTTACAGTGAAACTGCTAAGTTATGGTCAAATGATGTAATAATATACTTATCGTAAGCGTTTATGTTGCAAATATAATTTTTTTATTATGGTAATTTTTACCTACGGGGTACAAATATAAATTTAGCTGGAGAAGACACACAGTGCCGACAAAAAATGATGCAATAGGATGCAATTACCAATAATTTAAAGTTTAGCAGTTAAATGAAGAGCTCTTTTAAAATACAACTTTAAAATCGATTGCTCATATCGTAGTTTCATAAGCTCGACACTATTATTTCTTATAGCTACGAAAACATGAAATGAGTCCAGAAAAAAATGATGCAATAGTTTAATTTCATTTTGGTCTTTATCTTCCTAGCGGTACGCATGCGAAAATAAACGATTTAACGGGAAAAAAGGAAAAATATGTGCAAATTATCAGAAGCCGCCATTTTGTTTATTTTTTTTCAAAATGAGCTTTGACAAAACAACGGTTGGGTAAAATTCGACTACGTGCCCCCCATAGCCGTTATAGAATTTCAGTAATTGTGTTTTCTTGTCTTTTATCACTGTGTATTTGTTTTTGAGGATGTTTTTTGTTTGTTTGCTTGTTTATCATCATTTATCTTCTCGTCTAGTTTCTGTGTGTTCTCGAGTATTCTTCTTCAAATTTTTGCTCGTGCTACCATCAAAGGATGAGCAAGGATCAACATTGAATAATAAAAAACAAAAACGTACAAAAAATACACGAGAAGACAACACAAGCTGGGTAATACCATTAGTGTGTAAGGAACAACATTTGTGCCGAAAACTAGCTTTAAAAAATAAACCAATAAGAGCCAGTTTCCTTTGTTAATTAAAGTTAAAGTTAGGTTAAGAATGTACAATTGGTTTATAATAAAAATATTTTCAAATTCAAATTGAAACTGAAGATAAATTAACAAATAAACAAAAACACCTCCGAAAACAGACACACAACCATAGTAAAAAAAAAACAAAAAAAAAAGTCTAACGGCTATGGGGGCACGTAGTCAAGTTTTACCCAACCGTTGTGCTTTATCAAAGCTGATTTTTTTTAAATAGTCAAAATGGCGGCTTTTGATAATTTATACAGGGAATTTCAAGGAAAGAAGCACAAGTTTATTGCTGATAAAAAATATAAGCTTTCATAAGAAAAAAAATTAATTCCTTCGATCAGGCATTACTTTTTTGTGTTTTCACTAAGCTGTAAAAATTTCAATCAAATCACTTAAGTCGGTTTTGAATTACAGTGTTCACCGACTTTGATAACATCGTTTCGAGAAAAACTCATTTAAAGTTTTATTCTCGATTCATGTACACTGAAAAAACACATAGCACTGAAAAAACACCGGACGCCATAATCTATAGACTTCAGGTGCTATGTACGATGAGTGGATCATTGAGTTCGCGGCATGAGTGGTAAGAAGTGCAAACAAGTACTGATTTATTTTTCTCTTTCAAAGTATTTGCCTGCTACTCTAATACATTTTGAGAATCTTTCAATTAATTGATGTATACCTTCTAAAAAAATGTTTTATCTTTGTAAGCCGAAACTAAAAGTAAATAATCCGAATCTGCGTCCTTTTTCACTTTTGAGAAAATATAATAATCGCTGGGTGTCAGATCAGGGCTGTAGGGTGGCTGATCTAAAATATCGAAGCCCACTTCATCCAGGATAGTCAATGCAATTCGACTCTTGTGTAGAACTGCGTTGTCGTGTAGAAGGAGGCCACCTTTGGTTAATTCTTCTTTTCTTCTTTGTTCTTTGATGGCTTCTTTCAACCGCTCAAGAATTGAAACGTAGTATTCTCCGGTTATTTAGGTGCCTTTGTTTTTAAAATCAATTAACAGGATCACTTCTGAAACCAAAAAAAAAAAAACGGTCGCCATGATTTTTCCAGATAGCTCACCTTAAATTTTTTAGGTGGTACTGTGCCTTTTTTTGTGCCACAACATAGAGTTTTGTCTGGCGTCAGGCTCATAATGATGAATCCAAATCTCGTCTCCAGTAACGATTCAACTCAATAATCCATCCTCGTCTTCAGTCCAGAGGTTCAGAAACGCGTGGCAGCACTCCACGTGCTGTTATTTTTGAGTGGGTGTGAGTATTCTTGGCACGCGCCTTTTGCTGAACTTAGTCATGTCAAGACGACCGTGAAGAATATTTAAAATGGTTGTGTCTGATACTCTAACCATTTCTGCGATGGGTTTCTTATTTAATCGAGCATCTCCGCATATAACTTTTTCGATTCTTTGAACAATTTCCGGAGTGGTCACTTCGATTGGGCGTATTGGTCAAGTGAGTCCCTTCCTTGGCGAAAAAGAGTCCCTTCCTTATTTCACTTGTAAATATTAGTTTTACTTGAATTCAGAGTCGTCGTAAACGAATGCCATTTTTTCCATTATGGTTTGAGCCGACATTCCTTACTAAGCGATGAACATTATAATAGCGCGATACTCGATTTTAGAGAGACTGAGCCGCGAATCCGAAATGATTATCTTACATAGAGGGTATTAACAAGTCGTATTACCTAGGAGAGGTATTAAATTCAGCATTGGAGGTTATGGCATACTTATAGAACCCTGACCGAATTTAAAATAATTCGAGCATCGATGCTCTGTCCTATGGACTCACATTCCCATGTCATCAATCGTAGTCCCCTTCCATATGCGGCGCACCAAGCAGAGATAGCCATCAGTTTATAGCTGCTTTATCATGTTTATAATTCCCAATTGATCTCCAATCGCGGGTCTTGATAGCGTTGTTCCGGCTGAAATCCAGCAAATAATAAGCTTTATGATTCTCGAATATTCCCAACAGCTGCCGGGAAATAAGAGTTCTGTTTGCTCAAGAAAAGGTTCTCATGTTTAATCTAAAGGCAACCGTCCAATATATCTAAGCTCTGCCCTTCTAAGATTCTGGAAAGGATAATTGGTTATTATACCAAAAAGTCTAATCCAATGATAATATCGCAGTCACAGCACGCTTAAACCAAAGGGAAGTCAATTGAAACTGTTCTTCACGCCCTCATTGAGTAAATTGAAAAATCCCCCTCGTAAGGAGTATACGCTTGCCACCTACCTGGGCATTGAATGTGTCTTTAACAACGCTAACATTGATGCGATTGGAGGTTGTCACGCAAATACCGTGGGGAACACTTGAGGGTTGCCCGACCACAGCCGCAGCCGGTCGTGGGAAAAATGCGCCACTCATTCGTTCCCGTGCGTTCTCTATGTTACGGAACGAGACGTAACTCACAGCTGAGCAAAGAAAATGTTTAACAGTGAAGCCCACTCAATTAAATGCAACGTCCCAAAATCTATTGAATAGGGAGAGTCACTTTTTGGGAATATATGGAAACAACAATTGAATCGAAAACACCAACGGTTCGCTTACCTAGAATACCACTATTTTTTTTAAATATGATGATTACTAATAATATTTAATGAAAAAATGTTAATTAAAAAATGGTATATTTATATTTAATTAAGAATTGAAACTCTACTTGTGGGGCCCCCTTTTGATGTTGAATCGCTTCTTTATCCTCCTTCTCAGATGTAGTTCGTTCGAAAGTCGACTTGCATCAGAACGCCAACTGTCCGACGATATCCTCCATGTATTTCCTTCGGTCTCAAGAATTTAAACTCTTCTCACTGCGTTCTTCGGTTTCATTCAATTCAATTTTATCGACTGTCTTAATTTTTTTTTCATTTCTATGTTTACTGAATTTTATTTTACAAATCAAATCATCAAAGTACTAAATTACATTTGACAACAACATTAATAATAATTTTCATTCAATTTGATTAAAAACATTTAACATTTATCTTGATCTCTAAACAAACCGTTGGTGAAATAAAACAAACCAAGCAAGGAATCAGACCAAAAGTGACTCTCCTCTAAATTCAAAGTTTGAAAATGTTTCCAAACAGTCGTATGCCGTCTAATCCGTAACAAGGTAATGGCAATGGAGGTTTATGTGTGACTGATAGTTTTTACTGATCAGCTCCTCAAAAACCTCTTCATAGTGGTATCCTTTTCGCTGATGAATATTCACTTTCGTCGAGGTGTCAAGACGGATATATCTCATGGTGGTGTCCTTTCTCTCCTGTCGCGGAACATTTCGGTCATGGAAGATGGAAACTGATGAAACTAGGCAGTGCCGTCTATCAAAAAAGTGTCCATCTACGCACTCGGAGAGGTCAAATCATTTTTTCGATATACTTTCAAGTTGGAGCCGGAAATCAAACTTGAATGTAAAACCCCGTAAAACAAAGTCTGAACTATTGAAAAAAAAGTATAAAGTACCTCTATTTGGCTAGTCGAAAATTGATGGAGTCTCTATTGGCCTCAGCCAAAGGGTCAAATATGGAGGAATGACCCTTGACTCGAAACTACTGTGGAACAAAAACGTAGCAGAAATAGCTCCAAAGGCTTTCGACGCACTTGATTGTTGCAAAAGAATAAGGGAAGCGTATTGGTATTTGCAGCCTCACGTTGTCGCATAGCTTTATACTGCTGTGGTTGAGTCGCTACTATTTGGTTTGGCCTTTTGGTGGCAAACTATTTTTAAGGCTACGTACCAATTTGCCGCACTTTTGGTGACAGTGGCAACGCTTCTACTATGGCTCCTTTCGTGGTTTCTACATTATTCACCAACCAATCAATTATTCATATAGCAAGCTAATCTACTTGCTGCGAGACTGCATTATATTTCGGTATGGGTTAGAACCGAGTTTGGCCATGTTCGAATTTTTTCTGAATTTCCGCTCCAGCGGACGTTGATTGAATTTAGAATTTTCAACTCCATACGAAGGACGAATGGAATGATGGCGTTACCCTCGAGGGTGGGCTTATTCAAGTACAAAGTCAGCAGTCATAAATTTTCGGATCCGCTAAACCTGAGGCTATTCCTTCTTCCCGAGCATTCTATCTTATCAAATATTTGGAGTTAATAGTTGTATTTTGACACTGGACTGTCTGTCCAGTGGCAATCGATTTCCCTACTGGTGTCCAAAATGTACCTAGGGATGCCTAAGCAGAAGTGTACTTATGGTAACTGGATTGGAGCCTTGTTACCAGAAATCCCATGCCCCTTCTCTATATAAACACCGATTCGATCGGTCAAACAAGCCATCGGGCAAAAAAATTTTGAAGACGTTTAGAAGTCCTGGATTGAAGAATCATCCTGTCCTGGACTGAAGAATCATCCTGTGTGATCGCAAGAAAATCTTGGGTCTCCATGGACGGGTGTCACACCAAGTAGTTGTTAACTCCAACTCTCAGTGCTCTCCGCTGTGTAGTGGTCGGTCTCACGAGTTCGTGCCTGATAGGATGGCGCGTGCAACGGTTGAGCGCCAGGCTCGACGATTTCTCTCGGAGCTGTGGTTTAGAGAATAAAGCGAAATCTATTTTGTGAGGTCTGTCTGATGTTTCCTTTATTGATTTGAAGGAGATCGTCTAGTTACTTAAATGAACCAGATGGTTTGCTGATTTTAGTGGCTAAAAGGCAGTACTATCAGCAGAATCACAACAGGGCTCTACTGTGCCTATGTGTGTCTTTCCCCAGGACCCTCTTCAGAAGGCGACCACTTTGCTTACCCCCGTGGTGTGGAGTTAATTGACGATTTATAGTTTTAGAATGAAGCAACCGCACGCAGGTGATTTGTTATCACATATACTACCACAAAAATTTCTTTCTCAGTTAAAAGAGCGCTGTTTTACAACTTATAAAAGATACCAGAAAATAACAGAACTGACCCCTCTGGGCTACAGTATCCAGTTTCTTCTGGTGGAAATTTGAAATGAAATATTTTTTCGATAAGAAAGGCATCTATTCGATTTTTAAATTTATGCACTAAAAAGTTCTAATTATATAAATTGTTTTGTCATATAAAAATGCTTCTCTTAATACTATGCCCATGAATCGATCAGATAATTATTACTGCTCGGAGCTGAAAATTATTGTGATAAATTCAGAGCCTGATCTAAGTCATCAATAATACTATCGGCGTCTTCTAGTCCAACGGAAAATCGCACCAAATTATCAGTTATTCCCAACTTCTTTCTTTCTTCTGCCGGTACGGTAGAATGGCTAACCAGAACGCTAAAAAAACAAGAAATTAATTTTTAAAAAATGCTTAAAAGCTACTTGAAAGAAAAGTAAAGACACTCACGAAATATTTATTAAGCTTTCAGGTCCACCAAGACTCCCAGCGATCGATATCAGTTTTAAGGCCTTCATAAACTTTTTCGTATTCTCCAAATCGCCTTTGACATAAAACGCAATCATCCCACTGTGACCGTAGCTCTGTTTCAAAGCGACTTCATGTTGCGGATGAGAAGGCAAGCCAGGATGCATAACTCGCTCGACATTCGGATGTTTTTCAAGGAACCTCGCCACAGCTAGTCCGTTTTCCATGTGCTTTTCCATTCGAATCGAAAGCGTTTTTAGGCTTCTAATGACTTGATAGCAATCGAATGGTGAGGGGATGATTCCGTTGACTGAAGACGAGTAAAAAAAAACAGTAAAACATTATCTGGCTTAAACAAGCACCAACCTGCCTGAGCATATTTTAGTGAGGTGTATAGTTCGGGACATTCGGTTGCTATAGAGCCCATCGTAACGTCCGTATGTCCATTCATGTATTTCGTAAGTGAGTAAAAAACAATGTCTACTCCCAATTCTAAGGGTCGCTGGAAATACGGAGTCAAAAATGTATTGTCGACAACTAATAGAATTTTTTGATCCTTCTTTTCCTTCAAGATATTAGCGATGGCTTGGAGATCTAATATTTTCACTAGAGGATTGGTGGGTGTTTCAACAAGTAGCATCTGAAAGATGAAAGATAAGTGACAATGGCAAAATACGTTGAAATTTGTTGTTACTTTTGTATTCCTTTTGATGACCTTTCTGATCTCATCAGGGTTGTTTGGCTGAATGAAATCCAACTCGATGCCATATTGAGATGAATGTTTCCTAAAGTAAAACAGCATCAATTAAGCAATTTGTTGATGTCCGTCAGAAATTGGCTATCATGTACATTGCGGCAGTTTAAATAATTTTAAATCAACTCACTTCAATAAACGACTTGTTCCACCAAATATATCGTAAGTAGAAATTATATGATCTCCTGGTTTGAATAAAGTCAGTATAGCAGTGACAGCACCTACTCCAGAAGCATAGGTCAAAGCATATTTTGCATTATCTAGACTAGCCAATATTTGCTCAAGGATGTTTCTCGTTGGATTGTTGGACCTCGCGTAGTAGTATTCCTGCAATTGAATACATCTTGCATAAGTTGTTGAGTAACAATATCATTGAAAATTAATTGATTTAAAATATCAACTCGAAGATAATTTGAGTTTCTTCTCTTACAAATCTTTATGGAAATGTCAATGTTTCAATGCTAAGCGACCCATAGACGTTCAATATTATTGCACAATAATTGGGTTTGTGCAATAAATTGAATCGTATGGACGCGATATTGATGGTCGTGCAAAATTTGGCGCAATCACAACCATAGACGTACAATATGATTGACGGTATATTGCCAGTCCCTGTTAGTATTTCATGTCGGAAGTCATGTTAAGTGACGCTAGAGTCTGTTTTGTGTTAATTGCTGTGGACGAAAGTGTGAAAAAGAAAAAGAAGACACGAAATCGAAGGGAATGGGCTAACGGCAATATCTTGCTTGTCGACATACGGATATTTTTCATGAAATTTTTCGATCAGCTAACCTGTTTTTACGTGATTACTGAAGTCTTGGCTCCCAACATCCCGTAGAGCTGGAAGTCCATAGTAAACTTCGATAAACCCTAAAATGAAATTCTCAACAATTTTTTTTAGCCATCACGATGCGTACGCTGAACTTGTTGATAATTTATTTATTTAACAATTCTCCAATGCAACAAACTTACGTCCAATTACAGATTAGAAAAATAAAATTAAAATAAAACAGAAAAAAGAGATAATCCAAGAGAAAAAAAGAACGTAATCCAAAAAAAGAAAAACGAAAAAAATACTGTAAAAAAATAAATAAAAATAAAAAATAAAACTATTAGCAAGTTCAAAAATTGACAACGTACTTAAGGACTCTGTTTTTTAAAGAGTTTTTGTGTCCAAACAATGTCAACGGCAGATGACCAACTCGTTAGGTTGCCTAGCTATACGTAACAAAGGCGAATAAAAGTAAATATCAGTTCGCGCGAAAGGAACATTGAACGTAAAAGAGGATCTGTTAGATCGACAAGATTCTCGAACAGAAACCCGGCTGCATAGATCACAAATAACAAGATGGTAATGCAGTTTGAAAAGGAGACACTCGTCAAGGAAAACTCTGCGTGATTCAAGGACAAGGAATCTGCAATATGGAGAGACGACGATTATAAAACACAGTAAGGGATGTTAAATCTATAAAACAAAGAGCGGTTAAACCTACATTGAGCGGGTAAACCTACATTGGACGGATTCTAAGGATTGTACAAGATATTGGTAATGGGGACACCGCACTTGACAAAAATATTCCAGAATATTGCGAACAAATGACAGGAAGAGATGGACACACGTGAAGAGGTTAAAAAACGGTTTGGAGGATCTAAGGATAAAGCCAGATGCTTTAGAAGCCCTGGCAGTGATAAACATTATATGTTGATCGAATTTGAGTTTCAAATCAAATATTACGCCAATGTTTTTGATATTAACGGCAACATTAAGAGAGAAATTTGAAACAGAATAAGAGAAGGAAATATACGTAATTTTTTGTGTATAATACAATTGGTGACACTTTGCGACATTCAGAGTACGAGTAGCGCTGGCAATGCACCAGTAATTTAACGCAGAAAGATTTTGTAACTCATAGCAATCGTTAAATGTCTCGATTACTCTGAACATTTTGAAGTCATCAGCATACAAAAGACAAAGTGAACGTATACAAGATGGCAGGTCATTAATAAACAGTAAGAACAACAGAGGGCCTAGAATTGAACCTTGCAGAACTCTCGAGGTAGGAGAAAACGGAACAGAGATATAGGAATTGACAGTTACGACACAAGTATGATCAGCAATATAGGAAATGAACCAAGAGAGTAGAGGACCAGAGATAACATGACTTTGAAGCTTCAGAAGAAGAAGATTGTGATTCACAGAATCAAAAGCTTTGACGAAATCTGTATAGATTACATCTACCTGCTTTTACTGAAACAAGGCAGATGCAACCACTTTGATAAAAGAAAGCAAGTTGGTCAATGCCTTTTACGAACCAATGTTGCTCTGGAGCAAGAAAATAATGCAAGGATGGGTAGACTCTATACTGCCCTACTAAGCGCAAAAGTGGTATCTCAATGAAAGCGAGTTTCGAGATAATTGAAGTTTTGTAAAAGTAGTATTATTGATATACCTCTAATTAACTTAGTGATTTAAGGTAAAATTGAGATAGGCGACGAGGAACTGGGCTCATTTAGAGCTGGTGGAGGATTCTCCTTACTCAACTTTTCTCGGTGAACAATCTTCCGCTCTTGGATACATCGGGTACTTAGATTTAAAAAAAAATTCTTAAGGTGTTTTCCATATGTTTTAAATAAGATACCATTTAAAGGATTAGTTCATTAGATGCGTATTGTTTTTAGCTTTCTAATGCTATAAAAATCAATTTTTCGATTCATTTTTGATTCAAAAATTGTCAAATATGATTTGGCGCCATATACGTTTCTTTTTAATTCAAATAATCTCACTTCATTTCAATAACGCTGTATCAAAGTGAGTCAACGCTGTATCAAAGTGAGTCTTGTTTGTTTTAATGTTTTATTTTTCATTCAATGATGAAACATTTTGATTTGAAAATAAAATTTTTATAATAAAGTGGAATTCAAATAAGATTCCCTTTTGATTTAAAAGTGTTTCAACTTTTGATTTAAAGTGATTCTAGAAAAATGTTAAGTGATGAAATTTTTCTGAGTGTAGGAAACTTAGTGTTAACGTATGAAGAGAGATCCGCAAAAAAACCTTCGTAAACTACGAGAGGGCTATCACAAGAGATATAGATGGACCCAACAACTAAAGATTTGGATTGAGCTAAGGAAATGCGAACAAGAACACATTCAATAGGAGAGGGAAAGGAAGGAAAGTCATTGCAGAGCATTCCATTGAGTGCCTTGTTTACATCGATTAGGACGCCGCCGCCATCTGATTTGCTGCAAGCAGCGCGGTCTTTACGAAAGATATTATGTAAAGGAAGTAGTTCATTATTATGGAAATCTGCAGTCAGCCAGGTTTCTGTTAGGCTAGGGTACAGTTGAAACGTTCCACAGAGTGCACGAGTACGAACTTCACCGAATTGACAAGTGTTCGTACTCTAGATGTTGTTGTTTCGCGTGCAAACTGCTATCCTGCACTACTCCGGATGCAAAATAAAAACGCTCCTAATGTTGGTTACAGCATCTGCAGACAATGGCCTTAATAATCTTAAAATTTCACCGCATCTTTTAGCCCTTAAAATCTTGTTTCCTTGGATTTGCTAGTTCTCAGTTACAAAGAAATCAATTACTTAATTTTGATTCAAATCCAATAAGTCAAATAATAGGATATAAGTCGATTAGGTATTGTGGTCGATAGATTACATTCTGATTCGGCAACATCAATCTCACTAAGCCTAATTAATTTTTTTTTTTTGCTAAATATTAGCACAGTGACGCAGTGTTTCGAGTAAATTCGATTTCCTCAACATGACAAAATTTTATTCCTTGAATAGTGTCCAGTGCAGGACAGAGGGAATTAATCTTCAAGATAAGCTTTTTGACGCAGACATTATGAGCTAGGGTCTATGAATTTTACTTGAATTATATTCTCTGAGGATGATCACACCATTAGGTGGAGAATTGCAGATTATACAAGAAATACCCATAGCTGGCAAGAAATTGAAATATATCTAGCGTGAAAAGGAAAAAATGGTATTTAAATACAAATATTTAGTTGTGATAGCTCTAAGGTCCGAAGTACAATTTTATTAGTTGATAAATATTCTTGTTTCATAAAATCATCATTCAGCATGGAAGCCACAAAATAGCGTATACGATGTCCAAGCATTGCAGCTACTTGTCTATATTATAAATAAATAAAAATGTGTAGGTTTATTAATTAATAGAAGGCTGGTTAGCATTGTTCTGTTATGGATAAGGGGAGTAAAAAAACGCGCCTAGAAAACGCAAATGTAAATAACGTAATACGGCAAGCTTACGATGACATTTGAATCGTCCAATTACGGTCGGAGTGCTTCCATTTCATTTACTTGATTAATTCATCGATCATGATAAGATCAAAAATATTTTTTTTGGGCAATTTGTTTTGCAGATTAGAACTATTAATACTGATTTAGAATTGAATTGAAAAGGGGGCGTTACTATTCTGATATTTACTGAAACGTTCAAACTGACACTCAATAATCCACTCCAAAAAATACTTAAATATTTTTGTGGCTAGAAAAAATCGCAAATTATATATGAATGTGAACCGAATTTTGTTATTTTGTTGCACTTTTCTTATTTAAATTATGATCACAACACTTAAACTTATATTCACTTACACCGTGCTTATCAGGCTCAGTAAATTGATAAGCAGTGCTAGTCACGAGAGGTGTTGCAATGCACAAACTATTCCAAATTTTAGGATTCTGTGCTGTATGAATGGCTTTTGTCGAAAAACCTTTCGGCTGTTGTTTAAATTGTGGTGTCTTATTCATTTCAATTCACCTGTTGCAACCAAATGATCAAGTGTACTGAATAAGAACAAGCTAGCTGAAAGCTTTTATATTTATTGGAATCTAGAAAAATAAATATTCTATTCGCTTATCTGTATGTATGATTATTAGCTCTAATACTGTGCTAGTAGCGTTATGTTCTGCAAGCATATCGCAATCACTCAAATTTTGAAGTGTTTCGCCGCATTCTAAATGGATCACATTCACAAATCATATTAAGTACGTATTTGCATGATTATGCGTACGAATAGAAGAATTAAAGGGTAGTTCATGTACAACGTAATATAGATAAAAGGTAAACAAATCAAATCAATATGGGTATAGACCCTAGTCCTCGTTTACCAGAAAATAATAAAACTTGTCATAACTTACCAAAGCTGATGTTCAAAAAAGCTGATGCCCAGTCTCACTTCGACAAAGTCAATAAATACGCTGCTCAGTAAGAAATCTTAGATGTCTCCTGAGCTTGGTGGAATGCTTCACTTCATTACTCAACACATTTGAGTTATTCTGCGCCACTAACCATAAAGGTTCTATCTACATTTTTGTCCTTTTTGAGTTGACACCGAATTACTACATACTACATACCCTATTACACCATTTTGCAAAATTTGAAAAACCTATCTTTTGTGAAAGTACGTTAAAATCAATATTGAAAAATGCACTCTTCATATATCTCCAACACAAATAATGGAATATCTCGAAAGCGCTAAAATGTAGATATAACCTTTATGCTTAGTAGAGCAGTATTATGCTCAAAATCATATCAACCACAAAATAATGCTAACTTGTCTAGTGCATGAAAGATAGATAAGATTGTTCTCACCCATAAAACGGATGAAGTACTAAAACTTCCGTAAAGTACGTCGTCTAAAGTACTAACCGTCTAAGATGTGGCCAAGTACACGAAGGTCTTCCTTTGAACAAGAGCAGAAAAGTTTGCAGAGGCATGACAGGCATACTGACTGGACACAACTGCTTAGAAGATCATATGTATAGGTGTTGCACGGGATGACCTCTGTTCATCCTGCCTAGAAGAGGGTAACTCTGCGGAGCATTTTCTCTCTAAATGTCCGGCGTTAAATGTCCAAATGCCGCGCAATTAGCTTCTCTCGCAAAACTGCACGCTTTCATTATACGTACCGCCTCAACAACACGACACTCAGCAGGGTTGACAACATATTAGATCTCGGTGTCACCCTGGATGAAAAGCTCCGCTTCAATCTACATTACGATAGAATGCTTTCCCGAGCAAGTAAACAACTTGGTTTCATTAAGCGACGAGCCAAAGAGTTTAAAAATCTTTGGGTTACTAAATCCTTATATATTTCACTCGTGCGTCCTCTTCTTGAATATGCGTGCACTATCTGGAACCCGGCTTTCGAAATTCACAGCCAAAGATTTGATTCTGTTCAGAAGCAGTTTTTACTGTTCGCTCTGAGAGATCTTCTCAACCCTTATGATTTCAGTAATCTACCACCATATGAAGTAAGTAAGTAAAAATATTTTATTATTATAATTATTTTTGTTAATACAAGTTCAAATTCAAGTGATACAGACTAGTGTCTTTACAAACTACATTTATCAAAATCTAGCTCATGCTGTATTTAATTTTTAACAATTTGTAGAATAATTTCACAAAGAAAACATTCAAAGAATACAAAAACTTTGTATATGAATAAACTTAAATCTACTACTTAAATCTACTTAATACTATTGTTCCTAGAGCCTAAATTTGCATTAAGCAGGAGCGTTTGATGAGACAAATGCAAGGAGAGGGTTGTTTATGCATAAAATTTTTCTGTGAAAAGTAATGGATCTTCTTTTAATCAATTCAACTACTGTAATCACGTTGGCGATACGATGAAGTGAGTATGTTGAAAAGTGCCAGGGCTTATTAAGTATGATTTTCAGGCATTTGTTCTGCATTATCTGAAGCTTCTTAATATGGAACGCGGCGCAACAGCTCCAGACAGGAGACCCATATGAAATAATTGGTTGAATCCCAGCTCTATAAATGAGCAACTTATTACTCTTTGAGAGAAAAGAATTTCTATTTATTAGTGGGTATAAGGTTTTGATGGACATAGAAATTTTGTTGCAGATTTCATTAACATGATTTTTAAATGATAGCTTGCTATCAAGGATCACACCGAGATACTTGATATCTTGGTTCCAGGGAATGTCTTGCCCCAAGAAGTTCAGCGGGCTGCTGGGGAGATTACAGTTCTTTCTTTTTCTAGTGAAGAAGATGGCTTTCGTCTTCGCAGAGTTAATTTTAATCTTCCACCTAAAGCAGTACTGATAAAGTTTCTCAAGTCTATTTTCTAGAATACTCTTAATTTTGTCAGGGTGGTAGTCACTAGTAAATAAACAAGTATCATCTGCAAAAGTTGCTATTTCGCACATAGAATCTATTGGAATGTCAGCAGTGTATATATTGAAAAGCGTGGGACTTAGAACTGCTCCTTGTGGAACACCCGCGGGGATGGAAAAATTAGACGAAAAACTATTCTTAATTTTCACCTTAAATGTACGCGTTGTGAGAAAAGAATCAATAAGTTTAATAAGATAGTAGGGGAATGAAAATAAATGAAGTTTGTAAATAAGACCGCGGTGCCAAACAGTATCAAATGCTTTTTCGATATCCAGAGTCACAAGACCCACTGACTTTTTCTCGTTAAGTGATTTTCTGATATTTTGTGAAACTCTATGCAATTGGTGAGCAGTAGAATACTTTTGTCTGAATCCGAACTGAAAATCGGGTATAACCTTTCTGGTTTCGCAAAATGCTTGTATTCTCAATAGAATAATTCTCTCAAAAACTTTACTTAACGTAGGAAGTAAGCTGATTGGACGAAAATCTTTAACCGTCCCCGTAGATTTACCTGGCTTCTTTATTGGTAACACGATAGCTATTTTCCATGCTTCCGGATAGTAGCACAGCTTCAGGCAGGCATTGAAAATAAATGTAATCAGTACAATCGCTTTCCTGGATAAGTTCTTAAGTGCTAAATTTGGAATTCTATCATCGCCAGGAGCTTTACGATTTTTAAGACTTTTGATTACAGTGATTACGTCTTTGGGTTTACATAAAAATTTTTTTAAATCCTGCTCCTGAGCAGAGAGATTATTATAGACATTATCAACCATGCCGGAGGTTATCGTGGTTCCCATGTGTCTAGTGGTGTTATGGACATCATGAAAATATTTCGCAAGAGCTTCAGCTTTATCTACGTCACGGCAAATTACCTTACCCTCGTTTTCAATAAAGAATGCGCCCGAAGAATGCTTATTCTTTAGAGCCTTTTGAATTTTCCACACATTTGAATCACCATGGCTCATGCTAGAAAGGAAGTTGTTCCAGGCGATATTTTTAGCACGAGCAACCGCGTTTTTTATGCTTTTGTTTAATCGGTTTAATTCGATCTTCAATGAACAGGCCCTGTATCGTTGCCATTGCCGTCTTACGTAATTCCGCCGCTGAATAAGGGCTACTATGTTCGGACTGATTAAATTGGAATCACCCTTTTGAATTTTTCTGCACGGGGTAGACTCAAGAGCGGAGTTCCAGATTAAATTAGTGACATCATTGACAAGATTATCAATCTGTCCAGTACTGGTGAGCGTTTCAAGTTTTAAGGAGCTAAGGCTAATTTTACTATCTAATTTGCAACGAAATTGCCTCCAATCCGTGTTCTTAAAAGAAAGAGCTAATGGCGGAGGTTTTAGTTTCATTGAAACGTGCGAAATCTCGGTAAAGACAGGGAGATGAGTAGACGAGAGGGCATGTAAAACAATCGGTTCTGAGATATCAACTGCATTGTCACTTATTATTAAGTCTAGAGTTGATGGCCTACCACTGCCAGAATAGAATGTGGGTTCGTTTGGAACATGAATAACAAGTTGTTTGTTGATAACCCACTCAAGTAAAATATTTCCAGCTCTATTAGCCCTGGCACAGTTCCAGAAGCGATGTCTAGCGTTCAAGTCTCAGCAAATCAGAAAATTATTAAAGCGTCTCTTCAACAATTTCAAATCGGCATGAAACATATCTAATTTAGTTGCACTTAGCTTGGTGCCAGGGAAATAGACAGCAATAATAGTTGATATCTGGCAATTTGATCGCCAAATTTTCGATCACTTTCGTTTCAGTAGCAGGCATAATTTCGTATTTTATATTGCTTTTTTTTTTGTTTTATATACATATGCAGCAAACGAGCCAATAAATAGGTGCTGCAGGCTATTCAATAGCATGAGCGAGAACTTTTCCCCTACGATATCTAAATCAGCTTAAAAAAAAAATATTATGAAGGCTCTCTCTTCATAGTCTCTCCCTTTCCCCCACCATACTAACATAAATTCATGTATTGTATATTTAATTTAAATTTAAATTCACTTAATTATTTGTCATTTGTTATTCATTTAGTTATTTGTCATTTATTTATTACTTTATTTGTTATCTATTTTTAACTAACTTATTTATGCGTTATTTGCTCTTTATCGCATGCCATCCATACCCCTAAACATTAAGCTATATCTTTTATGTCAATGTTTTATTTATTGATTATTATTTATTAATCTAATTGTTTCTTTTGTAATTTGTTTGTTACTTATTTAACTTGTTTGTTTTTACTTTACTTTTACATTTTAC
This sequence comes from Nemotelus nigrinus, assembly GCA_947369275.1. Classification (NCBI taxonomy): domain Eukaryota; kingdom Metazoa; phylum Arthropoda; class Insecta; order Diptera; family Stratiomyidae; genus Nemotelus; species Nemotelus nigrinus. The sequence continues at coordinate 9,684,410 of OX376374.1, forward strand.
TTTTAATTTGATATTTTATATGTGATTTTTGTACCTTGTTTGGTGAATAAATAAATGAACTTCGTTAGGAAAGCTATGGTAGAGTACAATGGGTCTTTTGGCTTGTGTGCTTAAAGGTGCAAGGTGTCCCACCCCCAACTCACACACACACATAGTAACATACACGCCCTCCTTTCCATCCTTTTAGTAAAGAACTGGGTAGCTTCCGTCGTGTTTGCTTTTTGCAGCTTTTTGGCTCAGGGAGCAGCCTGAAGATTGGTTTAGGATTATTGGATTGCTAGTTTACCGCTATTCTCAGTTCAAGTCACCCGACAAGCCCCTGCCCCTCTTTGTGTGGGAGCTACACGAAGTTTTTACTTGTTTTTGTTCTGGACTTAGCAGTTTTTCAGGTTTGGTTCAAACTGTTGTCGGTCACCACCACACCATTTCAGTTTGGCTAGAATTAAGAGAAAGAGTTCGGAACAAATAAAAAACTTTGTTTTTGAAGCATGGGGAGATTTGAACATTTTTCATTTATTTTTATTTTTCATTTATCTTTTTGTTCCATTAAAATTTTAAATTATTAAATTAAATTGTAAATAACCTAACATTTTGTTGAATCTTTTTATTTAATTTTCATTCGCATGAGAAAATCTATGAATTTCTTTTTTCTCTTTTGCATTAACTTAATAAACACGTTTTCATTTCGTTTTTCTTTCTCTCGGGGAGAGACTTGTCTCTTCTAACTGATGTATTTCTATTCTTCATTGGACCAGCAGCTGATTGGTACTACAAGGACTACCGCTCCAGGAGTGATCAGCGGGATCATGTCCGAGGTCGTGTTGGACGATGGACGTTGATTTGATAGGAGATACTATAACGTAGTCTGCAGTCAGAAATCTGTTTGGATCTATTACATATTCAAATCCATCAGTATATATGCTGCAATAGTTATCGTTCGTGTGGAGAAAATTTAAATGAAGCTTAAAGGTAGGTATCCATATGTTGCATTTCTTCCGTATCGTATCCCTGTTGCGTATCATTCACTAAACGGATACGGTGTCCACACTACTCAATATTCCATGTATCATCAATATGATCCGTTGCAAAAAACTCGACACGCAGCTGCAACGCTTTTATTCACTAATCTTTAGTGTACAACGCAACGTGTCCACACATGACTCCACTTCGTATCGTATCATTCCTTTGATGCGACGGCAAGAAACCGCCAAGTGACCGATCGAGTTCGTTGCGTTTCTTTGTATCAAATTTTGATACGCAACGAAGATACGTTTGTCGTATCCACTGATACGCAACGGAGATACGATACGCGAAGATGATACATATGGATACATACCTTAAAACTTGTATCCCACTTGACTTCAAGTAGCCGAATGCGGCGAAAATCTTCCAAAGTGCCCAAACTTGTCATTTTCAGAGGAAAAATCAGCAGCTACATCAGCCTTGTTTACTTGTAAGAACTGCTGCAAGACAGGGCACCGTTTCCACGACTGTTTGGAGGGAAGAAATTTTTCTCCTATGGCTACGGATTAGGGCATTAATCCCGAGATTGAAATTGCGATCCCGAAATTCGGGATTAGAATTTTCGGGATCCCGAGATAATCCCGAGATTTCGGGATTTTATAAAAAAAACTATATTAAGGGAATTTAAACAGATATATTGGCTTGTTCGTACTCAATTAAAACTTGATTTCAACTATATATACGTAAAACCGGAAGCTAAGTTCATTATAATGTTAAATTTATGCACATATGTACATGGGTACTAGCAAGTAAGACGTTAATCTATAATTGCATCTAAATTACTCTTATGATCTAATTTCATCTTATCTTCTTGTCCCATAAAGCTCTTTATTTGGTCATGATAGTTATAAAATTAGTTAAAAACGAATTGAAATTTAATCAGCATAATGGATGTTACGATAATATAATAAAAATACATTATTCTTTTTAGTTGTTTACATATTAATTACAAAATAATATTGCTTTTCAATGAAACAAGTGATAAGTAATAATATCGATTGGTTCAAACTGCTGATTCGTTTTGAAAGTATGCTCTTAATAAACATAATTCGTCAAGAGTTTCAAAATTTAAACTAGACCTGATTTACCTGCACATATATCCAGCTGCTGAAAAAGATATTTCGGGTAGACTTTTTGGTGGAATATTAAGTATGTAATCATACGCCAGCTGTAATTCATTATTACAACTGGCTTCCGCTTCGGTTTTCATAAAACAATATGTCTTTTAGTATTAAGTTCTGCTTTCTAATTCCCAAAATGGGTTGAATTTTATCAATCCCGAAATCTCGGGAGTCCCGATAAAAAATTCGGGATCCCGAAAATGTCCAAAATGGCTCGGGATCCCGAGATCCCGAAATCTCGGGATTGCATGCCCTACTACGGATAGGCAAATACAAAAACATCATGAGTTTCCCGACGAGCAGCATCCCTTCATCACGTCCCAGCAAGTAGAGAAGTTGGATGTAGAAGCGCCTATCTTTATTGATATACCCTCTGAAGATGCTGTCCCCACTTTTTAGAGCATTTTCTGTAACAGTCACAGCCACATAGAGCTAGCAAAGTCGCCTACTAGCATCCATCGGGGATGGATTAAAGACTGCTTCACTTTTGCGGACTAGGAGCTCTCACGGCCATTTTGAGGGAAATCTATTGCTAGGGCAAATAATTTTGTTTTACCTCGTTGATAGTAGGCTTTTGACTGGACTGCGATTCAGTTCAGATTCCCTATCATTCCTCTATTCAAAAATCGCTACAATCTGTCGAAAATACTTATGAAATAACCTGATTCTCTTAGCTTCTTAATATCCCAGAGCTTTAATAAATTTTCAAGTTTTGCTTGCATTCGACCCATTTAAACCAATAATTGTAATCAAATTGCAATCAAACAACATTTTTACCTTGCAATTATATTAAACATTTCCTCAAGTTTGTCCGAAACAAAATTGTTATGTGTTCCTAATCTTCAAATCTTTCAACGCTTTCAAAGATTTTTTTTTGATTTATTCCTAAGTCAGTGCCCCCCCTATTACTGTGATTGGCCTCCAAAATTTTCGCAGATTACCATATCAAAACCGTAAGACAGTCATTAATTCGTGTAGTAGTTTATTTAAGTATTCATTCAAGTGGGGCTGGTTTTCAGTGCTTCAGATACTATAAGAGCTCAGTGTTATGGATGAAATTCCAAAATTTCGAGTGCAACCAAAAGGGTTTGCAACAAAAGCCCTTCATGCAGGCCAGGATGCTGAACAATGGAGAAGTCATTCCGTCGTACCACCGATTGTAACAAGTGCAACGTTTGAACAAGATGGACCGGAAGTAGATGGTGTAAGTGATACATAGCTAAGAAAAATGTATGTCGTTGAATTATCTGATAATGTAAATCCTAATCCTTTCGAATCAAAATTTAGTTATTTAAATAGAAAGTGAAGGAACAACTCGAAGATAAATTTACAGACTCATAATACATCTTCGTATCGCTTCTTAAAATTCTTCAGGCAAATCATTATCAACTAATTGATAATTTTTTCATTCCAAGCAAATATCGATTATCATCATGTTGATCAATTTGGAAATGAATTCTAGCTTCTATTGGAGCCAATTAATCATAAATTCTGTATGCAGACCCAAAGTTCTCAAATGCTTATCGGTTCAACCAATGAATTAGCTTCGATGCGTATCAAGCAGAGTGAAATGTCTTTATACTAAAACTGATAGTTAAGCGACAGTCATTTTGACTTTCCAATGAATAATTTTGTTTTATGAAGATGTTTAATCTTGCAGTGATAAGCAAGCAAAAAATTAATATGAAATTCTATGTTGTTTTAGCGTTGTGAATATATACAGTTTTTATTTTTTAATGCAGAGATATGTGAAATTTTATATATATGTATGTATGTTGTAGTTGCTTTGGTTGATTCATCAAAAGAAAAGGAAATGCTGGGTGCTCCATTTAAAGACTTCAGGATGCCAATTAGAACGCCACCTCCTAACGTAAATTCACTTACAGAACGGTCTCGATTCTTGCAAAAATCAATGTAAAGTGGTAGAATTTCATTACTATTTCATTACACCAGATAATCAGGTTTCTGTGAGACAACTATAAAGGAGAGCTTGATATCATTGACTTTGGTCCTCAGGCCACGAACGTTCTGATAATGATTTCAAGGTAACGGTTTAAGTTCTGTCTCTGCTCGATGAGCGGGAACGAAAATTTCTAGCAGGAGTGCTAGCAAATTCCTTAACAGAAATTCTAGCAGACCAAAAGTTCCTCTTTAGTGGGTCATTAACTCCAAAGCTGACGGTTATGTAGAAAGAAGAAATCCGTTTTTGGTCGAGGCTGCCCCATGTACGTTTTCTACACAGGAGTAAAGGTGGATTGTTGTCGAATTTGGCCCGAACATAAGTCGAGACTTGGTCCCGAGTCGTTTTGCAAGAGAACAGTTCGGACAACAAAAAAACTGCTCACAAGATAAACTGACGAGATATGATAGCTTGTCGTCTATTGATGGTCTTAGCAACCTCTGGCTGGTTGACTATTTTGTACAACTTTGGTTGTACAGTGCACGTTTAATTATACACCTAGACCAGAGGTGTCCAAACTACGGCCCGCGGGCCAAACCCGGCCCGGCAGGCGATTTTATCCGGCCCGCCAAGGATTTTGAAAAATTTCGTAAAATATAAATGTAGCGTGGTGCGTCGGTATTAGATCTCGCGCAGATGAAGAGCGCGTTCGGTTAGAATGAGCACGGTATGACGCTCGAAAAAGTACAGTCTGGTATTCAAGTTTTTTTCTGTATTCTGCGATACGACTCGGCCGCTCGACTACATGAATGATTTTGTACTCTGACTGCACGTAGGCGGCGCGGAGCGGCAGACTGCACTCAACTGCAGTGCCTGCAAAGCTACGAGATTGTCCACGACAAACCAAAAATTCGTCGGCCGCGGAGCTTATTTACATTCTTTACAGTTGATATATTGTAAATTGGTATGTTTAGATTTATATTTAATATATTATAACTTAATTATTATGTTAATATTATTTTTTAAAGTTGAACATGGAAACAAAAAGAAGAAAAGTAGATGACGAGTGCCGCGTTTTTAAAGAAGAATGGGGATTCAAATATTTCTTTGTGCAATCGCAGTCAAAGAATGGCAAAGCTATTTGTGTAATTTGCAATGACACTGTTGCTGTAATGAAGGAATACAATTTACGTCGACATTATGAAACAAAACATGCTTCAGCTTATTCACAATTTAAGGACAAGCAGCGTAGGGGAGGTAGGGGAGGGATGGGCAGTTGGGAGACATGGGCACCCCCCTTTTATTCTGATTTGATCATAGTTTTTTTTTTTTTTTTGGTTTGGTAGTTTACTTTACCGACTGGCAACACTGTTCATCCATAGACTATCTGTCATTTCTGTAAGTTGTCAAACACAAACACGTTTGAAGGTTATGCGCTCGTAAAAGTAAATATTTTGTTGCGGTTTCGGATCGTTATAAAGAGAAAACTAATGAAAGGTATGTGTATTTTCTATTATTAATCTATTGTACATTCACTAATCTATAAATTAAACTGAAATCCAAGCCTAAATACGTAGATTCAAAAAAATACGGGTAACCTATGTCGAAAATGTATACAGAGGGAGTAATGGGCATCTTGACGTGCGGGTGGTTTGGGCATGCCCAACGCTCCCTCCTATTATGTTCAGTATAGGAGGATTTTAACTATTGGTTTATTGTTAATTACAGAAAGATGCCGTTTAAATTCAAAAAAAAAGGTTTGCGACGGGAAATTCCTAAAGATTTAATATTACGAGCCATAGAAGAGGTATCAAAAGGATCAAAAATAAAAACGACAGCTGATAAATATGAAATCCCTAGATCAAGTTTGCAACGGTACCTAAAACAAGATTCTATAAAGGATTCTTCGCACAGATTTATAACCTCACAAATCTTCACTGACGAAGAAGAACAAAAATTGTCAAATTACATGATAGTTTGTTCTAAACATAATTATGGGTTGACAAAGATACAGGCACGTAAATTGGCCTATGACTATGCTGTAGCCAGAAAGATAACTAATATACCCGATAATTGGACCAAGAAAACAGTCGCATCTAAGGACTGGATAAGGGGATTTCTAAACAGGCAATCTCACTTATCAATACGGACACCAGAAGCTACATCGTTGTCACGTGCAACAAGTTTTAACAGAACAAATGTGGATAATTTTTTCGAAAATGTAAAAGCCGTCTTTGAGCGACATCATTTTGGCCCCGAAGCTATATATAATATAGATGAAACAGGGTTGACGACTGTTCAGCGTACAAAAAGAGTGATTGCTTCAAAAGGCTCGAAACAAGTTGGACAAGCAACATCTGCAGAGAGAGGCTCACTTGTCACAATATGCTGTGGAATCAATGGTATTGGAAATTCAATACCTCCATACTTTATATTCCCGAGAGTAAATTTCAAACCCTACATGCTTCATGATGCCCCCGTTGGGTCAGATGGCTCAGCACATCCATCTGGATGGATGACATCTTCAAATTTTGTTAAATATATGCATCATTTTGCGAAACATGCCAAACCGACGCCTGAAAATCCAGTGTTGTTGCTCCTTGATAATCATGAGAGCCATATTGCTGTGGACGTCTTAGACTTTTGTAAAGAAGTTGGCATTGTTTTGCTGACCTTTCCACCACACTGTAGCCACAAGCTACAGCCACTTGACTTAACAGTGTATGGACCACTAAAAAATTACTACAATAAAGCTTTAACAGACTGGATGGTCAGCAATCCAGGAAAAACCGTAACAATCTACGATATCCCCAAACTAGCAGCCATTGCTATACCTCTAGCGTTCAAACCACAAAACATACAAAAAGGATTTGAAAAACCTGGGATATGGCCTTTTAATTCAAATATATTCACAGATGAAGATTTTCTTTGCGCTGCTGTCACTGATCGCGATGCACCTGTAACTGATGAAGCGTTACCGTCCAGAAATGATCCAATAATCCAGCCAACTTCAACTCAAGTCCTTCCAGAACAGTCTGAAAGAGAAAATCAAATTGAAGTAGATCCAGTTGACAAAAACATTGATGTTGCTGATGCTTCCACGTCATTTGCTATAGATCAAATTACAATTCAAGTCGCTGAAGTTGTAACCCCTGAAATAGTGAGACCATATCCAAAGGCTAGTCCTAGAAAACTGATTAGAAATGTAAGGAAGAAAGGAAAGACAAGGATATTGACTGACACACCTGAAAAGAGACTCATAGAATTTGCAGAACAAGAAAGACAAACCAAGAACAGAGCTAAAAGAGAGAGACAGGAAAAAAAGGTTCTTAAAAATACAGAGAAGAAACAGATTCCTAAACTTCCACCAGAACTAACATCGAATAGAGCAAAGAAAAAGCAAATGAGCAGCAGTGATAGTGATGTAGAAAATGTTGTACTCGATGAAAGTTCCGGAGAATCTTTTATTAATGAAACGGCAGAAGAAGAGTTTGATGAAGATGATGTGATAATCGTTGACAGAAAATTTAAAATAAATGATTTCGTTCTTGTTAAATTTAATACAAAAAAGACTGTTGTGCACTATGTCGGTCAAATCGAAGACATTAGTCCTACCATGGCTACTATAAAATTTATGAGGCTGAGTAAGATAAAAAGCACCTTTTTTTTCCTGAAGTAGATGACATAGCTAGTGTCCTTTTAGACGACATCAAAACTAAATTGCCAGTACCAAAGACATGCAATAAAACCAAACGTGGTAGCTCTAAGTACACATTCGATAGTCCTTTATGGGTTATACCCAATCTCAGATAAGTTAAGATACTGTTTAAGATGTTTTTTATTTGTTAACTTTTATATCTGGTTTCTATTATTGATATAGTTTAATAATAGTATATTTGTTAACTAATTATTGAATTCTATTATGGATATAAAGTAATTTATAGGCCGTGCCCAAGCCTCCCACAGGGTATGTCCAAGCCTCCCTACCATAGGGAGCATTGGGCACTTTTGACTTAGTTTATAAAATATCTCGTAATGTTGAAACTGATTGTAATTTTTAAGAAAGCTCTTTAATTATATCTAGCCAAATGTGTGGTGCAATAAGAATTGGCAATAAAAGTTGATTATCTATAAAATCTGATTTTTTTTGCAATAAATAGTGAAAAAGTGCCCATCCCTCCCCTACCTCCCCTACTGAAAAATTTGAAAAAATAAGTCGTAGTTTGTCTTCTCAGCAAAATTTATTTAGGAAGGCAAACTCGGAAAATGAATCATTGACTTTAGTTAGCATGAAAGTTGCTTATTTGTTGGCGAAAAAAGGGAAACCCTTTATGGATGGAAACATCGTTAAAGAGTGTATGATGGAAGCTGTTGGGGTATTTTGTCCGGAAAAGGTGAAACTTTTCAAAACGATAAGTCTTTCCCGCAATACTGTTGCTCGTCGAATTGACGATATTGGCAATAATATACTCCACCAGATTTCTGGGAAAGCACAGCGTTTCACTCACTATTCTATCGCGATGGATGAATCGACCGACGTTAGTGACACCTCACAACTTTTAGTATTTGTTCGTGGAGTTGACGACGATCTTAATGTTACCCAAGAATTAGCATCGGTTAACAGCATGCATGGCACTACAACTGGAGCAGATATTTTTAAGGAACTACAACAGAGCTTGACCAAATATAACTTGGACTGGAATCGACTCCAAGGTGTGACAATTGACGGAGGAAGAAACATGTCTGGTGCAAATATTGGGGTGGTTGGGCTAATAAGAAAAGCTTGTGAAAGCGCAGGAGCAACAGTACCAATTTTTCTGCACTGTATCATCCACCAACAAGCCCTATGTGTAAAACATGTCGACATGAGCTGCGTTTTGAAACCAGTTGTTTCTGTCGCAAACTTTATTCGATCACGTGCACTCAATCATCGCCAATTTCGATCTTTCCTCGAAGAAATTGAATCTGAGTCTGTTGACTTGTCGTATTATACAGCAGTTCGATGGCTTAGCTGTGGAAAAGTGTTATTGCAGTTCTTCAAGCTCAGAAAGGAAATTAAAATTTTTCTTGCTGAAAAGAATCACCCTGAACCGCTTTTATCGGATGCAGAGTGGCTCTGGAAGTTGGCAATTTTTGCAGATGTCGTGACACACGTAAATAACTTGAATTTAAAGCTCCAAGGTAAAAACAACTTAATTTGTGATTTATTCGAGCAAATCAAAGCATTCAGAGCCAAGCTGATATTGCTCGAAAGTCATATGAATGAATGTAATTTTTCCCATTTCACGTGCTGCGAAAAATTTAGTACAGAAACTGACGAAAGATTTCCCACCATATTTGCAGTAAAAGTAATCGCGGATTTAAAACTAGAATTTCAAAAGCGTTTTTCTGATCTTGATATAAATTCAAGGGAAATTCGGCTGTTTCAAAATCCATATAACTGCAACGTTGGCGACGTTTCAAGTCAGTTTCAAATGGAAATAATTGATCTTCAAGCTAGCGATCAAATCAAGAACAAATACAAGGAAGGAAACTTGATCGATTTTTACAAATTTTTGGACGCAAAAGAGTTTCCAAATTTAAAGCAATTGGCTGGTAAATTTATTTCTATGTATGGCACTACCTATATGTGCGAACAAACTTTTTCCAGGATGAAGTATCTGAAATCTAAATATAGGGCAAATTTATCGGATGATCATTTGCAATCATTGCTAATAATTGGTGTTTCCGATTTGAATCCCAACTTTGAAGAAACTCTCCAGGAAAAAGCCCAGTTCCACCATTCCCATTAAAAATTGCATGAAATAATTTTATAATAATATAATTTAGACATGTTTGTTTAGTATTGTTATATCTGTAATTTACTATAAAAAATAAAATTCAATGCTGCTTTACTTGTAATAAGGTTTTTTAATTCACATATTTACGATGCTTGGCCCCCGATAATGAATTTAAATACCAAACTGGCCCTCGCAGCAAAAAGTTTGGACGCCTCTGACCTAGACCATGGTGTGGAGTATTGCGACAACGAAGATGTTCTGGTTGTGATATGAACTCTCGCTGTAAGTCCTCATTCGAGTTTTTGAAGCAAGCTGATTGAGAAAATAGATCGAGCAAATAGACAACTCCTCCCAAATAGACAATACCACCCACATTTTAGCGTTTCGCTTATTCTCTTCGAAAATTGTAGAAAAACAAATGTAATAACAATAAAATTGAAATATTTCAGGCATACACCTACGGTAGATATGGAAATCCTACACGCAATGTCCTGGAATCGTGTCTATCGGCTCTTGACAATGGCAAATACGGTTTGGTATTTTCATCAGGAGTCGGAGCAATGGCATCAATAATTTATCTGCTTGAGTGCGGTGATCATGTCATTTGCAGTCATGATGTGTATGGAGGAACAAGTTTTTTGCTGAAGTAATTACTCTACCCAACGAATCATTCTACCCAATAAAAATAATGAATAACATTCTTGCTTAATGCATTTCAGGAAACAAACTGCGAAATATGGCATCGAGCTGGACTTTGTAGACGCTGTAGACACGAATACAATAAAAAATACAATCAAGAAAAATACTAAGGTTATTTACTTTGATTTTAACCTAAGAAACAATATGAATCTTTGAAAACTCATTATTCCAGATGCTGATTGTAGAGACTCTGTCAAACCCTGTGCTTAAAATGTTAGACCTTAATGCAATCTCCGAAATGCTAAAAGGTTTCAAACAACAAAAGATCATTTTCGTTGTGGACAACACGTTCCTCACTCCATATTTTCAACGACCATTGGAACAAGGGGCAGATATCGTTGTATATTCGATGTCGAAATATATGAACGGTCATAGTGATGTTGTTATGGGAGCGATTATAACCAACTGCCCTGAACTGGAATCAAAACTTCGATCGGCCCAAATAAGTCAGATTTCAATCATATGAGCCATGAACATTTGCATTCTCACATACCTCTTTTCAGGCATTGGAATAATTCCATCTCCATTCGACTGCTACCAAGTGAATAGAAGTCTCAAAACTCTGGCACTTCGAATGGAAGAGCACCAGAGAATCTCACTGAAAGTAGCTAGATTCCTCGAAAGCCATGTTTTTGTGAAGCGCGTTTTACATCCTGGACTGCCTTCTCATCCACAACATCAACTTGCACTCAAACAGATGTATGGCGTCAGTGGCATGCTGTCTTTTTATATCAAAGGAAACTTGGAGAATACGAGAAAGTTTATGAAAGCGTTGAGATTGGTAACGGTTGCCGCAAGTCTCGGAGGTCCTGAGACTCTAGTTTGCGTTCCGTAATGACTTTGTGTTGATATTTCCAAGCTTCGAAATGACTTGATTTCATTTTAGGGCCATGATTACGCACGTTTCGCTGCCACTTGAGGAAAGATTGAAAATGGATATCTCCGATAATTTAATCAGAATATCTGTGGGTTTGGAAGATCCTGAATGCATAATCGATGATTTAGATCAAGCATTAAATTTATCGCAGTAGAGCGAACGATGACATATAAATAATAAACAAAATGCATGAAATAATCAATAGTTTTTTTTGGTACTTTGTTGCCTTCTTCAAGGAACCAGTGTTGGTTGACGCTCTTACGGTAGACGCCAACGCTATCGATTTAATACATTGTTACAAGTTTTGATTCATGTCTAGTCAACTACAGGTAAAAATTGACTTTTATGTAGCAACCTACAATTGACAATGCATTTTTTTATGATAATGCCAAAGCTCAGGGGATTGCCCTTTGAAGCGAATGCTTAGCGATGGCAGTAGGGAGACACATATGGGAGAAGCCGATATCAATTATTCCATTATTCTTTTTAAGTGCCACATTTATTTCTTATTTTCTAAAGCGCTAGTGTTATGCTTAGTCGCTACTAAAGCTTTAATGTGGCACTTAAATAATGGAGCGCTGGTATTACGCCCAGTCGCCGACTGTTAAGACAACACAAGACGAACAAATACAGCCATGGGCACGGTGGGATTCGAACCCGTGGGCACGAGCTATTTAAATGATGCTGCAGAGTGCGTTCAACGTTGATTTACACGAAGATTAAAATTTAAATTTCATATACCTTATTGTGAGTATAGTAATCGTTTGTACTTACTCCAAATTCGATCCTGAAAGTATCCATGAGTGTTCCTTTCGTGCCTACTTTTCAAGCTTCTCCACTGTCTCATGCTTTCTGATCTTGGTTTCAAGTTTTTACTACGTGAGATTAATCGCTTAGGTCAGTGCGATTATCTTCGACAGTGTTCTCGATAACTTTTGCGCGAACAGGCGTTTTTAACATACAGCGTGGTCCTTTACCGCAAATTTTTTTGAATTAAACGGCAAATCAGAGCATTATTTCTTGAAGTTTGACATGATTTTCGATTTTTTATTAAATTTCATTAAGCTTTCTACACATTATTGTTCATCACTTCGTCTTTTGTAAAGTCATTATTGCATTTTTTTACGTTTATTCTAATTATATTATACTTAATCATTATTGTATTGCTATCTTAAATTACCTTTTTTGATGTTGAAGCATCTAAATTTTAAATTTTATGAATTGTTTATTGAGTTTACTCTTTTTTGACTCATTATGATTGGATTAGAGAGAATGAACCTAAATTTTAGATTCAAATCTGTCGCAATCACTATTTTCATTTTTTCGCTTCTTCGAACTGAGAATTCTGTCGCTATTTATTAACTTGGTGAATAAAATGTGGCTAGAGAAATTTCTCCCACATCAAGAAACGCAACCTGCTGCGATTACAGACGGTGCTATAGGGATTTGACCTTTTGTGGACTAAGTGGCCAGCAGCGTAATCTAACATTTTTTAAACGAAATTAGAGACTATCCTATTTAATTCAAAGCTGATTGCTTAACAATCCAGCTACATCTCTGAGAAACCTTGTGCGAGCATTCTATAGAAGCATTCGTTTAGGCTTATGTACCATTTAAAGATTCGCCGAAAAAAACCCTCTTCCAAAAGATACCATTCATGAACGTAACGTCTTTTTGAATTAGTAGGTCCAATGCGTTCGCTATTTTAGGTGAATACACATAATCTATCGTTTACTGGAAGTCTTGGATTCGGATTGCTAGTATTCATCAGAAAAATTTAATTTTTTATTGTCCCAGAACTGGGAAAATCTAAATTTATTAACAGTAAATATTTATTTTTTTCAAATTTAATTTTTTTTACAACTGCATGCATCTGACTATACTAGGCCATGTATTAAAATAGATTGATGCATTAAATTTTAGTAACTTCAAATAGCTTTGCTTGACAATTTGACCATGCAATCTCTCGTTATCATCAAATTATCAACACTTTACCAACAAATGTCTGCCTAGCTCCAAATGCAGCATATCTCTTATCAAGGAAATAATAACTCATGTGTTATCAACACGCAATGTATTATCATACCCAATACTGCTACTTGTGTAGAAGATTAATTTATTCAAAAATGAGAAATTCAAACATTTGCTGAATCAAATTCAAATTTGGCTAGCTAGATATGCTCCAAATGCTATGTTTCATTACTACTTCCGTTTGCAAAAACATCGACTACCAGCTGACTCGGTCAAAAGGGAAATTATACAATGCGAGGGAAATCCAATAAGAAGCAGCGCAAGTCCAATCAGATTTGACATCTTGTCATTACATAGAGATTGTCATTATCGTCTTGTGTCGTGGTCGTCGAAGTTGTGGGAGTGTTGCTCTGTTCCTCCCGTTCAGAGTGCACTTGAATATTGTGAAGTAAACACTGTAATTCGAATTGAATCATCAAATCGGCCTCCGAACTCTTTCAACAAAATCAATACGGATTGGTGGCACTGTAAGGGTAATACAAAATCAACCTTGATTTCCAACGAAAATTTATCGATTTTTCGTCTCATATAGTGAACAGAATAGAGTATAAGTTTTCAAAGAATAAAATTCGATTTTCTAAAGCAACAATAAAATCGAATAGATACAATGTCATATGTAAGTATGAATCCTTTATTGCTGCCAGTAAAACGTTAACTGCTTCCGAATTTGTAGCGTATGAAAGCTGTTAAGTGTCCGACAGACGAGTTGTCGTTGACAAATCGAGCCATAGTGAATACAAGCGATTTCCCGGATGATATCAAGTGAGTAATATGTCAATTACATCATCTTCTAAAGGGAAATGTAAATAATACTACATGAAATGTTTGTTGCTGTTTTAGACATGTTGAGATATCAACGGGGCCTGGTCAGCACTACGTGTTTTCACTGGAACGTACCTTGGAAATTCCTCGGAACTGTGTAGGATTTTCGCTAGTTCAGCGAAAATGGGCTACACTATCGATAAATCAGGATATCGATGTGAAGCCGTATCGATTCGATGCAAGTTCAGATGTCATATTCCGAGTGGTGTTGGAAACTGATTTTCTTCAGAAGAAAACGTAAGTGATGCGTAGGTGGTGTAGAATGGGTGGAGCGAATTCATTTGAATTCTAATCGTGGGAATGTCTGGTCTCTATTTGTACAATAGACATGTTTTTTTTTGCTCCCCCTGTCCATAACAAAACAGTTGTTGTTGTTTTCAATGCGTCTGTTCTGTTCTGTTATGGATAGGGGGAGCAAAACAACACGTCTATTATTGATTCTATTGCAACTGCTTGTACTATAGTAACAATATATCACCAAATTTGACTAAAGTAACTATCAGGGCTAGATAATTTTACGAATAGAAAATACCCCAAGTCTCTGCGCATCTACATGTGCACCTAGTCTCATCTTTAAGATGACATATTAAGTATCTATTAATTCATCCCACAGCACATCATTGGAGCCATATGACTCCGATCAAATGGCAAAGGAATTCACTTTGCAATTTTCTGGAATGGCCTTGACCGTCGGACAGACTTTGGTGTTCAGTTTCCAGGATAAAAAATTATTGGGATTGGCCGTGAAAACACTTGAAGGTAAGAAAATGTGATTTGTTACTGATCTAGTTTGGTTAAAATCTCTCAAATCACTGTTTGATTAATAATTTATTTCGTTTTGAATTGTACAGCGCTTGACCCGAGTACAATCAAGGACAACAAAGAAGGAACACCGAAACTTGTACGTTTCGGACGTTTGCTGGGTAACACCGATGTCCAGTTCGAGAAAGCTGAAAACTCCGCTCTTAATTTAGTAGGCAAAGCAAAAGGGTAAGATCATCCAGAAACCATCATCCTTACTATCAGCGCATTATTACCATAATTATCTTTTTACAGAAAAATTGTCCGGCAGTCGATCATAAATCCTGACTGGGACTTTGGCAGAATGGGAATCGGTGGTCTGGACATGGAGTTCAATGCAATATTCCGACGTGCATTTGCCTCGCGAGTCTTCCCACCAGAGCTCGTTGAGCAATTAGGCATCAAACACGTAAAAGGTATCCTTCTCTATGGACCACCAGGTACTGGCAAGACACTAATGGCGCGTCAAATTGGTAAAATGTTGAACGCTCGCGAGCCAAAGATTGTAAATGGTCCGCAAATCCTTGACAAATATGTCGGTGAATCAGAAGCCAATATCAGAAGATTGTTCGCCGATGCGGAAGAAGAGGAGAAAAGGGTGAATTGAGTTTTTGGAAACTAGCAATAAGTCGTGTATTGAAACATGTTTTTTTTGTTGTAGCTTGGCCCCAACAGTGGTCTACACATCATAATTTTCGACGAAATCGATGCTATCTGCAAGGCAAGAGGCTCGGTTGCCGGCAACAGCGGTGTCCACGATACAGTTGTAAATCAGTTACTGGCAAAAATCGATGGTGTTGAGCAACTGAATAACATTCTAGTCATTGGCATGACAAACAGACGAGATATGATCGATGAGGCTCTGATGCGACCTGGTCGATTGGAAGTTCAAATGGAAATTGGACTGCCAAATGAAACTGGTCGACATCAAATCTTGAATATTCACACGTCACGAATGAGAGAGTTCAAGAAAATTGGAACTGATGTGGATACGCAGGTTTGTAGTGACTGCTAGATAATCAGAATATGCTTGAATAAGAATAAGATTTTATTTGAGAAAGATGTGGATGTACTGTGCATGAAACTATACAGGCACTAGTTACCGAAACGACCCCCTTAATTTGTTGCCTAATTTGGATCCTCCAAACTTTGTGCACATTTAAATACTTCTGTAATTTCCCAAAGTTCTGATGGCGTGCACTTTATGCTTGTTCATTATAAATTTTGCACCGAAAACATGAATTTCCGTTGTCTTTTCAGCGGTTACAGCCTAGTTGGCTTAGAATTATTTGTCTGAATTCGAATACAATCACTTGAAATGTATGGTACATAAATAGGCACATAAAAATTCAATTGAAATAATAGACAGACGAAATTTCGCCTACTTTTTCAGGTTGCGGAATTAATCGTTTTGTCCTAACCACAGTAGCGGACCAAATTCTCAAATGGTTACGAGTTATTATTGTTGTTTATAGTAAAATTTTATGTATCAATTAGTTTTTCATTACTCAACAAGTAAATATGTGCCTCAAAAGACCCCCAATTTTCAAAACTGTGAAAAGAATCTATCCACTTGCTAATATACAATCAGTTTCGATCAAATTCACATCATTTGAAATAACATTATGCGGCAAGTAAATAATTCTTCAATTTATACCAACTGCTTTTCAGGAGCTGGCAGCATTAACGAAAAACTTCAGTGGTGCGGAAATAGAAGGTTTAGTTCGAGCGGCACAGTCAACAGCCATGAATCGACTGATCAAGGCAGCATCAAAAGTTGAAGTCGATCCTGAAGCTATGGAAAAACTTCTTGTAAACCGAAGTGATTTCATGCACGCTCTCGAAAATGATATTAAACCGGTAAGTTGTCTTCATTGTTCATGCTAGTTGAACAATAATTTGTACTACCTTCTTCGCATTTCATCAGGCTTTCGGCACAGCGCAAGAGGCTCTTGAACACTTTTTGTCACGTGGCATAGTGAATTGGGGAACACCTGTATCGAGCCTGTTGGAGGACGGCATGTTGTATACACAACAAGCACGTGCGACCGAAAGTTCTGGTATTGTTTCGATTCTCATTGAAGGACCACCAAACGCTGGAAAAACTGCTCTGGCTGCAAAATTGGCGAAAATGTCCGATTTTCCATTTGTCAAAGTATGCTCACCGGAAGATATGATCGGATTTACTGAATCTGCTAAATGTCTTCACATTCGAAAGGTAAGTAGTTGTACAAAATTAATTTTGAATTACATTTTAGATTATAGTTCTGCGCAAGTTTCAGTTTAGACATTGTTTTTGATTTAAAATAGGTTTTTTTTGTTTGGGTTTTATATGTACTTGAAATAGTTCAAATATATTGTGATCGGGCTACATTAAGTAGAGGATGTTTTGCGGCATTTAATACTAATAATAAAATTAAAATAGTGAACAATACCGAAATTACACTATATTAAGGGGTCATTCCACTTTATCACCTCAAAAAAAAGGCATTTTTTGGGAACAATTTTTCGAGAGTTTTGGGTTTAACTGACGGATACTATGTATCATAGTTCAGTAGTGTAATTAGTGCAACTGAATTCAAATACATACAATGATAGAGAGACATTAAAATTCGTGGTTTCATTCAATCCCAAAATATGTACATACTTTGATTCAGAAAAACCAGTTCATCGAGACGTTTTCCCTCGGTACTATGCCACTTTCGATCGGTCCCTCCGGGTGACGTAGTAGCGAGATTTGACTGTATAGCAATACAAGGTTTTCAGGTCCTTATTAGTATAAATCCTATCGCGGACAACTTCTTATCTTAAAGAAAAATATCATTTTACTCATGTATTTTTCCACATTTCCCTTTCAGATTTTCGACGATGCTTACCGTTCCATGTTAAGTTGCATTGTCGTTGATAATATCGAACGTCTATTGGACTACGGTCCTATCGGACCACGATATTCAAATCTAACATTGCAAGCATTGTTAGTTTTACTCAAAAAACAACCACCACGCGGAAGAAAGCTCTTGGTGCTATGTACAAGCAGCCGAAGGTAATTGAAATTTTCATAATTTTCTTTCTACATATTGAAAGTCGAACCGATTACAGGCAAGTTTTAGAGGATATGGAAATGCTTTCTGCTTTCACCGCTATACTTCATGTACCGAATCTATCGATTCCCGATCACGTTCTTGCCGTACTGGAAGATACCGATCTATTCAACAAGAGTGAACTACATTCGATTGCTAAGAAAATGCAGGGAAAACGGTAAGATGATCAATTCAAATTAAACGAAACAGAACAGAGTTTTTAATTTGGTTATTAATTTGATTTAATATATTTCCATTTCCTGGCAAACATCGATATTTAGGACATTTTTTATGCCACTTGTAGCAAAAATATAAAATTTCAGACAATTTCGAAATTAAAAAATCGATAGAACGGATAAACTTAGGTTGAAAAATTTAAAAGTTTTATTCCGACAATTCTCTTAAAGCTAGAAATTAGAATATGGCCTAGTTAATATGTATTTCATTAATTATTTTTCAGAATATTCATTGGTATCAAGAAGCTTCTCGGCTTGATTGATATGGCCCGTCAATCGGAACAGCAATATCGCGTGATCAAATTCCTATCAAAAATGGAAGAAGAAGGAGGCTTAGATATGACATCGGCAGGACAACATTAACTGATAAAGGACTAGCTACTTAACATGTCGATCGTGACATTTAACGATGTATTTTGATTGCTGGGTGGAGTTGCGTAGAACAGTTGAAACTTGCAAGTTAAGTTAATTGAATAAGTATAATTTATTTTTCGTCGCTAGATTTAGATTAAATCTCTATACTAAGTTCATTTGTTAGGTTTATGATTATTCGCAAATATGATTGGAAACGAATTTTGATTCTATACTCATTATTAGTGCATTCTGATAAAAATGGCAAGAGGTCCCTTCTCATTAGGTTCATAATTTAGTTGGGAATGTATGCATTGGAAACTGGCTAGGTTCATTGATTGCTGATAAGTAGTTAAAGTCCCCAATTCTCATCGAGGCAAATCACCTATGTTGCTGACAAAGAAATTAATCGGATGTCAAACACACGTATTGTACCGATTATTCAACAAATGGTTGTGCATAAAGGCCTCGTTGATTTCATAGCTAGAAGTCGTCCCTCCGGTTGGCTTAGTTTTCCCTCGATCAGTAGGACGAATGTGAGAATCTAAAGAATATGAATTTGGAAAATAAAAATGTTCACATTTTGATTGATTTCGTAATTAGGTACAGAGTCTAGCTAGCTTTGCATCGGCTTTCAATATCTCCTTATAATGAAGCTGTAGTTTGACTCAATCACAGCATCTGAAACTAAGTTTCTTGAATGAGTAGATTTCATTTTAGAGTAGGATTAGCATGAGCACGAGGGATAGATTTATGGAAACTTTGCGTGTCTATTCATTCAACACTGGTAACTGTATATCTATAGATTTATTTTAGAATTCCTCATACATATACCTACGAACATTACTTTTCGAACCAATCTATTTGCAAACTCTTTGAGACAGCGCAGTCATTTGCGACATGAGATTTCTATAAACCAAAAGAATATATGAAGCTGTGCAAGCAAAGCATACCCTAAATGATTGCAAAGTGTTCTTGAAAGCTGATTATTATTTAGGAATTGAATTGAAATAGTACAGTGTCCCGTAAATTGGATATAATCAAGTATCTATTGTGAAATAATTTCCCAGAAATATTTAAAAATGATTGCAACAAAGAATTATTACCGATAACTGTTAGTGAGTAAGGACATTGTCAATTGTTTCCTAAACGTTCGATGGAATTTGTAATAAGTACAAATTAGAATGGAAAAGCATCAAACAGTTGAATATTTTAAATATGGTTTTCCTTGCATTTACTGAAATATTATTTAAACAAAGTAAAAAAGTGAGACCGTTCAAAAAGTGAGAATTCAGTTGTATTATATATAATTTGTGGTTCCGTCAAAGATAAAATATTTTATCAATTAAAAAGGTAATTTTAAGTTCAGTGGTTTAATAAGATTCGTATATTCGACAAATATACGTTCAACCTTAATGTGATTTCGTAGGAGTAATGTATTGGAAAATTATAAATATGCCGAGAATAGTTATTTTACATTTTTTTTTTGAATTCGCAAACTAGTTTTTCGTACACTATTCTCAAATTAAAAGACATCGAAAAGTATTTGCAAATAAATGAAAAACGTTCGAAACAAAATTGATCTTAAAGTTGCAAGAAAACATCCTGCTATCTTCGGATTATCAAAACATTCTCGGAACACTTTGTAAACAAACATGTCTATTTAGCAGTAGTTGCTACATTCCATTTCTTAGATCAAATCAAAAACCATATTTTGTCGATTTGTCTGTCCCGCAGCCCGATTTCAATAATATAGTGTGTGTTGTAGATAAAAAAAGGACTTGTTGCAATATAGATGAAAGCCTTTGGATGTGAATAATTCAGATTTTTTCATATGGCTTCCAATAAATTCGTATTTTTTAGCAAATATAAATTTCTATTGAAATCGAAAATGGAAATGAAAATCGTATTAAACATATTTACACAACATTTTACCTATATTAATACAATTAGCTTGAATTCAAGCGAACTTCTTTGTTCAATCAATCAACAAAAAAAATATTTTGAATGAAATGTGGATTTAAAAGTAATGATGGTTCTAAATAATGTAGACGACACTCAGTAAATATTCAATTATTAGAATAGAATGCTTCGATTAATAACACTTGCAAAATTTGAAAAACAAATTAGTATTTTGATTATAATAATATATGAAAGAAATAATATGAATAGTTACAGAACAGATTATTGGGATGAAAAAATAATGTGGTTATTCAAAAATCATGAACTTTCTGTTAATATTTGATTGCATGGAGAAGTCATTGCCGTCTTTCACTATTTATCTTGTTGCATCGGTACATTGATGAACATTGTTATACTAAATAAAGCTTTTTTTTGTTGTTAACGTTGCTGATCGTAAATAAAGTACCGATTTGGTCGATTCGACTCAGCTTCACTTTGTTTTTTTTTTATTGAACTATAAACAAACGGTTATCGAAATTTGAAAAGTTTCTTTTACTAAGGCATGGTATAAAACTATAATTAAAATATATGGAACAAAGAAGTTTCATATCAAAATCATCATATTAATTTTTGGCTAAAGTATGGTAAAAATGTCGCAGTCAAACTAAGAAAGCAAAACTCTTCTGATTTTTCGGCAAGCTTCTGATATTATATTCGAACATGTTAAATATTGACGCTGGATAACGGTTAGTTAGTGCTGCTAAATATAAATTTGAAAACCGACTTTCCGTTCAAGGCCCCTCCATCTGCTAAAGAAGCAACTGATTCTTCGGCAAAGTATCCTAAAGATTTAGGAGAAGTGGCCGGATACCTGCTCCACCATCCACGGGTGACTTATCTGTACCCCTGACGAAGGATTTTATAAAAGTGGCTTTCGAGCCGGCTCCCGGGACTCTTGGCAATTCAAGCTTCTCCCCTGTCTTGTTCTATCACAGTGCCAAGGTGTCTGGACACCGTCCAGAAGATGATGCCTGGCAAAGGTCGGCTGAGCTACCAAGTCAATTTTGCCCACAGGAGCCGGAAAATAAGAAGACTGTTTCTACTGGTATTTAACTCGGCCGTTGAGTGAAACATTCAAGCAGGTTTTGGTAAGGGTGGAAGTCGACACCAGTAAGAGAGATGGCATCACTTCACCAGACATCTGGAAGTTAATGCAGATGACCCTTTTAGAATTTGTTGAAGGCAAATCTTGTGTCATCTCCTGCTGATAGTCAGTCATGATTAACGCTCTGCGGATTTGTACAGTTTAGCAGTAAGCAAACTGGAAAAAGTGTGGTCAGGCGCAAAATTCGAGGTAGTGTTAAGATATCATATTCCAAGCAAACCAAAACCCAGAGCGTGGAGCCCCGCCGAGCTCTCTTCACCTGGTGAAATTATGGAGGTCATTAGACTTAGCAATAGTAGTGTACCATTTAAAGATTGGAAGGTGACCAAAATCAGTGAGGCATCCGGTGAGTGGCGGAGGACCTTTCATACTTAAAGGACCGTACTTATAACATTGGTAACAGGTTCAACTTCGTTCATTTGAACGTATAGCGGGGTGACATAAAAGTTTCCACGCCAGAGCAATCAGCTACAATGGTAGGTGGAGACAAATGGGTCACTTCGGATGAGAAGGCGGTGAAAGAAAACAGCCATCCGTTTTTATCTATGATAATGGAAATGCTGTCACGCCCTCTGAGCAATCTTGTGAGGAGGGGAACACTGGGCCTGATGTGAATCTGGACGGCACTATTATTATCAATTAAAGTGAATATTCTTCAAATCAACTGTCATCACTGCAAGGCAGCGTCGTCAGCTTTCCTCCTTTATCTATGTAGCGGCGCAGAGGAAATAGTGCTAATCCAAGAACCATGTGTAGTTATTGCAAAATTGGAATATGCAATGATTTTGATCTTTTTTGCATCCTAAATCAATTAACTTTCAAGTCGTAATCACGCTCCAAAGAGCATAGGTAAAATATGTTTAAATTTTTTTTAAAGATTGAAGTGTTTGCGGGTGGTAGCACCAAAAACTTTCTACTCCTACATCTTCCGATGCATTTATCGAATTGAAATGAAGTTCACAGAATAAGCTGATCTAAATATGCAGTATGTTTAATGTAAGAACTGGTAAGTGTTCTGTATGTAAGTAAGCAAGTGTACTGGCAAAGAGTTACCAGCAAGGGATATTTTCTTTATTTTTGTACCATGAGACGCTTCCAACACCTTATAATGTAAACATGAATTGCAAATTGAATTGAAAACGAAATGTCTTAATAGGATTATTCAAAACGTGATTCGTAGCCCCAAACCATACTTTAAGTGAAAATATAAGTCTTATGAGTATAATGCGGTATTAAGTTGGTTGCACCATTGAAGTTTGTCCCCATGTAAGTTTCTTTTTACTAAAAGATATTCTTTTGATATTCTTTACATAATTCGAAAAATCTTTTGAGTATTAATATCTCTGCAAAAATCAAGCGTGAAAGTAATTTTTTTGCAGACGATACGTATTATCTACTACACCTTTCGATTTCTATTGAAAAATCCTTTCGTTTTGTAAATTCGCTGCAATTTTTTAATACGCACAAATCACTCCTCCAACTAATGTTTATTTAAATTCTTACGCAAGATATCCGACATCAACTATAACTATCAAACAACTACGATACCTTAACTTGTTGGAACCTGTAAACCGGTTACAGTGGCAAACAACATCTACTCTTCACATCCAAGTTAACATATAAAATCAATCTTTTAGCATATTCAAATTAGTGGTTTTTAATAAAATCGATGAAACTCTCGAATGTTTTTCATAAAACTTGAGCAGGCCTGGCTAGCTGGCTAGCTAGTGATACAGATTACGAGCATTATTAAGCCGAACAAAGCAAAAAGAACTCTAGTTCGACTCGATTCGCGATCAGTGAATTCTACGTAGATAAATCTTAATACTTAAGCACAGCGATTAGCTTGACGCGATGCTTTCTGATCAAGTCCAGTCTAGAGTGAACACAGCATCTAGGATTTAAAAAAAAAAAATATATTTTTTCTCATTTACAAGGAATGTGATATTCAGATTTGTGTGAATTTCTTGAAATCAATATAAGTCTTATTATACGCATTCATTTAGGCAGTATCGATTCAAATGCAGATCGGAGTAGATATAGTGGTTTTCATAGTGAGTTGATTTTCTCTAAAGTGAGGTGTTGAATAATTACCTACGACGGAGGAACATTAAATTTTGTGGAAAATAAGTAACGTCCAATATTGATACGGTGTTGAATGCCGTCAAAGCAAAGGAACCAGAAAAAATCGCGAAGAACAGACTCACCAGCTCAAGTTTAATAACTTCCTCAGTGTGCCAACCAAAAAAAGTGCAAATTATTCGTGTGTGATCTATCACTTTCTTCATTCAAATCGGGCATTTTAGTGATTATGCCAGCGAATGGTCCTGCCGATCCCTCAAAAAAAGGAAGAACCTCCTGGAATGTACGTGCATCGTGTTATGCGAAAAACACAGTAAATCTGATACGGGAAATCGTCGAAAATGTTAAACTTGAACCAAATCCAGAAAAACCAATGATTCCATTGTCGATTGGTGAGTATTCACAGAAATTTTATATTCGAAATAAAGTTCTTGGATGCATTATTAGTTCACTATGTGATAGTTTCCTGTAAATGATCAGAAGCATTCAGTGTTTGAAAGATGATGCAATTTTAAGGTTATATATATTATTATTACATATTAAGGTTATAACTTGGCGACGTAAAATGTTGCATCATAAATTTGGATCGCAATATCCAAGTTTCCAAATCGATTTTACCCACACTGGGCGCTTAACTTTTTTGAGAATTACCGTTCATTTTGTCTAGCTAAACGAGTATAAATCCTATGAAATGATTAAAAGTGAACTTTGAAAGTGAACTTTTTGATCTTTTTTCTTAAATTTAACTAAATATAGAAGCAGATGCGTTATATAAAGTATTTCTGTAACTGAAACTCGTTCTTGTGACCAATGTTTTTCTTAAAATCTGCACTAGTATACTTTGGTTGGTAGGCAGAACTTAAAATTTAATCTCCTGTAAAAAGAAATAGTGTGTGAACATATTTATTTGTGGTTTGAAATCAATATAAGATATTATTAGTGCATTTTCGAAAGTAGTAACATCAGTGCAATGTTGCAAAAAGTGTGGTGATCGATGTTCATATTGATTTCATGACAAAATGATACGAAAACAAATAAATTTACACTGAGCATTGCGTAAGATGACTGCATGATATCGTGAAAGAGGCTGAAGGTAAAGGAACATATTTAAGTTTACATATTTTACTTCTACCCAGAGATTAATCGTAATAGTTTTATGTGAGTGTAAGCGGACACTGACAAAATTTCTAGCCTACGACGCGGTCGGTTAATTGTTGGTTCTACATGTCCTCCATATGGAAAGAAAAGTTAGAAATTACGCGAAATTTGCAAATAGCTAAATTTGAATTACAAACGTAGACTCAGTTCTGAAAATTTACTTGATTTGATTCTCCATTTCGTACAACATATAAATTAAGGAAATACTTTTGGTCCAGCAAATAGCACACAAATTTATCACACAAAATTGAAGGTACAAACGGGTAAATTATTATAAAAAATTTCAGAATAAAGATACAATATTTAGTTGGACATACTCTCTACCAATTTATTGGGAACTGTTGGGTCTATAACTTTCCACTCTGCTTAGATCACTGATTTGAGCGCAGTCTTGCTTATGATAGAGAGTTACGGATTTTTTTCTAGTATAGCCCACAAAAATTAAATTGCATTTAAATTTGATGAATGGGATGGAGTCTTTAATTGTTTTGGTGCATTACACAGAAGCCACGGCTTGACAGTATACGCGATGTGTTTTGGCTCAGTGAAACCAAAACTTCCTGGAGCCCCAATATCCTTGTGCTTCATTTCATCCATTGTTGCCTCCATAAAGTCAAAATTGTCAACTCTATCTGCAGCTATGCAACCCCAAACCATAACACTATCACCTCTGTGTTTAACCGTGCTGCACCAGTTTACCTATTTTAGCTCGGCGTTGGCTTGTCTACAAACGATTTGCCTGCCATCTGATCTAAATACGTTAAATTTATTCTGGTTGCTAAATAGAACGCTTTTTTGAAAACTCAGGATAGTGACGAACATAGACTGGCGAATTTCAATCTTTGCTTTCGATTGGTCTGGGAAATAAATGGCTTTTTACTAATACATTTGTGTATATGCAGAATGGGTCCAGGTCTCACCAAATGTTAATTATATTTAATCCTTGTGCGCCGGCGGCCATTTTTGTGATATTTTAAATATGATTTTTGACCCTTAGTTTTTGACCCTTAGTGCGTGCTAGGTGCCTAAATTGAGATCCGAAAAATTTGAAATTTCTTAAATTGCGATAACTTTTGAGAGAGCTATTAAATTAGTAAGAAACTTACAAAACATATTGATCTTACTAAGTTGTATACTTATATGGTTTTTGTATGAACGTGCTGGCATTCCTGTAGCTACGGTAGGCGCTGAAAGTGAAAACCTACAAACCATCGAATTTTCTGAAAGAGTTTTGTTTTTAAGAAAAAAATCAACTCATATACAAATCTCATGCTTTGTCTATATAGCCAAAGTAAAACATTTGAAATTGTACAACAGGCAAGAATGGTAGCCCTTGCCCAATTTACCTATATTTTTAGCATCAAAAAGTTCTGTTCACGGGAACTCACGACTCGATAATCAGATACAGTTGAAATTTACAGCATGTATTAGTCTTAAGCAGGACCAGGTATGATAGAAGCGATTTTGAAATATGGTCCATTCTGTGCCAGTGGTGCCATCTTAAAAAATCACTAAGAAAAATAACTGTTTTTTGCCCTATAAGTTTGGATTCAGTCACCAGATTTTGACGAAATTTACACAGTAACTGTATCTTACTCTAACGCACGTTTGATAGAAATTTGGTTGAAAAATTAGGCTGGAGCTGCCAGCTATAGTACTTTTAGTGTCTGAAATTTTGAAAATTCGATACGGAAAGTAAAGTTCTTTGCCCTATAGCTTCCAGTGCAGTCATGGAATCATAACGAAATTCATATGGCAAATTAAACTTAATGTAGAAATTCAGTAGAAATCTGGTTGGAAGAACAAGGATCGGGTTGCCAGCTATGGTTGTGTTTGTATTTTTTGGCATATATTTAGTAAGCGATTTTATTATAAAATTTTCAAATCATAGTGATCTTGCAGTGAAAATAAATAACAAATATTAAGATTGAAATAATTTGAAAACTTTTGTGGATGGTAACCGTAAATTTTTAACTTCCAATGTAGTCATCGGATCAATACGAAATTCGCAGAGTAAGTTGACCTCAACGTGAGTCAGATGTGACTGGCTTCGGTGCTAGCAAAGGGTTGCCAGCACGAGGAGTTTTTGTTATGTTCGTATCAATAAATGCTTACATTAATTATTCACATCGCGAATATTTGCAATGGAAATAAGTAAACAATGTTTAAATTTTCTAAGTTCTGGACGTTTTTCGGATGGCAGCCCCAAATACCTTTCTCTCGCTGTAACTTTTGATGAAGTCAGCGAAATTAAATTGGCTTAGGGTCTATTATTACTTAAAGTGTATTGGTCTTAAGTAGGAGAAGTAGCTAATGATAGTGGCCTTAAGTAGCTAGCGGTAGTGACGTTAAGTAGCTAGTGTTAGAATATACACTCAAAATCTGCACAAATCTTCTACTGTTCTTCAAACATTAGTGTTTCTAGCGGTTCTGATGCGCTCGGGGTTTTTTGAATGATGACATGATGTAATCATCTGTCGATGTTGATGCTTGGGAACAAATTCCCTGATGATGCAGGAAGAAGTCCAGTAGCTACTACATGCAATAGTGTCAAAGCACCACTCAGGCATGATAACTTTAAATGATGATACACGCTGATGGTTCCCGATTTTCGTACAAGATATAAAATTGGCTGTATTGCAGAATACTGTTTACATTGGCCAAGATATCATCGGTGGTCGTGTCTCCAGCTAGGCGGGATAAAAATAACACTTTTCGTTAAGCCACAGCTTCAAGTGAGCAAGAAAAATTCTGGCTGTTGCTGTCTTTCTATCCAAGCAAAGAGCGACCATTAGTAGTGACGCTTGCGATATTGGGTGTTTCGTCTGCATTTTTAGGTGCTGGTCCACAAGTTTGATCAACGTTAAAAACACTGGAGGAACTCGATGTCTCGTTTCCATTCGCATTGCTTCCCGTAAGATCATTTATTGTTGTGTTACTTTATTCTCCAATCGTTAAGATGTTGGAAACTAAGCTCGAGAGTTCTGTAGATGTAGTGTGAACCTGCTTCGATTGTTTACGTTTTCTTCCACTAACATTAATTGAAGGTTTTTTTTATGCTTAGGAAGAAGTATGCATGTTACTAGATGCTGGCGTGGGGGTGTCAGTGGATTGACTGCTTTGATCTAAGGCATCAGTCTGACAAGCAATGCTGGCAAAAGCTTTCGTAGCCGAAGTAGCAAACAGTGCTTGATTATTGTGTTTTTCTTCCCTATTTTCTTGCTATTCGTCCTTTGAAATCTCCTTGAATGAGTTTCCTTCTAGCTGTTCTCTTTTATATTGGTTTTAAATTATTTTTTTCAATCTCAGCTCTCAGGTAAGCGATAGGTTTCTTGAAATCGCGTTAAATTTACTGCTGTACATATTGTTTATCTTTATATAAATGACCCCGCTAAACTTTATTCACCAACGTTTTCATTTTTTACGCCATTACCAGCTGATGATCTAGCCGACTTCTCGATTAGTTTTCCCTCCGGAAACAAGCTTCACAATAATTTTCGTTTTCTCGAGGGTAGTTTTCTTCCTTTTGTTTTCCATTTTTAATTTTCGTTTAATTTTCGTTTAATTGCTTGAAATAATGCAAGAAGCTCAATCATTGATAAACTTGAATGATAAGCTAAAATGAAACTATTTTTCACTTATAGTTGTTTATTTTAAACAAAGAGCACAGAAAGAATAAATTAAATAAATATTAAAAGGATAAGAATTTAATATTAGTTACTTTGTCAAATAGACCGAACTCGAAACAGCATTCCCTCACTTTCTTTGATTAGTCAAACCAATACCTCACTAAAATACCAAAACTGCATTTATTCGTAAGGATTGAATTTTACTGAATGATAAAATTATAAATAGATTTGATAGTATATCGATAAACAGGTTTTTGATTCTTAGTATGCAGATACCGAAAAGTATCTGATATTTTCGTTGCTATGTCGTTTCCCGCTTTTATTTACTTTGAATCGGTGAAATTCGTAAAGGTTATTTTGGCTAAAATAAAACGAGTTGTGTTTATTAATATCGAGTATGTGAATATAGTTGAATATCTACTGGGACATGTATGTCTACGTTGGGGCCCATGTGACATATTTTTGTTATGCATAACACTCACATCTGGCACGTGTTCGAGTCGTGAGCAAAAATACGATTTTTTGTCTACATTATCCCAGTAAACACATTGGAGAACCGGTTAAATATTCATTCTCTGAACAGTATCCAAAAGATACAGTAAAGTAACCTTTTTATCCGTTACTTTCTTCTTTTTTTGTATTGTTAATTGTTGGCATTTCGCAAATTGGTGAAATTGGTGGTAATGAGTGATGAAAATGTTTTTATGAAAATGTTTATTCTGCAAGGTATTCATTAGACAACAGAGTTTTAGTTTTTCGTGATGGAATCTCCATTAGCTAGAGCACTGCATTTTGAATACAAACTCCAAATTTTGCATTGACGAAAATATTAATTGGTTGTTGGTTGGCCTGATTTCCTTACAACAAAACCATTCAAAATGCCGAGCTCGAGTTCAAAGTCGAAGATACAAAATGAAGACTTGATAGTCACCAAACCAAATCAATAGAACTTCTCAGAATCAACATTCGCCCTAGACAGCTACATTCATTGGCATGAAAGTTGCGAAACAGATAAACGAAATGAGATGCACATTTGCATAAATGTAAAATCGTTCAGAAAATTTCCACTCGATATTAATAAGAATATAGGATTTAATCGTACAATAAACATGTTTTTTTCAAAACAAACTGCGAATTTATGGTGCAAGTCATGATGCAGCTTCTGCACGGAGGTAGGCCTGGCAAATAGAGATGGGCGAAATGGCGCATGGCTCACCACTGACCACTCTTTTTTACAGTATTGCGCCAAACTCTCAGTACACTGTTCGCTGCACATTTCATTAAGTTTATTCAAACGAAAGCATTCGCTCGCAGACTATGCTGTGCTTTTTTCAGGCGCTGCACTGTAAAAAAGAACGGTCAGTGGTGAGCCATGAGCCATTCCGAATGGCAAAACAAGAGTACATGCCGCTAAGTGGTAAACAAATTACTAATTCAGATTCATTCATAGTTCTGAATCGAAATAAAATTCATGTCACCAAGGACATCCACATATGACCGGTTGGTGTGCAATCTCATTACGTATCAAATGCAAAAACACCGTTTATGTAGGTATGGGCCTACTTATTGCATCTATCTATCTATTGGCATTACCATAATCGAGCACGTGCTTTCTATCAAATGCCGGATAGCTTTTATGCAAATTATGTTTATGTCGTCTGATCTACAAGGAAAATAGACATGTTTTATAAATATGTGTTTTTTCACCTGCAAGAAAAACAACTTAAAATTCCAATAGTATGATCAGCAAGTATTTTCTCATATTTATGTAAAATTGTATTATTTAGCCGAGCCATTGAAACAAGTTATTTTCCTTAGAGGTCAAAATGATATATACATACTTTCTGAAAACAAAAACCGTGCTTTTCTGCCATACTTCAAGCGTCGCGGAAACAAGTTATAACAAATTACGTATTCCGACGTCAGAAACACACCTCCTATGTGGAGGTAAAGTTCTGGAAGTTTCATATGGTTAATTAATTTAATTTATTTATTTATTTAATTTACGTGAAATTCGACGTTGTAAGATTAGAAGGAATCATTGACTTATAAAAATATAACTGATATATGGACATTAGTTGCCACACAGCTTTTATTTGGCCAAATAATATATGAGGGAGGCAATACAAATCGAACATAGATTTGAACAAAAAACAAACAAATGGTTAGATGAGGAGTTTCAATATAACTAACTTGGGAAGATAAATAATAATATGGAAGTGAGACTCAAGGAGAACGAGACAAAAATGAGAACATCTTGTAAGAGCGGCGAAAAATTAGACAGAAAATAGTTAAAGTTTTTGACGCCCTATTAAGGAAAATTTGCAACGACTTTCTGAGCACCAAAACTACATAGTTTAGCCCGTAGAAAAAATCTAGCGCATAGGAACCACTAGACTCCCCTAATTTTCAAAGAAAAGTAGACGACTCGTGCAGATTTTGAGTGTATATTTTGCCACACATTATTGCAACCAATTTGTTTTGAAGCCTATGTTTCATTTTGATCCGAAGACTGCATCGAAACTCATAGGGTAGAAAGGTTTTCAGGGATACCACTCGCATGAATTTTAAAATTTAGGAAAGCAAAGCACTTTTAACCTATATTCATTATCGTATGCTTATCTTATGAAACTTTGAAAGCACCATCTCTTATAACATGGATTATGAAATACTCAATGCTTGCAAAATTTTACCCGCACTGTAACCAAAAGCCAATCCACTCTGTGAATTTCGATTTCATTCGATGATTTCATGAAAATTTGCAGGGGTAGGAAGATGTTTGGAGTTGCCATCCGAAAAATTTCAAAACCTTGAAGAATTTAAGTATTCGTTATTTATTTTCATTTTAGATATTTGTATGAATTTAACGAAAATGATCAAAACGATCCTTTGCTCGCTCCAAAGCCAAAAATAGATCAGAAGTAAATCCAGCCTGTGAATTTTGTTTCGATCCAATAACTGAATTGAAAGTTATAGGGATAAAAAAATGTTAACGATTAAACAGTGGCGGATTTACCATTCAAATTTTGCCGACCTTTACAAGTGTCAGTTCCAAGATTATTTTTACAATCCAACCATTTAGTTAAAATTGCACAAGAATGAACATTCGGTAAACCTATCTGGTAACAATTCGGCTGATGACGATGAAATTTAAGGGGGCAGGTACACTTAGAATTTTGTGAAAATCCATTTTATTTTCTTTGCATTTTCTAAAAGTAGAATATTTCAAAAGCATTCTCTGCAAATTTCAGACGAATCGGACATTTTTTTATGGAGATAAATAACTTTGAATGAGTCGTCTTTATTGCATAAAGCGTTTTTCGCATGCCTTAAAAGCATTTTTCTCGAAACTATGTTTTCGAAGTCGGTGATCACTGTAACTTGAAAACGGCTTTATCGATCAGCATGCAATTATCCTCACTTATTTTATATGTAATTATCCTCTGGATGAACGAAGGATTTTTAGATTGG
The DNA here is from genome assembly GCA_947369275.1 of Nemotelus nigrinus. Classification (NCBI taxonomy): domain Eukaryota; kingdom Metazoa; phylum Arthropoda; class Insecta; order Diptera; family Stratiomyidae; genus Nemotelus; species Nemotelus nigrinus. The sequence goes on from OX376374.1 coordinate 9,716,538, forward strand.
ACGATATTTTTTTTTCAAAAGCCGAAAATGGGAGTAAAATTTTGGTCGAAAATACAATTTTGAATTTCAACAACCGCTATTTTTCGAAAAATCAAAATCTGCCTAAGTCCTTCGTTCGTCCACTATGTCATTAACTATGTCATTAACTAATAATCCCCGATTTTTTTTTTATTTCGGATGACCCCGTGACAAACTACAGTGATCACGGCAAAACAATTTTTTTTGACCTCTCGAAAATTTACTCTATTTCGACTAATTTTCAACTTTTTTCCTTAAAAAAATTACAATAGCTTCTACAAATGTATTTCTTTCAAGTAAAAAAACATTTGTTATTAATTATTTTAATGTGTGCCTAAAAAAAAATCCTGAAAAAGAGCTTATTTTGGACGTCCCAAGTGTACCTAACCCCTTAATTAGGTTATGAAAGTTGTACTAATGTCTTTTTGCGCGATTTTCTATTAGCAAAATCATCAATTATCTCGTCGTATGAAATCTTGTTCATTAGCTCAAACTTCATGTACAAACGAGCTAAGACGTTTAGCTTTCCTTGGCTTAAGATAGTTCTTAGATAATTTTTCACCCGTTTTTAGCAAACAAAACTTCTCTCACCCGAACAATTTGTCGCTGGCGTACATAGAGCCATGCAAACTGCTAAATCCAAGTTTGTATAAACTTTTTGCAAATTCTGTTTTCGCAGGAACGAAGGTAGACTTTCCAATGATTCAGAATCTGGATTTACTAAAATTCTTTCAGAAGAAAGGTGTCATTGAAAATGTATGCATTCTTGAACTAAGTCAGTCTCTAAATCCTTAGGATACATTTTTTCGAAGAAAAGGGCTTTTTTCGTAACGGTTGATGATGACAATTCACTTATTTTGGTCAGAAATGGAAAACTTTTCATTGAACCTGTTGTTGGTTTCCTGTCGTTTTTCTAATTCAGATACGAATCTATCAATGAGAACGAAAAATGTGTTAACCCTGAAAGTATCACTCGCAGTCATTATCATTTTTTCATCGGGTATTTCATAATAATTTGTGTTTTCCTTTTCGGTTGTCTTTTTCCCATGTCTTTTGTATACTGCTTTGACACACTTAATTCGCCTTTCTTCGAAATACTCAAAATTTTGTCGTTCAGCTACGAAAAATTTGCTTAATGATTCGTAAAGATTGGAAACAGTGATTAAGGGGTTATATACAGTCAGGAGGCCCAAAAAAACTTTTCCTGAGAAGACTTTTAAATTTATTAATGTACACATTTGTACACATAATATGATAACTTTTAACTGTATTTAAACATTTTATTATGTGTAAAGATAATAGCTTTGAAAGCTTCGATAGCTGTACTCCAGGAGCTCCTCTCACACTGAAAGAAAAATCTTGGTAAAATCAACAATTTTCCTTAGTTGTTTTTGCGTCAACTACGGGCTATAGTTAAAACAACCATAAAAAAATAGTTGATTACTTTTATGCACCATGACGCGTGGTTGATAAACAACGTCCGTGGTGCAAAAAAAGTAAGTAACCACAAACTATGGTATTCCAACAATGTACATAGTACGAAATAACTATAGACCATTTTGGTGTGTTCTGGCAGGGTTAGCTCTAGAAACGTACAATCTGGGCATTTGTCCGGGGCAGTAAACGTAAAGGGTTTAATAAAATCCTACTGTTTTGCCAAAATACTAAAAAAAAATATTTGCAGCCCATAATTCTTAATGTTTTTCAAAACAGCCATATAAAGCGGCACAGATAATGAAGTCAGAAAAAAACTAGGTCAAAGCATATACACTGTATGCGCTCACTGCTTCGGCGCTGCACTGCATCGCAATGCGTGTCCTTTACATGCATACATTAATTGCACAAAAGGCGTCATAAGGCATAATATAAAGGCCTCACAGCATAACATGAATATGAATTATATCGAACAGCAAACCGAACACAATTTTGCCATGTAGCATATGAAACTTCTATGATAGAATAGGAGTATGAGTATCAGGAGTTTGAAAAATCAGCAGTTTCCCTTAGTTGTTTTTGCATCAACTAGGGCTATAGTTAAAACAACCATAAGAAAATTGTTGATTACTTTTATGCACCATGACGCGTGGTTGATAAACAATTTCATTCGGAGCATGAAAAACGTCCAAATGTTGAAACCATTCTACTTTGCGTAGAATAATTCCAAAGACGTTGCTCACTGAATTACGTTTGTTGAAATCAACTATTGCAAAGTAGTTTAAGTACCATAAAAACTGTTGATAGTTCGAAACGTTGAAGTTTTGAGTGAATTGATGAATATTTTTCTATTGATCAACTATTTTTCGTGGTTATGAAACAATTAAAACAGTTGATTTCATGAACGTTGCGATATTTTTTGTATAACCAGAACCAACTACTTTTATATCGTTAAATTAACTATATTAACATAGTAAAAATAACTATTTTCTGTAGTTCATTTAACGATTTTGAATGAATCGTTGCAATACTATTAAAAATAGTTGAATCAACCAAGAGTTTTTCTTTCAGTGCAAAAAAGGCGCCTTGCGGTGACCACGATATCTCTGGACTGAATCATTTAAAATGAAAAAACCAAACGGATTTCGTTAAAATAATGTATAATCTTGTAATTCATCGAAAAAATAAGCAACATAAGCTTTTTTGACAAAATGGTGGCTTCTAAAAAAATTGATATTTCGCCAAAATTTTGGCCTTAAATTTTTTGTAAAAAAAAAGATTCATCGGTTAGAAAAAAACTTCGATTAATTCTTAAAAAACTTCAAAAACTGTTAGCACGTGCAGAGTGGCTCTCAATGAAAAGGCATATTCCTATCCGGATTATTTGGGTGCCAGGGCAAACTGGGGTCAAGGGCAGCGAAAAAGCCGATGAATTGGTGAGGAAAGGATCAGGAGCTAGCAATAGCCACTGTATCACTGTACCACGGTCAATTGCTGAAACCACAATCAAACTAGATGCTGCCATATGGGCCAAACTAAAGTCCGAATGGGTAAACAGGATGGACTGCAAGGTGGCCAGAATGATATGGCCATCACCTGATCTAAGCAAAAGCAGGAAACTGCTCAGGCTAAGCAGAAACCGCTTGAGAACGACGGTCGGCTTGCTCACAGGGCACTACCTTACCGCATCTCATGCGAACAGAATGGGACTGACATCCAGCAATTTATTCAAGAGGTGCGAAATGGAAGAGGACACCATCGAGCACACTCTCTGCGATTGTCCGGCCCTAAATAATAAACGCCTCAAGATTTTTGGTTCTTACCAATTTCAAGAGTTAGCAGAGGTGGCTAGTACCGTCACGTTGAGTCAGCTGATTTAGTTTGGCGAGGCGGTTATTTGGCAGCTCTAACAAGTCAGCGGAGGATGGCATATAGGCCCAAACTGGCGGCTTAATGCTAGCCGAGTACGCAACAACCCTCTTTACTACCTAACCTACATTACTAAAAAATATACTGAACAAGTTTGTGTTAAAATTTGAGACTGATCGAGACCAAGATTCCTCGGAAACGGCTGTCGAAAAATCTTGGTCACCGACTTTAAAAGCACCGTTTTGAGAAAAACGCGTTTAAAGTTTCAAAAGCACTTTACATAGAGCAAAAAGAATTTTCAACTTACATCGAGTCGTCTATTCCACGGCCATACAATACACCCTTCATCCTTTCGGCAGCTTCTAATAACTCGAATTGGTGTTGTCTGCGGACCATTCTCCCCTGTCGTGTGCTCTCATGTGCTCTGTGGTGTCTCCTGATTGCTAAGCCATAATAAACTGTCAACTTGTCGATAATTTTACCAGTAAGTTTGCCTTTTCCACAGAGTTTTTTTTATTTTTGAGGAGGGAAACATTTAAATTGACCTTGCAGGTATAAAAAGAACACTAATGTACTGTCACTTTACGCATCTGAATGCATTAGAAGTGAACATTTACAACAGGCAGGTTGATAAAAGGGATAGCGTTCTATGTAAGCGCTGCCGCTCCGGCCTCCTACTTTCAAACGTTCTGACACGTCTTTACAAATATGCGTGTAACTTCGCAAATAATCGCCGGATTGACTTGAAATGTTCTGTGTATGTACTTAAATATAAGTACATGATATAAACAAATAATCGATTTTTAAAAAATTCTAACTTTATATAACCCCTTAAGTAATGAATACAGTTATTGTGTTAGTCAATATCGTAAATGTTGCGCGTGGTGATTTTCATGCCTATTTCAACGTTCGAACTAAATGACGAAATGGTTAAAATTGGTTACAATTCTACTTAATATGAACAAACTTTATTTTTTTTTCACACATTTCTACGCATCGCGCCGCTTTACTCAAAAATCTTCCATTCAAATTGTGCACTAATTTTCACTTTTCTGATTTCAGGTGATCCCACCACATTTGGAAACTTGAAAGCAGCTAAGCAAACAATTGACGCTGTTAAAAAAGCAATCGACAATCGAAAATGTAACGGATATGGACCGGCGTCCGGTATAGACGAAGCACGAAAAGCCGTTGCCAAATACGTTGAGCATCAAGGATCTGTAGCACTGAGCGATGTCATATTATGCAGTGGATGCTCGACAGCCTTAGACATTTCAATTGGAGCGATAGCATGTCGAGGGCAAAACATCTTAGCGCCACGCCCAGGTTTCTCACTTTATCAGACCCTAGCACTGGGTCTAGGCATCGAAGTGCGCTATTATAATTTACTACCAGAGCGAGGATGGGAAATCGATTTGGGTCAACTGGAAGGTCTGATAGATGAAAATACCGCTGCTGTGATTATAAATAACCCGAGTAATCCGTGCGGCAGCGTTTTCTCACGAGATCATCTCACGAAAATTGTTCAGCTGGCTGAGAAATATTTCCTACCAATTATTGCAGATGAGGTTAGTTCAGAAAACCTAATAGAATCTCCCAAAATATGAATAGCTCATTTCACAAATTTCAGATCTATGAACATTTCACCTTCCCTGGTTCAGAGCATATAGCTATCAGCACTCTCTCCGAAAATGTCCCGGTGCTTTCGTGCGGAGGACTCACCAAACGGTTTCTCGTCCCAGGCTGGAGATTGGGCTGGATAGTCGTTCATGATCGAAACGGTGTATTGGCTGAGGTGCGGAAGGGACTGGCAAGTTTAGCTGCACGGGCATTAGGGCCCAACACAGTTATACAAGCCGCTTTGCCAGATATTCTCGAACACACTCCACAGTCGTTTTTCAAAGGAATTACAGGCTACATTCATGTAAGAGCATCGGCACATTTTCATAGTAGTGACTTAATCAATTGAATTCCCCTTATTTAGAACAACGCGCAAGTAGCCTACGATATACTCAAAGAAGTTCGTGGTCTTAAACCGGTAATGCCAAGTGGAGCAATGTACATGATGGTCGGCATCGACACTGATAATTTCCCGGAATACCCCACCGAACTATTGTTTGTACAGGATCTCGTGCGTGAGCAGAGTGTCTTCTGCTTACCGGGAGGATGTTTCTTGTACCCAAACTATTTTCGCATCGTGCTGACTGTTCCAGAGAATTTACTGCAGGAGGCATGTCTTCGTATTGCAGAGTTCTGCGAAAAACACTACAAACGTGATAAGAGAATGATTGAAAATGGTGTGCTAAAGGCAGTGGATTTACAATGATGAAGGATGTGGCAATTAATATTGCTGTGCTGGAAATATAATAGTCTGAATTTGTTGGAACACTATTTGTGATACGTGTTAGCACTTTTTTGTTGTATGTTAAGATGGAAATTATAGATTTATGATATATATCTTGATAGTTGTTTTACTTTAGTATGACAATTTAAGGTGATTTACAACAGATGATACATAAAATTACATACCAGAAAAACATGTAATTTTCTTCCGTTTTTGTCTTTGACAAACTTCTATGGATCAGCGATTCTATGGCTTGTTAGGTTAAACAAGTTTAATGTCATCCACAAATGCAGTTATTTTTATACCAATTTCTTACAAAACTTTTTCCTCCTGCGCATTTATACACCACTCGACGATAACATAAATTCCTATTATTTTACCTCGAAATCGTTTCGCTGCTCAGTGGACGCGCTTCTTTGTAGTTTAGGAAGAAGACTCAACTGACCTATCTAGAATTGCAGAAAGACTATTTATCTTGGAACAATTATGTTCTTGGAGCTATTGCCAGTAGCTGTTTGATTCCCTTCTTCGCAATGAGCGTTCTTGCACTCTAGCTTCCGTCCTCTGGTATGCTTTGTCTGTTTATCACTTTCTTGTAGATCTCCTACTTTAGGATCCCGATGCTAGTAGATTTTGAAAAAATACTATTTTCGTTTTGTTCATATTTTTAAGATGGCAAGTTTTATTAAACAATTTGAGAGACTTGTGACGTATGTACTTGTCTATGGGGTTTTTATTCGTAGATCTTTGTTTATCTCAGTGTTACTGATGTACCAGGGAGTTTGCTTCTATTTAAAGCAGGTTCGGAATGGAAATTGCTTTTAATTCTATTTAAAGCAGGTTCGAAATGGAAATACAGTGGTGGCTCATATATCTTCTTACGAAAATGGTTGTGCCATATCCTATGCTAAGCCTATCGTTTCCATATATGGTGTAATTTGGGAAACTGAAATGGTCTGCGGGTTTCATGTTTCCTGAAAAAAGACACAAAAAAGTCGGCTAGTTATCCAAAAACTACTTAAGCGAGTGATTACAGCATATTAACATTTTTAGTGAGATAAGATTTGAACAATATTAACTTTGTATGCAATCTATATGCAAAGCCAACAATTTAATAAGTCAAACCATAGCTAAATCGTTATAATATGTTTCACATTGATTTGATCTATCATTTCATTTTCAACTTAACGCTCACATTTCTTTCCGCTTATAAATCGACGTCACGGAGCTAATTCACCTTGCCAACTTCCTTTCATAAAAACACACCACTCAGTCCGTTTCAGCTTGTTCCGACTGTTATGACAGTCAGCTGAGTTCTGCGAGCAGTGTAAACATTTGGAGCTGTTTTGCAAGGTTAACTTCTCTTGTTGAATAATGATCCGGTGTGAAGTGTTTTTAAATCAATTTTACAAGACAGTTCATAATAATCCAATCATCCGCGGTCTTGCTTTCAGTAAAGTACCAAATAATGTATCATTAGGTCCACAATACTGCATCAACATAGTTCAGTAATCACTTATACACATCTAATTTTAATCAAATAAGCTTCGAAAATTTCCGATTTTAGGCAATATGATCACGAAAACTTTCTATCTACTTTACTACTTAAGGGTGATAAAAGGCGATATGCATTCGCGATTCGTGCTTTGAACGTTGAAGTCTCCAGGATCGCTTCAATGGTAAGAACTAACAATACAACTGCAATTTGATGAACTTATAAAAAGGTTACAGAAGATATCACGGGTCGGATGAGATTGCAGTTTTGGAAGGACTCAATTGACGATTGTTACAATGACCAAAAAGCGTATCTTTTGGATCACCCAGTTTTAAAAGAAGTTAAGCTTGTATGTATTATGTGGAACTGAAGTTCTTATACTATGGGCTAACCATATTATGTCTTAGGCTATTGACAAAAATAAGCTCAACAAAGTCTACTTAAAACGCCTAGTCGCGTCTCGTGATCGACCGCCTAACAAACCATTTCTTACGGTAAAAGAAATGGAAGATTATGCGGAACAATCCGTTTCATCCGTTTTTTACATTCTCCTTCAACTATTCAACAAGAAAGATATGAATATCGACCATGCCATATCGCACTTAGGAAAAGCTCAAGGAATTATAAATTTGCTTCGAGCTATACCACGGCAAAGCCGACATTCTTCCGTAAATATACCACAAGAAGTCCTTATGAAACATGGTGTAAGTCAAGAAAGAATTATCCGCGGTCGTCCTGACGATAAAGGGGTAGAAGAGTGTGTTTTTGAGGTAGCAACTGCAGCGCATCAGCACTTAGCCAAGGTATTTTTAGTTTAATATACGTATATCGTTTCCTGGTAGCTTGCCAATACAGAGCAATACTTTCAGGCAAGAAGTTTATCGAAGCATGTAAGCCATGATGTGGTGCCTGTATTCTTACCAGCAGTTGCTGTAGAAAGATATTTAGATCGTTTAAGGAACTCCAATTTTCGATTATCAGACGGAAAATTGCAACAACGTGATAATTTCTTGCCTTTAGCTTATTATTGGTATAAATTACGAGGGAAATATTAGAAGTAATTTATTTAGAAAATAGGGGGATGCAATATTCTGTCATGTACATAGAAATGAAGATAAAAGTCTTAGCCCACTAAAAGCAATTTGAAGATTTGTTAATTATCGGTTTGTTCTCATATATGTCGGGCGATTTTTGCAACGACTATATAATTAATTGTGGGCTCCTTTACGAACACGTAACTAATTTTTAGCAACTCCATGTTCTTGATCCACCATCAGGTTAGACCAACTCTTTGTGTAATAGTTGCATGGGAAAAATAATATCTAATTCCACTTACGTTCAAGTGTAGCTAGTTATTTGAGCTCAATATTTTTTGCCAGCCTGGAGGATATGTAGCACTCAGAAAAACAGGATATTTGCCTTAAAAAGGTGACTATCTTGTATAACAGATCTGAATTACTGGCGAAACGAGCCTACTAACGCATATTTTTTTACATGCATGCATAGCTGTAAGCTCTACTCAAAATTTTCCTCTATGAGACCATGGGAGTATAATATGAAATCACAATTAATTTGTGCGCTACAGTTTTCAATGCTACAAACTCTCCAAATTTTCATTCTACTATCCATTCACGCGATATCTTTATCTGTTTGCGAATAATTTTATCTTTATGACCATAAATCAATCAACATTACATAGAACAACCATAATTTTGATTGGTTAGCGAAGTTCTATAAGCAGTTTTCCTTAAAAAAAAGAAACATACCACATCAAAGGAGCTGTACACTATTCTGAAGTTTTCAAAAATATTCAAATAAACGGAAACAAACATCTAGCTAACATATGAACTCGTAAAAGATGACTTTTTGCCAGAGAAATCTTTCCCAGATTGAATTAGTTAATATATCGGTAGTTAATGGACCCATCTTAAAAGATTACTACTGGAAAGCACTTAATTTTAAACGGTAAGTTATGTTTTTAATATGTTTCACTTGTCACTTCATCTTTTTTCAGCCTCAACCAAATTCTCATTCAACTAGTTCGCGGAGCTGAAGAGAATGCTTATTTGAAAATCCCACCGATGCCTATCAACAGCCCACCAATACAGATTGTTGTACATTTCCTGAATCAAGAACCCAGACGAATATTTTGGTCGATGAAGCGAACACAGTTGTGCAGTTGTGGTATAGTTGAGAAACCTGTTGGGATTAATAATTTTCGGAATGTTTATAATTGTCCTCATCGGGAGTTGCTAACGATTTTGCCAACAACGGGCGAGGTTAAGGGTGGAAGTACTTTTACGTTTACGTTGAATATTACTTATGTTACGCTTGGGGAGAATACGTTGGGATATGAGTTCAAGTAAGTGGAATGTATTTTTTCCTTCTTCCTTTCATTCTCTTCAACATTTAATCAAAATGTGCGGTCAGTGTGCAACAAATAGCTGCATGCCTCCTTGGAAGCTATTCAACTAAATTCTTCGTAGCGTCGAATTGGATTTTATTCCACTTTTGCGAAATGAGTGCCTGAAGTTTTCTTTTGTCATTTACGGCCTTGCTTTTGTAAGTTACCTTTCCAAGTGCTGCCTGGGGTGTTCTATGGAATTTTTATCCGAACTCTGGGGAGGTATTACAATGCAGCTCGTACAGTTGCGTAGTAGCCAAAGACCTACATTTACAGCTTTTTACTGTGGGTCTTCATCCTCGTAGAAGTTAAATTTATTTTTAATACCCAGCTTGTCAGCTGAATATTTAAAATTTTCTTTTAGAATGCTAATATAAATCTGTTGGCCCATATAAAAAATCAAAAAGCATTTTACACAGTTCAACTTTCAACCTCAATGGGGCTAGTTACGACTGAGGAGAGACTAGCGGCGAAATCCAAGGAAATGCAGTCAGTAACAGGAATCGATGGGATGGTGTAAACAGAAGAAAAAACCATAGCAAAGAGATTGCAAAAGTCAAGAGGGTTGGAAGCAGTAAAGGCATTAAACACTAGGAACTCAGGAAGAGAGGAGGAAGCTTTTAAGGAGCGGACAAAAGAGCAGAAACTTTTAGAATTATTCGAGTTCAAAGAAGATTCAACAGACAAAGAATAGCTGAGTAATGCTAATCTTATTTCCTTCTCTGCAGAGGAACGTAAACAGGAGAAGATAGCATAATCTTCACCAGACCGAGAATTCAAAAATTTCAAACGTGCTGAATTTGTATCCTTAAGGGCGGCACTCCTTACCATCGCGGTAAATCATGCAAGCAGTTGCAATTTTTCTGTGCTAAGTTAAAAAATTTCTTGGGGAAAACAGCCTCTATACGAATCTGAATATTAAGTGTATATAATTGTTTTCCTCCCACATTCTATAAAACAAAAACTGAAATCCCACCACAGTTTGAATTCAATGTAAGTCTTATTAATCAGCGTGAACGACGACTACAAGTTGCATTTGAGATTTAAATTTGATGTTTTCGAATTCGACCCGCGTAAATGCATTCTGACGGACACCTTGCTGCCTGCCTGCATTTTCAATAGTGAACAGGCCATTCAACCCATCTGGATTCACAACCCGTTGAATCATGACCTCGAGTTTAAGATTCAGCCCTTAGATCGTAACTTGCGAATTTTGAACGAGAACATTTCGATCTCCAGTGGAAGTACCAATCCTCTGCTGGTTCAATTCAAGCCAAACCGTTTGGGAAACTATGAGGTAAGCAGAATGAGTACTTCTGAAGTCTATACCAATAAACTCATTTCTATCCTCAGCTTGTGTGTAGTTTGGATTTCATGGGCATTATTACGAAATTCAAAGTTCAAGCAACGGCCACAAACATGTTCATTCCAGTTCCTGTTCAGCATGCGCCGAAAGTTGACTTCGCATCTCCCGAGTCTCCGTTTACAATCTACAAAAACTACCTGCCCATATCCATCGGAACTCGTGGAATGATCAGCAAAATGGTGATGCTTCATAATACCTCGGACTCTTGCATCCAATTCCTGTGGAAGCCTCTTAAGCTGAAAGAGTACTACACTGTCGATGTAACCCCAGTCAGTGGAACGTGTAATCGCAAGCAAAGCGTGTCTTGTGTCATTAAAGTTACAGCTGGGTCGGTACAAAGTGTCTTCGGGAATATTCCGGTTGTTTGTGATATCTACAAGTTCACAGGCACTAAAATCGATGCAGTCGAAGAGTGTTCATTTCATTCCTCTCTTGACGAGCCAAAGGACACGACTGCCTTTATCACTCGCTTGTTTGTGAACTTGTGTCTACGAGTCCATGCATTGCGCTCTCTGGATATCCCGTCGTATCCACTCGAACCGACAACCGATACGATCGAATCGACCAAGAAGAAATTTAAGTCGGGACGATTCGATCGCGATGTATTCGACAAGTTGTTTTGGAACTTTATTTACAACGAAGATTTCTTGAATGACATTATTCGAAAGAAAGTTGACAAGCGATATGTAGAAACAATTAGAGAATCGGGTTATGACACTCCTGCTTCAGCGACGCGTATCAATAAGGCGTGAGTATTTTGTTTTCTCACAATAAATTTCGGCAAAATATTACTGAACGTTTTCAGGGCATTTTTGGAAGTTTTGCAAACACTTACAACGCAAGCAATAACGGAATTGCAACGTAACTGGAGATTCATACCAAAAGAGCTTGGCAACCCAATAATTTAAGTGTGCTTGTAATTATAATCCGTTATGCGTATGTTTTATTGAATGAGACCGCGGTAAATTTATGTAGAAATTGCTGATTATAGAATATTCACGGAAATTATAGTTTCTTGATTATTCAAATGTAACACCAAACAATCTGATATAAAATCGAAAAAGGAGTATAACATGTTGCCTCCAAACACTTCGCGAAAACAATGTTCCAATGGAGTTCAATGTATAAGGGATATTCAAAAGATACTTACATTTTCATTAAATTGTATTTAATGAAATATAAATTAGACATTAGCAATCTACATACTAATGAAGAGAAAATTTCAAAGTTTTTAACTGTGGCTACATATGTTACATAATAAAAACATATGAATAGGCCAAGATTCCAGGGAGGTACATTCATTTGAATACGAATAGTCGAAGAGAGAACATCAAACTGGAGAAAAAGGAAATTAGAGTGGTCATTAAGTACCCGTGTTTGAAAAAAATATCTACCAAAGATATAGACCGCGACTTGGTGGAAACACAAGGGGCTCTGTTGCTCCATATTCCGCCGTTACATGCTGGGCCAATAAGTCCCACTGAAGATGAATACCGCGATGGACGTCTATTCACGTCCCTCACTGAAGACAACATGAAAAGTCGAAGATGTCGAGTTGGCAAATCAAAGAATGACCATCAGGCTTATAGCTGAAGTCAAAAGGATCTCGTATGCCAGGTTTCAATGAATCGTTGCCAACGAATTCCATCTGAAGAAGGTCTCTGCGCGTTGGGTGCCGAGAATGTTAACCGACGAGCAAAAGGAGAAACGAGTCGACATTTCGAGGGTGAATCTCGAAAAGTTCCAGGTAGATCTGAAGAAGTTTTTGTCACGTTTCGTGACCATGGACGAGACCTGGATTCACCATTTTCATCCAGAAACCTATCAGTAATCGATGACCTGGAAGCGACCCTCTTCACCGATGCCGAAGAAATTCAAGGTGTCGAGTTTATGCATCAGGTTTTTGGGACGCTGAAGGAATTATTATAGTGGAATATTTGGAAAAGGAAGCCACTATATCAGGCTGTTACTACGCAGACCAAATAAGAAAATTGCGGGAGGCTATTGAGGAAAAAAGACGCGGCAACCTGCGAACCGGAGTGCTGTTTCATCACGACAATGCATCGGTTCACAAGGCTGCAGTTGCGATGGCAATCCGATCTTTTCGCCAGATCTAGCTCCCAATAACTTCTACCTCTTTCCTCGGCTCAAGGAACACCTTCGAGGCAAGAAATTTTAAGATGGTAGCGAAGTGATGGCCGCTGTTGCGGCGTTATGGGAGAGTAAAAACAAACAAATTTTTCTAAGGGTATAAGGGTATATAAATAAGATGGACTAAATGTATAAGCTTCTTAGGAAACTACGTTGAAAAATAAATATATTTGCTAAGTCTAATCACCTTGGTTTATATTGATTGTCATTACTTTTGAATCACCCCTCGTAGATGCTCTATTATTGCTGAAAGCTCTTCGGCGGCCGAAAATATTAAAAGTCGCAAAACATACGGTTTCCAAAATCGTAAGCTCATTCAAAATAACCCTTTAATTCTGCTTAAAACCACCTGGGCTCCGGGTCATAGAGGTATTCCTAAAAAAAAACAACCATTGATGGGACGTTTTTTGCTACCCCAATTGCACTTGATGAGGTGTGTAACCAGATAAGCACAGAAGTAAAATCGGAGTGGTAGGTTGTCTACAGTAGGGACGGTTGAAGGTGCCCATGAACAGAGATTGATTTAGCTTCTAGCGAAAATACTTGGTTTAAGAATATAAAACTTAATATTAGTCTTAAGACCTTTACCAGGCTTTTCTCAAGATTTTAACAAGGAAAAAGTGTTTGGCATTAACGCAATTGGAGACCCTACTTATGAGCACTATGGTGCAGTTGACTCAATTGATCACAAAATATTTTTTGGCGAAAGTTTTGTAGATTGAGAGTTGAAATTGAGTTTTTTCAACATTACAACTCGCAGTGTCTAATGTTCAACATTACAACTCGCACTGTTCATATACAATTTATATTTCATGAATAAAAATTAATTGAACTGAGTGTATTTTTTGAATAGCCCAATATAATTTATCTATGTTCTTTCCATGAATCTGGCAGAAATATTTTTAAAAAACTATTGCTGAAAGTGTGTAAAATGTTTTAAACATTTTTTAGTGTTAGTATTGCTGATAATTTTTGATACAAATGTAACCTACTCAGAAAGGAACTCGTAAAAATTGATACGATAATCAGAAATTAAGTGTGATTAAAATATTGGATTGCTGTATGCGTGTAACTATGTGGCGAAAATTAGTGTTAAAAACGAGGTAATGAAAAGCAAAGTACAGTTGCACACATGCTCAAATGATGTCAGTCTTTTATATGAAGAAAACCTGTAAAAACTTCCAAAATATGAAAAGGTCTATTGTAAAAGCGAAACAAATATTTCAGCTACTAGTCTTATTTCTTAGGTCCAATGGAAAAAGCAACATAAATTATTTTCAATTAACAAAAAGAAAATCTATATTATTGTTAACTTTATCTAAACTTACATCACAGCCTAAATGATGCGAGATCATGGAAAAGTGTTGTTTTAAAGTTTGTCGAATGTTGATGAACATTTTTAGTAAATATTCATTTTGGTTAAACAGAAGTAATAAAATTGAGTTGCGATACAAATTAGTTGGCGAAATATTTGATAATTGTTTAAAAAACAAAAACAAGTATGGAAAATTGTATGCAAATCATCAATTGTTCAGCGCATAATCAATTATAATAATAATTATTATAGAAAAATGTGTCGAAAATAAAAATATTATAGTCGCAATAAAATATTTTCCACTTCCGATTGTCGCTAGATTATAAGATAGGGGAAAAATAACCCCTAAAATGCATCTTAACTAGTGCAGGAAGCTTTAAATTATCTGCATAAAAAGTGCAGACCTGAAACTACCGCGAGTTTTAAAATTTGGAAGTCAAAACCGGAGAATAAGCAGAAAATAAATTCTAAAAGCGAGGCGACTTTAGCTTCTATATAACAAACACGTTGTACTGCGTATGCGCCCATAATACCCGGATACTAATCCTTTAGAGCATCTTTGCGATGTTCTAGACAAGCGGTTTCGAAAACGGAACCTTACATGCCAATAATGAAATCAGCACTACAGGAACGATCAAATTCAAAAAGATCAAATGCTATAAAGCGAAAGGGTATCATACTAAATATAAAGTGCAAGTTTATTCCGTATGCTTTAATATAATTTGATAATTTTTACTATTCGATATTTAGAAAAAGACGCAAGAAGACTTTGTGCGCCGATTAAATGGAGGATTTGTATTTCTTCTAACTTGTCCACTGCTGATTTTTTTCATTATTGTTTTTTAATAAAATGCTATTTCTTAGTTTTAAAATAATTATATGGTGTGATGAAATAATTATAACTTTTTGGCGAAATGTTACTTTTCATTGAAAAATTATACTCGACATAGACTTTTTACTCTAACTGTAAATGTTTACATATAAAATTGATGCATGATAAAAATCTATTTGCATAGCTCGAATTATAATCAAAACGTATAGAAATGCTCTTTTATAAAACGGCATGACAATATTTTTATGATAAATGTTGATGAAACATTCAAGTGTATGCATTTTTATGAAAAATTGACAGTTAAGTCCAAACATAATTTAAGGCATATTCAATAAAAAACAATAGGCGCCTTTTTTTGCTCCCCTTATCCATAACAGAACAATGCTAACAAGTGCAGAAGACGCATTGGAAACAAGAATAACTCCTGTTATGCATAAGCGGAGTTGTTATTGTTTCCAATGCGTCTGCAGTTGATAGCATTGTTCTGTTATAGATAGGCAGAGCAAAAAAACACGCCTATTATTATTTTAACGTTCGGTGGACAAATACATGCATTTTATGAGAAAAAACTAAAAAAACATACATATTCGAGATAAAGATACAATGGTATTTACCCTTCATGTACATGCGTACCCTTCATCATGAGCGTGTTACCTAATTTGTTCGCATGTTCGCATAGCGCAGGAAGCATATTATATTTTTTTCTACATACATATATACAAGTTCACTTTTCCACGGAACTGGGTTGGTCTTTTTCACGATGTCAGTCATACATTTTCATAAATTTACACGATTTGCGATCGCGCTCGCCTGCCGAGAAAGCTTCCTTTCCTATGAAACCACATATAGTAACTTACAAGCGGTACAATATTGAGGTTAGGACAATGCTGCCTGCCAGAGAAGACAAAAATTCCCTGGCTTTCGGTGAAGATTTCCCTAGATTTTCATGCGATATTTATATTCACCTACCATATACTATACTGTCTAGAGAAACATATAAAATCAAATATTTGATGGTTTTGGAGTCACCTGCACCACACAAACCCTTCTCTTTTGTGTGCGTACGCATGGGTTTAACGGATATTGTTGAAACACAATGATTTCGGTTCAATTCGATATCCGAACAACTACGTACTCGAAAAAATATCATAAATTTGAAATTTGGGACTCTGAGCATATTAAAACTGGTAAATATACTACTGCTTTTAAAAAATCCCTAAATTTTCCCGACAAATATTTTCTATAGATCTAGGGAAAAATTCCCCAAATTGGTATCACTGGATTAGCACTAGTTTTAGTAGGACCGCAATCTTCCTCCGCAAGATACCATTCAAAAATCAAAAACAAGAACATATAACAAATACTATAACGCATATGCTTCTAAAACTGTATATTTTATATAAAACATTTTTCAAATTGCAACTGCCATCAATCCATGACAACAACCTCTCCACAACAAACCCAAATTTGAGCGGATCGTCACTTTTCGGTTTTATCATCCAACATGGCATCATTTCGATGTGTGTAGATTTTTTCGTTTCGATTTTCTTCGGTCTCTCGAAAATTGACGGCAGTCAAAGTTCGGAATCGTAGCAGTAAGTTGAGTCGAATCGCAGAAGTATACATATTTACGAACGGTGTTCGAACGAGTGAGATTGTGTCGTTGAAAACACTTGTATTCGCATTGCAGTCAAAAACTGCGTATTGTGCGTGAATCGTTTGTAGTCGCCCTGTAGCGAATCCCATAATTATCAGGTGTAAATTGTGTCTTAAAATTGTGTGCAAAGGCGCATCGAATCGATCGCGCCCTGTAGATTTGTTCTTCCAAGTTGGATAGTGTCTAGTTTTCACGGTTCTATACCGTTCTGATTGGAATTCGGAAGTTCGCGGGTGTTAATTGAAACTTTCGCGGGACCAACGCCTTGCATGGTATGCAAATTTGCAACGATTCGGAACAGTGGTTGAATAATTTTGCGAAGCGTGAGTGAAAGAAAAGCTAATTTGAAGACGAAACGTCAGACGAGAATACAATAAAAGTGTGTGTGTACCAAACTGTCTAGGAAACACCTGCAAGGATACGACCAAAAACAGGAATTCGGAACCCTATTCCAAGTGAGTCACTCATTAAGTTTGTGTACCATATGCACCTGTAGTCAGGAAGCGATTTCATTCAAGCATTTCCACCATTGTCCACCCCCTGTTTTGGTGGTTGGAAGAGGGTGAATTTTTTTACGTTGTTTATTGATTTTTTGTCACTGTCACTGTGTGGAGACATCGAGCCTAATGACGTTTGTGTATTTGCAGTACATATTTCGTTCCTCACCTCGTTTCCTTCGCGTTCAATTGTCGCATGAAAAGTAGTTCGTTTTGATACTAGCGAATTTTGCACGTATTTGCACAGAAAATATTTATTTAGAGAGACTTCTCTTGCAAAATAAAGTAGCCGGTCTTGTGCTTGATGTCATATGATTATCTTCTGTAGATTATTTATTTTAATGCAAATACAGTGCATGAACATTTAAGGTGGCGTCAAGCTATTCGCACTGAAGGAACTCAAAAGGAAAATCAATTTTGCATGGTTGATTTTCCAACATTGTTATAATCTGACCTATTGTGTGCAACAAGTCTTAGCTGTTCGTGTTATCGCATAATAATTCCAATTTCTCCAGATGCTATGCTTTGAGAACATTGAACGGATATTAACTGGTGATAAGTTTTACTAGCCAAGCTCATGTATGTATAATTTACCTTGCAATAAATTAGTTTAATTACCTCCATACTTCGATAAATTGCAGTTCAATTGCTAGACACCAAATAGTCTTAGCAAATTAGCAAGCCAATAATTTTTTCTTACTTTCGCTCGGAAATATGAGAAGTCTTGGAGAGACTTGCGAGGTCGGATTGAAAATAATCCTTTACCCACAAAGTGGGGTTTTTTACGTAACTGTCTGCGAAACGATGTCATGCAATAGCATGTAATACTTTTGGAATGCAGACTTGAATGGAGTGAGTCATTGATCGCTGGCAATATTACTCGGTGTATGTAGTCATTCTTGTCAATAAGTAGAAGCTTTTTTATTTAACCGGCTTGTTTGATAATTTCAAATGAGACAGTCTGAGAGGAGGCAGTAGACGACGGTCCGGTCTTCTTCCGTTCTACAATGTTGAACAATAAGCTAGTAACGAGCGTTTAGAATAAACTGTCCATTTGAGTTGAAACGAAATAGCCTTTAATGTAGTCAATATTTTCGGATAGTTTCATAGGGTTTTTTTTGGGAAATTTAAATTTCGTTCGTGTTTAGATGAGCACTCGTCAATACTCGATTCGTCATTAATAGGACCGAAATCAGCAATGTTATATTGAATTATTCCTCCAAGCTGATCCACAATGCCAGTTACGAACAGTTGGATATTTATGCTGAAGGTGCTTTTGACCGATTCTACTTCGGTTAGATTTGCGAAGAAGTGGGAGCCAAGTGACTGCTTCCGTCTTCTGACAAGAGCCGGACTTTCGCACAAGAGAAGAAGATCTGTATCCTCTTCCTTCTCGCTTGTACAGCTCCGAGAAAAGTTTTTGTATGAGACACCCAGCCGCGTGCACGCCTGCCAAACGAACAATTGCCAGTTAAAGCAGCCAACAGCCCGGGTAGGGACCCCCTTCCCAAAATAAGTAGCTCTCTACTGTGACTGAAGTCAAAAGTTCCCCACAATTACCTTGCGATCGCACACGAAAGTTCTTTTACCTAGCATTTATCAGTTCGCTCCTCTTAAGGTCCCTATATCCTGGCATCGAAAATAGATGCATCATCGAATATCTCGATGGGGTGTAAAATCCAGCAAGCGACTGTATACCTAGCCGCTTGGCTGTTAGTGAAAATTCAGGTATTCACTCCAAATATTTGATTACATACAGTGACTCACACGTCTAACGGGATGACAAGTGGAAATTATGCAGTTCGGTGTGAATAAATTCGATAGAATAAACAAATTATATAGCAAAAGGAAATTTGGTCTAGTTTTATTATTTTTTTGCAAAAATTTTAAAGAGAAACTGTTAAATTCAACAAAATAATAAAACTTACTCCAAATCATATTTTAATGCCACTCGACTAACCGGATAGCGCATTTTATAAGCTGCTGTAGTCGTATAATGGTAGTTTTTAAATCAATCAAGTGATTGCAACATACGGCGATATTCACTTACTTCACTGAAAGAAAAATCTTGGTAAAATCAACAATTTTCCTTAGTTGTTTTTGCATCAACTAGGGCTATAGTTAAAACAACTATAAGAAAATTGTTGATTACTTTTATGCACCATGACGCGTGGTTGATAAACAATTACATTCGGAGCATGAAAAACGTCCTTGAAACCATTCTACTTTGCGTAGAATAATTCCAAAGACGTTGCTCACTGAATTACGTTTGTTGAAATCAACTATTGCGAAGTAGTTTAAGTACCATAAAAATTGTTGATAATTCGAAACGTTTAAGTTTTGAGTGAATTGATGAATATTTTTCTATTTATCAACTATTTTTCGTGGTTATGAAACAATTAAAACAGTTGATTTCATGAACGTTGTGATATTTTTTGTATAACCAGAACCAACTACTTTTATATCGTTAAATTAACTATATTAACATAGTAAAAATAACTATTTTCCGTAGTTCGTTTAACGATTTTGAATGAATCGTTGCAATACTATTAAAAATAGTTGAACCAACCAAGGGTTTTTCTTTCAGTGTTAGTAATTATCAGTTTGTTTGAACTTCTCTCAAAGTGAAGTTGTACTATGGCTATTTCAAGCAAGCACAGATCCTTGGAGATGAGGAAACTTATTTTGCTTATTTTTCGAAGGAAGAAAAAACTTGAAAAGACTTTTCAAGTATTGTACACAGGAGGACTTCAACTGTCCACAAAATCATTGAAAAAAATTGAAACAGAATATTGAGCGAGCAATAAACGTAGAAAGGGCCAAGGAGGGAAACCAACTGCAAACTATGAGAAGTACGTTAAACGGATCGTTGAGAAATATCAGTTTATTTCAGCAGATAAAATTAGAATTAAGATTGAATAGAACAGGGAAAAGACAGTCTCCGTGGAAACAATTAGTTTTTTTATGCATGTACTATTTTGATTCTTCTATACATGTACACCTTGCTTGGTGAAATAAATAAATAAATATCAGATATGGTGCTCTTGTTTAGGCACAAGTATTTCCTTTAAGTATTTTTAGATATTTCTATTTCGATTTATCATACAAATTTTGTCTACACTTTTTGATTTCATGGAACCCCATATTATGACACCAACTGGCTGTTTCACTGTATGTGTAATGCAATCAGGATGCATATCTTCGCTAATTCTTCATCTTTTGTATTTTAGGTCATCAGTACCAAACAGGGACGCTCCCAATAGCACTGTTCCACTGTTCCGTTGTCTGATTCGCATGGGTTTCAGTCCAGTTTAATATTTTCAATCTTTCTTTGAGAGATCGTAATGGCTTTTCGTGAAACTCAAGCATTCAGACCCAATTCCTTCAGTCTTCGTCGAACAGTCGTTGCACTAACCTTTATTGCGCCATTTCTTTTTGAATGTTCCCAGATGGTTTTTTTCCATCACGTGACCAGTTTTGTTCACGATGATTGGATGCCACCTTTGTTTAAGTTCCCATCGATTTTTCTTCTAATTTCTTCATAACTATAGTCTCCATCGCGAAATAGTGT
The DNA here is from genome assembly GCA_947369275.1 of Nemotelus nigrinus. Taxonomy (NCBI): domain Eukaryota; kingdom Metazoa; phylum Arthropoda; class Insecta; order Diptera; family Stratiomyidae; genus Nemotelus; species Nemotelus nigrinus. Next base: position 9,737,491 of record OX376374.1, read on the forward strand.
AAGTTTACATCGCTTTATGGGTGATCATTCAATTCTTTGTACCATTTCAACAATTTTATAACGTTTTACGAGCATATTTTGTAAAAGAACACAATAAAACAACAACCAAATTTACAAGCAATCACTTAGTACACTAACAAACGTCCTCATTTAAAGTCAAATCAATGTTCAGCATTGCCAGTTTGCGGCATTTCCCCCAAAATTTGTGGGAAAATTTAACCTTTGAGGAACATTTGGCGGAATAATATTCATAAGGGATCTTTAGGGGAAAATTCTGCATCAACAAAGTTTGAGTTTTGATGATTTTAAACTCGACATCGTATAAAATGAGAGAGCATTCCCAATTGCAAATATAATAAAAAAACTAAATAAGAAAATTTACAAGTGTTGATTACCTAATGAGAGTGCTTGATTATTTTGTAAATATTGCTTCAAATAAATGGTTTGAAATCCTCCCCTATGTCTGGAGCTACCCATGAAATTTCCTTTTCAGTTATTATGGTATGAACATTTTCAGCCCCAGACGAGGCTTCAAACATATATAATCCAAATAAAATTGCAACGACCTCATAAGATTCACTACCAAATCACATGCCTAGAATTCCGAATCTATCCATTAGCTAATGCTTACCCATCCAATCGTTGTATTTTTACTATGTCGATTTTAAACTGAGTATCTGAATCGTGTGAAACGTGCGAAATAAACAGCGGCTGAATCTCGCCAAAACGAGAAACGTTACACATTAGATGTATGTAGGTACATTAGAGAGTTATAAAGTCAGGCCGATTTCGATTCGTCTCTCTACTGGCCATGATAAAACCCAAACAAGGCCGAGTGGCTATACTTTAAATGGCACATGCATTGCACTTGACTGGCTGGTGTGGCAACTATTTTATTTGCAGTGCGAAAATTCCGCTGTTTTCTCTCTGCCTCTGAAATTCAAGTAGATACTGTAAGACTTACATTGAAATGTAACTAAAAAAACATTTTGATAGTGGCGGTGTGTAATTAGTAGTGCAAACGCGATTTTGAGGCATATTTCAATTGTTGAATTTAAGCTGGTAAAATCGTTGCTGTCAATTGGATCAGAATTGGACGGAAGAAGGGAAATAATTTGGTCTAAATGGTATTGCACGACGAGCGGAGTTTAACAAACAATGATAATTGTTACTAGTTTGAAATCAGTTTACTCGTACATCCTGCAAAAGGTTATAAACATGAAATTGATCTCGGGCTAGTACTTCACAGGTCGAAATAAAGATCATGTAGGCTGGTACAAACAAAATGTTTGTGTATACTCAATTTACCCAATTAACAAGAACGATAAAATATTCGAAAACGACTTGTTTCACACTAGTTTTTTTATTGAGAACCGAAAGTCGAATCTTAGAAAAGTTCTAAATGATCTACACATAATTTGGACCCGAAATGAAAAAACTCAAATTTTTTCTAAAAAATATTGGTTACATAATTCAATGATGTAAACACTGCCAAATTTTTGTCAAAGTAAAAAACGGCATGGAATATCTCTGTCATCAATTGAAAAGCCAAAAACTTTGTCGTTAACATTTTCACCAGATTCAGAATAAGGAAACAATCAAGCAAAAGCTTGTTGCACCTGGATACCAACCAGCTGAAATCGATAATAATAACTGTTTTATGCATTTTCGAATAAAACTATGCACAATAAAATATACGTTGGTTACCATCTAGATTCAAGAATTTTACAATTTCCCAAATTCACATGATAAATTTATTCAAGATTTCCCAGGCTCTTTTCATGTTGAACTAGATCTAGAACCAGAAAATTAAACAGAGAAAAATGCGTAAAATATATAATAATTTACGTTACTTGCTTCCTCGCAAAAACCAGGATCAATAAGCTGCACTTACGTAATGGTTCAGTACAAAGAACAAGCTGCTAAACGTTAGACCATATTAAATCCTCCCAACTATTTCAAATGTATATGTCGTGTGCACATTGTGATTAAATTACATTAAATCATAAGGATAACGCATAGCATATCCTCCCGAAAAGAAAAGCAGCAAATGTGGTAAATATCATACTGCCAACTTCAGAGAATGTATGGTTTACAACCTTAATTTTTTTGTAAACGAGTTTACCAAACGCCCGTGTAAAAATTTTCGATCCAGGACAACAAAGAAAACTCAAACGTAAACCGTTCCATAAAGCTAATTTAGTATTTTAAATTAAAATCGATTTTTTCCTTTAGTAGAGACTATCCCCAGCTATGTGGTGAACAAGTCCACTTTTCAATTCACAGAAGAGCAAATGAAGCTGCTTGACCAAGGTCTGAATTTTGCTGTCAAGGAAACAACATTCCCAACAGAAGACTTGGTAGTACACATCGAAGCAGCAGTGAAAAACCTTCCCGAAGAGGAGGAAGCACAGATTAGAGGCAATGTGGCTTAATTCATAAGGAAAGAAAACCCTAAGAGAGGGACACTGGTAAGCCACAAAAAGTCCTTAAAGAGTTGGTTACGAAACCAGTCTTTTATACCAAAGCAGATAAACGAAACGCGGTGATCATAATGGACAAAGATGAATATGACCGATTAGTTATGGAAAAGCTCAATAAAGGGGATTACCATGAGCTTAGGAAGGATCCCTTACCAGACTCTATCAAACGAATTGAAAGAATCTTGAAAGAGTGCAAAGGGACGATTGGAAAGGTCAACAAGTTGCGGGTCTCAAATCCGGCGTTGTCAAGAATTAGGTGCCTTCATAAGATACACAAGGATGGAGGTGAGCTAAGGGAAACTGTTACCGCTACAAACGCTCCAACAAAGAGAATCGCAAAATGGATTGTACACGAGTGTGGGCCTTAGGAAAGGTTAGCGATAGAAGGTTTAAAATCGAGACGAGGTGATAGAGCGGCTTGGAAGAGGGGCAACAATAAGGGAAGATAAGCTACCTGTATCATTTGATGTCAAGGCTCTGTTCCCAAGCGTGCCAGTAAAACAAGCACTCACATTTTTTGAGGATTGGCTTTTAAAGAAGAATAGCTCACCGGAAAGGAGGAAGAGCGTTAAAAATTATTTAAAACTTGCCTCGGTTTGCATGAATAAAAATTACTTTACTTTTAGGGGGAAATACTTTAAAGCTATAAAAGGTGTTGCCGTGGGAAATCCTTTATTCCCACAAAATGGCGCCTTTTAACTCGATGATTCACCGGCTATTAACAGTGCCCATGGATGCGTCACGAAAGTTTTAGCTCAGAAGTTAAATATATTAAAGATACCACGAGAAAAAATTGTTTTGACGAAAAAATGATTTCAAACCTTGTCAAAAATAAGAAGGATAAAAAATAGAAAAAATCGATTTCAATTTAAAATATATTTACAAGCTGTAAAAAATTGGTTCATATTAAAACAACTAATTTGATAATCAAAAGATCCGTGGCTTCAGAATCCAGTCTTAAAAAGTAAGTCTTTTTTCTAATCTTTCTTCTGCTGATATTATCTGTGTTGCCGATTGATTGATATTATCTGTCTTGCTGATTGAACGAGGATTTTTTTTACCCCAATACACTGTTTTTCGCAAGGATCGTGACCGCTCAGTCTCTGTGCGCTTCCTCAGTGAAATGTGCTTTAGTGCGCGTTTCTCTGGCGCCTGCCTAATTATTATTTATCGCTTCAATTAAACTCTGTACCTAATATTAGTGCTAAAATATTTGATCTTATTTTAACCAACCTTCCAGTGTCTTCAGTTTATATGGATCGGTTGCTTCACCTTATGTGTCTCCCGATCCTCATCACACTCCTGTACTTTAAGGAATTTCTCTCAATCTTCCTCTTAGATCCAAAGCCTCTTCCCAATCTCATTTCAATTTCCAGAAAGCCAGCTTCACCGGAATGGCGAATGAAATCAATCATATTAACTGTTATTCATTTCTTCGTTTGTCGCACGTTGACGAGACTTTCTATAAGCTTTACGTCTTCCTCTCAAATCTTATTCCTCGTTTCACTCCGACATGTCGTCCCAGAAAATATAAGGATGCTCCCTGGTTTACCTCTGAAGTTACTGCTGCTCTTAAGGTAAGGGAAGAGATATGTGACAAATTCAAACGATCTGCATTGCATGATGACCTTCTTGAGTTCACAATTCTGCACTCTCGTGCAAAACGGGTGACTAAAGAAGTGATAGATGCCTATTTTGCCAGAGCTAAAGCTTCTAACAGTACCACCAATTCTGGTCCTTTGTTCATTCACCAAAAAGGTCCCCTTCCCCCATGATATTTTACTTGGTGAAACTTCTGCCACATCTGAAGTGACGTTCGCTCCATTTTTCTCGTCATTTTCCAGCCTACACAACTGTCTTTCTTCTCCACATGTTACTCTCTCATCTCCTTCATATCGTTTCGTATTAACCTTGGAACAATCTCTTCGTTTCGAACGAACCCTTCGGAAGTTGAATGCTTAATGAATTGTCTCGATTCTAGATATGATGGCATTCCTAATATACTAGCGGAATTACTATCTTCTTCACTTTGTATAGCCCTGCCCATTATTTTTAATCTCAGGGTCTCAACTGGCGATTTGCGTTCTTTACGGAAATCTGCCAATACTTTCCCTATAACTAAAGTAAGTAATCATGTTTGCATATCTAATTATCGCCCGATCTAGCATCTTCCTTGAATTTATGAACGTACTTTTGGTATAACTGCTAACTCCTGTTCTTCTGCTCTCTTCTATCTCCTCTCAGGTGTTCCATAAGGATCGATCCTTTGCCCTTTGCAATTCCCAATTTTCAAAAATGATCTGCCGTGTCTTCTAAACACCTTTTCCCTTCTATATGCAGCCGATCTTATCATATTCAGAGTAATCGTTTCAATTGAAGATTGCTTAAAGCTCTAGGATGACCTGCGCACTCTACGCACCTGGTGCATTGCGAACTATCTTACTTTGAATAAATGACAGATGACAAATTTAAAAATGACTGCAAACATAATCGCAAAAGAGACGTGAAAATTGTTAATCGAAATTCAAATTGTATTTTTAAAATATCTTTCTTTACGAATGCTACCGTTCTTCTCATATTAACTCAAGCTTATTTGTAACAATTCAACACAAAAATACCTTACACACATATGTAATTCTTGAATTACAAGAAATTTATCTAAACCCTCATTCTTCTGCGAGGTTAATGAAATTGAGCATTCAAAAATAGACAGCAAATCGTTCTGACCAAAGTTCATGGCATTCTGAAACGGGAATTTGCTTTCAAATCCAAATATGTCATGCAAATTATAGCAGGCCTAAATATAAACAATTTCACAAAGCCAAGTTCAAGTTTGAACATCTTCATCTTGTCCAAATCCACTACACATGACTCAACATGAGTAATAATGTATCTTCCATCTTTTTACTGTGTTCAAATCTCACGAATACGCGAACGCAGAGAGTTGGGTTGATTGACTAGATCAATTTTTCTTCAGACTCAACAATTCGTTGATGTTTTTATCTGTATGTATGTACATATGTTCGTGTACGTAAGCTCAGAGAAATTATGGATTTAAAATACTGTTTCGTACGTCGGCTGTTGGTAATCCAGCAGTGTGATATGATCGTACGTCTTTTACACCGGTGCGAACCAAGAGGAATGATCTATGCTTTTGTTTTGAGCTGTGCGGTGCGGCGCGGTCGTTGTGTTGCTAAACTTGGCCGTGCCGATTGCTGTCTTTGGCCTGACTTCCATTGTGAAAGACGCCGTTTCGTGGCCTTAACAGTCACGCTTAACTGTTCGTCGGAGGTAAGTTGAAGAAATCATGTAAATGAAGGAACGGTTTATATTGTGTGCGCTAGGCTGGCTCACGCCGACTTCTACCCATTATAATTTCGTATAATAATAGTGTGAATTTAAACCATCCAACAGCGAGAGAATGAAGTCAAAGTGGATGCTGAAGCGAATTTTCAAGTGCTGGACTTTGAGCAATAATTGATCTTTGAAGTGAGATCGTCCACAACTAGATACGACTTTTCCTGCAGTGACAATTATTTTGAGTGACAACAGCAATCCATCAAAAAAATGTCAATCACCTCTATTGGACTATCTGTAACAAAAATTCACATAGCAAGAAGTTATGGGGCAGGTACTTCAAAATAATGCTCAAACGCAAAGAGTTCCCGAGGAAGGGTCTACCTGCAGTTACTTCATACACATGCAAATGCAAGAAACTCTTCTTAGGAAGTCATCATTATCTTCAGCATAACTTAATCATTTCCAAACGAATTTCCTCATTTACTGCAACATCAATCAGGTATTCAAAACTCATTCACGCAATGCCAAAAGAATGACTACGCGGTTTAAGGGTTTTCGATAAAGGGGACAGAAAACAGCTCAGTAGAAAACTATGCATTAACAAGTGGTTAGCCATGGTATAATGGACTGAGATATTCCCAACAAGCGGAAGCACAATACTATGTTGTAACCAGACAGTAGCTAGCAGTTAGTTATATCGCAAGAAAAAAAGGTATTCATTTTGAATAGGTTTATGGCACGCAGAGGAACTAGGTGTTCGGTAATTCGACATTCCTCCTAGTCTTTGTTATGTATGGATAAGAAAAGTGTTTGGATGGTTGTATAGGAGACTGCTAAGTGCTAGTTTTGAGTTATTTTTAGAAATGCTTGTAATACTTTCAATTCATCCATCTTCCAAACTGTAGAATGTTGGGTAAAAAAACATACGTAACTGTGGAGTTTCACAATGGAGTAAAAAACCGTATGTAGAGATTTTCTATGTTCCCAGTACCGTTTTGTTTGTTTTTGATGACAATTTGATGACAATTATTTGGAAATGTCATTTTATCAACATTATCTGTTTTATCCGTAAATTCAAAAAAAATTCATTCAATACATATTGGTCATTGTTAGCTATGACCTTTTATTATTTTTGGGGTATAGCCATAATCCCGTCCGCCTCTTATCGTGTAAACGTTGGCTGACGCCTGCTAGTCAGGAAGCTAGGCTTTTGAATCACATTTGTAAAGTTCTAAATGGTTTCTGGTCCTATCCCTTTTATTCCTCTTCGGGGATTCCACAAGTTTCCATTCTCGACCCTCGGTTGTTCACTCTTTTCACTAATAACCTTCCATCAATATTTGCATCCGATTCCCTTCTCTATGCTGACGATCTTAAGTTAATCAGCGGTATCTCCTCCCCCAATTAATGTACATAATTACAATCTGACCTATTAGCATTAAATACGTAGTGTACAGAGAACTTTCGAAATGTTTTGTTATATCCTTCACCAATAAACCTAGTCTTTTGTCTGGCAATATTTTACTGCATGTAGATCAACACAAAGATCTTGGGATTATTTTCGATCCCAAATTAAAAGTTTACCTACATGTACACTACATTACTTCAAGGGCTTCTGAACTTCCACGCTTTGATCTACGTTGATTGGGTCAGTCTTTAAATATATCTATATGTTCATTAATATACTTCACTAGTTCATTGTATGCTTAAATACTGCTGCAAAGTAAGGTCTGCTCGTTTCGTGTACTTATCAGATGCCATTGAATCTGTTTAACGTAAAATTTACTCGTTTGCTGTATAAGTTTTATGCTCCTTCTTGCCCGTGGGACGATTGTCCATAATTCCTGAAATTCCCTTCCTTTAGAATCCGTAGGTTGTACCTCAATGAATGTTTTTGTACAAATTGTCCAAGGATCATTTCTCTTTTAGTATCTATCTCGAAGTTTTTCGCGATCACGATCTCGGGCTACTTTTAATATTATTTTTGTTCGTAGAGCTTTATTCTGCTCTCTCATATATGTAACGAAGCCATATTATTTTCCGAAAAGAATCCGATCACGTCTTATGAACTCTCTCATTCTCCTCCGTCACTCATCTCCTGTATCCAAACCAACCCTCTAGAAATTAAATCCTAACTTCAATGTCTTAATGTTAATGTCGCTTGTGGTCCTGGTGGCATTCCGAACCTGTTTGCCAAATCTCTTTCGTCGTCCATATCTATTCCTTTGCCTATTATCTGCAATCTTAGTTTATCCTCGGGCTCCTTTCCCTCTTACTGGAAGTCTGCTCATACTTCCCCGATACATAAATCTGAGGACGCAAGTTGTATATCAAATTATCGTCCTATTGCACTCCTTTCTACAATAGGCTACTTTCTATTTTTCATCCTTTCCTTACTCCTTAACCCATGCTGGTTTGTAAAAGGTAGATCTTCCACCTCTAATCTCTTAACTTTCACTAACGTGGTCGCTTCCGCCTTAGACCAGCAGAAGCAGGTTGATGTGGTATACACTGATTTTGCCAAGGCTTTCGACTCTGTTGATCACAAGCTGCTTCTTTTGAAACTCCAAGGTTATGGGGTATCTGGTCTTCTCTTGCCTTGGTTATCATTCTATATTCCTGGTCGTAGCTGTGTTGTATCTGTGAATTCACGTTCTTCTTCCCCATACTGCCCTCTTTCTGGGGTTCCTCAAGGCTCAATACTAGGTCTTCTGTTACTCCTGGTATTTATCAACGATCTCCCTTCCGTTATCCGTTTTCCCTGTCTTCGATTTGCTGATGACTTTAAGATGATCAGAGTGATTGATCCGCTTGATGATTGTCACCAGTTGCAGCATGATCTTGGTGCTTTGAGTGAGTGGTGCTCAAAGAACTTTGTTACTGAGAACATATCTAAATGTCATCTAATGTCTTATAGTTGTAAAATGTCTCGTCTAATGTTTTCCTACTCCTTATCCGGGATATCTGATTACTTGTGACTGTCAACAATTTTAAGGACCTTGGTGAGCTCTTCGACTCTAAGCTTAAATTTGACAACCACATCGCATCGTCCTCCTTTACTAACATCTCTACTTCCGTCCATCTTGTCACTTGTGCGTAGCATCCTTGAATACTGTTGTTAGGTCTGGTCTCCTTATCTTGTTTATTTAAATGATGCCGTAGAGCGCGTGCAGCGTAGATTGACACGCTCATTATTATTTACGTTTCACATACTTTATTGTGAGTATAGTGATCGTTTGTCCTTACTCCAAATTCCGTCTTTGAAGTTTCGTCGAGTGTTCCTTGATGAGTGTCTGCTTTTTAGGCTCCTCCACTGTCCTATGCTATTTGGCCTTGGCTTGAAGCTTTTGTTTCGCGTTACTAATCGCTCAGATAGATTTTCGTTATTATTTTGATTATGAACCGTTATTATTTTCCATTCGCCATTATTGCGTATCCACAGGAGACACAATGAACTGCAGCTTGGTCCTTTTCCACCAACATTCTCTAGTGTTAGACGTCATATCAAAGCCTTAATTCTTGAAACTTATAATTTTCGATATTTTTTATATCTTTTTATTAAGCTTCTTTCCATTATTCTCTTTCAATACTTCTTCTGTCATTATTACATTTTTTGCTATCTTAATTATATTACAATTTGTTTTACAATACGTATTGCTATCGTAATTTTAAATTTTTTACAGTACGTATTGCTATCATTATTCCTTTTTTTGATTTTGAACTATGTTAATGTAATTTTATGAATTATTCAATAAATTATCTCTTGTTTTTCTCATTCTGTTTTTGTAATTGTACTCGCTTCTGTTAAAATGGAAATGAATAAATAAATAAATAAGATCTCTTATGGTTTCAGTCTTCCTGGGATTTTAGCTCCCGATAAAAAAATAACAACTACTACATAGGTTACCACATCTCCAAAACATTATCTCATCCAAGCTAAAAACATGATCAATTTTCGTTTGAATGATCGAATTTTCTCATATAATTATACAAATTCACTAAAATTCCCACCCTCGCCAAAGGTTTCAATATATCCTTTACAAAATAATCGTCGCAAACTAAAATACATCTTTAACCTCCGAAAGTTTCAATTTGATCGGACCATGCAATCCCGAGGTAATCAAAATCTAAAATCAGTAAAAATAATTTGTAAAAGTCCGCAAAAAAAGGTTGAATCCAAATGTTGCTATCCATAAAGTACATGCATACTATGTTCTTCCGCGAAAGCCAGTTCCTATCATAACAGAGCACAATCTTTGCCGATCGGCATGCTCGCATCGCACCGAATTGCCTGCAACCTTATTTTACACTCTACGCAATTCACGTCAAAATCCGACTCAACTCTATCTTAAAGCTTAACGAGGGACTCCGATACGGAAGACTGAACACAAATGATTGCTGATGTGTAGTGATTAACTCGTTCCTGCACATAAAATTGTCACCCAAAGGCAACAAGCTCATAGTAACATCAATTGATTGTCCCGTTTGATTGCTTCATTTTGATTGCGTCGCTTATGTGTTACTCATTTATGCTGTTATATGCTGTACTCATTTATGCATTGATATCTGAGACGCGCAAACACTGGACAATCCCTAAAGAAAAGCACCACACAGTCAGCCTCTTTTAAACAGGATGGCCTGTGTCCGGTCATCCTGTGCAATACCTATTCGGCACATTTGCGTCCAATATCAGGCGTGGATTTGCAAATTTTTCTGTTCTTGTTGACGAAGAATCCCGCAGTTGCTTGATTGGGCTCTGAAATCAAGAACTTACTGTGCCTAGCCACATTCACCTCTCTTTGTAATTCAGAAATACGGCATGTGGAATTGTAAGTGTTTTTTCGACCAGGTGGGTTTTTGTGTTCTAAGTTGTTTTTTTTTGTTACTCGCTAACCGTATCTTTTGATGGTAGATTCTTGTAGTGTCAATTAAATCAATAATTAATTCAAATAAAACGTTCTTTACCCCTTTTTGTACTGATAAATTTCTTTCTAACTTTACTAAATTTCTAGTTTTATTCAAAAGTACTTTTCACGATGTGTGTGCCGTTTTGGAAATCTTTGAAATCAACCTTAAAGGCGCAATTACACTCTCCCCGAACGTTTCGTCGAGCAACTTGTAAAATTACTTTCCTCCATGTTTTGCCATGTGAAAAAACAGGGGCTTGTTGTAACAAAAAACCAGGTAACCATTTACACTTTCAGCTCGCCAACATTTGCCGGTGTGTTAATTTCGGCATAATATTGATCTAACAACTCGTGATACAAATAAACTCGATTCAATTTGACCAATCATTTCGTTCTTACTGTGAAATATTTCTCAGTTACAGGCTATTCAAAACATTTATTCCCACGATTTTCACAACACCCTTTTCAAAATAACAGAAAAATACAACGGCAGACTGACCGCAAAAAAGCCGAATTAGAAAGATATATGTAGCAAGAAACTGCCAACAATAACATAAGAAAATTATTGTTTCAAAATCAAACAAACCGAGCAACACCATACAAATACACACACACAATCGTCGATTTGTCTGCTGATGCATATTCTGTTTAAGGCTGGTACTGAGTTGGAGTTCACGTGAAATTTTGACATGTTTCCATTATCTGGTCATTCTTTCGAGCGAAAATTTTGACAATTGAGAAAAGCAGAGACAATGCTCATTTCTGACGGATAAAATGTCATGAATTTCACTTTTCGATTGATTTTCTTATTGGAAAGACATTTTCACTGCTCCATTTTCAAATTGAAACACCAAATGTCACTTTTCCGCTCGAAAGAATGAACTGCACAAACTAAATTGGCGTGAAATGATTCGAGACATGTTTCAGTGCCATCTACGTTTTCAACGCGAAAGCAACTTCAAAGCAACTTTTCATGCTAAGAACACAGTACCAAACTTGCTTATTTTCAAGCTAAATTTTCACCGAAACAGATTTCACGTGAAATTTTGTATGAAAATTTCACGTGAAATCGAACTCAGTACTATGCTTTACACGATAAAATCATCCGAAATAGACCATCAGCAATGCCGATTTTCAATAAATAAAACGCAAATCGCACTCCCAGCATAAACACAAATCTACCGAATGTTCTGAAAAAAAAACTGGGTAATTCAGTAGCAGATACAACTGGCCAAAGCAAAATGCACGAATGATTGCATTAGAGATGATTGCTGATGATTTTATTACACAACAAGTATAACGCCGGAGAACGCAATCCGTTGTAATTGGATTTTCAATAAATTTAACTGGCAATAAACAGAACGGAAGCTCTCGGTGCTTTCGTCTTTCGTTTTTGAGTTCGTTACGGGTATTATCGATATTGCAAATCGATTTCGTGCTAATTTGCTTCAGTGATTTGCCGATGAATGCGACTGGTGTGGGCGTATTGGTTTGCATCGTCGAAGCATTCAATTAAGCTCCGATCAAAATACTGCATACGAACCGGTTTCAAAATCTGTATCTGTATCTTCGAGGTTAGTTCATAAATATTTTATGCTAGTAAGTTTGCGGTCGCAGATAAATTAAAAGGCTTGTCCGAGAGTTTGAAAGCAAACGAAATTCGTCTGTAGTGAAATTCAATTTGGGAAATGATGCCGGCCCATGTGGGATTGACCTCAAGTTCATCGAGCAAGTTTTTGAGACGAAGAAATTACGAAACTTTAGGTTGTTGAACTCCGCAGTGTGTTGTTACGTGAGCCGTTGAAGTGGAAGTGCGAATGTAATTAGTGTGCTCTATGAGCTACAAAATTTTCGATTAACTTTGATGACAGACTATTAAGCGGCTTATTGAATCTTAGATTGACTTATCAAAATGGCTCGATAAAATGTGGCTGCATTCTGACTCTGACCAGAGTCATAATGAAACTGATTCATTGAATTTTCCTGTTGTTATGCTTGATATTTTTTTTTATTAAAATGAATAATCATCAGATTTGAGTTTTTGTAGGACTTTTTTGAATGGGGTTCCCCATTTTCGCACATGACCACAACCGAGATTAGCCACATTTGATGGTCTCAATGTTTCGAATTGTGGCGGGTAACCATGAAAGTCGTGGTTTATTTTTAAAACAGGCTCTTATCACTGGTTGTGTCACATGTTTTTATGTACGATCAAGCGGTAACCGGTATTACGCTAGACCAGCATTTCTTTATTTCACTGATTTTGAAGCTGAATTTTACCAAATATCCCAAAATATAACAAGACCCTAAAGGAGCACTTTGGCAGTGAGCCGCTATAAGTGGTTCAAATAACATAAACGCAATATTGATGAGCAAAAAATCCAGAATTCATTCAGCCTACATAATATCTAAATGTGGAAAGATTTTTTGTTTGTCCATGCATATATGTAGTCTTTCTTGATAATATCACACAATTAATGTCAAAAATAGAACAAATGACGATCAGAAAAATAATCACTCACAGCTTTCTATTTATAAATTTATCTTGAATGGGAGTGAAGCACTTGAAACCTAATACATCTCACAATGAATACATAAAAGTGCCCAAAAATAATGCATTGTCACCGAATCTGAAGCATTATGTGCCTATCAATATTTGATAAGGATAATGTATCGCATGACCACAACAACTGTATACTGTTATAGTTATCCATCGAGTGAATGTAAGGATGCTCGCTTCTATTGACGTGTCCTGGATATTCAAATCATAATCGACTTATTGCCATTATTCAACACACTGATTTTAGACAAATAAATGGCAAATCAGAAATCAGTCCCATATCTTGAAACGTCAAAATACATGTGAGAATACATTGTATTCTATTCTCACATTTTAACTGTATCTCGTCATCCATCATCAAATCGTTTCAATTGAAGTACATACATATTTCCAAAGAAACTGACAGTAGTGATGTTTCTAACGGCTGGCGACAACGACTAATACTTCTGTCCATTAGCTAATTTAGTACACGATTAGCAACATATGACAGCCAATCAAGCAAAATTAATTAAATAAATTGATTAAGTTGTCTGTTGCCGTCTGATGTCATATGTCTTGTAAATAATTGAAAAACACATGGGCTTTTGGTAATTAGCACACAACATATAAAGTGGATGTTTGCAATATATGAAAAGTAAATATTGATGAGGATGATGTTTTTGGTTTCGTAAATTATTTGTTGTTATTTTGTAAGGTAGTCCAAACAAAAAAAGCAAATTTCAAATGTGATTTTGGCGGGGCAACTGTGTGACGGATGAACTGACAAGACTTGGTACTTTGCTAACAGAGGTCTCATGCCCTTTCGCTATAGTTACATCGACGTAATCGGTTATCCTAGCCATTGGTCAAAAATATACCCCGAGAACGCTAAGAAGACCTGGACTGAAGAATACATCCTGTGCGATCGCAAGACACACCTGGACCTCCGTAGATGCAGGTCGCACCAAGTCACTCTTAAGTTTAATCGGTAGTGCTCTCCGCTGTGTTGTGGCCGTTCTCGAGGGTCACTGCCACATAGGGCGGCCTCTACAGCAATTGGGCGTAGGGTTCAATGATTTCTGTGGAAGCTGTGGCTCAGAGGGTGAAGGGAAGTCGTTCCTCCAGTTCATCTGCCAGCGTCCGGCTCGCGCAAGGGAGAGCATGTTTTGTTTTGGTGCGCCCTTCTTGTCAGGTCTGACTGATTTATCCCTTATTAAACTAAGGGGTATTATACTGTTGAACCAAGCTATGACTATCCACCTTAAAGGCTATGTGCCTGTGATCAGAGAACGAGTGTTACTCCCACTGACTAAGGTAATGTCAATAACCTCCCTACGATTTGAGGTGAAGAAAGTCAGTTCATTGCTACCATTAGCAATTGACAGGCCATGAGACAAGATTAAGTCAAGAAGTGCCTCAATTTTTTGCGTCGGAGCTACTACAAACTTCATGACGAGTATTGGAGTTAGCTCGTAGAAAGAGAAGCACGCAAATCCTTGATGCAGTAGCCACTGCTTCACTTATGACATCAGAGGGAGGACTTGTGGCGTGATCGATCTTGCCATGTGGCAAGAAATGAAGCAACATATCCTGCAATTAATTTCTGCTGCAATAGCCAAGTTATCCTTGTCATAAAAATTTTGGGGAACAAGGATATCTATCGATTCGTTTCTCCAGGCCACTAGGTCGTATCAGTGCGTAACTCGCAAATCCGTTTGTCTATAACCCATGTGACCTCGATCAAAATAAGCTCCTTCCCTGTCTTTGACAAACAGAGGAGCAGGGCAACCATCGCTGCTTTGGAATGGTCAAGGTTAATTTGTAGAACTTTCATCATGACCAGTTAAGGTTGTGACTAGGCCCAGAGACTCCTCCTCGGGCACAGTAGCTGCATTTTTTTCTCCTGCTTCCAGGGCTACGAGATCTGAGCAGCGGCCCAATTTAGAGGTAACGACCATATCCCATCCATGTGCTCTTCCGATGCGACCCTCCTGTGCGTGATAAGGCCTTGCAGAGTGGTAGTGATAGGCTCCTCCTGCTTCAGGTTATCGCTACTAGCACCACGATCCTTTAATGTGGTGACATTGGCCCTATTACTTCCGTAGACGCGCAGAGTCAATTTCTCGACACCACATCTAATGATCCCCTTATGGGCCTCGAGAAGCAGCACCGCTTTTACATTCCGGATGAATATGGCCTCCCTACGATTACTAACCTTCAATTCCCCGAAGGAGATCAGGGTTGAACAACCTTATTATCTCCACAATTTCTTCTGTGTTCGATTGGAAGCAGGGTATCTATGCTCTGTATATAGGCTGACTAGGATTGCGTCCTTCACAACAACCTGTAGTTTGGCGCCCGGCCAAAGCTCACACAGTTGAGATATTGCCTGCTTATAAAAGTCAGCCGAACGCTGATCTTTGCACGCTACCCAGCTAGACTCATTTAGCGAAGTCCGCGTCATTCACCGAGAGTAGAGGTCTCGAGTTGACTCTTTGCAGGTTGCAGCATGCCATAAATATAGCTTGCCTGACCTTCAGCCATTTCTCCGCAGAGATAATACCATATCTTTTACTGGCAAACGGAACCCTTTTTGGCCATTTCATTTAAAGGCTCAGATAGTGCTGAAGTGGGTGCTATCAATTTCGGGTTAATCGCCTTTTGTCTGCTCTGAATCATTTACTTGGGCAATCTTTGTCGTTTCTAAGAACAGTCAGCAGAGTTTAGAGTGATCGAGTGCTCCCCAATTGTGTTGGTAGTCCTCGAAGGGACTTTTTGTCCATTTCGGATAACGTTTCGGGAGGGACCTTGTTTAGTTTCTTTAGAATTTCGAAGGCTCTCCTTCTTGTTCTGCTAAGCCAGAGAATGTAACGGCTTGGCTCATTCGCCCTAACCTGTTCGCCACTTTGGCTTCAAGGGAGGTTCTGAGGCTTCCCCGAACCAGGCTTGAATACAAAAGCTCCGAGAACTCTCGACACGAAGGGTTTGGAAACGTAGTTAGTATTAGAAGTTAATGAAGCTGACCCATTCGTCATGTCTCCGCATACCAATTGTGGACTCGAGGCTGCTCCTCAAACTTGCAAACTGACTGCACGCAAAGAATGTATGAGTAAGCATCATCGTGCTCATTCATACAGTACCGACATTACGGTGTACGCGCCTTATCCATTCAAAATTGGAGTGTTCGCGAACGTGCGTGCGCTAGAGCCCATATTTTGTCCGGCTCAGAGCGCGTTCAATCAGATCTATCGGAAATACTCCCACTACTACCAGCACGGCATCCTCCGACACCATACGGTAGCTACTGGCGATACGCTGGACGCTGGCAACACGCGCACGAAATTTTTAATTGTGGAGTGCTTCCGCTCAAATTTTCGCCCCGCAAAAGGAAGATCGAATTGGTTGTCGCCAGCAGCAGCCTCCGTCTCCTTTGGCCGGGCCCACCGAAGTTAGCCATCAACCTGCTCAGCGAGCCGACGGCTCTTAGAGCCTTTTCGTACGCATGTGGTCTCAGTAGGACAGCTAAGTGTCCAGCGTCACTCCCAGATAGCTGACCCACTTACTGGCCTGGAATTCTGCAGAACCCACTGTCATCGGAATGACAGTCGGTATCCTCTGTTTTGCCAGCATGACGATCTCTGCCTTCGACAGTGTCAGCTGCAGGCCATGGTGGGTCATCCATCGTTCCACCCTCCAAGTCTGAATTGGATAAACTCGACGGCTTTAGAGGTAATTACTGCTGCCAAATCGTCAGTGTAATCCACGAGAAACACATCCCATGTCATTTCCAGGCGCAGCAGTCCATCTTAGATGATATGAGGTCAGGTCCGAAGATAGACCCCTGTGCTGGTCCTGAGGTGACAAGCCTCCTCCGAACATCTTCGTCGATATCGAACAACAGCCATCGGTGCCTAATATAGTCTCGCATCATGCAATGCGGAAGCTATGTTCGAGGGCTCAGATCAGATCTGTCCACTTCGCCGAATTGAAGGCATTTTGGACATCTAGCGTCACCAGTAGAACATCCGGCCGGTCACTTTGGCATACCTTCCGCTTTTGCTACTGCTACAATCACTGCTGAGATGGCATCAACTGTTGAATGCCCCTTTCGAAAGCCATGGTGTCTGTCAGATAGATCACCGGCTGATCTAATTGCTGACAACAGCCGTGATCCCATTGTTATCGGTACAAGCCGGGAACGCCATGAGAGGGTTGGCACAAGGTTGATTGATACTTTTAGAGCTGTAGAGTTTTACTCTAAGGCCTGTAGAGTTTTAACAGAACGAAGAAGATTGAATTAACCCAGAGTCGTTCACGAACAGATTTCACTCTGTTGCTACCACGCCTGAAGACGACTAGGTCCGGAATGCTACAATCAACAGACTAAATTCGACGGATAAAACAGTGAGACAACAACAGTCCGAAGACGAAAGCGGTCGTCATAAGTGAGAGTCTAGATCATTTTACATAACCCGGAATGCACCACTAGCCTACAACCCGAATCTAGCCTAACACTTTGTAAAAAGAAAAAAGAATGAAAAAACTTTAATATACCTGGTAGCCCTGAGCTAATTTTTGTGAATAAAACTTGGCTTACACTCAGATCAATTTACTGTGTAAATTTCAGTAAAATCTGATGCCAGTATCGAAAGTTAGAGAGCAGAAAGCCTTTCTTATTCTTAACAATTTTTCAAAATGGTATCACTGCCACAACTTTGCCCACAACTTCAAATTACTTCTATTAGACCCAATTCTACTAAAGAACAGTACAATCTATGAATTTCAATTAGATTTGATTATCCGGCCGTGGTTTCTCTTGAAAAGAAATTTCGGCTGCTAGAAATACAGGCAATTTGGTGACGGGTTAATGTTCTTGTGGGATGCGGGATTTTGAAAATTTTAAATTAACTGTATAGAAAAGGTACAAAATCTATCAATTGTTCGCATTTTTTTCTCCAAAAAAAAAAGCAAAAATTTTTCAGAATGGTCGTTAATTTGACGGTTTTCTGTTTCCGTTCCTACCAAAGCTACAGGGTCGCTAACACCGAAAATCACACAGGCATATTTCTTTTGCTCATCAATGTGTGGTGTATGTAATTTGCGTAATGATCTGAAATTATCGCGATTCGAAATTTTACCAATTTTCTTTGCCTACTTTCCGCCACTTAGGGCACACATAGGATTAAAAATTTCCAAAACATCATAATCAAGCTAAAAACGTAATCAGTTTTCATTTTCTCTACTTTTTTCCAATTATTTCAACTGAAATATAGGGGTTTATAGAAATTCACTAAATCGCCCGCTGTCGCTAAAAGGTTAAAAATAATTTATTGTCATCATTCAGCATTTTCTACTGGATAACCGTTAGAAAAATTTCGAAACTTCATTTAGTTCAAACATATTAATTATTTCGGTTAGCATTCACTTGTCATAGTTGAATGAAAAATATATTTCCACACTTTCAGTTTTGTAAGATGTTGTGGGAATTCTACTTTACCACACTAATTCAATTTAGAATTTTGATTTTTCCATAATATGGCAAACATTTTCGAATTATCACGCCTTCTAAAAGTTAGTTGTGCGATCGTTCGAGCTTTTCATACCATTCTTCTAAACTGCACTATCATCATTGACACTATTCTCACACACAGTTTTTCACAATGAAAATCTCCATTAGATGACCCGTATTTTCCACCGCAGTCATTGTAGACAGATATTAGAGAGACTGGAGACATACATAGCTGATATGTAATTATAAAACGTATATAAGGGCGACCATTGAAATAATCTGGGACTGGGTGTTGCAATTTCACCAGTCAATCATTATTGTCTTTTGTACTAGTTCCAGTGTCGGAATGATGCTTAAGATGCCGCTATCTACGGCATTATAACTGCAATCGCTGAAATCATGAAAGAAAAACGATGAAAACTCAACGCACGACTACATACTTGAGAACTACTTTCGAGCGAATAATGTTAGTGGCGAACGTTGTGTTGTCATCATAATTGTCAATGCCTTCGAAATGACCTAATAAGTCCACTTGAGACTTTGATGATACATCTTCCCATTCTGGACATCTCGAGACGTTCTTACCGACTTTAGGAATATAGTCTAGATAGAGTAGGCTGATGTAACTTTGTTGTTAATTTTGGTTAGAGATTCGTAGCCATAATGGCATGTAGAGTTTCAGTGGATTTTGTTAATGTATAGGATAAAAGAAGAGCTAGCTATTTTTGCTTATAAAAAACTGTGAAATATTTTCTCGGGTGAAATTTGTCTAAGAAACGATGTACATTACACTGTGATGTTTTAATAAATATCAATATCAGTTCAAAATATTCGTAGATAGTCGATTTAAAATTATCGGAATCTCAAATTCGGTATAAGTACTGTACAAGCCCTGTCATTGCGTTTAATCTTTATTATTTTCCCGCAAATTTACTAAAAAAAAAGAACTTGAGACTATACTACGAGAATAAATTTCACCTGTTCCAGTCCTCACGTGCCTTTATACCTTGCATGTATTGCATGATATAATTAGATTGAGTATTTCGTTGCACGTTGGCGTTAGTGCCCGGAAGGTCGATTAAATTTTTCCCAGAAAATTTCCAGCAACAAAACTTATATTTAGAACCAAAGTTTCGAATTTCTAAAATACAATTTTAATTTTATTACTGTAAATCGTAGATTGTATACCGTTTGTCGGTTTGTTTACATTCAAATTTATTCTATTTACCTCCACCCGTCAATTTTAAAAGAATTTGAACAGTACTAACGAATTCGATCGATTTATCTGAAAATAGCATTGAAAATTGTTAACCTTTGAGTTTTGAGTATATTTTTAAGCAAGAATAAAGTATATCGGCAACTATGCTGAGTTGAAACAATTTATGTAATATGTAGTAGAAAATATCTTTCGTATGTGTTACCATTATCGACAGAAATAAAACAGATTGATTCAAGTTGTTGTTCGTTGGGTCTGTTCATAAAATACATTGATCAATATAATCGCTCATATAATTTAGATAAGCCAAATGTGATTTTAGTATATTCAAACGAATATTTCATTATTGAATTATATCGCAAATGTGGAGAACTTGCTTTATTACCATCAATTTTGTTGACAATGATTTAGTGTTTGTTTGGACAAGTTCAAAGCGTTTTTGCTGTTTGTTGTTGAAACACTTAATGGAAAAAATCAATCTATTGTTTATATTTGTTAGACACGATATCATTGCATCGCAGGCATATTTTTTTAATAAATTTTTCACGCATATTTGAAAAAAGAGCATCGAACTTTGAAATACATATGAAATTTTTACGACCAGCCGCCTCCTTATCTCAAAGCTCGATATATGATCATAGTTGGATTTGAACCGGTGCTCGAACCACTCGGCTATACAAGCTCTTAGTATATCCTGTCAAAAATAAATAAAATAAATAAATTTAAATTAGAAATTTAAACTTATCACGACAAGAAATGATAGTTTCATTCAAAGCAGAACCAAATATTCAACAAATTAATTTAAAATAAACGAAAAAAATGTCAAATAAACGAGAATAATATTGAGAAACTTATCGAAATCAGCATGTACAAACCATTTAAAAACCTACGATCTTAAACGGGAAAATTCGTAATGTTATTTGAACCCAAGAGAGTCGAATAGTCAAAATTAAACTAGACAAAAACTGATACTTAGTATAAATAGTCAAAATAAAAAGTGAGAACATAAGTAAATCCAAAAATTCAGCAGATATTAATGCATTGTCTTCAATCCTGACAGTGCTCGTGTAATTTAGTGGGTAGGTGACTAGCTTCTAGTGTGTCGGCCCCTGGTTCGAATCCAGGTTCGGACTAGAGACCACGTTTTGAGTTCACGTCGCTCTGAATAGGTGGCTGAGTTAAATCAGGAGTAAAGTGAGTCGTGGAACTAATCAGTCCACACTCGCATTACAATGATTGTAAATTTGTGATGAAGCTCTCTACCAGCTTCGACCCCTAGCTCCGACAAAAGTTGTTCTGGTACTTCTTTACTTTACTTCGATCCTGACATTGACCACAAGCTAATAGGCAACAACGCTTTTTTAGGCAAAAACCGGTCTTATCTCTGCAAAAATTAAAAAAAAACAATAAAACAACAAAATGCGAACCTTAAGTCATCTGAACGATTATATTCCCATGAAAAATTTCGACAAAATTTTTTTAGAACATAATTTTTCGATTCGCTTTAAAATAGCGCGCCAACAAAGCGACGAAGAAAAATGCGGTTGGCAGCATTGTTTAGAGGGATTCTCCTTGAGCACAGCTGTTCGTAAATAAGTCGTTTAGAAGGGGCGTTACAGCTGTTTTAGCAAACCGACTTATTTGTGTTCGGCGATTTTGTGGTTTTGTTTGTGATGGGAGGAAAACAAAAGCAACGCTTAGGCATCAAGGTTTGTGTGAAGTTGGGGAAAAATTTTACTGAAACTTTTCACATGTTACAAACGGCCTTTGGGGATGAGTGTTTGAGTCGTTCGAAGTGTCACGAATGGTTCAAGAGGTTCAAAGAAGACCTCACATCAACATCAGTTTCGACTGACGACGATCATGTGACCCAAGTGAATGACCTCGTTCGTTCAAATCGTCGTTTAACCATTCAGGAAATGGCATGGGAATGCAACATTTAATTCGGTTCATGCCAAGAAATTTTAACAGAAAAACTACACTTGCGTCGAGTGGCGGCAAGGTTTGTCCCAAGGCTGATGACCGAGGATCAAAAACAACGCAGAGTTCGGGTGTGTGAAAAGCTTGTTGACAATGCAAATGGCGATGAAAACTTCCTGAAAATCATTATTACTGGCGACGAAGCATGGGAGGATGGGTACGACGTAGAGCCAAAGGCCCAATCATCACAATGGAAGACTCGCACCTCCTCGCTATCAAAAAAAGCTCGCCAAGTGAAATCCAAAGTGAAAGTCATGCTCACTGTTTTCGTTACCACGAATTTCTTCCAAGAGTCGAGACGATTAATCGTTTTCGTTGCCTTGTTACCTTGAGAAATTTGCGTGAAGCTTTGAAAAAAAAAGAGGTCAGAGCTGTGGGCAAGTTGGGGAGTGGTTTTTGCACCATGACAACGCCCCTGTTCATTTATGCACCAAAAATGCAACAGTTGTTCCCCAGCCTCCCTACTCAAATGTTCTGGCTCCAGCAGACTTTTTTTTGTTTCCAAAAATCAAGAGGCCCATCAAGGGAGAGAGATTTGATGATATTGAAGCAATTAAGAAAAATCGCTGGAGGCACTGAAGAGTAGTTCGGAAAAAGGCTTTTAGAGGGCCTTCCTGCAGTGGAAGCGACGTTGCGAAAAGTGTATTCTACCCAAGGAGAGTACTTTAGGATTGGTATTTAGGAGAGGATTTACTTTTGTAATTTTCATCTGTTACCAATAAATTTATGCAAAATAAGTCGCAGAACTTTTTGATCAGACCTCGTTTATCAATTTTTCAAGTGATCTGGTCTTTTTTTTTTAGACCAAAGACGAAAGCAAACTGCCCTCGTAACATAAATTTATGCTCAGAAATGGAAATATAGATAATTTAAAAAAAAATTGATCTTTAAATTAAAATCTTTAATTTATTTTTGTTTCAAGGTTATTTAGTTACCTATATTATATATAATATATAAATATATATAATATATATTATATATAAAGTTTTTTCGAATCATTTATTTAGATTATATCCAGGCATGCACGAAATAAATGGTTAAAAAGTCTGAAATGTTAATACTGCTCTAGACACCGTCGATTCGTTGGCGCTACTAAAAGGCAATCAAATTAAAGATGATTACCACTGACAACGTCGACTTTCTACATTTTCATGAGCATTGCAATTTTCACTTGACTTCTGCACATTTGAAAGTCATCATTTAAAAACATTATGTATGGTGAACACAGTAACAAAACTAGTTACCCGTACGAATGAGATGTTGGCGATGTTGGTTGAGACTGGCGAATTTCTTGTAAATAAACATTCCTAACCATCTTCCGACAAACTTACTCTGAATACCAATGATGTGAGTTTAATTTATCTGAGAGTCACTTCCGTGATAATCAAAGTGTGACGGAGCTAAGCAATCAATTACTTATCTTATGAGCTATAGAGAAGTAAGTCCCATAGAACGGTTAACTAGACAACTCATTATTCAAATCTCCATCAGGTGCCAGCATTAAAAAGGCCGCACTAATATCGCACCATTGGAAACATCTAGGTCATAGGTGAATATGATATCCATGCCTAGAAAATTAACTTCTAACGGCAAAGAACAGACTACAGTAAAAAGTTGAGTTCTTCAAAAGCACCACCATATTTGAGACATATCACGTTTCCTTTGAAAGAAGTCAAGATATAGCTAGCTAGTTTGTAAGAAAAACAAGATTATTACATTAACCACAAAATACATGCATACGCATTATTGCTTTGCACTGATATTTCTGTGTTGTGCTGTGTAACCCATTTCTGTGACAGGTTTCACTATGTGCTCAAAACGCAGTCATACAATCTGCACGCTTCAGTGATCATCAGACCAAATGGCAAAAATAGAAGCAAACAGTTTTTTTCGTGCTATGATTTCACTATCGTTGAAAAGGTTTGCCAGTGTTCATTGTTTGTTGGTTTTTTATCTTCGGTATTTACGAAATAGGCTTTAAAGTCTGTGTTTTGTTGCGTAGTTTAGAAATATTAATTTTTATTGTTTGAAAATTCTTATGTTTCAACTTTAAAATAACTTTTAGTTAGCGTTACCTTTTGCTTGTTTTTGTTTAAAATTTTCCAAGTTAAATTCAAGACTTGACTAAACTGTGTTACTTTTAATTCATTTGCATCAAAGTATGATTTCGAGTTGCACGTAATTTTAAAGATACATGGTCCAGTTGTCAGCAAATTAGCCGATTTCTTGTAATAAAAAGTGTTTTAGCTGCTTACAATTGCTAACTGCACACCTAACTCTAAGGAATTGAACTCCTCTCAAAACAAAAATTATAGGAATCTTTAATTTTCTGAATTAGGAGGAAGGTGTTCATATTCGTCGAGCATTATTTTTTATTGTTTTGAGTGAAGTGGCGCACCAAATGCAGGTAGCCGTTGTCATTCAATGTCAACTCTTCCTTTGTCCATCAATATATTTGGCTGCTGATAGCCTGGTATAAAGAATCCTTAATAATCTTCAAAACACAACGGAAGTTTTGAAGTGGTTCATTTTGGGGAACTTTTAACCAAATAACTAAGCCCAGACCCAACACACCAAACTATTTTTGCTTACATATTTTAGTTATAAGATAGGTTTGGCAGACTACTGCTAAGCTTTGCTGATTTCGTTTCAACATTTGCGCCCAGTGTGGGGAAATATCCAAAAATTAATGGCCACACACTACTAAGTCTTCCAGTCTCTTTCAGTTTTTATTTTACTACTTTTTTGTTACTTCAACAAAGCCAAACTCAAGGAATCTTTATTCTTAAGCCGAAATTTTGCCACTTTTCCGGCACATCACAAAATTGAAACATAAAAAAAACAAGATGGTTAAATTTTTAATGGTGACTCTCCTGCACAAAGCAAAAACACTCTCGTAGGTTATTTTCAGGTAGCTCAAATTCAAATATACCCTATAGTATTGACCACCCGATTCGATTTATTGGAGCCATATCATAAAATTCGTTGCTGCCTGCCTGTCAATTTTGCTTGCATCAAGAAAATCTCGGGGGAATTTAATTAAATTTACATTCCTCACTTAAACTTAAAATAGAACAGGGTCCAATAAAATGTTTCTTTAAAAAATTGCTCAGCCAATTTCAGATGTATTCGACAATGAATAGGAAGCTTATTCCGAATTCAATCGAGGGGAAACTACCAAACAGATTTAGAACAATCTTTACGATTTATCATTAGTAAAGTACTCCCACGACAACCCTTGGCGGCTTTAGAGCTTGAAACCGGCAGAGAGCTTCTTCTATAAATTTACAATCAATGTGTATTGTGATTAGTTCCACGAATCACTTTATTCCTGATTTAATTCAGGTATCTATTCAGAGCTAGGCTAACTGGAAACTTAGTACACGGTCACCCTTCCATACCTGGATTCGAACCAGGAAACCCAAACACTAGAACCCAGTGTTCTACCCACCATAATGCTTGAGTTTCGATTTCCCGGTAAGGGCAAGACCAATTCAAAGACAAAATTTTGAGTTTGTCTGAAAACTGCGAAAAATTTACAAATTTCGGTCTGTTTTTGACGTATTCAGATTTGATTTGACCAAAATCATGTACCGATTTTTTTCTTAAAACCCATTTTGGGTTTATCTTGTTCATTTGATCTTACCATTAGACAAAAAATTGAATGGGCTTAATTATGACATTTTTTAAACATAAGAAATTACTTCAACGGACGGATACAAGCGTTCCGAGATATTTTCGATATCTTTGATTGAAAGCATCGAAATGACAGATTGGCGCTTCCAAGGTTTATTTATTTAATTTATTTATTTATTGATCATATTCAAGAGATAAAATTCCAAATACTGAATGTAGAAAGTAAATAAATAGTAGCAAAAGTAAATAAAAGAAAGAAAGAAAGTAAATAAAAAGTAGCAAAAAAGTAAAATTCAAAATTAAGGACAAATTCAAAATTAAAGAGATCTGCTCTGTGAAAGTCAGAGCATATTAAGGTAGTGCTTTGTTCCTCATAGTATTAATATTGGAACTATCCAAAGATGAGAGGAGGATCAGTGAGGATATAGGGAAAGAAAGCAGCACTTAAAAAAAAGGGTTGACTGTGGAAGTTTGGACAAACTAGCGACCAGAATTCAATTGCTAGCATTTGAAACACTGTAATGTTATAAGCGTGGTCAAAGTGAAGAAAACAATGACTTTATTAATGAGATACTTCTAGTAGAGATAATATCCGAATATAGTAGGGAGTCATCCCCATCTAGAGTAGGGAGTTTAAAATCACCACATAGCAGAAAGTAAGCGGTGGAGAAACGACTATTGAAGTAAGAAGATAGTTCCAAAACGAACTGTTCATAAACTAACAGAGAAAGATTACAGAGATTATATATTGAAGCGAAGAATAATGCTTTAACAGAAAGTAAGGAAATACGAGGGGCGTTCAATATATTCTCGGTATGTGTATGTTAGAAAAAAGATAAAATCTTGAAAACAATTTATTTTTCAATATAGTCTCCCATGATATCAATACATTTGTTTGATCGGGAAACAAGTTTTTCTATTCCCTTAAAAAAATAATTTTCTTCTTGCCCTGGAAAATGCTCATTTACAGCGGACTTGAGCTCTTTATCGTCAGCAAATCGCTTTCCCCGGAGGTCTTTTTTTAAATTTGGGAATAATAAGTAGTCACTAGGGGCCAGGTCTGGGCTGTAGGGTGGGTGGTTAATTTCCTCGAACCGGTGCGTTGTCGTGAAGAAGCAGCACTTTTATTGCCAGCTTTCCTCTTCTTTTTTCTTCTTCATTTTCGTCGTCTCTGACTGGAGGTCGTAAACAAACTAATGAAGCTATCAACATGAAATTTTGTATAAATACCCTCAGAAAATGTTGTTAGCTAATTATATGTTTTAATTACCCACAATAATATCAAATCATCCCGATACCGAGAATATATTGAACATCCCTCGTACGCATAAAACACATTCAACATGTGGGCAGAAAGGAAAATTACAACAGGGTGCCTTATTAATACGGATGAGAACATCTCCACCATCGGATTTATCACTAGAATCAAATATATATCATCAGTGAGCCAAGTTTCCATGGAGCATATTATATCGTCCAAAGCTAAAGTGCCATAAAGTGTTTACTCATTAGCTGTGATCCTCAAACCGCGGACATTTTGATAATATAATCTGCAGTGCTGAAGCTCCTTGCTCCTCTTAGACGAAAATTCCTTCAAGAAATTCTGGTGAAGATCAACTAGAATGCCAGGAGGCCAGTACCAGTAGCTCGTTGATACTAGCAGAGACGGTGATACGGAATATTTTTTTTTTGCAGAGAAGAAGTGGTGGTATGTAACTAAGCTTTGCAGCCTTCTCGGCTCGACTGATGTGTTATAGTCGGTGTGAGAAATGAAAACCTGCAGCGGCGGGCTCATCACTTTGACTTGAAAGAAGTGCGATATTTTTGCCAGAAGATTCAACATGTCTACTGGTTCGAATTCGAGGAAGAACGTGAGTTGCTATAATGTCGGTACGAGTTACTTAGATAGGTGCTAGGAATGTCCAAGAGTAATAAAGTTCGATTGTGAAGATGATGCAGGGGCCAATGTCCATCATTAAGAGGTTGAGGCAATTGCAGTTTAAGTGATTGAAGTACTTGGGCTCGAAATTTCAATGGCATTTGCCATGCATAAATGGTACTCGGCACCCTTCTAATATTATTCCAATATTTTTTTTCAATTTCCTTCCAATATTTTCAATGGACCACATCTCTATCGACACCTTATCCTCAAAGGTCAGAGCTGAAACCATTTTATTGGCTCTGTTTTCATTCACTTTCTAGAGAGATATATACAAGACTACTGAAACAAATAATGAAATATGAAGGGGAAAAAGTAAAAATTATCTGCACAAAATGGTTTTCTTCGTAGATATTTTGTTTGGGAAAAAACTATATTTTCAAGTAATTTCATAAAAACCGTGCAATTAGCTTTAAACCAAGTCGAAATCATGTTATGTTTTTTAAAATCCAAACAATATTCTCACATCACGAACCGCCGATTCTCTGAAAATAGAGCTCCAACCATGTATGCTGCTCGGAAAATTTAATTTTCCAGCTAATTCTAACAAAATTAACGGCCTGCAACCAAATTTATATTTCACCAAACAATAAAACTGCCACCTACACCGGCCAAGACTTTAAAATATAAAATATCTGTGTCGCACGAACCATACACAATACATATCGCAGCACGGGTGAGATTATTAGGAAAATAAATGTAAAACAAAACAGCCATGACCATGTCGCGAATTTCCAAATATTTCATGTTCTCTATAAAACCGCCACATCGTATTAATAATAGATGAATCAACGCCCACCGAACAATGTGGGAATTTTTTTGCATAGCTTCGAACCTCAGAGTTCATTGCGGAATGGTTTGAAATGCATCGATACATTCGAATCAGTTTTGTGATTTCGATTTTTAATAAAATTCGACCGTAATTGCAGAGAACAAGTGATTTGATATCAGCTGAAGATACATTTTTTGGTTTTCGAAAAAAATTTCCTTTCAACTCTAATCGAAAATTCATGTGATTTGATGGGTTCATTGTTAAGACACGAGTACCTACTTAATGCTTAATTTCCGAGAAAGTGAACTAAAATGCTCTAAAGCCCAAAATTATCTTTGAAAAAACTTTCACTCGACACTTTAATCGTGCGTTCCATTTTTCACTCGATAGAATACTTCATTGCATGTATATTTTTGGAGCCTATTTGCTTCATCACTTTTACTTGAACTAATTGGATGAATAAAAAGTTTCGCTGTCGCGTGCGAAATTTTTGAAAATATGAAACCGAAATGAATCAGACCATGAAATTTTGATGATTTTCTTTAAAGTGCTTATTATTTTTACTTGATATCAGGCTACGATTAAAGATGAGTGCCCAAATCTTCTTGTTCGGGACTTTGAATTAATTATTTCAATTTATAATAATAAATTATTTCAAAAACAAAAAGGACCGGAAATCTACACCATGCAATAGTTCATGTAACCGAAACATATCATTAAAAGTGCTAAGCTCCGGAAATTGATAGTGTTGACATCATAAATTAACATTGTTGTGTAAATAAATTTCGAAGGATTTTCTCATAGTTTTTTTTTTGTTCGAAAATATTTTTCTGTTTCTGGCCTTTTTTTATTTACTCAGTTTCACTATTTCCCGTTGCATAAAATATTTTCCATTTTCGATTACTTTCATTCTGTTGTATTTTTGAAACCTATTCTAGATTTTTTTTTTGCCTCCCAACAGTCGTTTTGAAAGTCTAGGTCACGCATATCGGCCGGATGGAAACCGGAATTTATGTGCTTGAGACGGTTCAATGGACGGGGCGTAATAATTTTTTTCTGGTTTATTTTTGTGTGGATTTCATTAGATTTTGGCGGTTGATCATCCGACTGGGTTAGTCGGCAAATTATTGTTTTCTGAGACATTTTAAGATTTTTGTTTGAAAATATGTCATATGAAGAAAGCACAGTGGCGATTGTTCCAAATATTACACTTTAGATTCCGTTTTGAGTCATAGGCCGTCATTAGACGCATTCACTAAACACATTCTATAAGTTTTGTTTAATATCATCTCAGTATTAGCTTCTTTTATATTATTTTTATTATTTATCTCTTGTTGCTTCATTCGGTCAATTAAATTTATAATTTTAATATTTTTTTTTGTTTGTATTGGATGCACAAGTAAGTTTTAAAGGATTTTTCTCGATTTGGAGACTTTATTTTGCAAAATTGATACAATGTGTTTTAATCAACGGATTTCCCATCGCTAGTTACGATTTTTCCCACTTTTCAGGCAATGTATAGATTCCGCGCCAATAAAACTGATCGTTTTTGGAGGCGAAGATAGTATTAAGCCAATTTTTGATACCTTCAACTGAAGTGAAGCGTAATCCCGTAAGGGCGTTCTACATCGACCGGAACAAATTATAGTTTGATGGTGCAATGTCTGAGCTATAAGGCGGGTGGGTTGGCACTTCCGATCCGGTTCGATCGAGATAGGTTTTGACCACTTGTGCGACATGCGGCCGAGCATTGTCATGGTGGAAGATGAATGACCATGTCTGGTTGCGCATTCCGCCCGTTTTTCCGCAACCGCTCGCTATAATCGCATTAGCTGTTGTCTGCAGAGAGTCTCGTCGATCGTCTGTCCACTTTTCAGAAGCTCGTAGTACACGATTCCCCTCTGATTCCATCAAATGCAGAGCACTACCTGGCTACCATGGATATTTGGCTTTGACGTCGATGGTCTGGGTTCCATTTTTCCAATTTTCATCCATTTTTCATCGCCCGTGACAATACGATTTGTACTGTTGAAGGATAATTTGGCAAACAGTGACACGCCATTCGACATTTCTTGGTTTGAGTTCGTGAGGCACCCTGTTTCCAACCTTCTCAACCATACCAATAGGTTTCAACCGCAATGAAATGGCTTGTAGAATCACGTCTAACATTGTCGTAAGTTTTTCTTGGGTTTGGCATGGATCTTTGTTTGAAATTGTCTCCACTTTGATGGCCTTCCTTCGCGCTCCTTGTCGGTTGTGTCAAAATTACCACTTTTGAAATGTCGGAACCAGTACTCACAAGTTGAAATTGATGGTGCATGCTATCCGTAAGCGTCATACAGCAACCAATGACTTTCTGTTGCACTTTTTTTCAGATGCAAGCAAAATACCAATGCTTCCCGTGAATGGAGCTTGGAGGCACAAGAGCTGACATAATCGTCGCACAAAAAATATGTTGTTTACACTTTGATGACGCTTTGACAAGAAGTTAGCTATTAGAAGTTAGCTTAAACACTACTGGTGCCCTCTGTTGACAATCCTTTAAAATTTACTTGTAGGGGAAGGGAGGCGAGACGGGTCCTTAGAGCGTAATAAAACGCACATTTTTAAGTAGTTTGAATATTTATTTGTTATTAATTACTCTTACATAATAAATCTTTGGAAACAAGGAACTTAAGAAATTTTACACTCGTCGAAAAAGAAAAATATTACCAATTTTGACAAAAATGTCCAACACCCCATCTTGCCCCGTAGGTCGGGTAAGATAGGGACTAGATGGGGTATGGCAGACATATTCTAATTTTGGTTGCAAAACTCGCCGATACCTCGTCGTCCTTGTCATCTATCCCAGCGCAGCTACAGTGTGCCCAATCCGCACAGAGAGAAAATGCGGCCCATCCTGCATTTGAATCCAATTATTTTCCATGGCAGTAAAAGTAAGGGATATTATTTTCATCGTTGTCACATTCTGATGAAGAATTAGGATTATTGTTGGGATTTTTTTTTGTTAATTTTTGGGATTTTTTTTTGTTTATTGTTGGGATTAGGATTATTGTTCTTCTTATTCTCTTTCCTATCCAATTCGATTTCGCCATTCTTATTTTGTTCTTTTACCTCTATTTTTCTCTTCTTTTTTTTTTATCTTTTGTCAGTTTCTTTTTTTCTATTGTTACTTTTAATTCATTTTTATACGGGGAAGAAGTTGTGATAGCCGTTTTTCTTCGTTTCCTTGTCACGCGTGAAAAACGAGCTTCATTATTGACGTCAAGGTTTTGTGTGAGGGTTCTGTAGCCATCTAACAATAACATCACAGGTCGATCAACCATTGCTCCACTAAATTCAACAAACTTTTTACCAGCTAAGGAATAATTCCGTTGTCATCCAGCCAGAATGGCTGCGAACACCCCAAGCTGCAGGATCAGCATTCAGCATTAGCTGTGAGTCCGTACCATGATTGGAGGCATGTATTGGCCACTGGCACTAAGACATATTTCTATAGTTATTGTAGTATCTCTCTCCGCAGAAGTTATGGATCCCACTTTGCTTTAGGTACCACTGAAACTCCCGTTCTATCACAATTATAAATTCTGTCCGTCGAAAATTTGTGCTCATCATAAACGTTGCCGAGAAAGTTAAAAAACGGCTCAACAGCTTGTTTATGAAATCCAGCGGCACCCGCAGCTGAAGTGCTTTCTGGTTTTCGTATCGACAATTCTGGATGCCTGCTTAAAAATCCCCGAACTCAGCCCAGGAGAGGTGAAGGAAAAACCAGAAGAGGATCCGATCCCAAAGATTCGGATGACTCACCAAGGTGTTCGACAGATGATAAGAAACCAATTAATTAATTAACCCAATCTTTGCTAGCTTCTTCTTTTTCAGAGTTAAATTGATGTTGCTTCCCATTTTTTTACTGCCAGAGTGTATGGTAAAGCCCTTAAATCTTTTGTCGTAAATCGATAAAGACGATTCTCCATACCCATTATATAGTTGCATAGTTCTTTCTCTTCGTCACCAGAAAATGTTCGCTCTTTTGGGCCTAAAGGAACTTTCACAGAAGTTGCAGGAGCAGCAGGATCTTCTAGGGACTACAGGAGCTTCTTTGACTTGTCTTTCGAGGTTCTTTTGTGGCACAGAATATGTTTTCGACACTAATTTATACCCCATTTTCCCTTCAATTACAACATCTACAGCTTTTTTCATACTCCGTTCATTCCAATTCCCCCCCTCCGTCTTTCTTTTATAATTTTTCACTATCCTAAGACAAGACAAAAATTAAAATTAGCTTAAACGATCATAAAATGTCGTAAAGAAATCATAAGTTTCTTCGAGGGGCAAGATGGGTTACCCTATACCCCATCTTGTCCTCCCATGCACATTTGAATTTTGAATAAAATGACATGCCTTAAATAATAAAGTAAAATATTGAAACAAACATGTTCTTGCCTGTTGGTGTAATCATTGATAAACAAGAATAACTTTCAGTCAGTTCTAGAACACTAATGTTGAGGTACAAAACTTATGCGACGTATAACACGAAAATCACAACGAACTTGACAAAAACCGCTACGCCGGTCTCAGCGCTAGCTGATAAACAACACAATAGCGCGTCATAACGAGCCAGCTGGCTGTGGTTGTGGTTGGTCGTTCGTACGACCGATGATGTTCTTGTTTTATCTCCAGTTGAATATACAGTGGCTCACAGCTTAAATGATGTGAGTACTTTATACGAAGAAAACCCTTAAAAACTCCCGGAAAATGGAAAATCGTTTTCTTCAAACAAGCAAAATACTCCAGCTTGTGGTTCTGTTTATTATTTTCAATGAAAAACATTACAAAATATTCCAATCAGCGCAAAAAAAAAAGTTAATTAGAAACTCCAAATTTCACTTCACACCTTTTATGTTGTGCAATTTAAAGAGCATACATATAACGGTGTGCGTTACGCATTTCTGCATTTTCATTGTTATTCTAGCCGTGAAGTGCGATAAGGATTTCTCGTGAAACTTTGTTACCACATGGACTGATCAGTAGAAGTAAGAAAAAACAGTTTATTTGAAAATGGGTCGGCGAACAACAATTGAAGAGCGTGAGCTCATTATTGTTTATTATTTAATTTTTATTATTTAATATGTAGCGAAAATCATGTGCAAATCAAAGTCTACAGTCCAGCACATAATTGAACGGTTTCTTCATGAAAATCGCATAGAAAATAAAAGTAGAGGAGCGTGCAATAAAATATTTCTCCCTTCCAATTGTCGCTGGATTGTAAGACAGGTGAAGAAAAAATCCAAGCTGAGCGCACCAAAACTAGAGCACGAAGCGGAAAAAAATCTTACTAACAAGTTTTAAGGGATGCCAATTTTAACGGACGAGGAACCAGAGAAAAAACGTATATTAGTGCTAAAAATAAGTGTAAATAAGTGTAAAAAGTAAATGCTAATGAACATTTAATGAAAGGTACAGCGTTCTGGGATACCGTTTTTTTCGCGGATGAGAGCAAACTTAACCTTTTCGGAAGCGTTGGAAGGGGTTATGTGTGGAGACAACCATATGCTGAGCTTCAACCATGGAATTTATGTAGTACAGTAAAACACGGTGGTGGCTACGTGATAGTGAGGGGGTGCATTGCAACTTCCAGAGTGGGAAACTGGATGTTCATTGAAGGGAACCTGGACAAATTCCAGTATTTGAATAGCTTGAAGGATAATCGAAAAATTACCCATCAACGACAATTTCTGGTTTTATAAGGACAACGACCCCAAGCACACCTCGGAACTAGTGTAAACGTGGTTGATTTGGAACTGCGAAACTAAATTAAAACGCCTGCTCAGCCGACAGATTTAAATGTTATCAAACACTTATGGTCAAAGCTAGAAGATCGCATCAGAAAACATCCGATAAGCAGTAAGGAAGATCTTAAAAGGGCACTTCAACTGGAATGGGAGCCCATTTCACCAGAGTACACTAAAAAGTCGGTGCACTCAATGCCAGATCGCCTCAAAGCGGTATTGAAACAATCAGGATATTCAACTAAATATTTAATAAATTTTTGAATGAAAAAAATGTTATAAGTTTGAAGTAAAGGATATTTTTGAGAGAACACCATTTAAGCTCTGAGGTGATATTTGGTGTTTATAATGAGCTTTAATTTTTTTGTGCTGATTGGAATACTTTTTTATTATTTGTTTCATTGAAATCAAAACGTAAATCGAGCTATTATTCTGATCTCCTCTGCAATTAGTGATATTGAATTTTCATTCTCAATGTCAGCAATTCCATTGTAACGTTGACGTTTTGCATGCAGAGAAATTACAAGTTCTCTTTCTGTAATTGTAAAAGCTAGTGTTTGATGAATTTACAAAACAAAATGAAAACCTTGGCGTTTGTAAACATTCATAAAACACTTAGTTGCACGCTATGAATTCTGACATGCATTCCAGTAACCAAATGAAAGAAACTTGCTCCTAGCTGCGTGACGACTATCTGCACGTGGAAATGGTAAACTATGTTGATGGTTGAATTTACTGTAAAAACGGATGCATTTAATGTTTTACTCTAGAAGACCTTCAAGTTCGAGGCCACCGTAAAGCATGACGTGCATTTGTTGACCATAAACTTAAAAATCATAATAGCATCCGTAAAATCGATAAATATACCATCAATATTTGAATCATGCAGACAAAAAGTTCAAATGAAGAAGAAAATTTCAATTGGCATAATTTTACTGAAAAATGAACAGTAAATAATTATCACAACCCATCATTAACGTTTGGATGCCTTTCTTTGAAATAGATAGTAATTTTTCTGATTGAGTTTCGTAAATTAATGGGACTAGCATCGGATTCCGATTATACTGTACATAATTAATGGAGAATTTCGAGTGAGTGTACAGCTAGTTGCTGCTTCTGAAAATTCTTAATACAGTCAACCATATTTACCCGAGCTCCAAGCCATACAAAAATATTTACCGGTTCGCTTTGAGCAAAATATCAGAGTATTCGTTTTTGCATCGATAGTAATTGATAAAAGGTTATGCGAAACGTGTAACCTTTTATGTAAATCATACAATTAAAATTACGAAAGACTATCAAATATCATAGCCTAATTGCTAGCTTTCTCCGCTCATCGAATAATAGCTTAGAGTTTACAAAATCTTCGATAGCCACCGGAAAAAATATATTACGAAAGATCAGATTTCCTGCATTTAAGCCTATTCCATCATGTTTCACGATTCGAATCAATCTTTCAAGTCGTATTAGCAAATATCACATTAAAAATGCAAAACATGTTGTTGCAGTCGGATTAATAGCATGACACATGCTGGCGGATTATAATAGATAGGTGTACTGCGTTGCATTGGAGTATAGCAGCGTATCTTCGGGTGAAATGGTATGTGATATGCGCAGTTAGCTTTTACCAGTGTTCAAAAAATATAAGTTTTTATTTTTGTAAACGAGCTAGGAGGAAAGCAATTGTCGTTTTTGCAAATAAGTAGTCATCGCTTCTGCGTGGCGAATTTAACCGCCCCTTAGCATCAGCTCAGACGTACTTATGTAAAATAAAATATATTTTTAGCTTGTACGAGCAACGTCTTTTTGGTCGCCGATTCTTTTGGCTTACCAATTCAGACTGACTTTATTGTGCCATATTCCGGTCTTATATAGTAACATTATTCGTTAAATTAGCAAATGAAAATTATGTGTACTAAAATGTATGGATTTGGCTTTTAATGTTGTTTTTAAAATTAAGTGCAATTGTTTGAGTCTCCGCTAAATCAAGTCTATTATAATTTTAGTGTTCACCACTTTCGTGGAATATCGCTAGAATCGCAAAGTGGACATATTTGATATGTTTTGACATTTATGTGTGTTTACATATTAGTATTCACAACACCCTCCTCCTTTGGGGAAAAAAATTTCTTTTCTGAAGAAAGGAAATTTTTCTTGAACTCAAATCCATACTTTACAATTTTAATCACATTTTTTGACGTTTTTGTTTATGTGCATAGAAAGTTTGATTTTAAATATTTGATTCGTAAATGTTTCGTTTAGTTTTAACTTAAAATATATGTGTGATTTTCTTGAAGCTTTTTTTTTATGTTATATTTGTAATTTGGTATTCTTGCTTGTAAAAATTAATAATTTCTATAGATATTAATTAATGTGTGAATGTATGAACGTTTTCATCAATTTTGTGTTGAATAACAATGTAATTACAATGCTTATGCTTAAATATGCTTTTTTTGTGTTTATTTTTGTATGATATTTTCATATTTGTGTTACTTTAATAATATCTCTTTAGTAAATAATTGTGCAATTTTCTGTTCGCTAATATATATGATTTAACAAAATTTCTTTATATTTTGTATGGTTTGTGGTATTCTTTTTGCTGTTTTTTGGTGTTTTTAACTAAAATTTCTTGAAAATTCAAATAATTCATTTTTATATTTAAATATTTTGTTGTATTTGATTGAATAAACTTAGGTTCCGAAAAGTATGTTCGATCTGTTACAAAAAAGAATGAAAATTTTACTTCAAAGTTGAAAAGTTTATTTCAATTCCTGAGTTAATTTTATTGTTTTCTTTAATTTATTCTTTCATATTTTGCAAGCTTGATTTGTAGTTCATTAATATAATTAAATTGAATTAAGCTTTCAATTATTCTCCTAGGTGTTTTGTAGATGATTATTTTCATCGGTTCGTTTTGTATTTGAATTTTTTGTAGCATTCTTTTAAGCATGTTTTTGAATTTCTCTATATTAGATGTGTTTGGGATTTTGTGGCTCTTGTTTCGGCACACATTTGATATATTCTTTTCAGTTGTTTTTGATGTCAGCATCTCCAATGGCAAAACTAATTTCGATGGATTGTCACTGCATCTAACTGCGATTTTATTATTTTCCATTGTCACTCTTGGAATATGCTCTATTTTGAATTTTGATTTCATCAAATATTCTATATCAGCATTCGAATCGCTGTTACAAACAGAAGCTTCTTTAGGCTTCATATTATGTTTTATCAAACTTTTAATTTTAATAGTCGAGTTGCTGTTATATAAATCAGCTTTCATATGTTTTATGTTGTGGGTTTGTTTATGCACTTCTTCAGACTTTCTTTTATTTTTCTTCTGCCTAGTATTTTTTTGGTTTATGATTATTTTTCTTGTACATGGTAATACTTTTTTGTTATCAGTATTGTTTTTCTGTGTTGGTTTCATATTTTTTAATGCTTCTGAACTCATATGGTTCATGTCAATACTTTGCACTGCTTCTTTAATGATTTCTTCATCATTGAGTATATCGTTTATTGGACCTTCGACTTCAATCGATCGGTATTCATTCAATGATTCAGTTTCTGTTTTAATATTATCTATCAGTTCATCTTTTTTGTTTGTGTTTAATATTTCGATGTGTTTTTCGCTCTCTTCTTGGATTATTGAATAGCTTATATAAGTTTCAGGTGTGATTTCGTTCTGAGCATTTCCATTTCTCTGGTTTATAAAATTTTTTCCAATTCTTTCAGGATTATTGTTATTTCTATAATAATAGCTTTGGTTTGTTACTTTGTTTCTGGAATTATAGTTGTCTCCATTATTCTTATTGTTATTTCTGTAAAAATTATTTTGATTTTGACCATAATTATTATTGTTCTTATATGTGTTGTAGTAGTTTCTTTGACAGTTGTTTGGGCTGTTTCTATAATTATAATCCAATTGTTGATTTATACTGTTTCTTCTATTTATATACATAATATTTTCTGTTATATTTATGGTTGATTCTAATTCAACCGCTATTTGAATTGCTTCTACAAGCGTTTTGGGCTGTGCAGCGAAAATTGTAGGTTTGAGTGATTCGTCTAAACCATTTTTAAATATAGTAAGTGCGTACGAATCATTTGACTTTCGTATTGCTACTTTCTCTGCTGGAGATGGGTTCTGACCTAAGCTATGAATTTGAATATTGCTCAATTCATGAATGAGCTCAGATATTTTTTCGCCATATTTCTCAACTGTGCCGTGTTGGCGTAATTGGGATAGTTGTGTATGAATTTGTTGTTGAGTTTTATGATTTTTAAATCTATTTACTAGAGCTCTTTCTAGTTCAACGTAGCTATTTATATCTAATGATAATAGTTGTATTTTAACAACCGTTCCTAATTTTACATGTCTTGTAAATTTCAATAATTTGTGTTTCCCGTCTTCATTAAGGCTCTCATTTAGTAAACTAACTATTGTTAGGAAAGCTTCAAGTTCTTTCGGATTACCACTAAAAATTGGTATGCACTCCAATGCTACCTCAATATCGAAGTTACTCATCTTACTATAATCTTTCAATCTTCCAAAATTAAAACATATATATAAATCGTTTTTCCTTTTTTAAAGCGCTACTGGGACTAAGAATTTTTTTTTTTTTAACTTTATTTACTTCTTCACAACCTTTTTTTCATACCACAGACCATGCATATTTCTTGTTATTCTACTGTATTTGATTTATTGTTTTGTTTCATTAGTCGAACAAATTTTAATTCCCTATTTTGTTTACGAAACACCATTATATTTTGTTCGTTAAATCTATTCACTTTCATTCAATTTGCTTCCTATTTGAAGCATTACATTATTTGATACTATAACTAACGGTTCTAATTTTGATTCATTTGCCTCCATCGTGTAAATTTGTTTACAGTTTCGTTTTTAATGTTCTTGAAAATCCTGTTTTCAATACTTGAAGTGTTTTATTTTGTTTGCAAAATTTAATTTTCATGTTTTGTATTATATTTTCTATTTTATAGTTTTTCGGTATACATAGTATTGTTTTTCAAGCCGTTGTAGTTTAAATTTTTTTTTTAGATAATTCATAATGATTTCATTAATCTAAATTAATGTGTGATCTATGAGTTAGTTCCCGATGCTCGAGGCTAATCAAATTTGGAATTCTTGTCGCTCGAAATTCGTAATATCAAAAGTTCGTAGGTCCCACTATCTGCAGGTTTCGAAATTCACAGGAACATGGTTTAGTTTATGTTTATCTATAATTTTAAATCTATTTTTCATTGTTAATGGTTATAATTTCTGCAGTCGTCCAAGAATCGATGTCGCTCTAGCAGTTGAAATATGCATCGCTCGAAATTTGCAGGGTCGTCTTGCAAAAATCCGCTTGCAAAATTTTGTCGGGCTCCAGTTTAGTTATTCGTAATATCCAGATCTCAGAGTTATCCATTATGCGCCGCAAGGTCTCCAAACATAAAAGCTTCTGAATGTTTGCAGGATCGTGTGTTACAGGATCGCCATGAAATGGTATGTGATATGCGCAGTTAGCTTTTACCAGTGTTCAAAAAATATAAGTTTTTATTTTTGTAAACGAGCTAGGAGGAAAGCAATTGTCGTTTTTGCAAATAAGTAGTCATCGCTTCTGCGTGGCGAATTTAACCGCCCCTTAGCATCAGCTCAGACGTACTTATGTAAAATAAAATATATTTTTAGCTTGTACGAGCAACGTCTTTTTGGTCGCCGATTCTTTTGGCTTACCAATTCAGACTGACTTTATTGTGCCATATTCCGGTCTTATATAGTAACATTATTCGTTAAATTAGCAAATGAAAATTATGTGTACTAAAATGTATGGATTTGGCTTTTAATGTTGTTTTTAAAATTAAGTGCAATTGTTTGAGTCTCCGCTAAATCAAGTCTATTATAATTTTAGTGTTCACCACTTTCGTGGAATATCGCTAGAATCGCAAAGTGGACATATTTGATATGTTTTGACATTTATGTGTGTTTACATATTAGTATTCACAACACGGGTCAACGTCACCACATCTATTGTGTAAGTCAATTTGTGCAAGCTCGATTGCACATGCACAGACTAATAAAAAAAGTCTTTATACTCTGGGAAAAAATGGCAAGTTAAATTATTGTTGAAAAGCAATTGTTTAATTTGGAAAAAAAAAATTGCCACAGGGAGCAATTGCATTTAGTTTGCAATTACGTTTAAAAATAAAATAGCATTTAAATTAAAAATAAATTTAAATTAATAAGTACAACACATAGTACATAATTTAAACGCAACAAATATGTTTGGAACATTTCAATTGCTTGTTCGTTTTTTTCTTACAGTATTTTTACGCTATATTAGCACTGATAGAGAGGAGTTTGATTTTATTGTGGACTCGGGTATGTTTCAAATTTTCAGAAGAGTGATCGCTTTTTAAAAGAAATCATTTCAAAACAAACAAACTCTATTGTAGTTTCACCCTCATCAACAGTGTGTAGCCAATATCGAGACTGGGCTTCCTTTAACCAATGCTTCCAGTCTTCTCGGCTCAGTGACCACGTCCTCCAATTCGGAGCTTCTAAAAGCGATCTGCTATCAGCATCTACTGAACCCTCCCAGTACATATTTGCGCGATGGTCTGTCTCCACTCGCTCCTAATTGGAAAACCCGCTTAGGGATTCGATTTTCGTTCATTCGCTTGAAATGGTCAACCCAATGAAGGTTTTAGAATTTTATAACAGTGGAGACTTCCGGTTCGTCATGTACCAAAACTCGTCATATATAAAATTTGTTGTTGTCAAAAATGTTCTCTCCGTTTTCAAAGTTATAGTCTCTGTGAGAGCCTCAACAGGATACAAGAGGCTGCAAAGATGCAGAAAGCTCTGTCCAAAGGTCAGCAAGGGCATATAGAACTACCCCAGATGAAGAGGACGACAACTAAGCAGCTCTGCTACAAAGAGCCACAGAGAAACTGAAAACCATCCTAGTATATATTTTCAGAGCGATCTTGAAGCTCTGCTACATACCAGAATCGTGGAGGATATTTATCCATAAGCGTGGCAACAAATCGGCTAACCTTTCAAAACCATACAAGACAATCAACCTAAAATCTTTTTTTTATTGAAAACGATGAAAAAGATGCTCGACCTATACATACGGAGTGACCGCTTAGTGAAGATGCTTCTTCAAAAATTTCAGCTTGCCTACCAAAAGGGCAAGTTAATTTTATCAGCCACACTTAACCTGGTACAAATAACAGAATAAGTATTGGATAATAAGGAAATAAAGAAAAGCTCCTCAAGAGGTAGTGAAATGGACGAGTAAAGTACTGAGGTACCGATGTATATTCGCCCAGCTAAGAGCTACAAATCTAAGGGCGAACACTAGGAGGAGATATCCACAGGGAGAAGTATTACCCCTACTATGGTCCCTGCTGGATAAACACCTTCCTAGGATCCTCAACAGTAAAGGATTAACAGCTCACGGATAGGTGAATGATATCACGGTAATAATGAGAGGCTCACATTGGGATACTTTGAGATCCAGAATCGAAAACGCCTTAAATAAAACAGCAAAATGATGTGAGGAGGAAGGCCTATCCATAAATCCTCAAAAAACCAACACAGTTCCATTTACCAGAAAAAAAAATCGAAATCGGAGCCCTAAAAATTAGGGGCACAGACTTGTGTCTAGGCCTGCAGGTACAAATTAGGAAATTTTTTGACGATTTGGGAAACATTTTTTTGATTGGAAAAACGCGAAAAACTGGATAACGAATGTTCAAAAGTATACCAAATTTTTTTTAATCGCTTTAGGGCTCTAAATTTAGGCCCGTGCAGTCCTTTATATTCAAAACTAATGAAATAGTTTTGGTAGTTTGTTCACAGATGCTTATTTTGTCCAGGAACTCACGAGGCGCAATTTGCTTTTTTTTCGGCGGTGCTGCGGCGATCCATTGGGGCGGTCGCTATTTTGTTTTCTAATAATTTTTTCCAATAAAAATGTTAACTTTTAACTTCAATAAAGATGTATGTAAAATTTCAAATCGATATCTTGAATAGTTTTTTTTTGGTAGCTGTTTTAAAAAAAAGTTCATTTTGAGCAGTTTAACAGTGGACTAACTCCTTAATGCCCTTCCCTCCAACTCCAAAACGATCTTTGCGCTCTGGATGATTGGTACCTGTGAAATCTACTTGCCTAGAACATATACATGCAAAATGTTTCCCTTAATGTTCTGCCACTTTCTCTCTGCTTTCCCTCTCAATATTGTTGCTAGCTTTAAAGACCTTTTTATTATTTTGGTTTTAAATTCGAGCTGCATATTGCACATATCAGATCCAAAGGTTCTCGTTTGTCCGGTTTTGTCATCAGATCTTGTTATCCTTTTGACAACACGTCTGCCTGTCACAACTGTTTCGTTCTTTCGCTTTATGGTGTCCTCGAGTATTACCGTCAAGTCTGGTCTTCCATCTTAGATACCTGACTGATGCTGTGGCTCAACGTAGATTCATCCGTTCATTATTGTTTAAA
The DNA here is from genome assembly GCA_947369275.1 of Nemotelus nigrinus. Lineage (NCBI taxonomy): Eukaryota > Metazoa > Arthropoda > Insecta > Diptera > Stratiomyidae > Nemotelus > Nemotelus nigrinus. The sequence continues at coordinate 9,780,071 of OX376374.1, forward strand.
ATTCATATACCTTATAATAAGTATAGTGTTGGCTTATCCCTGTTACGAATCCCGAACAGAGTTCCTTGATGGTTGTTAAACTTATTAAAAGTTTCTGGCCTCGGCTCTAAGCTAATGTTTCGGAACGTTATTCGTTCTGATTGTTCATGTCTAATATTTACTATATCCTTCGTAGGAATTGACGTATATTTTCATTCGCCATGATTGCGTATTCTCAGGAGACAGGAGGAGCTCCAGGTTAGTCCTTTATTGTTGAAGCTCCTACAATTTAAGTATTAAATTAAAAATTTCCTACCACTTCCTAGTCTTAATTCCTCTTAAATGTTTTTTCTCCGCTACCAATGTGCAGAATATGATTAGTTTTTTTTTTCATTATTATTTTTGTTTACTATTATTATTATGTTTATTATTTTTTCATTTTGTAGTAATCTTGTTACATTATAATTTTTCAATTTTTTTTGTAATTGAGCTTCGGCCTGTAAAAATAGTTTTTAAATAAATAAATTTACTTCTGAGAAGCTTTGCTTCTTTGAATCACATGACAGCTGACATTTGCCTCTTCAGCCCGTCCACTATTATTAGACATGATGAAATCCCTTTTAGAAAATAGAGAATGCTGTCCAAACTATCGAAATTAGATTCCTGTATCTGCGTCATCTATGGTGACACGAGATTGTATATCTCCACTTCATTGCAGCTATTCCGAAGTATCTTGATGTAAACGCAAGAACACGTAATGCCATTTTTCTCAAGGCCTTTAGGTCTTCAGGCCAGCCTCAACATGGGTTGCGGTCTTAAAGCAAAATAATAATGATGACTTAAGGGCCCCTTGAAGACAGATATATTGTGATTCAACGACCTATCCCCATTTGAGAAATATTTATAGTCATAAAACGCTATAATAAAGCCGATCCATGGTTTGCCACGGAGAATATTGTTTGCTAAACAAATTTGACGGAAGACATGTTATGAAAAAATAGCTATAGATAATAGAATATAATAGAATAACTTTCAGTCTACCATCCCCCTTTTAGTCTCAATTTATGAATCTTTTTTCGATCATTCTATTCTGTCAAAACAATCTTTTTAAATCTACTTTATCAAAAAGTAGTACTTTTGGGCCAAAATCGATATTATCAAAAAATTGTCGAAAATTTCGTTCCCTCTTAGATTTTTGACAAACTTGTTTTGGGCTTTCAAAATCAGAAATTTGGATTCATTGGGTTGACACCATCAAGATTTTTCTTCAAAACAAAAAATCTTACCAAAAAAATAAAAACTATCAGATTTGATGCAAGGTACCACTCTTTCAGATCATAGTGCTACCGAATTACAAGCAGTGCAAATTTTCTGAAAACAAACGCTATCGCATTTGCATATCTACTCCTAGAATTAGAATTCTTTTGGCCGTCCAAAGACCGGATGGTGTTCGGTACAAATGTTGAGTAAAACAACTTCACCGTTTTTCAAAGAGAACTGAACAGAAAAATAACATGAGCTAAATTAAAACGCCGATTTAATTCACCAAATCAAAACAAACTGTAAAGCCTATGAAAAATCGATTTCAAAATGAAAAACTAATGTAGTTTCATGCTTGATATACGTACATTATCTCATCCAACCATTAGTTGCTAAACTGTTTGCTTTTACAATTATCAACATAATCTCTTTGTAGTCCGCGAATCTACCACACTACCACGAAAAAGACCAAATAATAAAACTTTTTTGGCTATACGGTACTCTAACTCGAGCTGTTTCGGTAAATCATTTTATCAGCTTTGATCTCGCCTTCTCGCGTCCAAAACCAGATGTGTGCAAACTCCCTGAGCATTTTTCGCATAAGTTGAATTTTTTCGCCCAACCCATTTTTAAATTAAATTCAATCCTGAACTATATATACAAATAATCAATAGTAAAATTTACTGCACATCGATGTATGTACATAGAGAATAACAAATTGGCGAAAGAAAATTGAAACATCTATTTAACCCCATTTACACATGTTTCTTTTTGCGTTTTTTTGCGAAACCGAGAAAAAATCTAAAAATAATTTGTAGTATTGAAACTCCAGTTTTTGCTACCAAGAGAAAATAAAACCCACGAAACAGAGAAAATGTGTAATTAAATGAACAGAAATTATTTTTAAGGAATGATACAATGGAAATGCGGGCTATCTAAAAATAATGCCATATCTCTTGGATGAAGAAAAAACGGACTACTGAAAAGTACGCTTCGATCTGAATTTAATTCGGACCATTCCATGCGATAGCGATATGACGTCGATGGTAATATGAAAATTTCAAAGTCAAATGGAGTATGGCAATAAATTCGTTGAAAGGAAGCTTTTTGTATCTGGCCACAAGAGAATTTATAGGCTTGCCGAGCATAAGAACAAGTATCGATTTATTTTCCGTTTTGCTGTTGTGCGGCAGAGCACATTGAGATATTTATAAGAAGCAGCTGTATAAATACACGTCGAGGACGTGTATCCTTCTTATGCTAGGAAATTGATAAATTGATCGGATCTCAGAATCAGGGTCTATTTATGTTCACTCTTATGGGCCATTTACATTGGCGTCCATGCGTCCACGCGTCCATGCGATCTAGCGTGTTTTGCTTACACGAGTCAATTTGATTTTGTTTATATAGGCGGATCTAAAGCGAAGGAGGTGGAGTATGCTGATTCATGTACAATACATTTTAAAATGATTTCTTTCGCTCAGTGGCATGTGTGGATGATTCGTTGGTGATCATTTAAATATATGTTTTGTGGATGATTATTTTCTTATATGATGATGTGGATAATATATATTTTGCATCCTTACGTGCATGACTATTACGAAAACAAATTGAATGCATCTGAATATCTAGACACAAACATATATATGTAGGTATTTATACTCATATGGATAAATACATACAACTTTCTGTTACCAATATATTTGTACGGAGCGAAAAAACATCATCATAAGCGTGTAAAATCCATCCACTTATCGCCTTAGCCCCGCCTTCAAAAAACTGGATTTGAGTTGACTTGACTCGTGTAATCTAAAAACGCTTGGACGCGCGGACGCATGGACGCTTGTCTAAATGGCCCATTAGGGATGGAAAAAATAGTGCACTCTTCATCAATTCTCACTCATTCAACTCACAAACAAACATATTGGCTCTTATCGAAATTATGCTCTACTCGCTATCTCGACCGTTCTTCGTATCAATTTATGTTTAATAAATGACTGTATCTTATCGGCACAGCAATTAATTTAATATTTCATTCATTCATTCATTTCAGATTGTTTTAATCGTGGATTGATAAATCGGAGGCATAAAAATTCTGTGCATTTTGCGGCAACGACGCTGACTTTCCTGGCAGGATGAGTAAAAAACCGACAGCGGGACCAGCACTTCACAAAGTGATAATGGTCGGTAGCGGAGGTGTGGGCAAATCGGCGCTAACCTTGCAATTTATGTATGACGAATTCGTTGAAGATTACGAACCCACAAAAGCAGACAGTTATCGGAAAAAAGTAAGTACCAACGCAAATCGATATCATCCGACCGATGACGGAATGGAATTTCAAAGATAATTATATGACTAATCGATGTCTAATGTTTTTGCGTATGCATGTTGCTTCACTCACCTGACACTATAAGTTTCGTTCGAGTCAGTCACATTGCTGGTGATTTTCTCAGCTATCAGGTGTGCTTGAAGCAAAAATTCGAAACAATGCAAGTGACTCACGGAAACGATTCAATTTTATCTTGCTTGCAAGCGTGTATGTTATATGTACACTTGTAAGTACAAGTGATAAAAGTTTCACCTCATGCTGACTACGATACTAATTGAATTGCTAAGTATATAACATTGTTCAGTTGAAAGTGACATTGTTAGATAGTCGTCATATATCTGTTAGAATTGTTAGAAAAAATGAAAAGTCATTTTCTATTTTCAATATGTAAAATATTTTAGATTTTCTTTATTTACATTTTATATATAGTTTTTAACTAATACCTACTGAAACAACTAACTTAACTTGACTAAAAGTAACTCAATTAGCTAAAATAAACTAGTTTATCCTCTTTGAGAATCACTCCCATCTTCAAACAAGAAAATTAATTAAGATCATTTTACAGCTTCGAAAATTCTAAGTTATTTCAGCGACGAATTCGAAAGAAACACTTTACTTATTTAATTAGAAGGTGGGCATTTTTGTCTAATAAATAATCTTACAAAGTGAACTTTTTTTAAAAAAAACTATACAATGATTAAGACAAAATTTCATGAATTCAAAGTGCATGGAATAATGTTTTCTTTTGTTGTTCTAAAAATAATATTAGGCTTCGCAGTCGATGTTGTTTCCAACTGTTTCTTGATGTTTTGTCTTTTTATCTGAAACAAGAACTAATATACAAACTAATGTTGGTCAATTGTATGATTTGACTGGGCACAAACTAGTCTGCCCTTTTAGTCCTCAGGTTTGGATTAAATTTCACCTGCCATTCTCCAGAAAACCGGAGTGAATATAAATATTCTCGCTTAAACCCATTAGTAAAAGTTACTTAGTCGTAAGTCATGTATCTGCAGCCTAGAGGACCACCAAACTTTTCGGAGGAACCTAGTTCGGTTAAAGCAAAATTTTATTTCCACACTTGATTGTTCAGCTGTTGCGTGCCAACTACCTTTATTAACAGCAAGATTCGTTTTTTTTGCCGTATAGCTTATCGTTCTGACTTGCCTAAATCCAAATTATCGCTTTCCCACTTAACGAATTTAGCAGTCTCCTCTTTCTAGATGATGGATTAGAAAATTTACGTGGCAACCATTATCGCCTTTGTTAATAAATATAATAATTTGTTGAAATAATTTGGTCTTAAAATATTTTGTGTCATCCTTACTACCTGCGCTGGCTTATATATTCTTAAAAGCAGTCCTCTTCCCTCACTTGTGGAAATACTCCTCTGTTACTCCTACTTTCGAGAACTGTAATGACTATCGACTCATGCAAAACTTCCCTGCATCGGTAAATTTTTGGAAGCTATAATCACGGATATTAGGTCTGTTCCCGTACTACGATTAATTGCGATTAATTGCGATTAATTGCAATGAAGCTGTTCCCGTACTCCGTTTTACTGAAAACTGAAAATTTCCCCTCTTTCAGTAAAATTCAGTAGAGTCTGAGCTACTGAAAAATACTGAAAAGTGTCAAACGGAGTAAATATTTTCAAATGTGCGCGGCAAGCAACATATTTTTTGCGTAATGTTGCTATGATGGTCGAATATTTTTGTGGCGATAATTTATTACCGCTTAGGATGACTTTATAATCACTATTGTTCTCCCAAAAACCGAAAACTGACACTTTCGGTTGTCAATTTTCAGGAAATACAATGAGAGCGTTCCCGTACTTTTTATGAAATTCCCCACCACATGATTCAGGAAAATTCAGTTACTGAAAGTACGGGAGCAGACCTACTGTAGACTTCCACTTCAAATCCAGTATGGCCCCATATCAGCACGGTTTTATGAAAGGTCGTAAAACCACAACCAACCTTCTTGCATTTTCTCATCAAGTGAACAGTTCTAACTGTGCCTACACATACTTGACGAAAGTTTTTGATAAGATTGATCACTCTATACTCTTAGCAAATCTTCATCCTTTTCAATTCCCTCCTAACTTGTTTTCGAACTGAGCTAACTCTTAATTTAGGAACTGAACCCAACGTGTATCCTTGCGCGGTTTTTTGTCATCTGAACTTAAAACCACGTCTGTTGTTCCACAAGGTTCTCATCTGGGCCCTTTACTGTCTGCATTATTTATTAATGATGTTGTTTCCATTCAGCAGTTATCCTCTGTTTTGCTTTATGCTGATAACGCTAAAATTTTCAAATTTGTTAGAAATCCCAATGGTTGCAACGATTTGCAGCAAGATCTAAATAGATTTGTCATCTGGTGTTCCCCTAATAATCTCCTTATTAATGCTGAAAAGTGTACTATATCTTACACACGCAAAAATAATCCTGTAATTTATGAGTACACCTTTACTAGATCAGCAAAAGTACACGATATAAAAATATTGCTGATTCGATCATTCACATTTAACGATCATATCAACTCAATCGTTGTGAAAGATAGTAATGCCTTAGGTTTTATCAGAAGATATTCGAGGAAATTCAACGGCTAACAACCCCTTTTTCAGCCTAGTTAAACATATTGGCGGTTAAGCAAGTCTTGTATGGGCGCCATAGCAAAAATTTTGTTGTCCAAATTGAGCTAATCGTTCATTCAAAAAAGTTTCTGACGTTTCTACCATCGTGATCTTCCGTGATTTGACCTTTTGCATTTACCTCCTTAACAAGGCCGTTAAAATCTCTTACGAATTTCCTTATACTCTATTACGAATTACCACAACTCCAGAATCTTATTTGTCGTGAAAATTTTAGTAGGCATCATCGACTCTAATTACTTGCTAAGCCAACTTAACCTTAATACCAACAAAAGTATCAGGCGAGTGAACTTTTTATCGATTCCTCAACATCGGACCAATCATGGTTGCAATGAACTAGTCACCGCTATAAGAAGATGCTTTAACGAAACTTATTGGTTTTCATTTGTCTACAGCATCATTTTAAAGAATACTGCATAAGTACGATTGATTAGATTAGACTAGATTAGACGATTGCAATAAAAATAAATAAATTTATAATTCTAACGATTGCCTCATGAGTCGCCTCCTTGATTTCTGCTAGAGTTCGAGGACGATTTTTAAAAACCTTTACCATGAGATGCCATACCTCCAGAAGAAAAGGTCGCAAAAGCTCAAATCAGGAAAACAAGAAGCTTCAGCAGTTTCTCGTAAAAAGATCAATCGACCGGGCAACATCGCTAGCAAAATGGTGCTAAAATGACAGGCCCCAAACGGTGACTTTTAGGCTGTGAAGAGACCAATGTTGGAGTTCTCGAGAGCTCTGTCTGTTCACTGTGCCAGAAAGATCACTTCATCGATGTTTGAGACAATACTGCGTAGAAGCACTGTTGTTAATATCGCAATACAACAATCACTACGTCTTCCTCAATCTACTGGACTGAATTCATGAGCAATCTTAATCTTGTAAGGGTATAGCTTAAGGGCACAGTGCAAAATCCACCCCACCGTACGAGCCGATATCTGAATTGCAGATGCATGTTTCCGAATAGAGTCCGTAAAAGGCCGTTCTATTCATCTCATTCTCTATACGCTCTGAGTGCACGATGTTTTCAGGTATGTAGTATGGGTTGATCAGCTGATTTTTTTAGGACATTCAGAAATATTGGTCCTATTTCAAAATCGTTTTCCCACCAGGAACACCTCCGTTTCCACTGAAATTCGAAACGCATGCTAAATATCCTCTGCATCGAAATCACAGACTCAGCGTTTTCTTTCTTTGAAGAAAAGCCTCCACGGCAAAGTCCCGTTATTCACCCGACCACGACATGCATATTGACTACTGAAGACCATGATCAAACAAAGATAAGATCACGGCCTTATCGTGCCAACGCCCATATTTGAAATCACAGGTGCTCAATCCATCAGTCCATGTCAAAATAGGAGTAATATAAAAATACGGCTTCAGACCACCGTTCGTGCCTCTCAGAAGAACCAACCACTTTCCTCTGCTTAGTCATTATTTCCCACTTTGTACCAGTGATGCCAGATTGGGCTGTTTACAGCCTTTTGGGCAATGCAAGCAAGCACACAACAAATTTGGGCAATTACCAAGTGAATGAAAAAATTCTGTATAGTCAAAATTTAAATAAAGCAGGTGCGATCCAATTCTACATACAATGCTGGTCGGTGTTTACATGTAAACTTTATTGTGCGTAAGCTGTGTTGTTGAATTGATAGTGCACCAGCTGCTAACGTATGTAATCGCTGGATCGAATCCCACCATGATAACATACTAGGATTTGGGTCGGGTCCAACTGGACCCAAGGAACAAAAAAGGAATATTACCGTAGCTAGCATAAAATAATAAAATGGTTGCCCAAAACAGTGGAAAAAACGGTCAAAATTGATTCATCGGATTGGTTTTTTTACCGAAACAATGCTGCTCCTGCTCACTTATTATTAGCTTTGTGGCAGTTTTGGCTCAATCTCTAGATTTAAAAAACGAAGTATTTTCGTCTTCAAGAATGGAACAAAAAATTGAATAGAAAGAGTCATTACCATCGATAAAGTCAAAGAAAAGTCGCTCGTGGTGCTAAACATCATAAATATGAATTTAACCCTTTAAATTTAAAAAAAAACGTTCTGCGAAACAGAAATTGAAAGTCTCATTTCGGGAAAACGACCCTCCTCCCTTTTATACGACATACATATATCCTTTTTGACAGTTATCACGCTAATATCGCTAGAGAGTTGTAATAATTAATTTTTATTGTATGTGTATAGTCTGCATTAGACGAATTTAATAAATGAAATGAAATGAAATGAGTTGCATGTACTACTCACTCGGGAACCTTTTTTTTTGAGTTAAATTTTACTTTCAACTAATATCAATGAAAGAAATCAAAATTCATTTAATGTTTCTTCAACTAACATCTGTCAATAATATCAAAACAAGGAGCTGTTCTATTAATAAACCACAAATATTTCCACAACCTTCTTAGAACTCAATTTTTCGTCCCACCTTTATCTCCCACAACATTTTATATTAAACAACCAAACACTACTCTCAAAATGATAACATCTAAATGACTGTTTTCAAACAAATCGATAATCATAATAATTCACCTTGTTTTCAGGTTGTTCTAGACGGCGAAGAAGTTCAAATCGATATTCTTGACACAGCGGGCCAAGAAGACTATGCAGCCATTCGGGACAATTATTTCCGTAGCGGTGAAGGCTTTCTATGTGTATTTTCGATAACGGACGATGAAAGTTTCCAAGCGACACAGGAATTCCGGTTGGTATTTGAAAGAATATCCATTAAGTTGATGACATTATTGCAGAAAAGTGTTGGTACATTGAATTGGATATTTTATGCATACACTTCAAGCATATATCGATCTGGCATCAATTCAAAGTTAAGTCAGAAAGAACGATAAAAGTACATTCAAAAAAAAATTATAATTTGATTTTCATATGAAGATCGTAAATCATGTTGTGTGTGACTATTACGAAGACATAAACGTGACCTAGTTTCCAAATAGATTCTCTTTTTTGATAAAGCATTTGGAATCACGTTACTTTAAAATTCAAATTTCAGTTTATTTGAAAAACTAGTATAGTATCTATCGTAAAGTCACTTGTAGAATGTACCAATAGTTTTCTTCGCGATTGTGTCATTTCCAATGCAAATACCACTATTACTTAATGTCCTCATTTCGTTCTATTAATTCACTCTCATTCCATTCATTGCAGCGAACAAATATTGCGTGTCAAAAACGACGAAAGCATACCATTTTTGTTAGTTGGCAACAAATGTGATTTAAATGAAAAGCGCAAAGTGCCACTGAGTGAATGTCAGGGGCGTACTCAACAGTGGGGAGTTCCCTACGTGGAAACATCAGCGAAAACCCGAGAGAATGTCGATAAGGTAACGTCAAAGAACACTTTACTAACCTATAGTGCATTCCAGCCTAGATAAATCCATCATTTCACCTCTGCTCCATTGAAACCCGGAAAGCATGAGTGATGTCATCAACAATGGGACATTATTTTTTTCTTCTTGTTCCCTCCTATTTTCTCTATTTTATAGTCACTATTATTTTGGCTGCAATGTATTGGGCTAGTTAGATTGGATGAGCTCGAGCCACAGACATCAACACACAAACTTAAATCTGAATGTTTTTGGCTTTAAATTAGTTTAATCATTTTGATTTGTTGTAGTTACGTATGTAGGTGCACTTGCTATGCCGCCATGCCATGTAGTTTTAGTTGGGGTCAATATTCGCATGTGTACACTTTATTTAACACATTATCGTATCATCAATGTCTCTTTATTATGCGTTTACTAACTCTATTTTTTTATTGTTTCGAACGGGTGATGGGTCTCGATTATAATTTCCGAAACATTATTTTATCCGTTACGATTTAGAAAACATAGTCAATTCATTGTTTTCCTGTTATCAAACAATGTTTCGAATGTTTCAAACGATGTTAAAACAACAACATACCAAATTCAAACATTTTCAAAACAAAATCAACCATTGTTCCATTCGTGATTTGTCTAAAATGCATTATGAAATTTTTTCACTCACAGGTATTTTTTGATTTGATGCGTGAAATCAGATCACGAAAAACTGAAGATTCGAAATCAACAAGTGGGCGAGCAAAAGATAAATGCAAGAGACGGAAACTTAAGTGTATACTAATTTAGATAGGTGCATTGACAAATTTGTTTTACTCTTACCCTTCTATATTTATAATAATTTCTTGTGCTTATTGTTTTCGTATCATAAATTTAATTTCGTTTTGTGATATGACGTTTTTAGCGCTTTTACCGAAACACTTCTAGTTAAACCAAAATAACGTAAGCCTTAACGCTTCAGTTTAGATCATAATAACATGATATGAGCTATTATTAACTGCACTGATATCGCATTTGTATCGCTTGTGATAATATCATTTCAAGCCAATTTCAAATCGTAAAGATTATCAGTGAAATACCTTAGAACACATTTGAGATCATTGTACGTTGCTCACATAAAAAACAACACTCAAAATAGAACAAGTATCATAAATAAAAATTTATCATGTATCAAATATGCTACCAGGGCAGACATAATGAATAATCATAAATTTTCACACCATTTCAAATCGAAGTCTACAGTTTTGGATGACTGTAGATTATTTTTTGTGATAATCTATGTTTTCCCTTAGACAAATCTTACAACGTAAATTATTAAATATAATTTGGGTTGCTGTTCTTAAAACCTGTACAATCAACTTTATCATTCCGGTGAATTGTTGAATTCAACGAATAAAAGTCGTTGCAAAAAATAAGCCACATAAATTTTCTTCCTTAGCTTCATACAGTATCTAACTGGATGATAACCGCAAATGTTTAATGCAAAATAAATAAATCAGAAATAATGTGTCCTGTACTAATTGAAAAAAAGTCTTTCATTACAATAAAACAAAAACAATAATGCAAGGTCATATTTAAACATCAGACGACTAACCGATTAAAGTCGACTAAAAATTTGCAAGTGCATTTTTTAGCACAAAAATCACAATATTAGCAAAATTTAGAAAAAGAAAGATTGCATAATGGTCAACTCACGAAAGCATACGTGTATGGAAATTTTACAACTTCAAACTGATAAAACCTGTATTATTGTGCACAAAAGTGTCACAAAGGTATAATCATTAAATATTTTAAAATAATTCGTATCAGTAGTCAGAGCAAGAAGGACTAAAAAAAGGTTCTTTTCACTGATGACAACAAATTTGATAAAAAGTCATCTGCTCCTCGCCAGTGCTGCCATTTTAGCATTTTGAATGCTAGATCTAGCATTATTTTTTCCAAAACGGCATTCAAAATTCGGAGTTAGCATCTAGCATTATTTTTAGCATTCAAAATTAGATTTCGGAATAATCTGGCACTCTTCTATCTACAATCTCGCCCATCAAATTTTTCTCAATAATAGCTCTGTTCGTGTACTTTCAGTCACATTCATGAAAAGAAACTTCCTTAATCATGTGGTGACAGAAATTCATGAAAAATACAAAAACGCGCTCATGACATTTTCTTAGAAGTGACAACCAGAAGTGACAGTTGCCTGATTTTGAAATAATGATAATGATTATAAAGTCTAAAATATAAAGATTATAAAGTCATCAATATTGGTTTAAATATGGTAACGTTCAATTAAATCGTGATGATGCTAAAAATCAGTGATATGATCCCATCCACTTCAGACTCCCAGGAGCCTCGGGCATCTACAAGTTCAAATTTACCAAAGTATGAGCATTCTAGCTAGATATTTTTCCTGAATAATTGAATGAATTGTTTTGTTACGGATTCAAATGCAAGCAATCGCATGGATAACGCTGGAGAAAAATCCGACACTAATACTTTTTCTTCACTTAAAAATAAATAATTGTTGCTGTTTTGATTGTGAGATTCCAAAAATATTGGTAGAAATGAGCTTTACACAAGAGAAGAAGGTTTAGATAAAACTGATATGTCCGTAATAGATGTAGAATCATTTTGAGATGTAAATTTTAAACTTCTAATTTGTTTTTGTTATGCATACGAGGGTTGATCAATAAGTAATGATAATGAATATAAACCAAGGTGGTTAAACTTAAAAGATATATTTATTTTTCAACATAGTCTTCTAACAAGTTAAAACATTTAGTCCGTTTTTTCAAAACCCAGGATACCCTTAGAACAAAATTATTTATCTGGACTCTCCCAAATTGCCTCAACAGCGGCTATCACTTCAAATGTCTTACTCCGAAGGTGTTCTTTGAGCCGAGGAAAGAGGTAGAAGTCACTGGGAGCTAGATCTGGTGAATAGGGTGGGTGTTCAAGCAGTTCGAATCCTGTTTCTTTAATTGTATCAATCGCAACTGCAGCCTTGTGAGCCGGTGCGTTATTTTGAAGAAACAACTCCGGCTCGCAGTTTGCCGTTTTTTTCTCCTTCATGGCTTTTCGCAATCTTCTTATTTGGTCAGCTTAGTAAGAGCCTGATATAGTGGCTCCTTTTCCAAATATTCCACCATAATAATTTTTTCAACATCCCAAATAACTGATGCCATAGCCTTTCCTGCCGAATTTGACACTTTGAATTTCTTCGGCGTCGATGAAGAGAGTCGCTCCCAGGTCCTCGATTGCATTCTGGATCAAAATGGTTGATCCAGGTCTCGTCCATGGTCACAAAATGTGACTAAAAATTCTCCTGATCTGCCTGGAACTTTTCGAGATCCATCCTGGAAATGTCGACTCGTTTCTTCTTACGCTCGTCCGTTAACATTTTCGGTACCCAACGCGCAGAGACCTTCTTCATATGTAATTTGTTGACAAAGTTTTTTCGAACACTATTATATGAGATCCCTGTGACCTCAGCTACATGCGTGAGGGTCACTCTTTGATCTGCCAACACAACATCTTCGACTTTTTTTACGTTGTCTTCAGTGAGGGATGTGGATGGACGTCCTTCGCGGTGTTCATCTTCAGTGCATGTTCTCCCCAGCTTAAACTCCTTGGCCTAGCGTGCAATGGTGGAATATTGAGGAGCAGAGTTCCCTAATGTTTCCACTATGTCGCCGTGTATGTCTCTGGTAGACAGTTTTTTCAAACAGAGGTACTTAGTTTAGTGACAGCTTTAATTTCGTTTTTCCCCATTTTCATGTTCTCTCTTCGACTGTTTGTATTCAAATAAATGTAGCTCCCTGGAATCGTGGCCTACTAATATGTTTTTTTTTTTTCATGCTGACTGAGTGAGTATATGTAGTAGTAAAAAATGTTATGCCAACTGGAAATAACCGATTATCATTACTTATTGATCAACTCTCATATAAATATAAATATTGTTTTCATATTGAACCATGTTTATTTCAATTAAATAAGAAAGCATTATTTAGCATTATAATTTTCCAAGATCTAGCATTATTTAGCATTAAATAAAACTGAATCTAGCATTATTCCAAAAAAAATAAATGGCAGCACTGCTCCTCGCACATTTGTCTGGCACAATATAAATAAAATGTACCTTCCGTAAAACACTTGGGCCGCTTTGAAGCATAAAGGAGGTTCAGTTATACACTCCGTATCATATTTATAACACACCTAACAATTTTCAATTATTTTCATTTAAAATAATTGCTCGACACAAATCTAACACAAAGAAGAATGAGAAACTGTGTACAATGATTTTTCTGAGAATGACTTCTCATTGGCGTTATTTTTTACTGTAATTGTTGGAAAGTCGTCATTCTTGTGCGTTTCATATTTATACCCCAAATAAATTTTCCAACAAAATAAAATGTTTATTCAAACTAATTTCAAAATTAACAAAAGCTTAATAATTAATAAAATTTAGTTTTGTATTTATCAGATCAAAAATCCGTTTTCTTCATAGAATTTATCATTTTTTTTAATAACTCAGGTTCCAGTTCCGCCATTCACCAAGCTTTCAATTCAGTTATACAGTGATTCATACTGCTGATCTTCCAGCATATACTCGTCTGATAAGAATCTCCCATATGTTGTTAATGGGGTTCAGGTCAGTCGACAACGCTGGCCAATCCATTACCTTAATGGAATTTGTTCCCAGCAATCCCATTGTTTCACGACTGGTATCAATCTTCGCATTATCCTGCTAGAAAGTCAAGTTTTTTTCAGGATGTGCTGCCAAAAATGGCAGTAAACTGCCCCTAAGTATTTGAATGTAATCTCTACTTTTCATACGCGATGAAGTAAATTTTATGTCCAAGCATCCAGATGCAGAAATGCACCCCACAACATCACGTTACCGCCACCGAAATTCCGCTTCGAGAAATACCGAGGTTTCTTTCTCCGATCGCGCCAGTAAGAATTTAATCCATTAGGTCCATTTAAATTTCATTTCTTTTTTATCCGAAAAAATAATCTGGAAACATAATTTTTGAAATTAAACGAGGAGAGAATACAAAAACCATTATTTCTTACAGAGGACCAATCTGTAGCGATATTTTTTTCTGCTAATTCCAACCGAGCTTTCTTATGGCGATCTAATTGTCGTGGAGCACTCTTCATTTTAGCTCTACTGATGTTATTATCACGCTGTAGCGTTCTCCAAATAGTTATTTTTGACACCTTTGTTTGTACAAGAATTGCCATTTTATAACAGCTTATTGTTGAATTACTGGCTGAACGTAAAATCTGATGTTATTGGAATCCCACTCCACAGAAGGCATGTTGTCACCAAAAATTAGGAGGTGAGATGAAGGAAACCGGGAGAGAATGAAGATAGAAAGCTCAGCGAAAAAACTTTCGTAGGTGGCGACAGACGAATTGCAAGCGATATAAATACAACAGACCAGTAAATCAGAAATTGGAGAAAGGATAACACGTACAACAATAGATTCAACAGGAGGAGCAGGAATCAATTTAGCACAGAGTGGTCCATCAAGAGTGTTATGGATGGCAATTAAAACACCGCTTCCATCGGCTTTGCAGGAAGCAACGTGATTACGATCTCTCCGGAAAACGGAGTGACATGGTAGGAATTCTCTATTCTGAATGTTGTCGGCAAGCCATGTTTCTGTGAAACAGATGATATGATGAGTATCAAAATTACTCGCTAGCGGAATTTCATTAAGTTAGGTCATAATCGCGTAACCCTAGAGAATTATCCGGATATTAGAAATTGTCCGAAACTGAAAACTTTTAAACCGTTGGTCGAAGGGAAATTTGATGTATTTATAGGAATCCTCATTGACTGTGGTGTTTCCGCATTGTGGAAATCCAATTGTTTCTCATTCATTCGTGTGGCCATCGATTTAGAATGTTGATCCACTTCATACACTTGGTTTTCAAACGAAAAAGTTGCTTTCATTCGTGATGTTTGGACAATGCTGAACAGTAGCTTGGGAACAGTGATTAAGCCTTATTATTGCTTAGCAGTAAATAAATAGCTTTTTAATGCTCATTGCTGCCAATTGCTATACGGTTATCGAGGACGGACGAAGTTTACACCGAGCATACCCTCGAAGCCTGAAAAGTATGCCATCAAAATTCCTGAGCATGCTATGCCGAAAATCATGCTTATAATAACATCCCTATGAAGCGATTAAGTACGTGCTTGACTCTATAAAAACGCGGACTGGTCATTACTGGCCACTGTTTTGTAGCAGGACATGCCATGAAAGTGCAACTCCTAACCAGCGATACATGTGGGAGAAGTGTCAAAAGCCTGGGGGCTCAGAAACAATTCAACATCTCCTGTGTCACTATTTGGCACTTGGGAAAACCAGACAGCGTTGCTTGGCTGGTGGACCTCACGCCGTCGCGGAGCAGAGGCTGAAATACATCTTTCAAAATAAATGCCTAATCTAACTATGACCCAAAATAAAAGATTATTACAGCGTAATTTCGTTCATCAAAAGGATAAGTCCCATGGCAATGGAAGTTTATCAAAGAAACTCCTCCAAGTAAAAAGCAAACAAAAAAGTACAGTAATCCTACGACAACTCTAGGTGGATCTAGGAGTTAAAACCGGTACAGAGTTTCATCACAAATTTACAATCAATATGAATAAGGGTGTGGAGTAATTAGTTGCATAACTCACTTTTTACTCCTGACTAAGCTATTCAGAGCTAGGTGAACTCAAAGCTCGGTGCGCGGTCCTCCATCCGAACTTGGAATCGAACCAGGGACCCCACAGATAAGATCCAGGGCTCTCTCTACCCACTAAGTTAATCAAGCTTCAAAAAAAGCATATCTAAAAATGCACTGAAGACCTTTTTGTGCCCAAATGATATCTTTGAATTTTGTTATTTTGCTTTCATCGATGTTAGTGTTGTTATTGTTCATATAGAAAATAATTTCAAGAAGCGAGCGGGAAACTTAGCTTATGTGCGCATAAGCTAATAAATAGTAATTAAAAACTATTCACACCTACCAATATATAAAATGACTCAATACTTGCTATTTGTGCTGTGTGCTGCATAGTTTAGCTAATTAAAAATCAATCAATTATAAAATCAAACTCCAAAATAATAAAAAACTTAAATTAACACCTGTTGCACATGTCTCACAGCATAAACAATACTACTACTAATGCCTCAATAGAAATGCTTATAATGTGCTAGAAATGTTTCGGTAATTTAATAGCCATATGAAAAAAATATTTTGTTTCATTGTCACGTAAATCAATTGAATCACACGCTCAGAAACACAAACACGACACTATTACAACACATTCACAAAAAATTGAAAAATTTGAAATTTATTTTCAATCACACATCATCAAAGAGAAAAGAAAGATGGCTTATTGCTTTTATTTGCTATCTTAAGTAAATTGCGTGAAAACGATCTGATCATTGCTTTGATTTAATTTTTCGATTTTATATTCTTTCCAAGTCTATTTATTCAAATCTATTGTTTCACGATTATACATATGAGTTTCGATTTTCACATAAATATTAAATCATTGGGCTAATGAATCAAACGATTCATTTTTTTTTCTCTTCATGTTTTTTTCGTGTAGGTTTTTTATGATCTCATCAGGGAAATATCATCACGTAAGAAACAGCGTCAAACCGAAGAACGACAGCCTGCAAAACCGAAATCTCATTGCTGCCAATTGCTATAAAACGGAACAAATAACGACTAAGTGAAACAATATGGGTTTTAAAATACCAGATAAAATTTATATGAAGAGAAAACATAGTGACTATTATAAAATACATTAACGTTATAGCCAGAGGGGATGAAAGAAAATAATGGAACTGATACAAAACAAAAATGTGAAGAAAAAATTAACAAAATATGTAAACGTGATCGATGCGCTCTTTTTTTGGATCAAATCAAGCTGAAGTGGGGCATACACATATGTAAAACAGACTAAGTTTCGAGTTTGAATAGCTATATAAATGTTGCTGCCGTTCTAAACTTCAGATTTTATGACGAATTATAAATTCCACTCCACAACACGGCTTTGGTTCGTTTAGAGTCAAACAATTCAGACAAACTGGGAACTAATAAAACTGAACAAAAATATAAAACACCACGCAAACAACCGTATCATATATATTGATAGATTTTTCTAATTAAATTCCACCGCTTGTCCATTGTAACAAATATTATACATTCAGTCGGAATAATTAAACAAAACTCTTAGCATAATGACTTTTATAATATGCATTAGCGAAAATTTGGTAGTCTGAGATAGGATAAAGTCCTGGTTTTGTATATGCGATTTGTCATACCAAATCGATTCCTTGTTTGATAGCTTTCATGTCATTCCTAGCATTATGAAACTTTGGTGTGTAATGGGAAAAGAAGCAAATAAATGTCTTGGAGGAAACTGAGTGTCGATTGAGTTGTTTGATGATATATAAAAAAAGGACACTCGTTTTTATTTAAGTTACACTTTAGAAAAGGCAAATATGTTTTATTTTTTTAATGAAAATTAAAATCAAATTTTCATCCACTCTCACAATTCAACACTTTGATTTCCCACCTTAACATCAACCGGCTCATTGACCACACGAAATCTTCCTGAATTTAATTCATATTCGTATGGACCTATATAAGAATAGAAGAATATAAGAAGACCCGTAAGACATTCAAGAGACCCGACTATTCGTTATAAAATACTTATTTGAAATGAAATGAAAAAGTTTCATCTAAATCTTAGCAAAATTCAATTGGAATATTTATCACAATTTATCCACAATTTAAAAATGGAATTATTGCTTGAATTGTTATTTTGCAATTTTCCTAAACAAAAAAAAATCAACACGATTTTCCGTAGAAATTTATTCTAGTACGTAATTGTCACTAAACATAATTACTATAATTTTATCATTAAATCTATTATCTTATCGCTTCATTCTTGCAACAACAAAAATGCTTTAAATACATATTAAGAATATGATTGTTTTTCGTTTATGTTTCATAAGTTTTTTTTTTGTTCCATCGTTCTTTAAAACATGATACTATATTAAAATGCACGTTATTGAAAGTGAAAATGCAGAATTTTTGACAATGAAAACTATAGGAAATAATGTATGTACGTCAATTTGTTCCTTCCAAATTTAATTGGTTTCGAAAATCTATTAAACTATTCTAGCAACATTCTATTCGTTTACATTTTGTGACTGTGTGCTGGCATTTAATTGTCCTTAGCGAGTATACTTCGCAGCAATTGGTTGAAAAAGAAAATAATGTGCGCAAGATAAACAGTATGAAATTTATAAACAACCATTAATACGAGTATTTATGGAAAAGTACTATTTGCTATTGCTTCGGCAAAACACTATCTACTACTCACTATGCAATATACCTAAAAACAAACATCCACACACACACAAACACAATAAACACATTTGTACTACTTGTATAAAGTATTTATTTTTTACCATGGCAAATAAGAGCATTGAAGGAGAAAATTTATACATATTAATAAATGAAACTATATAAGTTGTAATGTATAGCATATGAGGAAATGAAAGAAAATATAATAAGATTGAAAAATAATCAAGTGTTTTTCTTTGAAAATTTGTTTGTAAACTTTTGGATAAAAGAATGTTTTAAAGTTAAATTATTTTTAAAGATTGCTTCAAAAGAAATAGAAATTGCCTGATTTCCAACGATCAACCCAGGGACGTATGCGATTCAAGCAAAAAAATACTAATCAAATCTCGAGTTAGGTGGGTTGTAAAATTTTAAAAAATTTATTTTTTTGTCTTATTAAATGAATAGTACAGCATGTCTAGAATATTCTGCCAAAATTTTAAATCGATTGGCTTAAAATTCGAAGAGATAGAGCCTTCGGAAGTTCCGCCCATTAGGCCATGTCAGCCAGGCGCCTAGCAGGTATATTGAGGCAGCTGCTAAGATATTGTTTGTGTCTCTCTCGCTTGCTGTGAATTTCTAAGGGCAATTAGTTTTGAATATTATAGTTGATTGTTGCTTGTTGAGCCACGAGGGTTCTTTTAGGTTATAAGTGTACGTTGTAAATTTTTGTTATTCACTTCTTTGCAAAATACATAAAGTTACTAGAACTGATCTAGCAACGGGTGCTCAGAGAAAAGATAGACCAAAAAAAGAAACAATCATTTAATCCTAAAAATGCAGAGATAAACGACGAATCTTTCGACAGCACGTCGGCGAAAAAACTCAAAAATCAAGACGAAAAACACGTGCCAGCGGACGGTACTCTTCAATACGACTTTTTTTTAGGGTTTTCAACACTTTCTGCTTTTGTGAAGTGCTCTAATATAATATGAATGGAGAGAACAAAGTGTGTAATTGATTGTAAAGTGGAATTTAAACAGTTTGTAAAATTTGGTCCCGGTTTTAAAATCCTGGCGGAGTGTTAAAAATGTGAGCCTAGACATATTTTATCGTGTCGAAAAATTGGTAAATCGTATGAAATAAATCGCAGGGTTATTTTTCTTAAGCGGATATTAGGCTTAGGACTTGAAGGAAGTAAAAATATAAGTTATTTCCTGAATAAATCAACGTACGATTTGTATGTTGATAAATTACATAAATATATCAGAACGGTTACCGAAGCACTTTTCATCACAGCAGCAAAAGAAGAAAAATAAATTAACGAGTGATGAAAACGGTATTGAAGATACGATAGATGTTACTGTATCAGGTGATGGCACTTGGGAAAAAGCGGGGTTATTCATCTTTATACGGTGGGCCTACGTTAATTGGTTACTATTCCGGAAAAGTTTTAGATGTTTTTGTAAAATGCTCGTATTGCAAATTATGTGAAGCTTGGAAAAGAAAACTGAACACGGCAGAGTTTGAAGAGTGGCGAGAGAATCATTTTGAAAAAAACCAATGTAGTGCCAATCACCAAGGACCAGCTGGTAATATGGAAGCCTCATCAATAGTTGCAATATTTCAACGCTCTTTTGTAAAATACGGCCTAAGGTACACAAATTATATTGGAGACGGAACTCTAAAACATATTCCGGAATTCTACGTGCCGAACCTTATGGTGAAAATGTTGTACTAAACAAGAAAGAATACGTAGGACACGAACAAAAGAGAATTGGCACCCGCTTACGCGATTTGGTCAGTAAAACAGTTGAAGAAGAAAAAAAAAGGCCGGTACAACAATTAGAAAAAAAATTATTTCTGGCAAAGGCAAACTTACCGGCAAATTGATTGATAAACTAAGAGTTTATTAAGGCCTGGCTATAAGAAGAAACTGTGATTCGGTATAAAATATGAAAGACGCCATATGGACAAATTACTTTCATTATAACTCCACAGACAAAAACCCACAGCACGATAAATGTCCAAACGGTCCTGACTCATGGTGCGTTTGGCAGCGTGCTTCGGCTATGAACACTCTTTCATCCATTCAAGCACGATTATGATCCATTACCAAGTGACGTTTCATCAGCTATCAAGCCTATTTATGAACAACTCAGCAAAGAAGAGCTTTTGGAGCGGTGTATTGGTGGAAATGAAAGTTTGAACCAGTTAATTTGGGAAATTACTCCAAAAATACTTCCTGCTGGCTCAAAAATAGTCGCTGCTGGCACTTTCAACGAAGGAATTTCAGCTTTATTGCTTTTGATGCACGATATGGACCTAAAACTTGGCCGAAACAGCCACGAGTATGCACGAAAAGAGGATGAGAATCGCATACTCATAGCCGAAAAAAAAGCTGACGCTGGGACTCGAGATGCACGAATTCGTCAGAGGCAAAAGCAAAAGGATGCCCTGGATATTGCCGATGCAGCAGATCCTTTTCTTTATGGTGCCGGAATCGATGATTCTATGTAAGTTGAAAGAAATAAAAAAATCTGCGTGTTATTTCAATTTAAAATTTCAATCGCGTTTTTCTCGAAACTCAATTTTTGGAGCCGGTTGTCATGATTTCTCAGAAAATTATGAACCGATCTTGTTTAAATTTGACACACTTCTTTGAAATAAGATTATCTAGTGCTTGAACGAAGGAATTTAGTTTTTCTTCTTTACAACTAATATGAAAAGGCAATACTTGGTGCAAATTTCACCAAAAAATGGAACTGCGCCAAAAATTCAACTTTTAATTTTAATTTTTTCCCTTCGTCCAAGCACGAGCTATACACATATACTAACAGAAAATATTTGTTTTTTTTTTAATTTCAGATGAATCTGTCATGAGTTATCGTGACAACGCCGAGATAACTATTTTCTGTGGGGTCAGAATTGAGGTCCCAGTGGCTGAATTTTTAAAAATTTTAAATGAAAATTTCACAAAGTACTTGTTAAATGTGTCTGTTTTATATATTAAATTGTTTGAATGAAATATTTCATTTGATATAATAGAAATTTTTTTGTAAAAATGTGCTTTTTTTGAGCTTTCGAAACCCACCTAGCTCCTTAATACCTGTTCATATGATATTGCTTTCGGGAATTGTTTAAACCTGCCTTTTGATGCCCTTTTTCTAGCAGTAGCACACGCGAGTCTACCGAACATGGATCTGCTTTTAATTTATTTCGTTATTCTGATTTACTTGGAATTATTTTCTTTCCTGATATCCGGTTCCTGCTTCGTGGTTGTGCTTGTAGTAGATATTTTAAAGATTTTCCGTTACTTTTTCTGATTTTGTTTTCGCTAAAATTCGGAATGGTGGTTGTGCTAACTAAAATTCTTGGAAACCTATATTTAATGGTACTTCCACAATAATTCTGTAGACAAATATTGACAATATACGTTATCATCATTGGACCTACAACCGGGGTCCAATCCTGGCCTCCTTCAAAAAATTTTACGATCGGTCCCGATCGCGAACCTATTTCATCCAATTGGGCACTCCTAAGCTCATACGGGAGTACTGGCCTAAGTACTAAGCTCATACGGGAGTACTGACTAAGACCAGGGTCTTATCCAGTAGAAACTTGGAAGTTCAGGCGAGATTTCGGGATTTAAAAAGGCTTGATAGACTGTAGTAGGCAAGGTAGTTGAACGATTTTTCTTGTCTTCTCTTATACAGGCTGTGAATTTTATAGTTTTTTTTTTTTTTTAGAAATATGGATAGAAAAAATTTTTTTAAACCTTTTGTACCTTATTGAGTATCATTTCAATAACGTTCGGTAATTTTGTTATGTGAAAATATCGACAAACAAACCGGTGACAAAGGTTTTTCAAGAACGTCTTTGGAAAAAGACGATTTGCGGTGTTCATTGTATCTCAGCTGGAAATTATCTGAAATCAAAGAACATTAAAATTTAGTCAAAATATCATCAAAACCTCCCCCAACGTTCCCTGATTATTATTTTTCTCATTTTTAAATTTTCGGTGGTCATTTGAAGTGAAAATTCCTAATTTTCACGAAAAATTTGGCGTGTTTGTAAGTGGAAAACCCCCTTAATCGTAAAAAAAATATAGAACTTATCGTTGGGGGGAAGTATTTTACATTTTGAAAGTGTGTGCGAAGTTTGAAATGAATCGGTTATGTGGTTTTTAAATGGCAGTGAACACGGACTTGTAAAAAATTATTTTGAGAAAATGATCACTATACTCCGAACTGTCGAAGCTACAATGATAGAGGAAATGGGACTAAGTAGTCAATAACTTCGAGAGTTTCGCTCTGATTGACTTCAAATTTTGGGACTATATTCTCGAGATGTTTAACTAAAGGGTTCTTTATATAGAAGTGAAGAAATTTGAAATGAAATAAAATACGGATAAATTGTATTTATTGCCATGAAATTGGTTTTATTGGAAAGATAATTCTCTGCCATTTTTATTTGAATATGAGTTCGGGCATGTGAACGCGACGACTGGCGCGGAGGAAGTCCAAGCGAGAGGTCCAATTTTCGACTACTCTAACCAATAATTGGGGCCGTATCCCGTCAATAACGCGGTGAATGTTGTCTTTACACGTCTCGGGCTTGTCGGCGTACAAGAGTGATTTGACTTATCCCCACAAGAAATAGTCCAGCGATGTTAAATCAATTTCGCAGACCCAAAACGAGAAATTATGCGCTCATCAAATGCTTCTTTTCATAAGTCGATGTTTGCACGAGCTGTATGGAATGTCGCGCCATTCTGTTGAAACCAGAGGTCCCCTGCATTACGGCGACTCAATTACGAAACGAGAAATTCAAAGTCATGCCCATAAAGCACACCAAACAGTGACTTTCTCCGGATGTAACGGTGTTTGGACAACCGCCTGTGGCTGCTCATCACTCCAAACGCGGTAGTTTTGTTTATTGACATAGCCATTCAACCAGAAATGAGCCTCATTGCTAAACAAAAAAAGAGTTTCTCGAACAGAACCGTTTTTTTCGAAGTAAATCTGCACAATTTACAGACGTTGTTCAGGCGTCAACCTATTCATGATAAAATGGCAAACAAAACTAACCATAAAACGCATGACAGCTGTCACACCATACATTAAAAAGTGTTGCCAACTTAAAGTTCTATCCCTCTAAAAAACAGCCTGTATAAGCAAAGACAATAAAAATTTTCACAAATGCAAATCCTTACCACTCCTGCAAGTAGGTGTAGAGTTTTAGGTGCGTCTTTTTGCGTCTTCATCAACAGCAGATTAGGGTAGGCAGCACTGAAAACAACTATCCTGCCTCAGTAGTTGTTGTTTTCAATGCTGCCTATCCTCATCTGCTATTGATCGAGATGCAAAAAAGCGCACCTATTATTTTCATAGGTGTGCTAAGTGCCACTTTAATTCCAGCCGCATTTAGTTGGTATTAAATACTGTCTTCACATCTATGATACATAATTCGCTCAGACCTGTAAGGAGATGGCTACTAATTGGTCACCCGTAGACTCAGCTGCAGTACTCGCATGAATGCGGTATCTATGGAGCGTATCGTTGGTTCGCTGTGACCAGCGCAGCCACCAACGACAGATCATCCCATCATCGTCAACCAGGCGGATGTTCCTCTCTTCACGGGCGAGGAACTGAACAGTGCAGCATCCAGGATCAAGAACCATTGGTGACAACTAAAATGCTATTTAACTCGAATCTTTCAATATTTTCCCCAAGCTTCTAAATTCATGAATGAATCTTATTATTGATTGAAATAGCAAAAACAACTAATTTTTTATTTTGAAAAAGAAATTTATTCTGCACATTTTTCCTCACATAGAGAATAAATTTAATTTTTATCAGATATAATCTTTTAAATCATCGATTTTTTTTTTCTCTTAACTTTTCATTCATATTTCTTACATTTTTACAATTTCGATTTTTAAATTTTTCAATATTTTATTTTTTAAATTTACTTATTACTTTGTCACTTACATCTTAATTGTATCTGTTTTACACATTTTCATTTATTTTATTTTATTTTTTCTTCGTTTCATGAAACTTATAAAACATGATTTATTTATTTTCTTTTATTACACCTGTAATCTTATTACGAAAGAGAGACAGAAAGAAAGAACGGATAGAGAATACAAATAACATAAAAAATTTTACAAAATAAATTGGTGGTTCTGCAAAACAAAATTATAATAAAAGATAATTCTATTATCATATATATATATCGGACTTATTGTTTACTATCTATTAATATTATCGTATATATAATGTAAACAGTATTTGTAGAAATAAGAACAAGGCGATTAAAATTATTGATTTTAATTTGAAACTCTTCGAAGATAAAGCAACAAATGAAATTATTATGAAACTGCTTGAAACCATGCATCGATACTAGTTATCATAGTTGTCAATTAATTGTTTGAGTTTTTAGATATTCAAATTTTACTCTCGTTTCGTACATTTTCGCTACACGGCGAAAATAATTGGTTTCACTTCCATTCGATCAAAAATACAGAATAGCTTTAAATGTAGTTTTGATTTTGTATAAAATTTATCACGAAAACCAATAAATACCACCGATATACATTTTTTTCCACATTTTGTTTTTATAGTGCTATCTATAGGATTTGGGATCATTTTTCATGCAACTTTGATTTTCATATTTCACGCACAAGTTTCGTATCTATTTCATCAAGTTTTCTACGATAGGTAATTTATTTTTTAAAAAACATCTTTTTATGCATATTTATACAGTTTTTCTCTCTCAGTTTCGAAAAAACTTGCCGATTTTATTTCGAGTCGACAGCATGTTGTCTTCTACTATATTTTGTTTCCTTAGTCACACTTTCATTTGTATTTTCACTTCTGGCTTTCTTTCGTTTGTATCGATCATAAAACAATATAGGGGTTTTCTCGTTAAATGAGAATATCTTTTCGGTATGTTTTTTTAAAAAAAATTATAATAATTACACTTTAAAAACTACTTTTGAACTTAAAAACAATTCTCTTCGTAAAAGCTGAAAAGACCACTATAATTAAGATGTTTTCAAAGAAAAATCCGTTTACGTTAGAAAATAATATTGCAAAAAGTACTAAAAATTAGTATCTAGTATACTCATAGTATTTTTTTTTTCATAATGTATCATCTTACTAGGAACGATACATATCAAAGAAACAGAATTATAGTTGTAGTTTGTGTTTGTAGATTTTTTCTCTCGTCTACTATGTATTTTTTTTATTCCCTCGTATTATTTTGTTTAGGATTTTTTTTTCTTCGAATTGCACAAAAAAAAATTGTCGTTTCATCAAGCACAAACTATTTGTTTCGTCGTTCGGGGTGGGGTGAAAATGAGGAGGGACATAAATTAAATGTATACTTAAAACGAATATTAGATTAAAATTTCAATAATTTTAATTATATTTACTACGAAAGAAATACAAATAATAATAATAATAATATTAATAATATTAAAATGATTAAAAATCTCGTTAAGTATTGGCATCGTTCAAAGAAATATTATGTACATGTGCACATTCTAATTGATGCTTGCATGTGGGATTTGATTCGATTTCTTTTCTATAGTTCTTTTTTTACATTTTACATTTACAATACAGAACGTAGTAAAATAAGAAAAGAATGATCAACGAACAATTTGAGATCATTTTAAAAAAGCAGGCTTCTATCGATAGAAGTCATTGTTATAAATCGTTTATTTGTTGTTGTTGTTTTTTTAACTTTATTTTTTTTATAAATTCATATTTTTCTGGCTCGCAGGGTTTGTGTTATTTTTTCTATCAACAGTGCGAAACAGATTGATAGATCTGAAGTTTAATGTGATTGTGATTGGTGTCATAGATATTCCTTGAGTATATTTTTATATCCAATTGCAATTGATATTCTTCTGAGCTAGAGATAAACATGCATTTAAGATAACACTACACTACAGTAGGGCTTATCACCATAAGTTTTTTTTATCATAGAAATGGGTTGCAAGTCTAGAAAAATGGATTATAGGATATAGAGCACTACTGTCTGAGACTCTATCCTAAACCTAACCCTAAGCCACTCTGGTGAAGCAGGGATCTAAGTTGTCGCAGAAGACAACTACGGGAACTGGCAAAGTAACTGATCAGAGAAATTAGCCAAAGTAACTGATTGTCAGGAATGCTTTAACGAATCTAAGGACGTTTTAAAACTCTATATATCAGAAATTCGAAATATCAGATGCCTGGAAGGAGCTGTGCGGTAGAATTGAAGCCACTTCAGAAACGGACAGCCTAAGAAAACTACTTTCTACGCACCCTGTCACGCCAAGCTTAGTATGCAAGCCAAATGAAGAGTGAACAAACAATAGCTCAGAATCGTCGAAGATGTTCGTAGATTCCACTTTCCGGGCTATTTGAATGACTCTACTCCCACACGTACTGATGGGCACGTGTCCGGGCTACATGCTGAAGATATAATAAGAGAATTTGTGATCAGGCAGAAACTAGTCTGAACCATCGACGCCTTCAAGTCGATAGGTTCGGATGGTATTGTGCCTGCCATGCTCCAGAAGTCAGATATGCTCACTATATCTTGTCTAGTTCCAAATTATAAGGTTTACCTGGTGCTTAGTCATGTAGCTGCAGCTTGGAGGACCGCTGAGGTTGCATTTAAATTCAAAACAAAAGAAGTTAACCATGCGTATCCGATAGATTACAGACTAATTGGCCTGACTTCCTTATCAAAGTATTTGAAAATCTTTTAGATCTCCATTTTAATTAGATACTTGGGCTCAAACCCTATTGAGACCGCAAAACATATGAAGAAAATTTGCGGATACGGCTCTCCATAGGGTAGTCCTGAAATAGAAATGGCACTTTAATACAAAGCGTACGCGTTGGGGGCCTTTTTGGACATCGAGGGTGCATTTAATAATGTGCATACAACAGCCATTATGGAAAGCATCTGAGTAAGTCAGCACCCACCGCGTTATATGTAACTGGATCAGCAACATGATTAAGCAAAGTCTCATATCAGTGGATTGACACCGGGCACAATGTATATACTATTAAGTAGCAGGAAACTGCTATATTTTTCGACGGTCAAAAAGTGAGATTAGTACTAAGAACTTGGGTAACAAGGGAGGAGATAAATTTCTGTGCGAAAACTACAAGGGTATATCACTACTTTGCATGTCGTACAAGCTTTTGAAAAGGATTTTAGAGTTTAGGATTTCCCATCACGTTGAGAAAATTCTTGGTGAAATTCAAGGCGGTTTCAGACTTGGAAGATGGACAACTGACCGAATATTTACTGTTAAACAAATTTGGGGAAAATGCTGGGAATTCAACATTGATGTTCATTAAATATTCATCGACTGTAAACAAGCGCACGACAGCATCCTCCGAACTGCATTATATAACATCATGCTGCAGTTCGGAATCCCAGCAAAGTTGGTACGACTGGTGAAAATGACCATGATCGGCTTTACATCACAACTGCTGATTCAGAATGACATGACCAACTCGTTTTCTACGAATAAAGGGCTAAAACAAGGAGATCTCTTTTCGCAACACAGAGAAAATCGCAGCATACAATTTTGTAACAAGGGAAATTTAATTTTTAATGTTTCTGATCGGAACCAATAAGCGCCATTATCTATTCGTCGGATTCGTCGGACACGATCGTAAGTCAGCAAATAAACTTAATCTATATGCGCGTCGAAAAGAAAATCTCACACGGCACTGTAGCATCCAGTAATTTTTAGCAAAATTACTGGACACGTAATTCCGACACACACTGTATGTGCTCGGAGTCGCTACAGCAATTGAATTACAAATTGAAAACGCATTTCAATTTGCACAAAAATAAAGTCCCGCAAGTCCCCGGCGACCTTATTGTTGTACTTGAGCGCAAGCAAATTCCTAACGGAACTTTGCTTGCTGTTCGCTTGCTTATTGCGAGACAAAATGCGTTATCTCGGGACAGTCTGGGATAATTCGTGGCGGAGGCCGGACGATCGTGGCCTAAGGCAGAATTTGGGTGTTTGTCGGGTGCGGGAGTTACTGACATTAATCCTAGTTGATGGGTCTAAACATGAAAATGTGATCGGATGCACCGGGAAAGTGATTAAATTAGTGTAAAACGAAGTGGAAACAAAGCATGGGTTGCGATTTTTACATATGCCGAGTGTTGGTGCTAAACTACAGTTAGACACCCAATTCGTTTTGGCTGGTGCATGTGCAGAGTTCAAGTTACTGGTGTAGAGAGAAAATCTCCAAGCAATATTGATGCGAATTGTGTTGAAATTTGTTGAAGAACGTGGTTTCCGTCGCTAGCAAGTGAACTTGTGACTACTGTAAGTTTCAGCCTGAGCAGGAGTCGTGTGTGATAGTCGAATAGTGCTAGTGGCTTGTACAAAGCGACAACGACGACGACATTTCGGTTTCGTACGTTTGCCCGGAAAAGTAGTGAGAAAAATTTGTGTGAGCGAAGGTTATTCCCCACTCCCGTTGGGCAAGCAATTTCCAAACACGTTATTTTCATTATCAATAGACCTGATCACATTGTTGGACTCGAATCATGGTTTCCGTAAGAACCTCTCAGCGTTCCGACACGAACCGATTGGATGCGATCATAGCAGTTCAACAGCTGGGCGTCTGAATCACATGCGTCGAGAGCCATCCATCCATCCTTGCATAGGAGACACGCTGCGATACGAATCGAATCTAAACCTCTTCCACCCGTGCACAGATTGTGTTCATTTCTTCGGATTAACAAAATTAATTGTATGCTAAGCACATAATGATATGATTGATGGGAGATAAGGTCAGAAATGTAGAAGAATACCGAGTGAACAGATTGGATGAAGTTAAGGATAGTACTACATTTACTATCTTTCTTGGTACTGTAATTTGGAGAAGAATTTCATATTTTATTATTCTAACTTAGAGAGGGCATTCGATGATTTCCGGCGGAATGTCTTCGAATCGTTATTATAAAATTTAAATAGTCTAATAGAAACTGATACATCTAGATTTGAACAGAATTTTTCTTATGTTGGATTGTAAACTATTTATATATATGACTGGGTGTAAAGTGCCACAGACGAATAATATTTTTTTCACGGAGTCCCGAAAGCTATGATGCTTCTACTGTTTCCTGTTGACATAAATTGAAGTGTAAATTTGTGTAGAAAGATCTTGATTTAAAAGATATAATTATAAATTTAAATCCATTTTCTTCACTCTAGTTAAATTGTTTTGGTTGTTTCTTTTCGGCTTGATCCTTGACCCCAGACCATCGGGGTCAGGGCTCCACTACCATCAGGGGCCCGGGGCTGTCTGCCTCACCCGGGTTCCTCTGAAAAGAGAGGTAGCGCGTTTTCCTTTTCCCGTTTAGATTTTTCAATTTTCTGACTCCGTGCGTTGTCACGAGCACTGGGTCTGCTTAGTCAGCCCATGTTGCAGAGCCTGGGTGGTTTCCTTTACGGAACTATGCCCCCTTTTGTCCCTGGGTATTTTATATACCAGTTTGCGGCTACGAATTCATGACGGATGAATATCACGTAGCATCCCGTTTCTGGAGAGCAAACCAACTCCATTATTTCATGGACCCACCCCAGCCGCAGCGAGCTAGCAAAGCGGCACCCCAGCATCCGTCGGGGTTGGTTAAAGGGTGCTCCGCTAATGCGGACGAGGGGCCTTCACGGCCATTTCTAGGGCACCCTGCTCTCGGGGCAATTCTTTTTTTTTTGTTTTGCCTCTTGAATGACACTAGCCATTCCACTTTTTTTACCTTAGCACTCTTGGTTCTGGACCTCGGTCTGGTTCTAAGTTGTGCTAAGGGCAACTCCCATCAAATATACGCTACAGCACAGGAAATTATCGAGATTTTTCACTTGCAAACACTTGACTGAAACAATTAATTACGTTCAAGTCCACCGCATCTTCAAGTGACCCATCCCAGCCGCATATAGCTGGCAAAGCGGCTTACCAGCATCCGTCGGGGTTGGATTAAAGGGTGCTCCGCTTATGCGGACGAGGAACCTTCACGGCAATTTCTAGGGTACTCTGCTCCCGAGGCATTTTTTTCTGATTTGCCCTTGTTGATGATTCGCAATCACCTTTGCCTTGTAGGCCCTCTTTTGGACTTGGGTTCAGTTGAGGCGCCTGCAAGCAACCCTCTCTTTGATAAAATCGCTACAAAGTTGGTCTTCAAATTAACGAGCAAAAAACAAAAATTATGACCCTATCAAAGTAAAGGACGCCAGCAAGACAAAATATAACGATAGGCGACTGTAACCTTGAAAACGTAGAAAACTTCGTATACCCAGGGACGAACCTCTCGAATGATGGGAATGAGCATGACGAAATCAAACGACGAATTCAACAAGCCAATAAGACATTCTATTCTGTGCTTCGCACTTTGAAATCTCGATGCGTACACAGGAAAACGAAGCTTTGCATCTACAAAACAATCAGACCTGTGTTATGCTACGGAAGCGAAACCTGGGCATCTGAAAAAGCTTTAAACAGGTTCGAAAGGAGAGTATTGCGAAGAATCCTCGGTCCAATACGAGAAGAAGATGGATGATGAATCCGATATAACAACGAGCTGTATAACCTATATAACGTGCCGGAAGTCTCTACCGTCATAAGATTACAAAAATTGCAATGGGTTGGCCAAATCAATAAGCGACAATCGAATTCCCAAGCGAGGTCTCAAGGGACGAGCAAGCGAAGCCAGGCCAGTCGGTAAGCCACACAAGCGTTGGGAGGATTCGATAGATGCTGACAGTAGGTCGCTTTTAGGAGCACTGCACTGAAGGACGTTGTCATTGAACCGAGACGACTGATGATGACTTGGATCGGATTCTGGACAGCAATCTTATCTGGAAGGTAAATCTGGAAGAAAGGCCAATGAGGGCAAGCAACGCGATCTCCATCAGCAAGAAGATGCTTTGTAAAAAAACATGGGGGCTGAGCCCTGCTGTAATACTCTGGATCTACACAACGATAGCAAAGCCGATCCTTGCTTACGGCTGCCGGCTGGTCAAATCATCTTTGCTGACATGGCCGGCTGATCAAATCACTTTTGACTGCGGCTCTTTATACTCCAGGTGTCTTAAGCATGACTACTTCCCCTGCGTTAAACGGCCTGCTCCATTTTTTACCCCTTTATCTCTTTGTTAGTGGTGCTACTGCAAAAGCTCCCGATGCGCTTATGAGTCAAGATTCTTTGGTGACAGCAGTATTGGTCACAGCAGTATTGGCCAAAGGCATGCAAGATGCACTGACAGTATGGTCCTGAGTCTTTGCCTTAAACGAAGATATCAAGCGCCAATAGGAAATGGGCAGGAATGGAATCAACAAATGGACAGAGCGGACCTTAGCATTTACACCGACGGATCCAAATCGGCTGCAGGAGTAGGTGCTGCAGCTTACTTTGCAGATCGCAATATCGAAGCAGCTTTCAGGCTTCCTAATCACTGTAGTATTTTTCAGGCGAAGGTCCTGGCGATACGAAAAGTCGCAGAACCAATATACGTTAAAGCGCTGTACACACAGAACGCAATCGGGCGTCATGGGCGTCACGGGCAGTGATACACAGTCGTTCAGTCATTTGGCTTTAACACAACGACAACGTTAACTATGCAACGACAGCCTCTTTGTATCACTTACGCGAAGTTTCATAAAAGAATACTTTTTCTATCAGGCGCCCAGTTTTCACACATATTCGACTACGACGACGTCCTTAACGCCCGAACGATTTTGTAATTTTGTACAACTCTGACGTTAGCTGCCGCGGTCGAAATAGTATGTCATCGGCGCATCGCCAAACAATACTATTCTACGCATTACAGATTCACGGCGTTCAAAATATGATGTACGCCAAGCTGGATCGCTTTCTGTGTACCAGGGGCTTAAGGGTACGACCGAGGCTAGGATCAACATTTTCACGGACAGCCAAACTGCGATAAAAGCACTGGGACCCAATTATGATTCAAATCCCGATATCGAAATTCATACGATATCGTACCATGATTCGCAATTTGCACGAGAACCCGCCAACTGCGGCATGTAAATTCCCGGGCGCAATTCGTCTAATCTGCAAGATCGTAGGCGAGATTTTTAGTTTGAGTTTTTTTTTTACTTTTTTTAGTTTGTTGGTCTGCATAAATAAAATCTAGCCATCGGGTACCTGGATTATAAGTTGAAATGTTGCTAATTATTTTAAAATTGGTGATACATCACTCTTTGAGTTCACCTAGCTCTGTATAGGTACCTGATTTAAATTAGGGGTAAAGTGAGTCGTGGAACTAATCACTCCACACTCGTATCCACAATGATTAAAAAAAATTGTAATGAAGCTTTCTACCAGCTTCAACCCCTAGACCCGTACGAGGGTTGTCGTGGGATTGCTTTACTTTACTTTACATCACTCTTAGAAGAATATCCTTAGCTATTGGATTTATTTCGATTTATTGCATTTGAATGGTTTTCTTTTATTTCTTTCGACTCATTATATTCAGGCGAGTTAAAATAAAATGCAATAGAGCCGGTTTCAGAAAGAAACAATGGAAATACGTCCAATTTTATAAATTTGAATCGTTATTTCGACACTTAAGCCTAGTAATGTGTTCGAACGAAACGAAATACTGTGAAAACGTATTTGCGGAATCTAGCGACATAAAGTTCCGCACCCCGACACCAGGGGCAGTATAAATTACCACTGATAGCATTTAACAAGTGCATTACATTTGGATTCGCGTAAATTTAACTAAACGGCATCAAAAATGGTACTATTGGCAAAACAAAAACCACTGTTGCAAGAATGCGCTGTTGTTGGACTCTCGCTCATAATACAGCAATCAAAGCGCAAAAAACGTGCGCAAGCTGACAGATATTTGAGAGCAAGGCAAGAAAAGGGCCGTTTTACAGCGGATGCTTTATAATTCATATAAGTAGACATTATGAAATATTTCGTTGTGTTAAACAGTTTGCAGATTTGCGGTCAAGTGCACGACGATTTAATGAAAATTTCAGAGTAGATGTGACATAATTGTATATCAACAGAAGAACATTTTCCAATAAAATATTCACAAACTCGAATGGATTTAGAAAATTTCACATTTTTCGCACCAATTAAAGATACCTTATGGCCGTGAAATTTTACTTATGCGTAGTGCAACGCCATCTCGAAGCTAGTCACTGCCTTGTCTTCGATGACAGTTATTCGTCTTCGAATACATTAATGACGAGCGAAACGCAACGAAACGAAATTCCACCCAAGGTTGATTTTGTATGGGATTTGACACTCGGTTTCGTTTCGCGTCGAATACATTACATACCTTTAATTGGGAATAACTAGGGAATCTGGAATCGGTTTAGCTCATTCGGGTGAAGGTGTCAACAGTTTAAAAAGGCAATTAAATCCCAATTTCGGAATAGTTCATAATGCTAAATTCCAATCATTGGCGAGTCGTAAAAATTTACAAATCCCTATATCGGAATTTGAATCATAATAGGCCACCTGATGTCTCAAACATATAAATCAAAATACGTTCTCGACTGTATTCAGGCATTGAACAGGCTAAACAACAACAGAAGAGTTCGTTTTTTTTTTATTTCCTTGTTATAATGGCATTGATGGGAATGAGAAAGTTAATGGGTAAGCCAAGCATGGGTCAGTCTTCTCCTAATTGCATCGGCAGACATCCCGATTCCTATCCAAACGATTTAGACTCCAATATGTTGCGGTGTGTAGATAGCATGCAATTCAAACCTCCAAGATAGCCATAATCATGTGAGACTCACACAATCTCGTGATATAAGCCAAAAATCTAAGGGCAGGCGATTAGCGTGCAAGTTTGAATTGAATTATCTGTTTCAATTTGATGCCAAGTGATTTGATGCATTGCATTGTCACCTAAAACAGGCTTTGCAATGCGTTTAATTGCCGCATGTTTGACTGCACTGTATCGGGTTCAGTAGCCTGTGCGCAGCTGATTTGCAACAATACTTGCATCAGCTGTGTGATCAGGCCGGTGGAACGAGAAATGTTTTGCGTGCTGGCTGCAGGTGCTGAGTCGCGCTGTGACACATCTGATAACGGCTGATTTAAAAACGGGATGTGGCGGCAATGGGAGACAAGTCTGGTGATGTTGATTGTTCGAAGCGGTGGAGACTGAACTCGCGCAAATAAAGAAAAGGAATTCGGTTTTGGAGCTTGGTAGAAGAAAGTGTGGTTGGAGAGAAACGCGAAGACGTGGGACATTAACGTGAAACTTATTTTTGCATTTGCATCGGGCTCTGGAGTTTTTATATATTGGCATTGTTGAACGACCGACAAAATTTAGTGGTAGTCTTAACAAGTGACCGATTTACAATTAAAATATCAGAAATAAGCACCAGCTTGGATGCCGCTTTTTGTGTGCTGGCTATTTATGTGGGTGTGCAAGCGACTGCCCCCAAAACGATCAACTGATCTACACCCCGAAAAATATTTCTTTGTATTGGAATAATTTGTGAGTACCGGTGACCTCGAGACAGACTGCTTCTTTACCACCACTCTTAATGTCTTACACCTCTATGATGAAAGCAACGAGACTATCAATTATTTAACTAAAAAACGTTTCCAAAAGGACCATGAAGATGTTGAAGGTGACGACCACCCTGTACGTCCCAGCACATCGACAATCGATGACAACGTTTAAAAAGTGAAGGAAATGATTATGGAGAATCGCCGAATCACTATTAGAAAAGTTGCTGATGATGTTGGGATATCATTTGGCGATTTTATCGGTTGTTTTGGGCATCAAACGA
Source organism: Nemotelus nigrinus (assembly GCA_947369275.1). NCBI lineage: Eukaryota > Metazoa > Arthropoda > Insecta > Diptera > Stratiomyidae > Nemotelus > Nemotelus nigrinus. The sequence goes on from OX376374.1 coordinate 9,815,829, forward strand.
AGTGACAGCAAAGTTTGATGAGTTTCGATCAAAAAAGTACCGAATTAACATTGCTCAAGAGCTGCTGAATGAAGTTAAGAACGATCCAGAACTGCTCAAACTGGTCATAACTGGTGATAAAGCATGATTGTATGGGTATGACATTGAAACTAAGTTTCAATCATCCCAATAGAAGAAGAAAAGCCAAGGCCGAAAAAATTTCGTCAAGTTCGATTGAATGTTAAGGTTCTGCTCACTGTGTTCTTCGATTTCAACGATGTAGTTCTAGCATTCAGAAATTTCAAGCGAAATTTCTTGACGCTAAATTTTCGATGGCACTGTAAAGACCATCGAAAACCAGAAGTACCGTACGGTTTTATTTTTCGAGACCGAAAAACTTGCGATACTCTAAGGGTCGAAGAAAAAACGTGACCAGCGGCGATCGAAAGGAGGCCAGTGAAATGTCGTGGTAACCGCCTTGCAAGTTTTAATAGCGATTATAAATATCGTGGCCTAGCCGAAACTCATGTTTGTGTGGAAAGTAAAGTATCTTTCGATCGTGATCGAACGCGAGTTTATAAGAAATTAAAAACCGCGTATGTTTTTGTCCTGGAAATAGCGAAAACTCTCGCTGCCGGCCAGAGCTCGCAAGATTTTTTTGAAGTGCATAGATTTGTAATGGGAGTAATTGGATGCATAAAATTTTCTTTGGCAAATCTAATCCCGCACGACTAACCGTTTATTGCGAATTTTACGTGAAAAGTGTGAAGAATTTGTGATGGGAGAGCGGTAATTTTTTTCGTTATGTAACACCCAAAAGAAATCGTGGCGGCTGAAACAATCGTAAGTCATTCGTGAGTCCGCTGTCAATATCCTTTAGAATGTGATTTCTCACAGCAATCGGCACAGACTTATCTTTCGGTATCTCCGAGAGTTTACTATAACTACGAGTTGATTACTTTGATCGCGTAACAACGGGTGCACTTCAGTGTAACCAGCAATCAATTTCTGTGCATAGAATGGGCGAGTGCTAACCGACGTCCCTCTTTTTGGGGAGCGAATTCACCCCATTTTCCAAGTGACCCACCCCAGCCGCGTAGAACTAGCAAAGCAGCCTACCAGCATCCGTCGGGGCTGGATTAAAGGGTGCTCCGTTTAAGCGGACGAGGGGCCTTCACGACCATTTCTAGAGCCCCCTGATTCCGGGGTATTTCTTTTTTTTCTGATATTATCTTATTGATGGTCCGCCATCACCCTTACCGCTGCTTGTCAGGCCATCTTCTGGGCTTCAGTTCAGTTGAGATGCCTCCAAGCAACAATCCTCCTTTGATAAACCGCTACATAGTTTATCATGAGTTCTTACTAACAGATTGTACGGTCGATAAGGAGTACTACCTGGAAGTTCTGCGCCGTTATGGTGCCTCAATCTCCGTATATAGAGCTGGTACAAGCATTTTATGTTTAATGGAGAGTTATTTTAAGGACACACCATTATTACCAATGAATAAATAAAAAAAATTATAGAAAAAATTAAGTTCTGAATATTTTTTGACCTACAGATTGCATTACCATGCAATTTTAAATTACCTATATTCTCTATCCGCTGAATTGAAACGAAAATTTGGGGAGTTGAGAAAGCTCTAGAAATGTTTCTTGCTCATTGAAAACCCCTGACACTTAGAATCAGCAGTTATTAGTCAGTTAGCTGAACTGGGATTCAATTTTTTACAATTGATTGATTAACATGAAAATTCATTTGAATTGAGAGGTTATTGTTAAAGAAAAACGAGAGGGGAAGGAGTATGCGAAATTTTTAGAACTGGTGTCACCAAATTATGACAGTGAAAAGTTGCGCCCGACTGCGTTTGACATTGTTTATAGAAATCTGCTGTATAATTCCCACTTAGAAGATATCTTAAATTGCGTGCATGAGTTTTCAGCTTTAATTAACTAAAATTAGGAAAACTGCCACAATGTCAGAAATTGCACTAAATTTCTCATAAATATAATTTTCACTATGATGCCTCTTGCTTATTTGCCTTAGTTTATAAAAAGTTTTTGCAACTATCAACTGACTGCGGACCATGTAGCCTACAATATTAGTCCCTAGTTGCCCTGAAATAAAAACGGCTAAATTCCCAAGACCAGGGTAATTAGTAAACGTCTAATGCACACAAATCGCGTGCAACCCACGAAAGTATTTTACAATTTAAAATTATTTTAATGTCTTGTTTTTAGCATTTGAAGTTTTGAATATCAAATGATTTCGAAAAAAAACGAAAAAATGTCATATTCATTATTTAAAAAAAAAAAGATTCAAAGTAATATACTATGACTACCACCGATCACAAATCAACGAATCAGCTTCAGACTATTATCGCAACTTAGAAGCCAGTTTCAATAAATTATTATTTAAAAAATATTACGAATCACTTTTCATCTTATTTTCAATAATATTTTAAATATCAACAAACAGCAAACAGATTCATCATTTTTAACGTTGTGATGATTTTCTAAAATCTTCATAAATAAATATACCAACATCACACTTTTTCCGGAACATATGATTTTCAATTATTTCACAAAGAAAAATCGTATGGCAATATACTTGCTATTTTTTCTTTCGCTTGAATAATAAAATCATAAATAAAATATGATTGTTTCTTGTACGCTTTAGTTTCAATTTTCAGTTGCAATCATTAAAAACCCATAGAAATTTCAACAACTTCATGTAGATACGCGTTTATCTATTGTGTTTTTGGGCGTCGAACATGAAATTAAGAAATCACGATTCAACATAGTGTAAATTAGTTTACGATCGATTTCCAGAACAGGTTTCTCATTGACAATCTTTACTCAATTATTGGTGGTCTATATGTATATATAATTATTAAATTAGTACTGTCTACTTGATGATCTTACGATTTTTGTTTTAATTTTTCTTTCATGTTTTCTTCATTTTCATTGTCTAAAGATTTAAAAGTTAGTAACTTTGTTTTTTTTTTTACTCTGACTATTCTCGTATTTAAATAATCTTATTGATTTATGTAATATTTCACTCAATCCTATTTACTTTGATTCGGATTATTTTTTCAAACACATTGTTTTCTTTTTTGTTGCGATTTTAGCCGTGTTTTTTTTTGTTTGTTTCTCTGTTTATCTGAAAAATATAAGAAGTACTCACTAATAATACTCTAAAGACTAAGTATTGTGAATTTTTTGTAGGCACTATTTAAATTTCTTCTTATTTCTTTCGTCGGTTTCCGGTATTGTTTCAAATTTTTCTGATTATGCTCTCTTAAGATGATCTTTATGATTTTTGACTTTTCCATTGTTTTGGTTCGTTACACTTAGTGTAGTTATATGGGTTTTCGAGTGTCAGATGTGTTTTTGGTGCTTTTATATTAAGTTTGAATAAATGATCTAAAGTTTTTTTTACAGATATAGATTTATCACAACTTGAGCAGATTTTTATCGATAGACACTGAGACAAAGTTACGCTGAGATAGTATGTGATTGGGGGCAGAAGATATGTTCTTTTCTTTTTGGGATTTTATTTGTTAGGGACGGCCGACGATATTGAATTAGTATTACTACTAAACAAATCCTGTCGTAAGATTCAGCTATCGTAGTAGCTAAAGGAAGAAGTGAAAAGTATTTGAAACGATTCCACCAAAATAATTATGGTATCTTGGGAAATTAAATTCGGAATAAGTCTAGAAAATCTAAAAACAGACCAGTAAATAAAATACCTATTGATGTAAAACCCTAAATTCGTCTCAAAACATCATTTTTGTGCTCGATAACTATATCAAACCTGAACCGCCAAAACTACTCAAGTCGTAAATTCAATCTTTCCGAACAAGATCTTGTGTTTGTATCGTATTGTTGCTGCTATCATCACTGGACTTTAAGTTATCGAAAAGATGATGTTGTTGTTTCAGAAAAATCGTATTGTAGTTATTGGCATTGATGTTGTTATTGTTGTTGTTGCTATTATTATTGTTATTGTTATTATTACTGCTAGCATTATTGTTACTGTTACCGATTTGTAAACTATCTGCTGTTGCAATGGCCGATGATTTCATTGATGATGATGATAATTTTGTTGCTGTCAAAATTTCACTTTCTGTCCCAGCTACGATTTGTTGTCTGTTCAATGATGAATCTACTGCTGCTATTGTTACTGCTTCTATCACGTCAACGTTCTGTTGCTGATGTCGCTGTTGTTGTATATTACAAATTTGAACTTTATCCTTATTATAAGTAAATATCGATGATATTGATTGTGTACATTGATTTAGTTCATGCTATTCCTTTACTAGCTTGTAGATATGATGTTGCGCACCATGATTCGATGCGGCCACTTCAAATACGAATGCTATACACAGCAGTGTTTCCTGTGTATCTTTATTGGATACAACCTGAAATAGGCAAAAAGATTAAGATTATATGCTTTCAAGAAATCGTGAAAACTTGATGGAATATGAAAATTTGTTTACTTTTTCCTGAACACACATTTTATATTCCAATACAACAGCGAAAACGAAATTCACCATCTCAGTATAGACAGCGTTTGCAATTGAACAAAATCTCACTAGCTTGCTACACTTACCTGTAGTATTGTGAAATTCTCTAAAACACTGTTCATCATATATCGCTCGGGTAGGTTTTTCAGTTTCTGTATGAAATTTATCATATATTCGCACATTGGTGATTTATGAATACGGTAGAAAAATCGATTGTTTTCTATTCGCGGATATTCAGTTTCGACTTTTTCTACTACTTGTTTGCCAAACGAACACACTTTTGTCGAACATGTTAGCACTACACTCTCGTTGCTTTCATACCTGCAAAAAGTATATGATTAGATTAAGGGGAATAGAGTTTTTCTTCTAAAGCTAATTAAATTTAGGATGCAATAAGCTGATATCAGGATATCCAGAAACTCTTTGATATCGTATGGCACAAAGCTCTTCTATACAATCTGATTAGGCTTGAAGAGATGGAGGAAGTTTTCTTTGTAAAAGAAAATTCAGTGTGATAGTTAATGGAGCAAATTCACAAGGAACGCTTTGTGATGTCAAGAGTGCCATAACGTTTTGTAACTGGACCTGTTTTACATATTACAGGTTGGCGCAAAACTTTGTGGCCTTACTATTTCCTGCATTAAATTTTGATGAAAAGAGATTTGTTTAGTATTGTAATTTTATTATAAAGTATACAAATCAAGTAACATAATATATAGTTAGTATATATTCGTACCTACTTCGTCTTGCATACGGTCTAAAACCCACTTTCTGAAACTTTCACATAAATTTCTTAGATACTCTACCGAAATTGCGTCCCATTCAATTTGTTGCGATTTGAAAAAGAAGAGGGGATGATAATAGGTACTTCAACTGAAACGAAGTACAGTAGAGGGCCTGCTAAGCAGGGATTTTGATGGCGATTAAATGAGCAAATCAACAAAAAAAAAGGATGCCCTGGTAGAAATGGCCATAAAGCTCCTCGTCCGCATTAGCGGGGCACCCTTTAGTCCAACCCCGACGGATGCTTGCATGTCGCTTTGCTAGCTCTACGCGGCTGGGGTAGGTCATTGAAAATGGGGTGGACTCGTTCCCGGGGCACTTCACATTTTTTGTTGATTTGCTCTTTTCATGGTTCGCCATCACAATCCCTGCTTAGCAGGCCCTCTATTGGACTTCGGTTCAGTTTAGGTGCCTGTTAGCATCTCCTATATTGCATAAATCGCTACAAATTGCACCCAACGTGGGGCAAGAAATTTATTTTGGGTGACCCCACCCAAGTGGGATAATAATTTATGAACATTAGCTTATAACTCCCAAGTCCATTCCCACTAACATGCCACTGAATCGCTTCCCGTTTGGACATGGTCTTTTAAGCTCTATCTCCCTTTAGCCGCAACTGTATCAACTCCTATCCTTTTAAAATCATTCCTTTTAATTTAACCCTGGGTAGCTTCTGTTGTGTCGTCCTTTTTCAGCTTTTTGGCTGGCTTTCAGCTGGCTTTGGATTACTGGGTTTGATGGTTTACCGCCATTCCTAGTCCAAGTCAACCGAAGGGCCCCTGCCCTTCTTTGTGTGGAAGCTACTCCATTGTTTCAACTTTTGTTGTTCGGGGCCAGACAATTTTCCGGGATTTGGCTCAAGCTGTTGCCGGATTACGTGGGATTTGCGCGATGCTACAACCACGTCCCTTCAGCTTGACAAGATTTTCAGGGAGATTTTTGGGTCCAGAACACACAACAACTTTGCTCTTTTTTGCTTCCTTGCCTCTTTTAGTCGGTTTGAGTGGGCAGGCAGACCTCATATTGGGCGTTTCCCTTCTGGAAAAAGCTCAAACTAAATTTTCTTGCATCACCAATTTCAATTTTAACGTAGCTTATTTGTGTTTTGATGAACGAGACTGTGAAAATTTATCTTTAGGTTTTCTCTCGGTTTGAAAATTTCTCTTTACGTTTTCTCTCGGTTTTCAAATTTATTTTTTCGGAAACATTTGTAGTTATCCGAATACATTTAGGTCGCGCGTAAGAATCCGATGAATGGAGCGGCAGGACTTGGGTATACAAGACTATGCTGGGGCGGAAAGATTGGGTCAGCCGGCCGATTCCCTATCAAAATCATACTGAATAAATAAATAAAAAAATTAATAAAAACATCCCCAATATTTAAAAGTCCCATCTCCTTTTGTGAATTGCGGCTAGTATATTTTCATGACGTATGAAATATACATCGCGTCCACGTTTTCTGGGAGCGAATCCACCCCATTTTTTATTGAAACACCACAGCCGCGTAAAGCTAGCAAACTAGCATCCGTCGGGGTTGGATTAAAGGGTACTCCGCTAACGCGGACGAGGGGCCTTCACGGCCTTTCTAGGGTACCCAAATTCGGGGGCATTTCCCTTTTTTTTGGTGACTTGCCTTCTTGATGGTTCGCTATCACCTTCCCTGCTTGGCAGGCTCTCGACCGGACTTACTGTTTTAAATCGCTACAAACTTGTATACATCGAATCCACTCCTGTCTATTTCTTGGCCTCGTATCTCTAAAGACACTCTCCTTTAATCTGGACCACATATTTTCAATCGGGTTTAAATCAGGGGAAATACCAGGCCAATCAATCCACATATTAGAAAAGTGCTCATAAATAGCTTGATAAGTTTTCAAAGCTGTATGCGCCTTAACTCTTGCATCAAAATAACTTCCTTTCTGTCCATAAATTGATGGTGATTATTAAGACATTGTGCAAAAACAGGGAGGATATTTTATACTCCTTGTCCAATAAAATGAAGTTGGGGTTTTCCGCGACTACTCATTTCGCCGGCTACCATGACTCTTAACTCGAATTGTGGAATCTATATTAAAGGAATATTTGTGAGATCGCTGGTTCTCACTCTCTTATTCTGTTGATAAGATATTGGATGCAGTCAAGTCCACAACTCATCCGTAAAAACGATGTTAGCACGCCGAGTTCGACCACGGGCATTATAATCAGCAAATCGTTTACTTCTTCAACGGTGCACCATTTTTTCACGATGTCCTTATGGACAGTCAATGTTTTACGTAATTCGCTGCGGCCGCCGCCCCATTGTTGCATGCGTCGAATTTCAATACGCTTTTGAATTCGACTATTTCCTATTATTATCAAGAAAAAAATTCAGTTCGATCCGTTAAAGATTGCCAAAGATTATTAAAAACTCGCTGTCTCGTTCGGAACATCTAAGATTACTCCTGGCTTATTTCTGAAGTATCTCGGTATCGATTTCCAGGAATTTATATAATTTAATCTGTTTGTGCGGTGGAAAATCCAAGCTGCCAAACCTGCATTTCAACGCATCCGACCTTCTTTCGCCAAAAAGATGGGCATGACCACCAAAGCTAAATACATTTGCTATAAGACCCTGATCCGGCCTATCCTGACTTATGCATCCCCATCCTGGATTACCTGCTAAAAGACTGCCATGGCAGAAGCAGAGGTATTCAAAAGAAGAATCCTGCGCTTCTGCATTGGGGCAGGTTCTCCAACTCGGTAACTAAAAAGTGGCCGAAGAACCTTCTCCTGTATCAGGAGTCGAGACTGAACCCACTTAGGGACTGAGTTGTAGCATTAACGACGCGATTCAACGGACATGAGAATGGACCACTAGGCCGTACAAGTGGTTCTAGCGAGCCATTTATGCGCCCTGCGATGGTAGCATTGCAACGGCAGCTTATGGATGCGCTTTTCGACTATATAGGTCTCTCGACAAACAGATGGGATTAGATTTTAAGACCTAGGTTAAGATTTAGATGTAATTAGGCTAAGTTAACTATAATTAGGCATAGGATGGATCGTAATTTTCATGTAAAGTAGTGTTTAAGTAAATTATTGTCAAGGTTACCCCAGCTGCCATACAAGCTGGGTAATATCATTATTGGTGTAAGGAACAAAAGTTATGCCGAAAAATAACTTTAAAAATAAACCAATAAGAGCCACCATGCCAAAATAGTATAGCCGCTAGATTTTAAGTTTCCTTTGCATAAGTTAGGTTAAGAATGTTCAATTAATTTATAATAAAAATATTTCCAAATTCAAATTCATTCTAAATTCCAAAGATTTTGAAAAAAATGTTTAAAAAAAAAATCACGGACCTCGGTTAAATTTGGGGCTTTTACTTCAACTAACGAAATCTGAATTAATAAATTTATGTTTTCAATCGTCTTTTTACTATACCACAGATAAAACCTGAACCTAATAAAAAAATACCCAAGTAATAGCAGGTATGCATATTTTACTAAAGATTAGACATACGTACTAATCCTCTTCGAATTTTGGTGCCTGTTTCTGCCGACTCTTAAACAAAAATCTTTATTTTGGTAACATCACAGAAATTTACACTTTATATCTATACATGTATTAATTAAAATTATGTAGGTTTAAGAAAAAGTAAAGGAGGTCTCAACATTTTGAAATATAGTTTTTTCCCGATAAATTCATTTGGGTTGCTTTTTCTTGTTAAAGGCAAGAAAATTTTGCGTCACCCTGTAGATTAGGTTAGGCCACACATACGACCTATTGGTCCATAGTGATACCGGATAAATGGACCAGGAGAAAGAGAGTTCAGTCCAAGCGGCCATAAAGGCCCCGGGCTTTTTCGCGAACTGGAGGGTGTCCTTCAGCTTTTGCTCCGCCACGTGCGAGAGATCAGCCAGTCAGGGTTCACCGAAGCAGCGCAGTCTGGTTTTCCCCAGTGCCATGTAGTGACACAGGAGATGTTGGATTGTTTTTGAGACCCCCGGCTCTTGACACATCCTACAGGTGTCGCTGGTTAGGAGTCCCTTTTTCATACAAAGCAATGGCCAGTAATGATGTCAACCAGCTGTTTATAGTCAGTCCGCGTTAATTCGAGGAGGTATTTAGTCGCTGCGAGATTGTATGACCCCAAGAAGTTTCAAAGAAAATTCGAAGCATTCACATGATTCAAATTTTCGAGGATCATGTTTAGTATGACAGCTTTTTCTTTTCTTCTTTCACCAGATATCTTCAACATAATTCGAATCTTTACATTTAATATTAGAATTGATAGTGAGGAAAACGTATAAATCAGGAGAAAATATAACTATTTAATGAGTTGTCGCATGTAGAATATACGACGAGGCTAAAATTTATTCCTATTTTCTATGAAAATTTAATCAAATCAACTTACTGGCTTGTTACACCATAAAAGGCACCCGCTTCATCTATAACATTTGTATTTAAATCCGCCCAACATTTTACTAAATAAAAAGCATTCTGCGGTCCTTTCTCATATAAATCTTTAAGGCCGCCGGTTTTTTCGGGGAATTTATCCGATATTTGTTTAATTTCGATTGACTGAAATTACACAAAACAATCAATTAAAATCAAAAATTCCAATGACAAATAAAAGTCAAAAATAAATATACCTCTAGCATTGGATCGGTATACGTGGGCGGCTTTGTGTTATCTATATGCACAAACATATGTTTGTGATACTGAAAGAAAAATGATTAATTGGTGCCTTTTCAAATATAGTTTGATGCACTTACAAGCTCTTCTCTTTGGATTTCCACATACGCCGAGAACTCTAACAGTCTAAATTTGTGCGTTGCTATCGTTCGACCTTCCCATGAAGGTTGCGCTGGTGGAAGACCTGCTTCAATATCACTAGAGATAACTGTTGATGGTGGTTTACCGGAGGGATATGGTGGTTGTGCAAATGGTTTGATACTGAAAAATGTATATTTACGATTAGAATTTCATATCTTTATTGCAGTTTTAATATTTTTGAGAGTTATATTGTAAGAAGTTGCAATTATGATAAAAAAAAAAAAGATTTATGACAAAAACCATTATTCTACATTTTTATTTTCTCACTGACATTAATCAAAACTTCAGATACTCACTCTTGTGAAGTACTCGCCTGCAGACCTGGCTGCCAGAATTGCTACAAATAAACAAAAATAAATTATGATTAATATTGAATATCTAAAATACTCGCATATAGTTTGTTGAGCGTTTTTCGGTGAGATTTACAAAAAAAAAAGCATAATTCAAGCATATATCGAATAATTTCAACATAGAGAAAAGCACTTCGGCACAATTGTCAAGATGAAAGGCCCAAAAACAAATGAGTTTAAATATTGTATAAATGCTTTGTAATTTCTATAGGTTTGTGTCATAGCTCATTAAAAGCAATAAGTCGAGCAATTCTAGATGAAGTCGAGCAGCAGGCTTTACGTTATGAAAGCTGCTTTGATATTGTTAGTAGTGATCATGGTTTGAAACATATATTTTAGAATGATGGATGGAGGGCGAACGTAGGGATTAAATTGAAGCGTTGACCATTTCATTGGCTTACAGACAAATGAATGGACGGACGCCAGATTTTATGATTATCGATCAGGATATTTGAGAATTAATGAGTCTTGGATTTGTAATACACCATTGTTGCGATATCCTGAATATATTTTTGTTGTTGCTGAATATTCTTCGAGTACCCATTCAATGTATTTTCTTGCAGAGGGTTTTTGCATACCAATCAATTCCATTCAATGCTCTGCTAACCGCTTTCTTGTTCATGCCTAATTTACTCATTAATATTAAATTACACGCACAGCTTCATTCATTTCACTTCAGTCGACAGCCTGCTAATTGGAAAGAGCTTTACTCTAATACAATTTCTATCATTTAGTGTATCATGTTAACATCGTTGACGATGTCAACGTTTTTTCGCACTCACATACGACATAATTGCGAGCTTTGTCATAGCAATTAGCAGCTCGGTAATGCACGAGCATGCATCGATGATATCGAGCGTGGTTGAAATGAGGTTCTTACTGAATGGCTAAGATACATCAGAGAAAAAATCCAGTTCGCCTTGTTCGTTCTGGTTCTGAAAAGCTTGACATTAAGTCTATTGAGAAGCATGACGATGGAATTAGAACGAGCCAATGCATGTATAAGCCTTAACTATGGCCGAAAGACTATTCTTGTTCTGATTGAAAAGCCTTGTCGCGACTAGAGTTACACGAAATTGACCATAAGGTCTTAGTGTTAATTTTTTTTTCGCAATGATGAAGTACAAACATGGTGGCTTTTTTTAAGCGATACCAATTTCAGTGCATTGAATATATTTTTTTTTTAAATTGGTGTAGGATTTATTCTTGTCTTTGTTAAATGGAATTGTAATTTTTGTGGATGTTATGTTTTTCAATAGTACTGACACAGACAACAAGTGAGGCCTATTTTTTGATGAAAATGTACAGAAAATTCTTAAACTAGCAACCAGTTCATAAAATTCTATGATTAGTTCAGTGCATACACACTAGGACAAGAACAAATGAGAACATCAGTACAAGGTTTTGATGATATGTAATGTTAAGTTCGAAACAGTTACAGTGAGCATAAAAAAATACAGTCAACGATGTTGCAATTTTAAAATTACATCAAAATACTAGCAACGACATGACTTGTAGCCAGATTTATATTAAGCTAACGATCACATCGACCCATTTACAAAACGAATCTTTCGGAAAAACTAGACACGCTATCAAATTTCAACAAAACGATTTTTTTTCTTCATTCGTATCAACTTTGTAGTTTCTATGCGGTATGAATGATGAGATTTAGTACATTAGTCATGGAAATGCAAGCAGTACTTGGCATGTATGTTTTGCTTTTATCATTTTCTCGTATTGTTTTCTTACAGGGGGACGATGATAAGGTAATGATGGATGCAGGGGATGATGAGGTGGTGGCGGTCCGGTCAATGATAGACCTTTGCCTGTTGTAACATCAACAATTTGAGCACTTGACATACTCGACATTGTCTGAAGAGCTTTCTCCTTGCTGCCGATATGATCCTAGAAAAATATTTAAGTTAATTTAGATGTTTTTGAAAAGGATTCATGTTTTCATTGTATTTTAAATCGTTTTCGAATAAGTTTTAAATGTGAGATTCTGAATTTTTAGATTTAGAAATTGCAGAAGGATTAAGACTAATAGAGCAAACAATGAGAAAAGAGATTCTTCCAAATCTTACGCAGTTTCGTAGCCAAAATGTACAGCCACCAACCAGGTTCCATACTTCTTAAAACCTAAATTCATCTGTTATTAGTTAAATATGTACATGCCCACAAAGATTACATCAGGAAAAGAACAAATGACTTTCGCTCGAGTTTCTGTTTTATTTTTGAGTTTTGGTTTAATATTAGGAAGGCTACATAAGGATAATTGTTGAATAAATAACTATCGTTCATAATCTTATCAGCTAAACACATTAGATCCGGAACTGGAAGCGCCAAACCCCTAAACAAGGAACATCAACAACATTCTTTATTTATAGTACGCATTTCACTGCAGAGATACTGCAGCAGTCCATTCAACGGAAAAGCTTTATATGGTTCCTAAATCATTAGAAATTTTTTTCACACCAAAACTTATTGTTCACACTCTAATGATTGCATTTTTTTTAGGTTAATTTCTTCCGCAGTATCAAATGATTAAATTACACTTTTTTGTAATCTTGTACCCTTAATCTATTATTGCATACATTTAATTTTTGGTTTTGTTAAATGGGGGTTTGTAAATAAATATAGTTTTTTTCCATTTTTTCCCTACTCAACTTTTTTGTACCTAACTAAATACGAGATGACTCTCCTTTGAGTAGGCAAGACGTCTTAACTAGGTGAAAAGTGGTGGTTAACAGAGGGCCAGACTCGTCCTCTGGAAGAGGGCCAGAAAGAAGAGAATTTGCCCTCTCCTCGTATGCACTTTAGTTTGCGTGGCATGGAAGCATCCTATGCTTCTTCAAGTATCTGGCAGACATTGCTCGTTATACGCTCTGTGGGTCTTTTGATTTGGAAGTATCAGCATTTTTCAACGGGTCACTGACTTTCAGTCTTCGTTTACTTCTGTCGTTCTGTCGATCACTATTTGTATAATGATTGCTAACCTTCCACTGGTGACACGCTATAGTTTTATAAGAGATGTTGAGGGGCGTGACAGCTGTAGAAATGTTTCCCATTTACTTTTGGTTTGACAAATCTTAGTGACCCACATGCCCAGGTAGCCACTTTTTCAAATTTGCCACAGGACTAGGTGCTGTTTCGCCTGGTCTTATATGGTTGACTTATGAGCACAAGTTGGTTACCCTTGTCTTTCACCGTTTGAGTGAACATATCGTGAGCTGATTTAGATTTCTTTGGATCACTTTCATCTTCTAGTCCAAAAACGAAGTACTTTTCTGAGGGAGTATTTGTTACTATTTGCTGCATATCTAGCGTCTTTGGAGGCATTCTCTCTGCAGAACATACAACTAGGATCTTTTTTTACAGTATTTTGCATTGTGCACTACTACTACATATTTGCTGGATTTTTTGGGCCAGCTACATTAGCTCTTGCAGTGCCTCCATATGTGGCCATATCCGACGCACCGAAAGGAGGCTCATTTTTGACGTATGCAACAATTCACTCAAACTATTTTCATCTTTCCCATTTTTAAAGACCATTGACGTTATCTTCAAAAAGACTTATGGTCGCCGATTGTGTCTCACCATACCGTCTTGCGAAGCCTTAAAACTTAATTTAGACGATGTTTTTAACATAGAACTGCAATTTGGTGGCATCGCAGCAATCCTCTTTACTAGCAATTTTATCGATATCCTTTATTTCGATTAACTTTTTTCGGTTGAGTATTCGTATGGGCACATGGCCATTTAAAAAGGTATAAGGTATGTTTGGTTTAGCTTCAAGAGAAGGATCTTGTTGCCTGTTTAACTATGCTTACTTATTTTAGAGTTGGTTTTCATTTTCCTGAGAATATCAGCATACGAAAGCTCTCCTTTCACTTAAATGACAAGAGCTTCTGGTTTTATTTTTCGATATTTCGTTAATACTTTTTGGATGTCTTCTCCGATGTTACTTGGATCTAGCTATCAACTTTGCTCCCTACTTGAAGTTTTAAGGCAAAATTCAGGGACTTGTCGTTATATTTTTTTCGCTTGCTTTTGACCAACTGCAATGACTCTGGTGGAAATTTCATAGGAATTGACATTTTTGCCATTTTCTTCATCGGTACCTGTAAGTTGCCATCATCAGGTTTAAGTGATTCATCATGGACTTCAATAGCGACCAACACGTAGAGAGTTTTGATGCTTTCAATTACATCTCCATTGGTTGGTGAACCGAACGTCTTTTGCCATTCTCCAGTATTTTCACAGCAATACAAAACAAGCCGAAGGTAAAGTCTTCTAAAAATGTTTGAACGACGATTTATTCCCAAGGTGATGGAAGCAACAAAAGCTTGTATTCATACCAAAGAGTGGTAGAGCTCCTAGCTAACTATTATTCAGCCGGTTGGCTTCAATGGAAAAGATTTTTGAGCCAATCGTCTATGAAATGCTACTTCCAACCGTGGGTGGATAGGGGATTTAGAAAATCGCGCACAACCATTAACGGAGTTAAAGAAATAGTTACCTTAGCAGACGTTTGAACGCCTTCGATTTTTTTTTGCCTTTTGTAGGGACAAGAATTTCTACGGAATTTAGCCTTATTCTCTGGTTTAGACTGTCGGACCATGCTACTGTCTTTCAGTCTGAAGTACACGCTAAACGCATGACAGTTGAGTCCATTAGCGGAACATCAGCCAAACCAACGATGATTTGCGTCGACAGCAGGGTAGCGTCTTACAGATGTTCTTCAAAAGCTCACAATGAAAAGGCAAGGCATATTCCTATCCGGATTATGTGGGTGCCAGGGCATAGTGGGATCATAGGCAACGAAAAAGCCAATGAATTGGCAAGGCAAGGTTTAGGAGCTAGTAATAACCCCTGCATCACTGTACAACAGTCAATCGCTGACACCATAAGCAAACTAGATGCTGTCATATGGGTCAAACTAAAGTTCGAATGGGAAAAACAGGTTGGACTGCAAGGCAGCCAGGACATTATGGCTATTATCACCTGATCTAAGCAAAAGCAGGGAGCTGCTTGAGAGCGGCGGTCGGCTTGTTCACAAGGCACTGCCTTACCACATTTTATGCGAACAAAATGGGACTGACATCCAACAATTTATGCAAGAGGAGGAGGAAGATGGAGGAAGACACCATCGCGCAAACGCTCAGGGATTTTCCGGCCCTAAATAATAAAAGCCTTAAGAGTTTTGGTTCATACCACTTTCAAGAGTTAGCACAGGTGGCTAGTACCGTCACGCTGGGTCAGCTGATTTAATTTGGCGAAGGCAAATAGGCCCAAACTGGCGGCCTAATGCTAGACGCATAGCCAGTAACCCTCTTTACAACCTAACTTAACGTAGGGACAAGAAGGTAATATATGAGAGTGAAAGAAGACCATGATATAACTGTCGGTATCTCACAAGGTTGGGTACTTGGTCTACTCTTATGCTATCTTAGTGCACTATAATTGGATTTGCTGCTTACATAGTTATCGTCACCTAGCAAAACAGAAACATTGAATCGAAGCTATAAGTAGTAGTGCTATTGCCCAGGTGAAAACAAGCCTGACACCGAGAACAACGATGAAGAAAGAAGAGTGACAGACCTCATTTACGAAATGACAGGCGCATCGACGTGCTTCAAAGACGGCAAGATGGACGTATCACCTAATTCCGTATATAATACCCCATTTTGGGGAGGAAAAATGGTGAAAAGAAACTAACATAGCGAACGGCCAACTTGTCCAAACTACGAAGACGAGAGGTAGGACGTAAAGTACGGAATCTTCAAATGACCCAGCTTCGCAAGATCTCACCTATTGTTTCCATTATACAATTGCTGGAAGACTGAAATCAAATGACACCGTACATGATGGACGTAATGGCCGAGCTGAGGAGAATCAAGTTGATCGGAAATGGTTCTGACAACCACAATTAAAAAGTCCTAAAAGAAAGCAAAAATTGCCAATTACCATATGGAGAATACTTAACAGAGATCCCACAAGAAGAAGGCGCCTTGACGAATTGTGCATGCTTTTTAACATGAACTAGGAACATCTATGTAGATTTATGAATACTTTACCGTCTTCTCAGACGGTTATAGATATTCTGAAGAGTTAAAGTCAGTAAGCTTTTCTACTCTTTCAATTTTCTAATTTACTCGGGTTGAAATTCTGAATATCACTACTAGAACACCATTCAAAAAGCATTTAAATACTTTTGCGAGACAGCTTATTTATCATTCTCAGGGGAAACTTTGCAGAGCTAAGATTTTCAGACTATAAGACAGTTGTGTGAATGAAGCTGCGTGGATGAATACCCACGTTGGGCGCGAGCTGATTTTAACATATTATACGATGAACGGCAAAATTGAAAGGACAATGCGTGAGTCGAGACTTACTAAATTTGATATACTTTTGACTTACATAGTAGAATTAGTGATATATAGATTCGGTGAGACTAAGGCGCAGATTATGAATCGTTTCAAATCCATACATGACTCTAATATCTTGATACATTTCCATATACCAAGAATCAAACATTTTTCTATTACTATCCTTTTCATTCCAAAATTATTTTTGTGCTTTTTTATCCTTTCAAACAATATTATTTATTACATATTTATAAAAAAAACACTGGTTCTTACATAAACTTTTTGGTCCTACTTTCATTAACACTAAATGCTCGCAGCTATTCACAGTGGAATTCAGTGAAAAAACCAAACGAAACAAAAAATCGAAAGCATTTCTCCAAATTAGTTGGTCGTCAATTAAAATAAACTCGTACTTGCAGCGAACGAAAGAAACTTCACAAAGAATGTCTTCATTACAATTTCAATACGTTACTACTGCACAACAGTACTATCAGCCAGCAAAGCAAGTCTCAATTCCATTCGCCCGGAGCTGAGCTGAACTTCAGTAGGTGCAAGCATAGACAATTGAAAAACTTCTTCGGCTCCTTACACAATTCGACAATTGCACAATGGCTCGTTGATAATGGAAAAGGCCAAGTAGTACAATAGAGAAAAATTGTCGAAGATGAAGGCAGTCGGCCAGCAGGACGACACAAAGCTCCGATGACAGCCTCTAAGGATAACGATCGTACAAAAAGGGGGGCAAAAGAAACGATGCGGTCAGCATGGAATGCACTAAACCAAAACAAAAGAAAATCTACACACGTACAAATGAACGAATCTCGCTACAACCCGCAGCTGGGTCGCAACTACAAAGCGAATTCTTGACAATTTTTTGTCCTTTGGCTCGAGCTCATTGCTCGCACGACAAACGAACTGTGGATAGCCCCAACAGTACTATCGCATGCAGAGACAGTTTCTGATAATATCTACGGAAACTACTCCTGCCGTCTATCTACGCCAAAATCCCACAACATTTGAGCCCAACATTGCTCAGCCGTTTTATTGTTCACAGCACGCTGTTTGTATTTTCAGTGACCTTTCCATGCCGTTATTTTTTTTTTAAATGTATATGTCTTCAAACTCCACCCCTTGGGTGATACTTACGACTTTTAATTTAGCTTGGATTTCCCGTAATTTTCTCCGTGCCAGTACTTGAATGTGTGAGCTGACTTGTTTCCGTGTTCTCGTCTTTCCCGTTCGGAGTTTTATGTACCGTGCTATCAGTTCATTTCGTCCTGAAAATACAAAAAAAAATAGAAGACGAAAAAATGTGATGAGAAATTGAAAATATAACAACAATAAAAAAGTCAATAACGGAAACGTTTAAATGCAAGTGAAGGGATGAGCTGGGATAGGAAAATCAGAAGAAAGAAGGAAGAAAGCACGCGAAGGACAAAAAAGACGCTGAAAAGGTCGACGGACGAAACGACTAACCGTCAAGGGTGGTGTCGGCAAAGAATTAATTTCAAATATTAAATTTGTGCAGGTCAAGTGCAAACAATAAAAGTCGACGGGGTGTTTCTAGCGTGAAGCAAGAAATAAAATGATATAAGACGATGAAGGAAAAAGGTAGCCCATAAAAATTGTGGATCCAAGATGATGCAGACCGTTTCATAAATCTCGATTAGCTGAGATGGTTTACGGCAAAGACGGTATTGAGTTCGCGATATTGTTTTCCGCGGCCAATTGTGGGATGGTGGAAGAGTTTGACTGATCTGAGCCTCACACTATGTACTCTGTAGGTACAGAACTATAGAATCATTTCTGTTAAATCTAGGAAAAACCAAAAATTATACCTTATCAATTATTCAGCCTTAAATTGATAGCGACAACAGTTTTTAAAGCCTTTAATTCAACTACCGAAATCCTATCCTCAATTACTTGCCTTCACACTTCGCACGAATAGAGCCTACATCAAACAAAAACTCGACTTCCACTAGCTGCAGATCAGCCCACTTGCCACTAACTGGTCCCAGGATATCAGAATTCGTTTTTATGTCTCTCGAGAAATAAATTATAGAGCATCTAATAAGTGGCGACAACAAAAAGGAACGCCGAAAGCCATAAAAACAGAAAAGGGTTCGTCAAATTGAGTTAGATGCGAACAATTCATTCAACGGCATGGGAACCTGCAGTCGTTTCCCATCTCTCGCGTCGGCCCCGGGCTCAGTTTAAATTGCCCGACTTTTCCACTTTGCCAAGCACTAAAGCTCTGCACCGAACTTCCACTCAACTGACGAAGCCCCAGCTTCTCACATCTCGCGCGACACATTGTCCTCTTTCCGAAAGCGACCTTTTCTTACCGGGCCGTCACCTTTCTTTCTATTTGAACATTTTACAAATTTCCTTACCGCTCATCCGTAAGATATTTCTCTTCGAGTTTTTTTTTTCGTCCTTGCCTTTTCAAAACGTTCTACAGCTGGCTGGTTGCCTGGCTTTGCGTAGATGCCGGTTTAATTTGCAGGTGACAGTGGTGGGGGTGGGGAGCGGTTCGTAGCGATTCACGCCGAGCAGACAGATGAAATTAAGGTGCCGGCAAAGGGTGAAAAGATGGTTATGATGACGGGAGAAGAGTTGAAAGAAATATAAAGGTGACAGGGCTATTGACGATTATTTTCGAGTACGGGTGAAATCTTTCATTCGTATGATGGGTTTCGGAACGGTTCAGGGTCAAATTAGAGTTTGATTATTTGAAAAAGGTTGAAATGTGAAAAGCTTTATTTAGATGTTTGTTACTTTGTAAAGTTTCTTTTTATTGTCGATTCGATGAGTTTCTTAATGGGGGTTTTAACGGTAGATATTTGGAAATTGTTGAAATTTCGTTTTGAATTTGAAGTTTTGGGGAAGAAAGTATTAAGTTTATTATGGCGGATATGGATTATTTTGGATATATTAATTGGGCATTGACAGTCTATGTGAAGCTTCAGTTATTAAGGAAGTAACTAATAAGGTGACTTTGTGACATTGAGACCAAGATCATGTGTGAATTTACGAAAAACAGGTTGAAAATAAGAGTTTCGGCATAACTTTGAACACTGTATTTAAGTGTTTTTTACATTATTTGAAGGACTCTTCAGTAAATTTGAGAAATATTTACTTGAAAGTAAGTCCACATTGCTAACTACATTGAAAAGATAAGTTTTGATTTTAACAATGACATATGCTAATTATTTTTTTTTTCAATTTTAGTGGAGTTCTATTTGATTGCAGCCATAATTCCAAATATTCATTGAACCTTTTCCAGTATTTCAATGATTTTTTACAGCTTAAATTTATTTTTAGCAATAATACTTTCATTCATTCTCAGAGAGAAGGAAAAGAAGATATTTGGATATCTTTTTTTTGCGTGTAAAAAATGAAGAAAGAATCGCTTAGAGAAGCTCTGTTTAGAGAAAAAGAGATCATTATGTATTTTAGTTTCTGTTTTCAAACTAAACTTGGTTTTGCTAAAAAAAATATTTTTTGAATAGTTGCCATCTTGTTTGAATATGGTTATGTTGTACTGGCTGGCACAAGGCCATACATAGACCTATTGATCCATAGTGATACCAGATAAATGGACCACGAGGAAAAAAGATCAGGCCAAGCGGTTATCGAAGGCCCCGGACTTTTTCGTGAGCTGAATGATGTCCTTCAGATTTTGCTCTGCCGCGTGTGAGAGCTTCAACAGCCACGGTTCACCGAAGTAGCGCAGTCTGGTTTTCCCCAGTGCCGGGCAGTGACACAGGAGATGCTGGATTGTTTCTGAGATCCCCGGCTCTTGACACATCCTACAGGTGTCGCTTGTTAGGAGTCCCATTTTCATAGAATGTGCTGCTACAAGACAATGGCCAGTAGTGATGCCAACTAGTCGTTTGCAGTCAGTCCACGTTAGCTCGAGGAGGTATTTAGTCGATGCGAGATTGTATGACCCCAACATGATTTTGGTTACCCTGCAGGTCTCAGTTGCACCCCATCTGCAGGTCGCACCTTGCATCATTTTGGAGACGATTGAGTACTTCATCGTTTGGATAGGAGTTAGAATGTCTACCGATCCTGACAGATGAAGACTAGCCCCATGCTTGGCTAACGCATTCACTCTCTCTCATTTCCATCAGTGCCCTTGTGACCGGGAACACAGAAGATTTTGACTCCGCTGCTGTTACCCAGTCTGTTCAGGGCCTGAATGCAATCGAGTACACACTTCGATTTGTAAGTGTGAGACAGCAGTGTTTTACCGCCGCTTGACTGTCCGTAAATATATTTATTTCCTCACTTGTAGTATCTTTGGCATAAACCAGATCTGCGGCTTTACGTATCGCAAAAACCTCCGCCTGGAAAATACTACAGTGATTCGGAAGCCTGAAAGCTGCTTCCATAGCTGGATCTGCAGAATATGCTACAGCACCCACTCCGGCAGCTGTTTTAGAGCCGTCAGTGTAGATGCTAAGAGCTGCTGCGCACATTTGCTGATTCCATTCCTGCCCATCTCCCACAGCTGCTCGACATCCCCGCTCGAAGCACAGATTGGGAACCAGGTAGTCAGTGCTGCCTACGTATCCCGGCTCAATACTGCTATGGCTGGAGGATCTTGACTCGAAGTGTCCTGATTCCCTAAGCCTGACAGCAGCTTTGGCGGCAGTTCCTCTAAAAATGAGATCAAGCGGAGGGAGATGAAGCAGGACGTTCAGAGCAGACGAAGGAGTCGAGGCTAAGGCACCTATAGTGCAGAGAGCCTCGAACCGCTGAGCTCCGTTCGCCATACTAGCAAAGGTGGTTTTATTGACTGCTGGCCACCAGACCAAGCATCCGTAAACAAGGATCGGCCTAGCTATCGCCAAGTAAATCCAGAGCGTTAGAGCAAGGCTTAGACCGCACGTTTTACCCAGCACTCTCCTGCTGGCGTAGATCGCATAGCTTGCCCGCTTAACTCTTTCCTCTAAATTTGCCTTCCATGTAAGCTTGCTGTCCAGAATAAGACCCAAGTCCTTAGTTTGTAACTTGAGACTTAGCCTGGAGACACCCAACATGATTGGGTCTAAATCAGGAGCTTTGTACTTCCTAGTGAAGAGCACAGGATTCGTCTTATTGCGGTTGATGTCACTCCTCAACCAGCTCCAGAGTGTACTCGATGAGCTGGCCAAGGGTATGTGGAAACCTACTCGATACTGAAATAGCAATGTCACTATCATAGGCACAACCGTTAGTCCCTTGCTTTCCAGCCTTTTCAGAATTGAGTTTGCAACAAGTTTCCACAAGAGAGGGATCTCTATGGACCTTCCTAATGATTTGCGCATCCGCCCACTCCGCTGATATGACTCTTTGCTTAAGCATATTGCTTATTCAGCTACGAATAGCGGGATGGGTGTTTTATTAGAAGAAGCTCTCCATAATGGCTGTTGTCTGCGCATTATTGTAAACGCCTTCAATATCTAGAAAGGCTCCCAAAGCGTATTCTTTGTAATGGAGTGCCCTTTCTATTTTGGGGACTATCCTATGGAGAGCCGTTTCAACAGATTTCCCTTTCATATACGCATTTTGGGCTTTCGAAAGAGTTTGAGTACCAAGTCTTTGTTTGATATGTAGATCCAGTTATCTTTCGAAAAGTTTGAGGAGGAAGGAAGTCAGGCTAATTCTGCCCTACTAAGCATAAACGTTCTATCTACATTTTAGTTATTTCGAGATATTCAATGATTTGTACTTTGATTTGTCCTGGAGATATATGAAGAGTGTATTTTTCAATATTAATTTTAACATATGTACTTCCACAAAGGATAGATTTTTCAAATTTTGTAGAATAATGTAGAAGAGTATGCAGCTTTTAAATCCGGTATTAGCTCAAAAGTGAGAAAAATGCAGATAGAACGTTTAAGCTTAGCAGGGCAGAATTGACATATAGTCCTTCGGATACGCATGGTTGACTTTGGGTATAAATACAACCTTAGCGGTCCTCCCGGCTGCAGGTACGTGACTTAGCACTAGGTAACCTCTGTAAATTTGTGCTGGCCAGGAATCGGCAAACATTGTTTGAATGTAATATTCGATCGTTTTTCTTGCTATGCGAACAGGATCCATTGCGTGATATATTGGGAAAGCCGAGTTCAAAATTTTTCATTTTCATTATTCGCGTTTTGCCAGCACTAACATTTTGACATTTTACAGCCGCTGGAATTGAAGTTTTGGAAACTAAAAAACAATTTAAAATTATACCATAATACTCCCGCATTAACACATCATGAATACAATTATATATATGTGGAGATGATAAGAAAGGTATTATCTGCGATTCGATCAATGAGTTTGACTTATTATTTCATTTTTAAAATTTTACTAGTGGTATTTTGTTTTAAATCATCCCTTCATTTTGACCCCTCTTTACACCGTTTGACAAAATATTTCGGCAATGTATCTCCTAGTGTTTTCAGAGCATGATTTTTTTCGGAATCTCAAAGCTCTTACTCATCCCTTTATGAAGATATAAGGTTTTGACTCAACAATACCTTCTTTGCTTCTTTTCGTTCCTTTCATATTCAAGTTTCCAAAAATGCAGAAAAGCTTTCTTAATGATATTTCGAGAAAGAACAGCTTATTGAATTTCAAGTATGTATCAGCTTCCTTCCCTTCACTGAAAGAAAAATCTTGGTATAATCAACCATTTTCCTTAGTTGTTTTTGCGTCAACTACGGGCTATGGTTAAAACAACCATAAAAAAATAGTTGATTACTTTTATGCACCATGACGCGTGGTTTATAAACAACGTCCGTGGTGCAAAAAAGTACTGGTTCAAGCGGTAACGATGTATTGGTATATTTTTCTCTAAATGCTTGTATCATTAGAGGAGCATTAATAAGCCATAAACCATAGCAACATAATCCATCCAAGCCTTAAATAGAAACAGGACGTGAGACGTGAAATTGAGTTCATATGCATAGCTGCAAGCTGCAGCATCTATGAAAACAATTGAAATTGCTAAACAATTTCTGGCATTGGGACAATCGTAATCGTTTTCGGGACTCCCTGTTTTATAACAGTGATCTGCAAACAGAAGACTTATATTTTGTGAATAGAAGAAGGGAAATATAAAGGCTTCACTGCATAACATGAATATGAATTATATCGAACAGCAAACCGAACACAATTTTGCCATGTAGCATATGAAACTTCTATGATAGAATAGGAGTATGAGTATGAGGAGTATGAAAAATCAACAGTTTGCCTTAGTTGTTTTTGCATCAACTAGGGCTATAATTAAAACAACCATAAGAAAATCGTTGATTACTTTTATGCACCATGACGCGTGGTTGATAAACAATTTCATTCGGAGCATGAAAAACATCCAAATGTTGAAACCATTCTACTTTGCGCCGAGTAATTCCAAAGACGTTGCTCACTGAATTACGTTTGTTGAAATCAACTATTGCGAAGTAGTTTAAGTACCATAAAAACTGTTGATAATTCGAAACGTTGAAGTTTTGAGTGAATTGATGAATATTTTTCTATTTATCAACTAATTTTCGTGGTTATGAAACAATTAAAACAGTTGATTTCATGAACGTTGCGATATTTTTTGTACAACCAGAACCAACTACTTTTATATCGTTAAATTAACTATATTAACATAATAAAAATAACTATTTTCCGTAGTTCGTTTAACGATTTTGAATGAATCGTTGCAATACTATTAAAAATAGTTGAACCAACCAAGAGTTTTTCTTTCAGTGTTGATATACAGATTAATGCTGTAGCTGCCATGCTCCTTTTTCTGATTTTCGAAGAATTGGAATTAAGATATATTTAACCCTTTGGCAGCGGTGGGTATTTTAGTGAATTTTCAGGTACCCCTATATTTCTATGCAGAGTACATTTTTGTTAGAAATAAGTACTGAAAATTAACACTAACTATGCTTTATGCTTGTCGATAATAAAGAATTGGAAATTTTGAACCTTATGTGGGCGCTGAGCGCCTAAAAGTAGGTAAGATTTTTTTTTCAAATTTCGACACCCAGCTCGTATGAACGAAGAATCTCTGATCCGGAAAGTTTACAGTCTGCAGGCAAGATCACTGGTAAAAGACTCCAAGGCAGACTCTGTTTTCCGCGAAGCGATGGTGTACATAAGACCACTAAATAACTGCTGTTGTTGGAAAACTGTGACGTCTAGAAGCTTACTCTACATTAGGATTAGACTAGTCTATTGGTTTTTGTACTATTGATCACGATTCAGACATTCGCTAATACAAAAGATACTTTGGAAATTAGACTTTGTCGCACTGACCCAAAAATAATCTTAAGTCGAAAGCCTTACTAAGCATACTCGTAAAAAAAATCTACCGACGCATTCTGTTCACTAACTAGAAATTTTTCACTTTTGATAAATATTTCAAAGGCAGAGAAAGCATCAAAACTTATTCCAATGGTTGAACATAATAGCTAGCATCTTGCAAAATTCATAAAAAAACTGCTTTAGAACACTAAATAATGAACGCCAAACAAGATTCTTCTTCATCTCAAAAAGTGAATATCATCAAAAGCAAATATCACTCAAAAATGAAAATCACCCAAAAGTTGAATTTTGCATACAAGTCTAATAGCTCAATGAACCATATCAGATGATACAGTCTTTTGAACTTTGTCGCCCAGTCATTTACAGCCTTTGACATTTAAGTAAAAACGATTCAAATAATATTGCTTTAATTACATGTGACATGACGTCAACATCACTACCAGACATTCAGGCAATTAACACTATATCTTCTAATCATTAAATCAAATTTCATTTCAGTCTCCTCCATGTCCAAGCTACCGTTAACAAAATCCTAGACGATTTAAGAATCTCATTAATCACAAACACATCTTCATGTGTCCTCTTCAACCACAAACGAATGAAAGCCAAATGTTTTTCCCGTTACCATATCCGCCC
Source organism: Nemotelus nigrinus (assembly GCA_947369275.1). Lineage (NCBI taxonomy): Eukaryota > Metazoa > Arthropoda > Insecta > Diptera > Stratiomyidae > Nemotelus > Nemotelus nigrinus. Next base: position 9,841,596 of record OX376374.1, read on the forward strand.
TCACAACCATGTCAGGATTACCAAAAACCACCACAAGTAGTAATACATCACCACAAAAACCACCTTGGATGAGACCAGCGAAAAAAAATCAACTCCAGGGCTAAATCGTCACAATATATGACTTTTTCAAGTTCAGATATCAACAACATCAAAAAAGAATTACATCCTCCCAAAATCCTCCATCTTCCGTCTCTCTAATACGTTTGCTGGCCACAGCGATGCCAAAAATATTAAAAGTAGCACTGAGGATATCTTAGATAAAAATTAACGAAATGGATAACTGCCTGTCGCACCGTCTACGTACCGGACCCAACACATCGTCGTCCGGCCACCAGGTTATCCTCCCTGACATCCTCTTTTACGTACCCTCTGTACTCGTACATATCTATATCTTTTTCGTGTCGTGGAGGGCAGGCATGCTGTCACTTACGAATTCACGTAATAAATCTATGGACGAAGGACCGAGGACAACTTGATCTCTTGCGAAGAAAATTAATTAGACGTTAGAAGCGGCCGACATTTCTTCCGCCTCGAATGAAAAAAAGTCTGCGTGAAAGATGAATGTGCTGGGCAGGAGAGGACCTAGCTGAGATGTGTAGTAAAGATGAAAAGGAGCTGAAATGATAGTAGTTAGATTGGTTTGTTTGAGTAGGCTCTCGGCATAAATTGTGGATCTATGGTGGAGTATGTGGTGCAAAACCTTTTGACAGATTAAATCATGGATGTAAAAAAAACTAAATTCAAATTTTCCAATTAAAAGATAGATTTTTTATTTAATACAGAAAAATTTCGAATTGTGCTTATTTATAGTTCCATATCTCAAACCAGAAAATTGAGTTAAAATTTGAAACCAAATTTTCAGCTCCACATGCGAAATCACTGCAGAGCTCTACGCTTTGTATACACCACAACTCCGCACAAACGTCGCAAAGAATTTCGGGAAGCTGCTAAATAATGTCCCCGGAGTCTTTGTCTGGAGCTACGTATCTTCATGTTTCTAGCAACGACAGCTACGCAGACTACAACACAAGTATTATAATGAATTTTTGTGGTAAATTTCCGTCCTTAAGCTTTGAACGTGAAGTATTTTTAGATACGCCAATGCACACTAAATGGATAATTTCGAATAAATGCCCGTTAATTAACAGGTTTCATTATTATTATTGATTAATTTTTTTTTTGCGTTGTTGTTATTTTTTTGCGGGAACTTTAGAAGTATCTCGATTGTTGATGTAGAGTTTGTGTAAATTTAATAAAAATTATAATTATTCAGGAGTTGCTATTTTTAATTATGGATGAAAAAACGGCTTAAAGTGATTGAATTGTGGAAGCGACAGGAGATTAAAAACTTTTGTCTTGTCTTTACTTCGAGGTTTTGTTGAAAATTGTGAGATTTTTATATGCAGCTCAATAATATACATAGATACTAAATCATTGTTGTAATACAGGCTTACAAAGGATCAAGTCTGGGGTGTTATTTTTGAATGTGAGTGTTTGGTTTTCTGAACTAGATATTTCTTGCTCATTCGAGATAAGTGCCTAGCCCACCGCAATCTGTTGAGCCTAATTTCATTATTTATTTATCACCAAACAAGGTATAAAAAAGAAAATTACATATAAATGAAGTAAAAATATAAATAAAAAACTAAACATATTTTTAAAAAAAACATGTATAAAACGCAACCGAACACAATACAAATAAATATATAATAGCTAAATACGAGGGGCGTTCAATGTGTTCTCGGTATCGGGATGATTTGATATTATTGTGGGTAATTAAAATATATCTTTAGCTAACAACATTTTCTGAGGGTATTTATATAAAATTTCATGTTGATAACCTCATTAGTTTGTTTGCGATCTCCAGTCAGAGACGACGAAAATGACTGACGCGAAAACGTTGAAGAAAATCGAGCATCGTGCGGTGATTAAATTCCTCACTAAACAAGGAAAACCTCAAAAAACTATCCATGAAGAAATGGTAGTCGTTTATCAAGACTCTGCTCCTTTATTATCAGAAGTGGTCAAGTGAATTCAAAAGAGGCAGGGAAAGTATCGAAGATGACCCCGGGCCAATCATGGCGGCTACCGAAGAAAATATGAAAATGATCGAAAAACTTGTATGACAAGATGCACGTGTAAAAATCAAGATGTTGGCAGAAATAACTAAGCTATCCGTTGGTACTATACACTAGTGATGGGAAATTTCGTTACTTTTGAGTAATGATAACGAATCATTACTTTCAATCGTAGTAATCATTACTTTTATATCGTTACTCATTACTATTACTACTATCTGCGAGGACAGCTCAAAAAAATGTGTACCCTTACGACAACAACGGAAAATATGTACTCTTATGAGCATGACATTCTTAAAAGATTAAAAAAAGATTAATCAGTAAGAAAACAGTTTTATTTTTAAGAATATAAAAAAATTGCTCTTGACAAATACCAATAGAGAAGGAACTTTATACCAAGCTTAATGAAAATTTAAAAAATTTTTATTCGAAATTAAAATAAACCATCATTCGTCTATTTCGCCTGTCCGATATTATGTGGCCTGTTTTTGGAAATATTCTCTCACACAGAAGTTGCTGGTACTCCTAAATATTTTTCGCGAACTTTCCTAATCTTGGATAAGTTTGTGACCTTGTTTCCCACTATTTAAGAGGATTTTGATTCCTCCGATTGTTGGGCTCTTCACTGAATTGTCATATTTAAATGAGGGTCTTCCGAATGTTGGGGTTGATCTGGCATATGCAACTATTGTTTTTAATACAGACCACAATCTAATCTAATCATCAGGTCTAATTGTTGTGCTTGGGATTGAACTGGCTGTAGATTCTTCAGTCCCAAGATCATTACTTGAAGTTTGAATGTCATCAATTGAAGCTTGCATGTTAGTTTGTTCAGCTTCTTCCTTCAGTTCGTCCTTCTCTTTCACTACAGTCAAAGCTGATTTATCGCCGAACTCATACTTTTTGAAACGCGGGTTTAAGTATGTTGCTTTGGTAAGATGGGACCAACTAACCCTGTTGTCATCTTTATGACTTTTCATGGATACCAAACTTTTCCTGAATAATCTTAAACAGTCGATTCTCCACTTCGCCTCACTGAAGCAAGAAGTTTGCGGAAAATTTTATTAAGAAGTGTTACAAAAAATGTTTCGCTTATTAAACATGCACCCACTAGGGGGCCAACCTCCATCTTACCTCCCGCGGTCTCGTAAATTTTACAACCCCGGTGGGGTTGGAGATACCCTCGTGGCAACCTGCAGTCACGAGGATGGCCTCAGCACAGCCAGAGAAGCCAACTGACGACCCAAAAAGGATCTCGACCTGTTAATCCTTAGCAATTTAAGTGCTACTTTCAGTTTTCCCGGACGGTTTTCCGGCGGATTTTATTTTGCCGAATCTTCGAAACTAGGCCGCTTTTTCCCAGACTTGTATGAAAATTTTGCCCGAAATAACTGAGAAAGGTTCCCGAATTTACCCTGGACAAAAAATAAGATTTTGGAAAAAATTGACGTTTTTGCCCAATTTCATCCTATCAACATTTTTTTCGCCCTTAAAATATTACTATTGTGCTCCCCGACCACTTTCAATCATCGAAAGCGCCATAACGGCAGTTTTTGCCAAACTATGGCCAAAAAACCCCTCACTCCCCTACAAAACCGAAATTTTTGTATCACAGAAATAGGTCTTGGCCCGTTATGTCCCAAACCACTCTAACCCAAAATTGGCCGATTTGGTCCGATTTCAGCTACTTTTACCCTAAAAACTTTTTGAATATTTGAATAAAATACTTCCAAGTACGAAAATACTCGACAGTACGAAAATACTCGATACAAAAATACGCGATACGAAAACACTTGCAAGTACGAAATACTCGTGATAACGAATTCAAAAGCCATCAAACATCCAGCAATCGAAATCGTTACTCATCTCATTCCTTACTTTGTGAATCGATCACGAATTCAAAAGTAACGAAATGGTTAGAATTCATTATCGTTACTCGTTACTCATTTCATTCCTTACTTTCGATCACGAGTTCACAAGTAACGATATGGTCAGCAAATCGTTACTCATTTCATTCCTCAAAGGAACGAAAAGTAACCATTACTTTGCACACGTAGAGAGTTGAGACCGGTCTCTACATCACCCCGAGCTTGGATATCATTGCTGCCCGTTGACTCGGTAACGAAATACATTTTGTGTGTCGTTTGGCCTTAGAACGACGAAGGAACGATTGTGAAAAAAGTAATGGTTACTTTCGTTTTCCGGTAATGATTACTTTTCATTACTTTGAGTAACCATTACTTTTAAGTCGTTCATTACTTTTTGAACACCACCACTATACACACTATACTACATGATTATCTCAACCTTACAAAAGTCAGTGCAAGATGGGTGCCGCGCATGCTCACTGCGCTTCAAAAGCAGGCGCGGGTTGACACTTGTAATGCCGAATTCACATTCTCGCCGAGGAATGCCAAATGTAGATAAGGTCTGTGTGTAAATGGTCTCCTTGTCTATTCTCGGCTGTTTTTTTCATGGCAAGCACGCGTGTGTAAATGGTTTGCTCGTCGGCTCTTGTTTGTTTTATGAAGGGATAATGATCCTTTTATTGCTGTGCCTGAGTGTTTATGACCGTCTCGTCCTAGCTCGAAGCCGCTGGAAGCGAAGTCGGTTTTATGCATCGAGTCAAAGGGATTCGAGAGGGTAGTATGTGCTCATTCACATTTTCGAATTTTTCGCTGGGACTTCAAACATTTCTTTGCGTGTCCCAGATTGAAATCACTCAACGCACACCAGGCAGTTGCAATAGCCACAACCTGTACCTTAGCCATCGTTCACTGAACTGAACAAAACAGCTCACAACTGTCGAAAGATGCATGGTGCAATATCCTAAGTAAACAATTCACCCTATGTCTTGCTGAGTCTCGTCCAATGTCTTGTTGAGTCTTGTTGACTCTTGTACACGAGACGCTCGTCCCAATGTATAAATCCGGCATAAGGAGTTTTTAGAGCTGTGTGGCGACGATCCAGAAAGTGTTTTCGAAAGGATAGACCCCGAGAGTAAACAGGAGTCTATGCAGTGGCATAAAAAGGGATCAGACCCTCCGAAGAAATTCAAAGTCAATCCATCGGCTGGCAAAATAATGGCCACAGTTTTCTGCGATTCTAAAGGAATACTATTGATCGAGTACATAAAAAAAGGTGAAACTATCAACGCAGAAAAATACTCAACCACTTTACGGCGTTTGACAGAAGCAATAAAAGAAAAAAGAAGAGGAAAGCTGGCAAAGAAAATGCTGCTTCTTCACGACAAGGCACCGGTCCACACTGCGCGGCTCTCCAAGGCTGCTGTACGAGAGTGCGGGCTCGAGGAAATTAACCACCCACCCTACAGCCCAGACCTGGCCCCTAGTGACTACTTTTTATTCTCAAATTTAAAAAAAGACCTCCGGGGAAAGCGATTTGCTGACGATAATGAGCTCAAGTCCGCTGTAAATGAGCATTTTTCAGGGCAAGAAGAAAATTATTCTTTTAAGGGAATAGAAAAACTTGTTTCCCGATCAAACAAATGTATTGATATAATGGTAGACTATATTGAAAAATAAATTGTTTTCATGATTTTATCCCTTTTCTAACATACATATACCAAGAATACATTGAACGCCCCTCGTAGGACACAATTTTGAGCACACGAAATTATTAACCACATTAGTGCAAAATTAAAAAAGTGTAATTCCATAGAAAATCGACCAATTTTCAGATAATTTTTCAACTCACCTCCTTGGAATTGGAAAATATTTTGCTAATTATCGAAAAGGGCTAATTATCGAAAAGGGCTGGTGAGCTAATTATCGAAAATGAAATATTTTTGGATAATATGGTATATTTGCGGATATATGGCCTCTTGAAGTTTTGGAGAAACGTCGGTTTGTGTTGCATTCAAAAAATTGTATGAAATTTTCTACTATACGAAGAGCCTTCCAATATATTAAGCTTGTTAGAAATGTAGTTTTACAAGCTTCATTTTGAAGTTTTGCACATTTGTAGCTTACATAACTGTTTAAAATATATAAAAAAATTAAGAAAATCGAAGGTGTGCATTTGAAATATTCAAGGATAAAGGACACTGTACTGATTCTTTTTATCATTTTTGGCCAGGATGTTTCTCGCACTATTTCTTCTAGGATAGCTACACCTTACCCTTTCTAACAAGCTATATTTGAAGGTTCTACGTAAATTAGAAGATTTTATACAATTTTTTGAATGCAACACGAACCGACGTTTCTCAAAAATTTCAAGTGGCCATATTTCCGCAAATATACCATATTTTCCAAAAATATTTCATTTTCGATAATTAGCTCACCAGACCTTCTGGATACCAAAATATTTCCAAATTTCAAGGAGGTGAGTTCAAAAATTATATGAAAATTGGTCCATTTTCAATGGAATGATCCTATAATTATATTGACAAAATGAAAATTATATTAATTTAATTATTGTTTTAATGATGTTGAAATGGACGATCTTTTTTCTTAAACATTTGCTTGTCCACTCAACAAAATATCCTGAAAAATATGTTTAAATTTTAAATTATTTCATTTAAAAAGATTTCACCTTCAATGCTTTTCTACTTCCATTTTACATACTACGAAGTTTTGAGATTAAGGTGCGCAATTCAATGGTATTCAAAGCACAACAAAACCGACAGACAATAGCAACGGCATTAAACAACATCAACAATAATAACAATAACAGACAATAAAAATCTAATGAAAATATTTGTGTAGGTGTATATCAAAAGGTTCATTCCATTCGTCGCTGTTGCTATCATTCTCGGATGTTATTTCAACTTCATAGCGAAAATATTATATTAAAGTTATATTCCTTGTTGGCATGGAGCGCACAGTAGGTATCTTTTCCATTTCGCATCTTCCTTTCACCAACCATGCCGCTTCATTCCGTCTCCCACATTCTCTTCGGCCCCGTCCAACAGACCGAAGATACAAATTTTACTATAGGATACGACCAGTAACGTCAGTACCGTTGTCGTCCCAGCATCCTTGCAGAACGTCTTCAACCTTCTAGGTTCGATATTCTGGAGTTGAGAGAAACGAATTCACGCAAACGATATACTTCGCCGAACATTAACGTACGCTACGTATACATAATCGAATTGACTGTGCGTTGTCGTTTCTATTCATATTGTTCCAAGCTTGAACGCCATAACTCTATCTGCCGCTACCGTTCTCCTACATCAAGATATCCTTCGCAAAGTATGAATGTCAGTTCGGACGAGGAATTGTGCAGAATTAACGCAAGCAGCATATGGAAGGTACTCGTAGTAAAGCTGCGACATCGAGCTGAGAGTGGAGGTGCGAGTTTCGGAAGAAGGCTGGTTCGATCCGGGAGCCAAGAGACGTTCAAGAAGAGCACGACTATGACAAAACTCCTCGTCCTTGCATAGTAGTACCAATGACGAGAACAACCAACCACCCACCGAACAATGAAAACAACGTGCGAGGCGAAGGCTACCGTATCCCCTTGCAGCAGTTTCCCTTAGAGCTCTAAAACACGCTTCGTACACTCACTAATTGCACATTCTTGGCATAGTTTCGCTTTGCTATCCCTTTTCTTCCGACCATATTCACGAGCTGTACACTTTATTCGGTTTGAGTTCGGATGTTGGGTACTTTACCTTATCTTTTTCGTTTTATGTGTTTTTGATGCTCCGTAGAGGATGTTGGGGTAATGTTAGAATAATTGGTTGTTTTTTGGTTATGATTTAAAATTTGGTGTGAATTCGGTGAAACATAGAATAGGTAGATTTTTGTGTGGTTATAGGGATTTGGCCTCAACAGCGATATGAACCGATAATCTTATCATTGTACTTTCCTTAACAATTTTCTGTGTTGTTCGCCAAGTTTTGTCATTCGATCGCATGATTAAGACTGACTTAATGCTAGAAAACCAAACAAACCACCTGGTGCGCCAAACAAAAATTAAGAGCATCAGCTAGTATCGCTTCGACCGTAAATACAAAGGCAAATAACAAATAAAACCATCACAATCTATTTGTAAAATGGCCAAATCAAAGTCGTATTTGATTGAAAAAATGAGTTTAGGGGACGGGGCCTTTAGACCTGAATTATTTTAGACCTAAATAAAATTATTTGATAGAAAATTTATATTGTTAAGTATTTCTTTCTCTTTCCTCTTTCAGAGGTATTTCTGAACAGGTTCGAAATACACTAATAGGTAAGTTAAAGCATTCTGAGCATATCTTTTGCCTTCACCACATTTCTAGAAAACTTTTCCATCTATCCGGTAGACTTAAAGAGCCTCTCTTCGAAAATTCACTTGGCAGTGACGATAAGAATTCCTCAAATAAAGTTCTGTAATTTATATACATAATTTATAATCTTTTGACAAAGATAATTTTGTGGAGAATGACAGAGACATAATCTGATGGTCTGAGGTGTGGTCAATAGTTTTCCATTCAACCTCATCAACTTTTTGTTCTGTAGTTTCTGTACTTGCAGTACATGGCTGAACATTGTTTTTCCCTTTCAGCAAACATGGTTGTTTTCATTCTAGCACTGACTTCTGCTCACAGAAGACTTCTTTAGTTATCATTTGGTTAAGATTTAAAAGCTCATAGTGGACTAACCCTCTCATATCCCACTATACACGGAACATTATCTTATGCGGATGAAGACCTGCTTTAGTCTGAAGCTTCAAAGAGTCTTCTATGCCTATCTGCTGTCTTCGACGCTTGAAATTTTTACACGGGATCCATTTTTTGTCACTGGTCCCTATTCCGTTTCAAAATGATTCATTCTTGATACGTCAGCTCAAGGAAGAGCACGCATTTAGTCTGCATCCATTTAGACTCCAACAATTGGGAAGGGGTGCATTGGCCTAGCTTATTGACTTTTCCGATGCCATATAAATGTTAATGAATCGTCGAATAACCAAATCTAAGTGTCTTCACTAGTTCATTAATCGTTATGATGGGATGTTTTTGTTTTACAAGAGTTTGCAGGATTTTTTCGTCAAGCTCCACAGATATTTCAAGGCGAAACTCATCTTCCAAAGCTTTATTCCAAAATTGTGGAGACTGGCGCGAGTTGTGTTCATCCGTAAAGGTGGCAAGCAACCGGCCGACCTGCCAAAATCATACAGACATGCCTCGCTGTACCACGCTCTCTAGAGAAGTGATGGCCCTCAAGAAGTAGTGAAGTTATCGACTAAAATACTAAGGCATCGACGTGTGATTGCGGATCTGGGGTAGGCGATATTAAGGGCGGACACTAGGAGGAGATGTCCGCAGGGAGGGCTTTTATGTTATGGTCTCTTCTAGTTGATAAACTTCTCCTGGCCCTCAACAGTAAGACTACACGGACGATATCATGGTAATAATAAGAGACTCACACACGGATACCTTGAGATCCGTAGTACCATTCACCAGAAAAAGAAAACTCGATATAAGAGCCTTAAATATTAGGGGCACAGTTGTATGTCTGCAGGAAGAGGTAAAATATCTAAGAATGCACCTGGACAGGAAACTCACTTTGGACAATCATCTAAACCAAACGACACTGAAGGCCACTAGCACTCTGGACGACAAAACAAATGCTTGGACGCAAACGAACAAATGGTGAGACCTATCATCCTTTTTGGATCAGCAGTGTGGTGCGAGAAAGCCACGCGAAAAACTGCTGTAAGTAGGCTCAACGAGTTTCAAAGGATGGCCTGCCTGCTGATTATAGGAGCAATGAGCTGGAGGACATCAGGCCCATAATGGATATGTTGAACTTCAGCGACCAAAGTAGCCTTCGAGAAGATGTTCAAGGTCGCAATTCCATTAAGAGACAAATGGGACGAAAGCTCACCTCCCTGGTACAAAGGAGCGCAAATGTGGTATACGGATGGTACATGTATGGATTGTGGAGTAGGAGGGCGAAATGTATTTCCCTCTCTCGAAAGAGGCCACCATCTATCAAGCAGAAATATCTGCCATACTTAGAGTCTCACAAATAATAGAGGCAAGGAACATTAAAAGGGTTAGAATTAAGATCCTACCGGATAGTCAAGCGGCACTCAAGGCTATTAATCGCGATCAAATACATTCAGCTATAGTCTTAAAGGTGACAGAATCCCTAAATAAAATAGGGTCACAGAACAGCCTCGAGTTGATATGGCCGTGGGGTGCACCAAGGAAACGAGGAAGCTGATTCCAAAGCCCAGGAAAGAGCAAGAATGCTGCTCATAGATCCTTCTCCGTACTTGGGCTTTACATAGGCAGATACGGACAACGAAATCAAAACATGGAGCAAGAAAACGATCGAAAGCTATTGGCTTAATATTGAGGGTTTAAATCATTCATTAAAAATACTTTGTCTCCGATGACAAAAAAAAGCAAAAGAAGCAGTGGCTCTCTGCAAAAGCGGCAGAAGAGTGTGTAGAACATCTTTTCACACTCTTTCCAGCACTAGCGAGACGAAAATTAGAGCTCTTTGGCTTTGCTCTTCCCTCCATCAGGGACATAGCAAATGCCCCGTCAAGGAACATATCCAGGTTTGTTAGAAGTCTGGACATCCAATAGGACATAACGCAGAGAAGGCATAATAGGCCCAGAAGGTCGCAGTGCTAGATACCTTCAGGATCCACTCCAGGCTATCAAAAATCGATTGTGAAGAATGTTCAAATCTTAGGAATTCGAAGCTTCCAAAACGTCATTAAGGTATGGAGTAAAGCTTTAGTCCGCGTAGGACTTTATGAATGAATCGTTGAAATGATTGTGCCGCGTTGCAAAGTCCGAAAGTTATTCGTTGGAATTTAGGGAGTACGAAGGATGTGCAGATGATAGTTTGATGACAGGAATTTGGTGGCAGACTATGATCAAATCTATTGTGGAGAAGATAGTTTGTGTATCCGACACGGTTGTAGCGTTAAGGAGTCTGTAATCGATGCAAGAACGCCATTCTTTATGGGTGTTAAGGATCATGTAAAGAGCAAACGGCCAGCTGCTGTTGGAGGAGCGGTATATACTCGACTGTAGCAGGAAATCGATTCTTTTAGCCACCATGAGATTATCAGATGCCAATTGGATGTGTTGCTTGTTTTTGCACAGATGAACAACACGATCCATGCCAACACAGTCAACACACAATTGGCATGGTAATTCTGGAGAAGGAATCAGTAGATGTCGCTTAGTTTCCGAATAATGACGTACCTTTACCTTTAACACAAAAGATCCACCAGAATAGAATTTCCCAAGTCGATGACTAGCCTATTGTCGCATAGAAAGTCTGCGCCTAAAATGGATCTGTGAGCCTAGCACCATTATGATCACCTTGCATCAATAGACGACTAGTTCGAAAAGACAAATCTAAAATAAGACGGAGTTGGCCTTCCTGTTTTTAGTACTGGAGATACTGAAATGTCTGCACCAGTGACTACAACGATCTGTAATTTAGACAAACAAGTCGCGTTTCAACAAGTCAACAAGTCGCGTTTTCTTGCCGTCTTACGAAAACAATTTAGCTCCTTGTTTCGGAGGATCTATCATTGTAGGTGCATGAAAAATTAACACTTAAGTGCCTTTAAGCTGATTTTTGGTGGTAAAAACATACTTGTTGAGTGTTATGTAGCGCGTTTAGTGATTGGGAGCTGGGTTTTTCCTACCTGGTCTCTGTAAAACAAGCTATGATCGCCTTTTTCTGCTCTAAAAGCCACTGCAGCCAAATGATTTTAAAAGGATCCTCTTCTCAACTCAACGTAGAGAACACGTGAATGTACTTTGCCAGCGATGTTTTCATCCCCGACAAAGCAAATTGGCTCTGCAACTGGGGGAACCACAAGGATGGGTTTTCTAGCCAAGGTGATAATAACTTGACGGCAGCGGCCCTACTGAGGGTTGTCCTTTTTTGTCAAACTATATTTATTTGCTTAAATAAGCGGCAGATAAGAAAAGAAAGCTGAAATTTGAAGAAAGTCTCGGAATCTCATCACGCCTTATAGGCAAAAATCTTAGGCCAAAATGAAGATGCGTTGCGGTGAGTGTTCCGAAGTAACCACGCAAACACTCAACCTGGCTTATTTTTTATGCTAGACACTGTGTCTTCTCGTTTCAGATTCTAATGCTATGCTCCCGCGCGATGACACCATTCACTATAGCTCGCTATGTGTTTCTCCGACTTATCGTACATATTAGGGGCGTTTTTTTTTTGCTCCGGCACAGAACAGAATAGTACTATGCCACAAAAAAAAAACCGATCTAGCACAGAACAGCTGGTGCTTTCGCTCAGATTGTACTGTATTCGCTGTGATAGCGCAAAACAGTTGAAAATAAAGCGAGAAAATAACGAGTATAAACTACCACAATCGATAGAAAATATAAAAGAAACTAACAGAAAATTACCTCTTTTAACTTTCTACGCATTATGAGGGCTTTTCCTAATTTTCTAACTACCAAAACATTCAACATAACCATAAAAAATCCAAAGTCATCTCACGGCAAAAAAGTCAACTTCTCATGAGCTTTTTTTTTTCTCTCAGCACATTCCCTAGTTCCGGACGTGAACTACCTATGCGGAACAGAATTTCTGTACTAGTGAATTCACTGAGACAGGAATGTTGTTGTTTCCAATGCGTCCGTTCTATTCTGTACTGGATAGAGGAGCAAAAAACGCACCTATTGTCAACGTACGTCGAGTGAAGGACCTAAAATTACCTATACTTTACGAAGGGTGAGTACATTTCAAAGCAAAAACCCCTTTCCGGGGTGGACTGCTATTTTTCCTGATTCCAAATTTTATTTAGATGTGAATATTTTGCTCAAACGTTACCATGTAGTATATTGTTTTTATGATCTAAATAAAATGATAAAAATGCTCCAAAACCAATTAAGTGGTCTAATAATTAGTTTAAACTAAAAAGTATAAAAATATGAGCACTGTCCTGTATAATTTGGTATATGTAAAAAGGTGATATATACAAAAAGTTCGAAATCTATAGTTGACACAGAAAAATTTCACAAACTTATCCAAGTAGATCATATTAGGAAGACTTACTTATAAGGAAACAAAGGAGCATAGATGAGTTTTTCCTATGAATATCGAGAAATCAAAAGGCAGATGAAGGAACATTAAATACGAGGGAATAAGGTTGATTTAGTTACTTTAAGATGAAATACCAAATCGATCAGGATTCACTTGCATTTGCTAGTAGCCATATTGAAGTTTAGTTCTTCGACAACAAAAAATCGACTTTCTCAAAGTTGGTTTAGTCAATTCTCGTCTCCTTTTTTGATGAAACTTACCTGAAATGAAAAGAAAAAAGTCCAATTAGCATACATTTGGGAAATTTATATTATGAAATTTAGCAATTATAAGATTATTTGAAATAGTTTTTGAGGAAAATAATTCAATAATCTTTTTTTTCTATAATTTTGTTTTGAAAAAATAAGTCACAAGAGCTATAATTTATACTAGGAGTAAAATTTATTAAAAAACAGTGTTTACCATCATGGGCGGAATTCTCGGAAGTTAATTTTTATATATTATTTCACACAATTTTTATTAAAGCGATTCTAGGTCGAAAAATAAATGTGTGTTCACTGTCACTTTAGCAGTGGAATCTTTCGTAAGGTGTTTAAGATAAAAAGATAATTTTAAAGCTCCAATTCAAAAACACAATCTCTCATACAACATACTACCCTATCGAATAAATTCACCACTCAAACTACCATCATCATTCTATGGGAAATTTTTCTTATACCAATTTCACTCTACTTTATACCGTATACCGACTACAAAGCACAACAACAATCCAAGGATACACATAAAGCAGGCGAAGAGTCGCACAGTCAGTAGTCGAGCGATCTATTGTGTGCATATTTTGTACTGAACCTTTCCTAACCCTCCTCGTCCCGTTATGTTTCCCATCACTCCATTCGATCTTCTCGACTCAAGTCCATCCGAAAAATTTCACTCAATTCTACATTTGTATATCTAGATAAGTATGTACATCTTTCTACGGTTCCCGGGTCTATTCCGTTCGGTTCAGCTACTGAAGGAAAGCATTTGGATATACACACTTTAATATGATTATCCCTATCTACTGCGAAATGTCGAGAGAGCAAAATATAGTCAGAGTTCGGTTGAAGACAGTTGTGTTACAAGGACTATTCATGGCAGAGGCGCTTAGCTGTATGACTTTTTAGCAATATACCAAATTTGACCTCGACTAAGTTCATTTCTATGATCGCATAAAATACAGAATAAAATAGGAAAATAGCATGGTGCGATGATTTTAGCATGTTGTAGTCGATGTTTAACTGCTACATCCTGTCTGGGATATTTAAGCTTCGTTTTCTGGTGTCAATGATATTGCCTCGAGGCCGACAACGATAAAATCCACGACGATGACAACAACTCTGTTGGCTTCAGGCGGCAAATATGGCAGGATATAAACACGAATTGGTATGTCAACGATGATAAGAGTATGTTTCATATTTTGAAAATTCATCGAATTTATAAGTGAGTTTCGAAATCACTGGCAGTGATATTGTTGTTATCAGTGTAATAAAATGAAGCGGATATTTTCATATGATTTTCAGAATATTCTTGAGGGAAGAATGAATGTTTTGACTCGTGAAGAAAAGAGCGAAATGAAGTTCATGAATTTGATTAGGATAAGCAAAGATGAACATGTTCAACGAAAATGCATCGACGGACGGATTTGAACTCCGGTGTGGCACGTGAACTATAAAAACTCCATCCAGGTAGCCACACTGAAAAAAATCCACATGGCGCCCAGAGCTATGTAGCATAGCGCATTATTTATGGCCCCATACGCTATGTACATAGTACTCTGAGCTATGCAAAATGGCTTCCAGCGCCATAATGCCAGAATTTACATAGCGCGTGGTCCTATGTAACATGGCGCAGCATTTATGGTCCCACACGCTATGTAAATAGTACCCTGAGCTATGCAGTATGGCTCCCAGCGCCATAATTACATGGCGGAGAAATTATGGCCCCACACGCTATATTACATAGTACCATGCGCCATGTAATATGGATTCAGTTGTCATATTTTATTTCTTACATAATGTAAGATAAATCCAATTATAGCTCGCAGACATACTGTGTGAGGGGACGTATAAATGTCAGCAAGTGACATTTGAGTATAGATATCTTGCAAGAGCGCTAGATCATAAAAACAGCTAAGTAGCTTTGAATTTTAAAGTCAGGGAATAAAACGGAAAAAGATGGATCTAACACGAACAAACGGAGAGTTATTAGACATTTTGTTCAAGGGGCATTTTGCTTTTAGAAGCTTTCATAACATACCACCTGCTACAAAAGAGCTTATATCAAATGCTGTCCCCTGCTATTCTGGTTATCATACATCCACGGACATGCTAAATTTCACTATAGGTTTTTAGTATAAGTAATTAGCCATTTAAACTCAATATTTTGTAGTGTTAAATGACTCACTGAAAAAACACATAGCGCCAGACGCCATAGTTTATAGACTTCTGGCGCCATGTACATAGTCGATTTCGGGATTGTGATAAAATATAGCGCCACACGATTTTATAGTCAAGGACTATAAAATCAGTAAAAGACAATCTCATAAATTCTTTATTTCTTTCAATTTCACTTCTCTCTCTTCTACCCGCTTTTTACGTTGGAATTGAATGCCTGCTGGTTACTTTGGAACGTACGGCTTCTGCAAAAACAAAACAATAGTTCTGACCTTAAAGTAACGACTACAAACGGCAACTTGTACAAAACAAGACTATCTGCAGAAACAACAGTAAAAGTTTTCATCATCATCATCGAAGACAACTAACCTGTAAAATGTGTAGGAAAAGCATCTGCTCCCCTCCTCCTCCCCCCCTCCTCATTTCTGAACCGGCTAGATAGGTACTGCCAACAATATTCCACAAACTCCACTAAAAACCAAAGGAATATCATCTAGGTTACGAGAAACTACACTCCCATCTTCTTCAAAGGCAGCAACAACAGCAACAACAACAACAAAAACGCCACTACAAAACAGTTTCACCAACTCTCTTTTGTAAATTTCACTGCTTCAAAGGATAATTTATATTATGTACAACTTTTCCCCAAACTTGAAGATTGTTAAAGCAACACAATAATTGTATATTTGTGTGCGCGCGTGTAGGGCACATGATACAGTGGGTAGGTATAACGGTAAACGCCGTAACATAAAGAGCACAAGGACCGCACACTATACGTACATCTCTGTAGGTATAGTATCTGTGCACGTTTCGAGAAAAGATATCACCGACCTCTTTTGTAGATGCTTGACATTAACATCAAAGGGTTTTTAAGGTTTTAATTTACTGAAAAATGGCAAGGCATGACTTGAAACGATATCATCGTCGTCATCATAGTTGTCGACATTATACCAAACCCGGTTTTACTTGCCTGACGGCGCGACACACAGGTCGAAGTTCTCTACTGTGATGTGACCTACAAGCTTTTTCATCTAAATTTCAATAGAAAGAAGCGCTCCACTCGTTTGTAGCAGGCTGATTCTGCTGCCTTCGACTGACGTGCGACAGCAGGAGGAGGGACGTGGGAAGCCAAGTAGGAGATAATTGTTGTTGATAGTGAAGATATGGTTTGAGGCAATTTGAGTTTTTCTTTCGGCCTAGATTCGTTTTTTTTTTTGAATGGTTTATTTTTTATTTTTCCTCTTCTTTCTTTTGACAGTCATTGATAATTGAAGAAATTTATAGTCAAAAATGTGTAACTATCATTTTTTTAATGTATGGGTATACCTTCCATATTTTAATTGTGAAGAAGTAAAATGATTATTACCAAAGATTAAGGGTATTCTTTCCTTGAGTAGCCTAGTGGGTAGAGCACTGGCTTCTTGCGTGTGGGGTCCCTGGTTCGAATCCAGGTTCGGACGAGGGTCCGCGCACCAAGCTTTGAGTTCACCTAGCTCTGATTAGGTACCTGATTTAAATCAGGGGTAAAGTGAGTCGTGGAACTAATCACTCCACACTCATATTCACAATGATTAAATAAATTGTAATGAAGCTCTCTACCAGCTTCAACCCCTAGACCCGTACGAGGGTTGTCGTGGGATTGCTTTATTCCTATCGGTAAAAAATCGGAAAATGCTTAAGTTCGATGATAGAACTTAAAGCATACAGTCTTGCGCTACCACAAAAGAACTTATAGTTCTATGAAGAAACCGAAAGGTTTCATATAGATGATGAACAAATTTGAAAGAGAAAAATTTTCCAAGAAAATTCTAATTGATAGTTCAGGTAAGAAAAAACTCACTTTCTTCAATTCATTTCGAAAGGGGTAAAATAAAGAAAATTTTCGAAAAAGCTTCATTCAAGGAAGTCGTAGTTTGACTGAGCCGAGTTCATCATTGCCTTTATGGAAAACACTCTAAGGCCAACAGAAACGAAAAGTCTTTGCTTCCAAAGACCTTAGTATGTTTCCCATGCAGTACATTCGTCGATCCTTTTTTTATTCACCCAGTAGGTTACTCTAGAATTTTTCAAGCCTGAAAGCTTAAAATTTTGGTAAATTGGCACCCTTTCCATTATTACATTAAAATATCAACTTGTAAGATATGGAAAAAAACTATGCCGATTTCAGATTCGTTCTTGTTTTCTCTATATTATATAAATCATTCCACCGTCGAGCTTCAAATAAGTAAAAATATCAATATAGTTGTGAAACAACAAGTAGTTTATATTTGGTATTTTTAAATAAATTTTAATGTTTGAAATCACGAAAACCAAGTTTCTATGAATGTATTTTTTAGTTGAGTCCTTTTTACAATTGACACTTTGCCAAACTTTTTTTTCTAACGATATCCATCTCTCAGGCTACAAAAGAGATTCTTGGGTGCCTCTGCTCAGAGCGCCATAAGTTATGCTCGATTCTGTGGATATTCAACGAGATTGGAAAACATTATCTAATAGAAAAGGGTTGTTCTAGGCTCAGCTCCTTCAGCAGTTCCAAATTTTACTTAGATTTTGAAAAATGACATCGGAAAAACATATGAAAAATAAGTACATTTGAACGTAAAATATTTCGCCAAAATATCCTATGGGTGCTGATACACAATTTTGATGGCATATTTTTATTACATGGCTTTTCATTGTAAGATAAGTTAGGTAGAAGTGGCTGCTGATCCACAGAGGCCTGACGACCGACATACATAGGCACAGAGGCCCGTTGTGATGCCACAATAATTTGTGAGTCTCCCCTACTCATTGAAATCAGGAAACCATCTGCTTCCTTTGACAAACTGCACTATCCTCTTTAAATTGACCAGAGATAGTTCGGTCAGGTTTGAGAGAAAGGGTACACCAAGTGCCGCCACCCTTCTCCTTGTCAAAGCCGGGCATTGGCACATAAGATGGAGGACGGATTCCTCCTCATCCACAGAGCCACAACTACGACTGAAATAGTTAAGATCTACACCCAATCGTTGCGCATTCCGTCCTATGACGGAGGAATGCGAGCTGTGAACTCCAAATTTAGCAGGCATTGCGGAGTGTTTTGGTCAACATGCGCTGGATCGGGACTTCCTCAGCCAAAATCCTCGCATGGCCGAATTCTGTTCTATTCTATGCTGAGATACAATTAACTTGCTGTGAGATCAATAGATTGGTTGGCAGCCAATGAACCAACACAAAAAGTGCCTTAGTAGGGGTGGAGCGGAGCGCTTTAGTTACCAGTAGTGCAGCCATCCACCTGACTTTTTCAAGCTGCCGTTTGCAGGTAGCCTTAAGGTAGCCTGTCACCACAGCGTCTCCCCCAACAATAGAATTGGCTCAACTACAGCAGTATAAAGCCAAGCAACAGTACGAGGCTGTAGTCCCCAGTTTGCTCCTATGGCTCTTTTCCAGCAGTAAAGCCTTCCGAGCTTTTTCCTTCAAAGCCTTCCGAGCTTTTTCTTGTACATTGTAAGTCCATAGTAGCTTCGAGTCAAGGACACGCCTTAAGTACTGGACGCTCCGGCTCAGATCAATGGGGACCCCATTTCATTTGGGTAACTCAAAACAAGGAACTTTGTTTACTTCCTTGTAAACAGCACTAGTTCCGTTTTGCTCGGATTTACATTTACGTCAAGAGAATGATTTAGCCTCTCCGATGGCGTAGATAAATACTTTGCAGCCGGCACGGTCCAGCCTCACTAGGAGAGTATTCACCGTGATGTTCCACAGCAGGGTAATGTCAAGCACCTTCCTGCGATTTGAGGTAAGGAAGGTTGGTTCACTACCAGCATTGGCGGTGAAAAGGTCGTGGGCAAGGATGAAGCGATAAAAGCTTTAACTGAAGTAATTTTGAAACGGATTCCGATTAAATAGTGTGATACATCTTGAAATCATCTGCGTAAAATAGATGTGGAATGTCTGATAGCACCTCCGATAGATGCGAATTAAAAATATTAAACAGGAGCGGCCCAAGGTGGTACCCCAGAAGAAACGATAATTTTTATTGGAAAGAAAACCTTGGAATTTTACATGCTTGCATACATGCGATTTCTTAAGTTACAATCCAACCAATTGAGCAAGTTTCCTGAAACGCCAAATTTTTGCAGCTTAAATTTTAACACATCATGGTTGACACGGGTAAAAGCTTTGCTGAAGTCAGTGTGTATAGTATCAACCTGACGTCCTATTTCCATATTGCAAAGCACATTTGAAATCATTATGATAAGGTTGATGTTAGTGGATCTAACTTTTCTGACGCCATGTTTTCGCTCGTTTAGAAGAGGATCAACAACAATTAAAAGTTTTTCACAAACAATTTTTTTCAAACAGCTTTGGTTGGTACAGCAGACAAAATGGCGATGCCTCTATAATTCTTAACCGATCGTTTGTCGTCACTTTTAAGAATCGGCGTAAGATGGGAATACTTCCAGAAATGAGGAAACGATTTGCTGAAAATTATATGCAAGGGTGAAATAATCGTTTCTGCACACTTGATTATTAAGCTTGGAGGAAGTAGGTTTGCTTTATCGGTGAAGCTTAGCATTTACATTACTCCACGATACTAAGATGGTCTCTTAGGTCCCTTACTTTGTACCTGCAGCCCAAACCTCCCGTTGTAGCGGAGCTTATTGCTCCTGTAATCTTTAAAGCTTCCTGAACCTGATCCTAATTTTTATTGAAGCTTGGTGAATCTGTTAACAGAAGGTTTTTGGTAGTTTTCTTTCACTACACGACTGCTTTGTAAAGGCTGATAGGCATCATCACTTGTTTTGATGCCCAAACTATTTTTCTGTCCTTCATTAGATGACTATTTCAGGTGAGTTTCCTATCCAGGTGGATTTCTAAATGTTTCACTTCTTCCTGTAGACGCACTTCTTTGCCCCAAAATATTTAGTGTCCCGATCTCAATTTTCTGTTTTCTGATGAATGGTACTATTTTGGTTTTATGAGGGTTTATGGATAGACACTCTTTTTCACACAACTTTCTTGTTTAAATTATAGCTTTTGTGCAATGTGGATACCAACGTAACCGAGTGTAAGTCTCTTATTATTATCGTAAACTCATCCACATATCCGAGAGCGATTAAAACCTCATTGTTGTGGGTTACGAAAATCAGCCAGTGGAGACTATAGCAGAGGATATCTCCCTTTCTGTAAATGTCTCCCTAGTTGATTTGATTTTAAAAAACGGCATCGATGATTATAATTTAACAAAAATATACCCAATCACTCAAATCGAAAAGACTTTATTCCTGATGTTTTCACGGTACACTTTCTTATAGGGCTGCATTTTGTGAGTTATCTAGGGTCACTTTTGGATGAATATATAATTTCGTTAAAAAATGAGGCGATAATACCATATTTATATCTTATCGGGCTATACCCTTCTGAAAATCTGCCCAAACATTTTGGCGATCTAGTCGTCAATCTTTTAAAGAGCTCATCTATAAGTAACATTGATTAGCATAACAGGCTTCGACTGTATATCAAAAATTCAAAGGTAAAAATATCGAAGATTTGGTGTCTATTTTTAAAAACACAGCTGGCATTGATTAAGAAAATGTTCAACACATTTACTACATTCATTGAATAGTAACAATAATGGTGTAATTCGAAAGACATTTCTATTTGCTTTTCACTGTTTAAATGTGATCCTGACCAAAATTAAATTCACAAACTAATTGTACTTCTAACTATACTAATTCGCAGCAACATCCGGTAGTTTGTTTTCATTAGATCAAATAAAATCCTTGTCATCAGCAAATGCAACAATCATCACTTCCATACTGGCTACTATTTTGCATCTATCTATGTCTGTATCTATAATTCTCAAAGATTCGAAACAATCTACTATACGATAATTATGAATTCTGCAGAGAATGAGCAGCAATCTAAGTTTTAAAATTCATTCTACCGCATCGCATCACAAAAACAAGCGCTTATGCAGATTAAGATACATTCCGCAAAATCATCACACTGTATCACACAAAAATTCCACACTTTGTTTCTCGCGTGAAACGGCCAAGTTGAGTAATCGCTAGCAGTAGCAGCGACCTAGAATACATGCAGATACATGCGAATAGTAATTACTAACTGCTCAAAAAAAAATTCGCCGATTCGTTTTTCATTGGCACAAACTCGACAGAACAGTGTGCCGTAACGTGACGTACAATGAGCCACACGTACTACTTGACGCAATAATCGTGTACTGTCAAATTGTGTGCTTGAAGTTGGGCTCCGTTCGCCAATAGAAAGCCACCACTTCAATTACAATCATCCACCAAGCACCGGCTCGAAGCAAGCAGACAAAACGGCAAAACGCAACCATTACATAAATTACAATATTTTGCCAAGTTCATTGCAGTGCATTTACATGACTCGCAATGGGACATGACACGACCGGATAGGAGAAACAACGGTGTGACGGCCCCCGTTAGGCTAGTAGGGGCGCGTCAAGGCAAAGTTTCAATTACGGCTTTGGCAATTATGCGGTTTTATTGCCGGCGAAATATACTAAAATACACTGTGCCATTGCCGCCGCATCACTACCGCGACGATGGTGAATGAATTGAATGAGTGATTGACTGGCGTGGCGACGACGAGTGTAATGAAGTGGATGGTGTGTCGAGAGTGGAAGCCAAGTGGTTGTTGATGCTGCTCTCTTGCGGTGGGAGGCACAGTAGATGCAGCAGTGCAACCGGTGCAACAAATAATCGCCAAGTAATCGAGATGAGATGCACTAATGTTGGGAGATGATGAAGACGACGATGATGATGATGATGAGATGATAATTGTAATTAACACCTGCATCACAATAATTGTCGTTGTCGAAGATTTCGTTTTACGAAGACCAGTTTCAAATGATTTTGTGCAATTTGTGGTGGAATTAGAAGCGATCAGGAAGTTTGTGGTGTGAAACGGTAAAATAAATCAAATCTTTTATTGTTTTCTTGATGTTTGATGTAATTGGAAAATGAATCGATTCGTATTGCTTAGTCAGGATTAGATTGATATTTGGTAGCATTAGGAAGCATTCGATGTGGTGTAGGATATTTTTGCATGAAACTCATAAAATAACCGGCTAAATGGTATTTTACGCTACTTCAAGAAGCATATGACCCCGCAAAAAGTCTCGATATTTTCTATGGAACAATAGGAAATATTGCCCGCTCGACGGTCTTCGACCTTGTGGTTCACCAAGCCAGATGCCTTGCTGCTTTGCTAAGCGGGACCTAGGGCAAGGATACCCCGAATTTTAAAACCAAACATGGACGAAAAGAAAGGAGCTAAAGTTACGGTACAAGGAGTCGGATACCCAGTACCGGCGGCCGTCAGGGGTGAGCGAGCAGGCCCCGGGTCGTCATTATCCATCGACTGCAATGCTATGGAGATTGACCACTTGGCCACCGTAGCGGATAAAATTACAAGTGGTGCCACATAACACCCGGAGGTGGTGGAATCGGTAGCGGACCCTTTCCGGAGGAGCTTCAAGCTTCAACGATCCCCAACTCGAACAACAACTAATTTGGAAGCTAGCACCTCCACTGGCCGCCATTCAAGTCGCGCGAAGCTAATAGGGTTGGGTCCCAGAGTCCTCGCAGACTCGGAATCAGAGAGCATGGTTTCGACCGAAGCGGGGGAGGAGCTCCTTAAATCGCCTGAGGGAGGCAAAGGTGCTGGTCCCCAGAAGAGGAACATGCCCAAGCCGAGCAAAGAGGGCAAAAAAGCGCTGGCGGAGTATAAGGCGGCACTGCGCACTGTCGACAGGCTCGGCGACAAACCGACCCTCTCCACCGAGGAGAAGAATCTGAAGTTGGGCTCGGACGACGGTGGCAAAATGCCGTGAGCACTTCGCTGGGAAATAAAAGCTGGTGCTTAAGGGCTCTGTTTTCCACAACAAGGTGGAGCAGAACTTGTCTAAAAGACTGGCAGAGAAAAGGCAGAGGTCGACTGAGGATGCAAAACCAGCGTCCAAAAGGCCTAAGAACATGATCAGTCGGCAAGGGGTCCAATAACCCTCGAAGGCCATAGGGGCCTCGAAGGCAAAGAAGACCATCAGGACCAGTAATCGACCGCAGTAATCACTTGGGTCAATTGTCGCTCGAGAAGTGGAAGACCGTAGAGTCAGGACTGCTCAATGCGATGATTGACCGGATGGAGGAGCACCCTGAACTGGCTATGCCTTCGTTTGAAGGGGCGGGCTGGTCCAGAGGTGTAAAAATTATCAATTGCAAGAGCCCAAAACGCGTACATGAAAGAGAAATCCGTTGAAACGGGTGGTCCTCGAAATAGACAAGACACTCCATTCTTTTTAGAAAGAATATGCTTTGGGAGCTTTTCTAGATACTAAAGGCGCCTTCAATAATGTGCGATTTGTAGCTGGATAAGCAACATACTTAAACAAAGGCTCATATCAGCTGAGTGGGCGGGGTCGCAAATCACTAGGAAGGTCTACAGAGGCACACCGCAAGGAGGAGTTCTATCCCCTCTATTGTGGAACCTCGTTGAAAATTCAATTTTGGAAAGGCTGGAAAGCAAATCAGCAAATGGGCGCAGCAACTCTTAGCATCTACACTGACGGCTCTAAAACAGCTGCCAGAGTGGGTGCTGCAGCATATTCTGCAGATGCAGCTATGGAAGCAGCTTTCAGGCTTCCTAATCAATGTAGTATTTTTCAGGCGGAGGTTTTTGCGATACGTAAAGCCGCAGACCATACCATCCCGCAGCGACTAAACACCTGCTTGAATTAACGCGATCTGATTGCAAGCGGTATCATACTGGCCGGTATCATTACTGGCCAATGTCTTGCATATGCCATGAAAATTAGACTCCTAACCAGCGACACCTGTAGGAAGTGTCAGGAGTTGGGAGTTTCAGAAACAGTCCAACATCTCCAGTGTCACTGCCCGGCTTTGGGGAAAACTAGACAGCGCTTCTTGGGTGAGCACTGGCTGGTGGATCTCTCGCACTGGCAAAGTAGAGGATAAAGGAGTCCGGGGCCTTCGGTGGCCGTTTGGACGGAACTTTCCTTCTTCGGGTCCACTTATCTGGTATCACTACGGACCAAATAGGTTTATTTGTGGTTTGTGCCAGCCAGTATTACTTTACCTAACGTAAATAAATCAATCTTGGAGTCCATGATAAAAATATTAACTATGTCCTTAGGGCTCATAGGAGCTCACTTATGTTCCAGTAGGTCGAATTCATGGGACTCTATACATGCTCATGAAGAGCAACTATCTCTTTTTGTTAGAGTTAGCACTTAGGCTACATTCTTCGCACCATTGAGGGTAGTTATCCAAGGAGCGATTTAATCTCTCCGATAGATTACTTACATCCAGTTTGATGAAGCTTCATTAGAAGCGGATTGACTCATATTTCAAAGCAGGGGAAACAAAACACCGCCTTTGAAAGTACCCATATCTCCTGGTTTTGGGGAGCATTCACAATTGCAGGAGGATTCGTATTATTGGGCGGTCTCTCGATACCCAAAAGTGCAGCTAGATTTTTCTCCCTGCTCTACTAAAGTATGTAGTGCTGCTTTGGCAGATTTATCTTTCGTATAGGCATTTTATGACATAGTGTTGGCTATCCAACACTATCTTGAATAGAAAGAAACTTAGACAAAGTGGTATATAGTCCTTTTGTTTAGCGTGTGAGGCTTCTCTGCCTTAGAGATTAAAACAACTCTCTTTTCCCGCCAGCTGATTAGAATATACGAAAGCCTTATTCAGGCATTGTTTATGACCATAAGCCAAAACAGAGTGTCATCTATTGTTCTCTTTGCAGCAAGAACTATAATATAATTTTATACATAAGATAACTACAATATTCCCGAATCTTTAAATCACTGCGGTAAATATTTGAAGGATATCTAAATTTTATTGCGGGGATAATTTTTAATTTGATGATGAAGAGCCAACATTGAGTTTTGGTCTCCGAAATACTCATTTTTGTTTATATATTTAATTTTTATATATTTTTCTTTTGAAAGTATTAAGACGCTTTCATATGTGTTCCCGTTTCACATCTGTACAGGATGAATATAAAATTTAATAGACGCATAGTTTAATTGTTTCTTTGGATTCGCCTTGGTTTCGTTATATGAAGGACAGCGTAAAATACTTTATTGGTAGTCGTAGTTCTTTGATAAACTCCCCTGGCTTTTGCTACAATCTTTTCTGAGTAGGACTCTCAAATATACGAATTGATCTATATGATTGTGATTGGAGTCACCCTTAGCAATATTCTGTAAATTTGGTAGAGTTTTTAGAGTTCGGGTAATATACTTAGTTTTGGTCTGATTGACGCTGAGCCACACCTCATCTGCTTCTGATTCGAACTGTTGAAATACCTCCTTCGTACACAGTACTAATTTTCGTAGCAGAACAACTCTTTTCGGGCCCTGAGTACTGATGGGCCATAATTTAAGCGGAGTATGCATGGGTGATTTTTACGAAAAGTGTTCTCTTGGTATTCACTGAGGCAAACTTTCTGACAGCGGCCTCTAGAATTAACTTGAAGGGCATGGGATCAAGGTCTTCTTATTGTTTGAGATTTGACCATCTTCTTGCTCGAATTCTTGAGAGTAAAGAAGGGATGAGTCGGGGAGTTGTGCTGAAGTCCAAGATTTAACATTAGCTTCATGCTCTGTTTTTCAACTTCTCGACCGAATCTAAAATAGTTTTAAACGAATGTTCGTCTTAACTAATGATTCTAAAGAATTTTCAGCGCAATTGTGTTTAGTCAATGAAAATCATACTGCACAGCTAATACCAATACATGCCCATAAAATCTAAAACAAAGTACAAATTTCAGATCATAAATAAATTGTCACTTAAGCCACCAATATGATGTCTCAATCCAATATTGAACGACAAAAACCCCCCAGAACAACTACAGCTCACAATATCATGAAAGTCTATTGCCAAGCAACAAACAATCCAACAATGCACCACTAGGTCAAAGGGTTAATAAGCTTCAATTTCAGCCGGAGCTCAGTCGATTCCATTCCAATCCATGCACTTCTCTTTTTTCTATTCCCTCGTACGGCCTCGTTCATTTTGTAGTTTGTGCACAGCAGCATTCTTCTCCTTCTCCTCCTCATACAACACAACATTGTCCATCATATTTGCTATGCACATACAGAACAGCAAGCTCCTTTTTTTCTCTGTGTGGTCTATAGTCTTCCTACACTCATCGCTGTCCGTCATTCGTTTCGTACAGTTCGACCAAAATGAACAAGTCTGCAATTTCGCACAAAAGTTCGGAGTGTATTGGACGATTATGGTGGACGGGACTAGCATGATTTGCTTGCAGCAGTCACAATATAGACATGCATTTATATGAGTATGTCTCTTACTCGATACGGAATGGTATCTACAAATTGTCGAACCATATGTATGCGACTTGGAAGTGACCGCGAAAGGGCAATCCGTTCCGAGCGGAAAACTTAGAAATGATAAGATATTCAGGCCTGCAGAATAGAGGGATTTTTTGCTAGCTTGTGGTAGGTATTTACCTGCTGAAGAAATTCAGGATAAGGAAGAGACTAAAGTGTTGAAAACCTCCGACTAGATACCTCTTTACACTAGTCTAAAGCTAATAATTCTGTTTAGAGAATTAAATGTTTTGAGTATGATCCGAAGATAGATATCGGGTTTCTAGCATATGAGAAAGTAAGAATTGTATAAAACGTTTAAGACAAGCTGATTTAGCGAGTCGTGTATAAGACAGTGTGTTGGATGGAGATTATGAATTAGTTGTTCCAATGCAGATGAAGTTTTATATGCATAGAGAGCTTTTTTTAATTGCGTAAAGATAATGATCATTCATTTGAATTTGTGGAATGAAAAATGTCATTGCTTTCATGTATTTTGGGTTTCACATTTATCCTACAAGCAAGTAGCACATATTGATGATCAGTAGCCAATCATAGAAATCCCACTTCTGTTGGAGGATAATGAAGGAAGCCGTTGCTCTTCTATAAAAATACAAAACCAAGTGTACATGGAGCTATTCAGCCAGAAACAAGATGGAAATTGCTCCACATACCTCTTAAATAGCGAGAATCAATCACGACCCTCTGAGTTCTAAAGGATGCACACTATGATAGCAAGCAAATACATTTAATTTTTGGATTGCTTCTCTTCTCCCTTTGTTAGTATCCCTAGGCGTCGTAATGAATTGAGGCTAGATTCTCGCCACAATCGTTTATACTTTAAAAAATTTTTGAAAGTATTTATATTCGACCTAAGCGTTGGGCCATTGAATTGTTGAGTCGTTTTTTTTATCTTTTTGTAAATATAACTTTTTGCTTTTATCTTCTTCTCATTGCTTTGTCACAATTGGAGTTTTCTGTTGTGATGAATTTTGTAAATAAATAAATAAATAAAAATCAGACAAAATATCACCACTATCGCAGATAACCTTCACTTATACAACATGACAGGATCATCGGAAAACACGAAGCCGAACAAAAATCCTTACGCTGGAAAGACAACACGGCAGCGCGGAATTTTTTCGTCAAAGTTGAGCTCCCCAGAGTATCAACAACAGATATTAAGAAGGAACAGTTTAGAGAAGCACGCAAGATCTTGAATCAATTGATGTCCCTGCCCAACTAGAGTACACACTCTGTCTTTTGAGTTCGTAATGATCTTTGTATACAAATCTGGATGTTCGAATCAAGCCAAGCTCTTTCTACACTTTTTGACCAGAAAAGACCAGTTTTCATAGGAGATTTAAATACATACCACCGACATTGGAGTTACAGGAGCACTAATCGAGTAAAGACCATTCTAAAAAAGTTTGTCATGTATAAACAGGTTGTGTGTGTGTGGCTGTGCCTTTGTGTGGTTGTTTATGGGAAGGGGGAGAGGCGCTTGGCACATCCAAGCACTCATGCCAAAAGACCTGTTTAGCTCACATATTTCCAGTATTCACTATCCTCTTCGGGATAACCAACAATTCCACCCTGGATGGCAGGTCTCTCGCTAAATTTCCAGCACATTGTACGCACCACAGTACTGGATGAACTCTTTTTTGATTATAAACCAGTACGCTTTTTGATAGAAGAAATCTACATTAACGATCCTCTAAGGCTTAAAAGGAAAACTAACTGACACGCTTTCCATAATAGCGAACGAAACATTTTAAGTATTACTTGAAACTGCCAGCGATATAAGTAGGGCGATTGAGACCCAATCAGCAAAAATAAAACTGGTGAACGAATAATCCACCTCTGAGACTCCGATATAGGAATATAAACCTTACGAACTGCTATAATATAAAAAAAAAGCTAGGCGTACATGCGGCTCTAGGTTAAAAGGGAAGTGAATCGAATGTCAAATAAAATCAGCCACCAGATCTCACTGTTTAGGAACGAGTAGTGGGAAAACTTTTTACAGAGTGTGGAGCCAGGTGACAATAATTTTTGGAGATTGACCAAATATTTCAGACAGAAGAACAAACTTCCCACATCTCCCAACGAACTCAAATATGACAAAGAGGAAAAAAAAACAAAGCATTTGCAGACACAGCTCAAATAAAATTTAACAATCACAGAAGATTACGATCACGGAGAAAAGATTGCTATTTTGTAGCTACAAGAACCCGAAGAGGTTCGGCCTACGGAAATAGAAAAAATCAAACAACTGGTAGCTCGGCTCAACAAACGTAAATCAGCAAGACTTGACACAATAACCAATGCCTGCCTCAAACACTTACTAAGCAATAAAATCCAAAAAATAGCAGATATCACCAATAAAATCTTTCCTAAAAAAATCACTATTATGATGGCACTAAATCCACACAAGGATCTCACGTTTTCTCAAAACTGGAGGCCGATCAGCCTCTTATCCTCACGGAAAACTGATCAAACGCATAATACTTTCAGGACTCGAAGAAGTAGTTGCCAATAAATCCATATTCTTAAAAGAGCAATTCGGCTTGAAAGCTTACCATTCCACTCAACTGCAGCTACCTAAGATGGCTCTACACGTTTTAATCCGATTCGATTAAAAAAAAAGTTGACGGGCCTTGTCATGTTTGTCGTTGCCAAGGTTTTCGAAAAAGGCTTCATTAGAAAAATGAATGATTTTCAAAATCCGAAACCGTTATAACAACTGATTGGACAATTTCTTCTTCTTTGTCTTTCCAGTGCACGGCTAATAGAAGCTGGAGTCCCGCAGAGTTCTCCAGTCTCTCCAATAGCTGTATTCATTATATACTGCAGACAACGTGCCGTTAGAAAATGTGACAAATTTTACAACACTTTTAATTCTTTCCCTATTTTATCGCATGCCTTTTTATTTGAACAAGAATAAAAGCAGTGTCTTACTACTTGTAAATAGCGAAATATCTATTATTTCTGGAAATAGCGAAATATCGATTACGCTCGAAATATGATCGCTGAGCGGTACTATGTAATTCATACGTGATTCATCGCTACCATTCAGATTATAAACAAATGTTTGTAGTTCACACGTATTCAAAGACACGAGATAGTGATAATTTATTTTCACTGAAAGGGTTTCGAAGCATTCGGGCCTGAATCACCAATGAATGGTTTCCACGGCAGATAGGTACTAGAAATCACTCGATAAAAAGCTTTTTCTACTTCAGCTTGAAAAGTGAAAAAAATTCACACGGCTAGATTTAGAAGAAGGGGTGCAGTGCTATGATGAAGACTTTGGAGAAAAGTTTGATTGTTGCGATTGCTAGTTTATTGCACTAAAAAAGCACTTTAATTTTTGTCAACTTTGGCAACTTTTCTACACTGTTCTATGAAATTTATTTCTATTTTAACACTTCTGGTAATCGCTAGTTTTAATCAAATTTATTAATTTATGGAATCTTTTTTTCAGAGAATAATAGACTGAAAGCTTCTGAAAATTGACAGTAGGTGGCAGACACATTCATTTTGCTCCGCATATACGAGTGGAGGTCCATAAGTTTTGAGATTTTTTTTTATAGAAAATGGGAAATACTACAATGTTCGATTTTTTTGGAACTCTCACTGCATTGAAATGTACTGATTACTTCTTTCTATAAACAATTCACCTCGGTCCAAATAGTACACACTTTTCTTGCTGCTAAAATAGTCTTCTATATTCGTTATTTTCCACAATATTTCATGTGGCTACTTGTACATGTTTCCCTGGGCGAGGGTCATCATCTAGTCACTGGATTCTTAGTTTAAAGTAACTTTACCACCTTTTAATTGTTCTTTCCCCATAAACATTACGATTTGGTAGAGATTTCACTTTTCTTCAAAAACTTGTCCACTGTAGGGTGCTTAATCATCTTTTATAATGACTTCACTCCATTTTTACACTGATGTCACTTAACACAGCTCTCCACAAAAACAAAACAACAACTGACAATTCAGCCAAATTATGTATTTGAGTTTCCAAGATGAGTAATATGGCTGTCGTTATCAATTTCACTCAAGTAGCCCGTTTAAAGGTTCAAACTTCACTCGAAAATCATTATTAGAATAGGCGTTCTTTTGGATCGAAAGCTGCAACGCTTTGCAATATATTTATCAACACAAGACTGCTTTGTTACTAAATTTTCAAGGGATTGAAATGTGGAAGTAATTTCCCCTTCTTCTCGGTGTTCAATTCTTTTCACTAAAATCTTTGAAAAGAAGGTTAGAGAGCCGCTTTGATAACCGTTTGGACATAGGAGGAGGAGCCTGCTTTACCGTTAATACAATGGATATAGGAGACTATATTGCTCTAATGGTGTAACTGTGTCGAAAAACATAATTTGAAAATTCCGTTGTTTAGCTTTAACCTCAAAATCAAGCTCTTACACTTACTGCTGATGGAATTACTAGCCAACACTTCATTGACAACAGACTCAAAACAATTATTTTACGGCTCAATGTTACCGCTAACCAGAATTCATCTTTTCTCTCCTAATACTAATTACTTTTTCAATCAACCTTCATCAAAAAAAAATTATCACCTTTTTCCTCATTATTTTTTCCCAATAATCAACGAGCGTTATTACCTAGACGACAAATCCAAAAATCATCCAATAAATCAATTTGCCCTCACCACCAACCATCAAATCATTACTTTACTACAAGTGCGAATAACCTAATCGAAAGATACAATATTATTGTCTACGATGATAGTAATGGCGATTGAAGTGGTAACGGCAGGTGATAAAATGAGAATCATAATACGCTGCCGAGAATAAAAAAAAATCAAAAGAAAAACCAAACTCGGACTTGTTGATCATCTTCTTTTTCGCATCGAAGCTTCGGTTTTTCTTGTTGGACACTACAATGAGCTCTTAATTATCATTAAAGGCGATAATAACAACGAAATGACTTTTTCGAATGGTTCAAGATAGAAGACGAGGCAGAGCTCAGACGGACGACTGGCTAATAGATGTGAAAATTGTGGAAATCACGAGATGAACGATAATGACTTAGATGAAAGAAATAGATGAAAGGTAAAAAACAGTGAAGATGTGTTGAAAAATGTTGAATACATAGGCTGAAATAATTAAGAACTTAGTGATGGTGATAGATTGAAGTAAATTTGATTTGAGAGTGATAATAATATATATTAGTATTTTTTTTCTTTGGAAATTAGCTATGACAAAATTATTTTGATGACACATTCGAAAGAAAAATAAAAAATAGCCATATCTGGAAACAAAACCAGCCATAACTTAAAATTCTTAGAAATAGAAGCAACGGAAAGGACGTTTTGACAAAATAACATTTATACATTTTTTATTTATTATTTTATCATATTTTACTTTGGAAATTTTGGGGAAAGCACGAGAAATTTGACAGTCATCTAGCAAAAATCTAGTGAAGGGTTATTTCAATGGTGCTGAAAATTAAATTAGCTCTTTCAGAAGGCTTCGCGTTTGGGCCGTTGCTGCAAAACTTGGTGAAATTTGTCATTGAACCTTTCATTGTTCAAATAAATCAATATGATTGGTTATCCAAATGACACTGAGAAGTCAAATCTTTCGCCAAGTTTTCTGAATTTCATTAAATTTAATGAAAACAAAGCTTGTAATATGAGATTTTATTGTGTTCCATCTATCGTACTTAAACGAACAAAAAGAAAAAAAACATACAATCGGTTTAAAATTCATTTAGACTACCAAATAGTTTAATTTCGGTTCATATTCAGATCTCCCTATAAAATTTTTGGCTATAGAATTTTCGGTGAGCTTTCTGTAAGTCTCTTTTCCCCGGATTTCACTCAGATTCATGCCAAATTACAGCAAAGTGAGCTCTGTGTTGGATCATTGAAAGAAAACTATTAAATTTCTGGA
Source organism: Nemotelus nigrinus (assembly GCA_947369275.1). Classification (NCBI taxonomy): domain Eukaryota; kingdom Metazoa; phylum Arthropoda; class Insecta; order Diptera; family Stratiomyidae; genus Nemotelus; species Nemotelus nigrinus. Next base: position 9,874,440 of record OX376374.1, read on the forward strand.
CATTTTGACCACTAACAAACATTTTGGCGAATTTGGGAGGCTGTTCAAATCCCGAAATCTCACCCGAACATCAAAGCTCTTTTTGTACAAGACCATGGTCCTGCCAGTAGTCAAGTATGGACCCAAGACTTAGGTGCTCAGCAAAAGTTACTCTAACCTCTTAGTTGCATTCGAAAGGAAAGTGTTGAGGAGAATCGTTGACTTCATATATGAAGAAGGGCGATTCCGGAGACGCTATAGCCATGAGTTTTACGCTATCTACCTAGAAGCAGATAAGATAAAGCTCGGTAGAATCCGGTGGGCAGGGCACCTAGTTCAAATGAGCGAATAGGATCCTGCTCGGAACACCCTTTGCGGCAGATTTTACGGCAAACGACAGCGTAGGAGACCTTGCCAGCGCTGGAGGGATGGTGTTCACCAGGACGCTCGCAGTTCAGTTCCCAATTAGATGACATCGACTCACGATCGGGACCGATGGACGCCAGGACCGGACCCCAATTGTAGCGCCGAGGATGATGATGATGAATATGAATTTTATTCTATTAAGTTTTATTTTTATATTTACTGAATTTTATTCTATTAAGTTTTATTTTTATGTTTTACCAAGTACTTAGGGGTCGGAGACTACAAGGCATGAAACAAATTTGAAGAGGAGCGACCATATGGACCTGAATATAGTATTTATATAATAGAATGCATATACCACGTGCAAAAAAACGATGAAGGCCAAATTGAGGAAGCTGCAGATAGTTTTGAAAGGAGGAAAGTTAAGGGACATACAGGACAGTTGATTGATAATGTAGTTTCTGACAATCAAACATATTATTGACTCGCTATCATAAGTAACACATAAATGGAAACGATTAAAAAACTGTTTGGGCCGTGCAACTTCATCTTGGTTCTTTTAATGAAATCCAAATGCAAAAATTGTGCACAATAAATTGATGGCATTACTTTAAAAAAAATTTGAAGAAGGACATTCTCATGACCACACTCAATACAGACATTTGGATTTTGTGATCATGGAGCCTTGATAATGCAAGAGTAAGAAAAATTGAAAGCATGATAAAGACAACGGGCGATCAGACAAGAGAAAAGCAACTCAAAAAAAGAAACTCTACATGAAAAAGATGATCCGATGGTCCTTTCTATAGTACTGGGTCGTGCTAGATTTATTTGTGTGTTATATTTCTGATCCAGTTTTGCTTACGTACAAAAAAAAGTGCATGAGGTTTAATCTATCCTCATACTATTAATGAAAGTTTAGATCTCTTTGCAATTAATCATTTTCTCCTTTAAAATGCCATTTTCGAGCACATTTGACGTTCCATCGAGGATTAATAATATATTTAAAATTATAAACACAAGTTGATTTTGTTTTTCATTTTCCCATAAGTGTCTACCTTTAATTTTTAGAATTTTTCTTGTTAAAAGTATCCAAGTTTCATCTAGAGTTTTCAGTTAGGGTTGATTGTCATCCAGGAGCAAGTATGTTTATTTGCTGATTTATTTTTGTGTAAGAGATCTGATACATTTTGTTTTATTATTTACTATTATAATATTTTTTTCATATCATTATTTATTTATCCAATTTTAGTTTGAAGTAATTGGATCAAGCTGATTCATTTTATTTTATTTTATGTTTATATTATTAATTTATTTTATTACTAATATAATTGCCATTTCCATAAAACTATCAATTTATTATATACGGCTAAATTTAATTGACTCTTGTCTGTATTACTTTTAATACCGACTGACTTTGAAACAAATCCTTTATTATAAGCTTTCTGCATTCAGAAAAGGAACTGCACTTTCATCGATTCTGTAGTAACCAAAGAAAATATACCAAACAATCTTGCTATTCCTATGATGCTTCGTTCTATTTACTATCTCCATATAAATGCACCGAGTATAACTCTGAACAATCACTTTGTTTGTTGTAGCACCAGAGGAGCAGTACTAAAAGGTTTCACAATAAGAAATTATCAACAGCACAAACTCTATAATAAAACCTCTTCTGTCGCCACCGGTATCCCGTTCGATGTCACCTACTTTAAATGTGGAAACCTGGCCATTAGATTTATGAAAACCAACAACGACGACATCGGCCTCGAGAAGACGAGAAACGTAAGAATCCTTTTCTGTGGCACGAAAACTCCCTGCCGAGCACAGGAGCTTCTGCGGCACGGAGAAGAGTCAGTACACAAAGTAGTGCTAGCGTTATCTATTTACTGCCTGAGGTTTTGGTTGTGCCTCTATCGTAACTATAGGATGCTATACCCGGCAAACACAATATAATGTCTAAGCAGAAAGAGGCTTTTATATGAAATTCTCCAATGTATCCACCTATTAACATGCACCCAGATCTTCTCATATCGTCATAGAATCTAGATTTCGTACAAAACCTGGTATGGCATGGTATTTCACCGAAAACGGTTCAGGTCTTTTGTCTTAGCATAAAATGTATTCCACATATCTCTCGGTTCTAGCTGAGTCGAGTCAAGCTCGCTCCATTCTATTCTGTTGTGTATTTCAAGGGGAATCTGTGGTGCTAGGATATTTCGGTTGTTCCAACTAACGTCCTTGTTCTATAGTCGGCAAGCAAAGCATATAATAGACAGCACAAAAGCCGCTATCTAGCCTTTACACAATCAGCATCCTTGGTCTTTGTTCTCGATACGGTACCGAGGAGAATGTACAAGCATTGTATTGCTTGCCTCGATATTAAATCCGCACCAGTGGGGGGGCCTTTTCGAATCTTCATACTGCTACATCTAAGCGTAGATACAGTTATCTTGTCACACGATGAAATTAATTACTTTCCAAAAACCCGGCGAAAACAATATGGCCGCAACATAAATTACCTTCTCTCCACTCGACTTTGAATGACTTCAAACGAAAGAAATTCATTCAACTGGTCGAGACTAATCCTTGAGACCAAATGCTGCTGCCGTCGCTGCTACTACTGCCGCTCCTAAGTGAAAGGATGGGCAGTGACAGGACTAGGTTGGATACGATAGGACACTAGATTCAGTATTATTTCGAAATTATTGCCAATTTTCGTTGGATTGCGTGCTATGGACTGTGTATCTTTCTAATCGAAAGAAAATAAACGTTGGTTCAGTTCAGAGAGAGAGAGAGGGTTAACAAAGAAGGCCGAGGGCATCGTTGTTTGTGTCCAGGAACGATACCGCCTCATCAACTCCAGGCAATTATCTTGCAAAATATTAGCCTAATTTCAACGAAAATATTTATTGCCTTCAATTTATTTATTGTTGGTTTGAATCGAAGGTTATATGATTGGGGATAGCGACGATATTTTGTTGGAATATAATTTATTTGCTTGTATTTTTTCTTACATTGGTTTGTTAATGACTCATGGAATTGATAGTTTATTCGCAACGTGACATATTAGCAGACGTAGGGTTATATTTCACTTCCGAAGTTGACATTTCTTTCAAAATAGTATTGAATTACCCCACATAGTAAATAGCCTTATCAGCAAAAGGACTAAATTCAATAAAATTTAAAATTCAAAATTCACTCAACTCACCATACATTTTCCCTTCATCTGACAAAATGATTTTTCGTCTTCCACATGGCGGATATATGGCTAATGCTTCCTGAAAGCTTTGTTCGATGTCGGGACTCCAAACTCCTTCAGCATCGGCCGACGACAAATCCTTGTCGTCCTACAATGATAAAAAAAATAAACATATGAACATCATTATAAAATAATATTTTCCCAAAAAAAAAAAAAAAATATCGTAGCAACGTGTCCAAACTGTATGAAAAAAAAATTGAAAGTAATAAGGACGAAAGGATAATGAAGCGAAATGAAAAAATATTTTATTTATAAGGATTTGCCAGTACTTACGTCGCTCATGTCCCCCACATCCAGATTTTTGCTATCTGTCATGGTTCCGTTGGTGTCTGCCGGCCCCAACGGACCCGATGGACCGGCACTTACTGATGTCCACGGTGAGGTTATGGTGCCGGTTCCAACTACACCGTCTGTAATGAAAAAAATTGGAGAGAAAATTACGATGAGTGATATGAATATAAAATTACGGGAAATTTTGTTCATTAGAGTTTTTTTGTGTGAACATGATGATGTTGCTATGGTAAATATGTAATCAAATTTAAATATAGTTTCGAATAATGGTAAAACATAAAAAACTAATGTTTTATGAGAAGGTTTTTTAATATGTGTTACTGCTTGTTAAGACAGAATATTATAGACCAAAGACAATTCGGGGATGGGATAGGATAATGTAAGAATATACTTTAATACTTTAGGCTCAAAAGTTGTTGCTATCGATTCACTTGAAGTTGGAGTATCTAAAAAAAAGGATAACATGTGGATTACATGTGTAGAAAAAAGACTAAGATTCGTAGTTCTAATCCAAATTGTAACTATGTGATTGTACTCAGTATTTTCCTTTTGGAAAGTACGAGCATTTAGACTAGGATTGCAGCGTGGTTATCACCAATAGCGATCTTCAAGTAATGTCTTTTAAGTTGACTTATATTTCCTTATCCAATCAAAAAGATGAATAGAAAAGATCAATTAATGTAAGTTTTATCGAAAAATTAATATGAAAAGTAAACATAGTACAAGTAGACAGAGAAACAACATATTAATGAGAGTTTTCATTCAAGCGCCCAACGTGGGGACATATACTAGGAATGTTTTGGTCTCAATTGTACGACTGAAAAAAAATCGAACCTACAAAGATATTTCGAAGCAGGAAACTTAAAGCAATATTAGTTTCTCAAATACATACTATTTTTTGAAAATATTTACATGGAAAAAAGTGAATTGAAAAATATTTTAAAGAAATGAGAAAAATAAAATTCAAACGAAGCTAGTCAAATATTTATTTCAAAAAGTGTTTATCGGTAAGCGATGAAAAAAAATCGAAAATACACCGGAAGCGGTAGGTGCAACCGCTGCATACATTGGTCGCAACAATCGCTGACAGTTCACAGATAAACATTTCGAAAACATGAAAAAACATGAAAAATTTCAAGAATTAAGGCTTTTAATTGCCATCTAAATCGAAAGAAGGTTAGCGGTAAAACACCAAGCTGTACTTAATTGTGTGTGGAAAAAACTGAACGATTAGCCTCTCGTAATAAAAGCTTCGAGCCAAGATCACACAGCAAAGGCCAGTGGAGGAGCCTGAAAGGAGCGTCGAAACATTAAGCAGCGAATTTGAGGAAAGGACAACGATCACTATAGTAATAAATAAATCTACGTGTAAATCTACGCTTAACGCACTGTTCAGCTTATAGTCAAGGTAGTTAGGGTAGGAGGAAAATGCTCACGATGAAAAAGGATTATTATGAACAGGTCGAGCGGATCCTCAGTGCCTGCTTAATGCATGATGTGAAAATCATCCTTGGAAATTTTAGTGCAAGCACACATAGTTTGCATGAGAACACTAATGATAACGGACTTCGAGTCATAGAACTGGAAACATCGAAGATCTTGATCGTTGCAAGTACCAGGTTCTCGCGTGAAGATATCCATAAGGCCACCTGGATATAACCTGATGGAGCCACTCATAACCCGATAGACCACGTGTTGATAGATCGCTGCCCTTACTCGAGCCTGATGACGGTACGAACGTAGACTCGGACCACTATTTTGTTGGTATGGTTTTTCGAGCGCGAATTGCTTTGCATAGAAGGATTGCATCCGCGAACCAGGCTCGAATCAACACGGCTGCCTTACGCAATGAATATGCCAGTAACACCTTTGGTCTTGCGTTAAGACTCGCGCTCAAAGAGCTCGATGGAGGGAGAGTAAGTCCTAGGGCCAGGACACTGACGCAGAGCACAAAGATAATTTTGTAACGGGTGACAACCATCAAGCGACTCAATCACTTGGAACATCTTAAGGGGGTTCCCAACTTGAAAATCATCAAAAATATAAAAAAAAGCAATTTATGGGTTTAATAAATTCTAGAAAACTTTCTGCACATTTTGCAACCTGTCCCGTTTTAAAATTTTAATTAGAAATATTTAATCTATAATCTAATGCGTTTGAATCGATTAGAAGAATTATGGTTTTTTGATGAGAAGGTATGGTTCTTTCGTTATGTTAGTGAGGTATGTCATAGAAAATAGTACACATATGATAAGGTTACAAACTGATTGTAAACACGTTTGTGAAAGACATCTAACGAGTAGCTTGCAAAAACATAATCGAAAAATCGAAAATTGACGCATTATCGGTCCCGGTTCTTTCAAGCGCTTCTCCTTAAAAATCACGTTTTTCCACCTTTTCCAGGAACACAGATCTCAGGTGAAAATCACCCGATTGTTCTGAAATTTGGTAGAGAAGTTCTACGATAGATTGTCTATGCCCTGACGAATGAAAAGTAACCACGTTACATTGAGTAAAAGTTGGCAAAAATTACTACAAAATGTAAGTTCTTATTAATAATTCCCAAAGCACCATTTTGCTAAAAGCTCCCGTCAGGGCATAGACAATAGTTTCAAGACTCAGTTGTTCGAGTTCTGTGTTCCTAAAAAACGCCTGTTTAGGGAACCACCTTAAATTCATCAACAAATCGAAGGCAGAGTGAATGAATAAAGGAAGAGATATCTAATAACGAGAATAACACGGGACCTAGTATCGAACCTTGGGGAACACCAGAATATGGGCAGTATGGGGAAGTGGTACAAGAATTCACAGAAACAACACAGCTACGACCATAAACATAGGATGAGAACTAAGACTAGAGAACATCAGATACCCCATAGCCTTCAAGCTTTGCAAGAAGAAGCTTGTGGCCAATAGAATCGAAAGCCTTTGCGAAATAGAGGAGTCCAAAAAACTAAACAACGCCAGGTTAGAGTGGTCAGCCAGTTGAAAGAGTGTTGCGTTGCGAAAAGACTGTAATGGAATAAACCACCATGTGGTTCGGTATAATGTCCAAATGAAATCTTCAGACACCCTAAAGTCATAAAACCTCTGTAGACCGGCAGCCACTTTAACCTAACCTAAAGTCATAAAACATTCAAAAGGAGTATTAACTTCAGTAAAGCTTCCAGTAAAAGCGCATTAAACGCATCTCCGTTCCCAACTAGCAGCTTGTTCCAGTTCCCAATAGAAACAATCTCGGTGTAATTTTGCCATGCATCTATTTATCTTTGAAATCGCCCACGCTATGGGCTTTGGCAGCTTCACAAAGCTCCCTAAATGATGTGAAGTTGAAAGCCCTTCTAATGTCTACAAATACTCCCATCGCATACCATTAGCAATCGCTCTTTCAATCCTGCAAACCAGAAAATGACGGGCCTTGATCCTCATTGAAGGAATCTAGAATACGCCCTAGAGCCGTGTATGTCTTTCAACAAGTCTCTCCAAGTATGTCACCACAAACTCTGTTAGGCTGATTCACTATCAGATTCTTAGAACTGAATGATCATTTCTTTCAGGTTTTGGTCAAAATATTATCTTAAGCCGTCGCCAAGATGACGGAACATATCTCAGATCTAGGCTTGGAAAAAATTCGAGCTCGCCAAAGACTTGACTCTGTATTAGTTGAGCGCACAATGATTCCTTGTGCGCCTACATGAACTTTATACGGAGTCTGTTTGGATGGGTAGTCGCAATACCTACTTAGGCTTGCGCCAAAAATTTCTTTCATGTCCGCCTCCAGGAATTCATTTTCTTCCCTTAGCATGGCCAGATCGAAACCATCCAGGACAAGAGATTTGAAATACTCGAAGGATATGATTGCGCATTTTTTTCTAAGACGATCTTAGATCTTTGTGTCTCAGTATTTCCTACTGGCACTAATAGCCGAAAGTTTGGTCAAAGGTACAGAAGCCTTCTGCGTTTCAGCTTCGGGAGCGTCAAGTAAAGTCTGCAGAGCCTCATTTTTAGACAAGTTAACTACATCATCGGGGACTTTTAGAGAGTCCAGCTTAGCTGAATGGTCCGTTACGAGGACCATGGACAGCCTTGACGTCTCTTTTTTAGCTTCCAATTGAATGCTTCCGTCTTTGAAGTTTTTGTCGAATCTTGAAAAGTTCTTTGTGAGATTCTGTAGGGGAGTTTTTCATCCTTAGTGTTGATTTTACAAGCCCCATTAACGAGTTTCTTCGTACCATTGCCTAGCTTCTGAAAAGAAGAAGTTTGAGACAAAGCAATATGATGTTATTTGCTAGAGCTTGAGCATGAAACAAATTCACCAGCATCTATGTTTGTGAATAACCAAAAGAGAGAATAGCGCAGCTTATTTGAGAAAATTTGGAACTCCTGCATCCGGAATGCGCAAACTGTTATGAAAGACATAAATCAACTAGTGATGATAAATTTACCAACTAGTGATGTTTGAAACTACATAATAAAAAAAAACGAAGATGAAATATATTTTTCTGCTAAAAGAAGGTTATTCTCCGTTAGGAGAACCGTTTGAAATTTTTCACCAGGATTGTCTAGTTGTTTGCGGAGTTAGTGTAAGGAGCTTACCTTCCCAGTGTATTTTTTTTTTAATATCAACATATTTTTTGTGTATACTTCTGAGCTACTCTAATTTCCTTGAGACAATATTACAACTACTGAAATACATTGACAAAGAAAATTAATTAATTATTTTAAGCCCAGTTTCAAGAAGATTTATTAAAGCTAGCATTTAATTCTTAAATTAATGCTTTAATTTTCACCTATTGTAATTTTTGCTACTTTCTGCTTGAAATAAATATGAAATTATTATAATTACAGATACAAGCATACGTTCTGCTATTTATTTAATAATAATTAAATAAATTGATTTTTCCCAGCTTTCAACTCCTTTGAAAATCCTCAAAAAAAAAAAACAAAGTACAAAATCATTCGTCCTTCAGGTGAAAGATCTTTTCGTAAAACTTTTGCGAATCGTAAATGTTTACACATATGCTCATACGGTGCAAAATAAATGTACTCCTCGAGTTTGTTTTGCAGCACTTTTGTGTAAGTTTGGAATGCGGAAATTGTCAGCAGGAGGTGGAGGAAAATGTTCCAAAATGGAGAGAACGCATCCTGAAATGATCCAGAACGTTTTTGCTCATTCTGTCAGACATTGTTCTATACACTAACGTGTCCGTTTGCTTTGCAAAGTTCCGTTTCAAGGATGTTATTTGTTTGAAAATATGGTTTGTTATTGTTTCAGGACGTGCTTTTTTTGTTGTTGCAAGCAGCCACGGCTCAGTTCGTCGACACGGAAGAGGAAATAAAGTTGAGTTTATTCGAGTAAACAGGAAAATCACTTACTCTGACACATGTTCTGACCAACAACAGTACACAGAAGCCTGGCAAAACAGTAGAGATTTTAGCTTTTCATTGTGGATTATTACGAAGAAGTGACCATGCAAGAAATGACGACGGAAAAGGATGATTTGCTTGGACATTTAATTTTTCAGATGCAACGGATATTTTTCGTCATTTTTTCTCGAAGGCAATTCATTTTCATCAAATCGGAAATCTTCCTCTGTCTGAAATCACTGAATTTGTGGGTTTCATTCATTCGCCAGCAGCAGCAGTAGTTGCATCTTCGCATCGTGGATTTCCGCATGCATAAAAGGAACGTGGGCGCTCGAATGCATGTCTTACCGCCACTTAAATTGTACTTGTACACTATTAGCTCTTCACCGCGGATGAGGGGAAGTAATCAGGACTGAAATTGTGATCTACCTACGATCACAATTCGCACGACACTTTTCAATTTTTCAATTTTGTGCAATTGATGCACATTCGCTGCATTAGACAGTCTTGTGCAGATATTTGCATTTCCGAGTCGCATAAACGATAAACAAACTCAAAGTGCAGCGTCTAACTTCACAATGCAAATAGTTTTCGTCTCCTTACCAGCCAACGAAGAAACTGAAGCAATTTATCTGGAGAATGGATTCAATGGAATAGATGCAGTCTGGGTAGGTAGGTAATTTTCAGAATGAAAGCAGCAGTGTAGGAAGCGATTTGTGCATTGAGGAAAATGCATAGGTCATAAATCTCACTTTAGGATGTTTGGTGATTGTTTTTAATCCTGAGGCGAAAATGCTTTTAGATAATGTCGCAAGTACTATTCTTCCGTAATTTTGCAACATTTTCTGATTTTACAGTTATCGTATTGCAATGAACTTAATTTCTGCTTCCATTAAGTAAACTTCACTCAATGAAATTGAAGCAAAAATTGTATTTATTTCTTTAATTATAACGCTATATATAAGCATTTTTTTTTTGTTGTTGAGTATTTGTGAGTGTTTTTAGTATTTGAGGTTTTTGACCATAAAAGTTTTTTTTTTAGTATTTGAGTATTTAAAATTATTGTAGCTTTTGAGTATTCTTCAGTATTTGTAAAATTTTCGGAGTATTTGAATATGCTTAGAAAGTTTTAATATTTTTAAGCGAATTAATATTTTGCTTGAATGAGAATTTTTGAACATTTTATCATTTCAGAACTTTGAACGCATATATTGTTATCGAGGTCGTAAGGATTTTACAATTCTCGCAGGGCGAAAATTAATTTTTTTTTGTATAGATTCGAGTCAGTCACTGTGGATATCAAAGAATGGAGTCATTTAAGTTTTTCTGAATCTATAGAGTGTTTCTGATTTAATGTGAGCATTTCTGGATGTTTGAGTATTTTTGGATAATAACTCTCAAATATTTGAGTATTTTTTCAGCATTCGAATATTGTTACTGATTTTCAAAAAGATTCAACGAATATAATTAATGATTGCGTCATCCGGTCGAGCTGAAATTAATGCTTTGATGTATAGTTGCGGTAAACGAAATCTTTGAAACTTCGAGGGAAGGATTCATTTTTTTTTGTGCATTTACAAGTACCCGTGCACATCTATCAAAAGCAGGTATTTGGGAAGGATGTATCTACTCTCATCGTGATGCGGGGACTGAATGTCTAAAAGTTGGCAGAGTATTTATAAAATTTCGGGTTATGATGACTTCCAACAGATCCATCCAAATATTAAGACATTAAATGGAATTATTTGTGTGGGATGATTAAAATTGATTTTTTTTTTAAACTAAGAGGATTCAAAAGCATGCACTGGTTTTCGTCAGGCAAATCAGAAATTATCTTCTAAATTCAACAAATTTTCAGGTGATAATTTATTTTTTAATTAATTTTTTTTTTTTTTTAAACAAACAATATTCGCAAAAATTAAGTCGGCGAAATAAATTTTGAACACGTTTTAAATGTGAATATGATAATGTTTTGGAAGTTTGTAGCCCTATGTGTACGCTAGGTGCCTGAAAAGAGATCGGGAAAATTTGAAATTTTTTTTATTGCGACAAGTTTTGACAGAGCTTTCAAATCATTATGAAACTTGCAATACATATTGATATTATTAAGTTGTAAATTTGTGTTGTTTTTATGAGCATGTTGGTAACCCTATAGCTACGGGAGGTATTGATAGTGAAAACCTTCAAACCATCGACTCTCCTGAAAAACTGCCGCCTTTTAGAAAAAACGCAACTCATAAATAAATCTTATGTTTTGTCTGCATAGCCAAAGTAAAACATTTGAAATTTTACATCGGGAAAGAACGGCAACCCTTCCACAATTCACATATAATTTTAGCATCCGAAACTTCTGTTCACGAGAACTCACGACCCGATAATCAGATACAACTGAAATTTACATGGTGTAATGGCTTTGAGTAGGATCAGGTCTGAAAGAAGCGATTTTGAAATGTGGGCCAATCTGTGCCATCTTGAAAAATCACTAAGAAAAAAAATTGCTTTTTGCCCTATAATTTCTGATTCAGTCACCAGATTTTAATAAAATGCATACAGTAGCTGAACCTTACTTTAAGCCACGTTTGGTAAAAATTTAGTTAATAAATTAGGTTGGAGCTGCCAGCTATCGTAATTTTGATGCCTTGGAATTTTAAAAATTAGCTCAGGCAAGTAAAGCTTTTTGAGCTATAACTTCCAGTGCAGTCATGAAATCGAAACGAAATTCATTTGGTAAATGGAACTTATTGCAGGCAATATTCAGTAGGAATCTGGTTGAAAAATAATGATAGGGTTGCCAGCTTTCAGTGTTTTTGTATTTGTTTGCCATATCTTTAGTAAGTTATCATAAAATTTTCAAGTAGTATTGATCTTGTAGTAATAATTAACAACAAATATTGGAATTTGAAAAATTTGAAAACTTTTGCGACTGGTAACCCTAAATTTCTTTGCACCCCTATAGTTTCCAATGCAGTCACCGGATCGAAACGAAATTCACAGTGAAGGTTGACTTCAGCGTGAGGCAGATGTGGTATATTTTTGGCTTTAATGCTGGCAAAGGATTGCTAGCACGAAGCGGTTTTGCTATTTATGTATCAATATATGCTTACATTAGGTATTTATATCGCGAACATTTACAATGAAAATAAATTTCCAATGTTTAAATTTGTTAAGCTCTTGAAACTTTTCGAATGGCAGCCCCAAACTCTTTTTTATCCCTGTAACTTTCGATAAAGTCAGCGGATGAAAACAAGATTCATAGGGTAGCTTGAATTTGACGAGAAGCAATTGTGGTAGAATTTTAGTTACAGTCCTAGTAAAGTGTTGCAAGCACTGATTATTTTCTTCACTTGTGCTTCAGAAGATACTGTTTTCAAAGTTTTGTAAGATAATCAAACTATAATAAATATAAGAGACAAGTGTTTGACTTTCTTTAATTTTGAAATTCATAAAACTGGTAGCCCTGGAAACCTTTCCGTCCTATTAGCTTAAATGCATTGGTGAGATCAAAGCAGTACATTGCCCTTGAAACACGGTGGAACAGATGAGGTAAAATCTGCACTCGAAATCTGCAGGATTTCTCTACTGTTCATCGAACTTTAGTGATTCTAGCGGTTCTGGTGCGCTAGGTATTCTTTAAGATTATTTTTGAGTATTTCTGAGAATATAAGCATATAAGTGTTCTTTTAGTATTAAGTATTCTTTTAGTTGTATTGAATTTCTGAGCATTTGAATATTTTTTTTAAAAATATTTGTGCATTATTGAGTATTCGCGTGGTTTTTAATATTTGACTAGTTTTCGCTATGTGTTTGAATATTTATTTTTCATATTTCGTGCACTTGCATGTTTCTCGAATTTTTTTAAAACTTTTAAGATCTGAGCATTTCTGAGTATTTGACTAGATTTAAGTTAGTTCATTTAATCTGATACAATTTTTCTAGCTTCCAAAACCAAATATTTTTGTTGAAAGATCAGTTTTTCCCTCAGTGCAAATTAAACTAAACTCCTAAGATTATTTGAAGTACAAATATAAATTAAATGATTGTTGTTCTGTGTATATTACTGTAAATTTTCGGAGTTTGTGCGAAGATTCGTTACTCGGGAGTAGAATAAGAGCCCTTTCCACCGAATATTTCAAATAATACGTTTTTTTTTTGATTCACATTTCTAACATTGAAACTCATGGCGGAGAGTATAAAAATTCGAGAAACTGTTTAATTTTACATTTTATAGGTGATTTTCACTGAAAGTTATTAGGTAGTAGTAATTTTTTTCACAGAATTACGGGAGTATCCTTCTCAAAGTATTTCTTCTTTTGCGCAGTTGGTCTGTTTGATGTTTGGTCGTCAATTCATCGGTGTTTTTCACATGTTCAGGCTCTCGTATGCATCTAGTTTTCGCAACTGCTGTACCTCCTTTATCATCTCAAAGTCGTCTTATGCTATGCTGTCCTTATCTTCAAGGATGTGTGTCTTGTTACTGTTGATAGCACTGAATACGTGTTTCATTTCCTAGCTGAGGTTGTTTGGTCGTTTTTGGTCCATCTAAGACCCAGTAGCCGCATTGATTGATTGATTTTTATTTTTTCGCATTCTGAGCGAATCTTTTTGAAAACCCACATTTATTTTTTTTTAGTTTTATACCTCTTTTAGTTGAAACTTATTTTTCATCAAAACGTTCAATACCTCGCCTAAATTTTTTGTTAAAACTATTGGAAATACTATGACGTGTTTTGCACTTTTTTAAATACTATGACGTGTTTTGTACATTATCTGACGGCTGTATTTTGTCCTTTTTAAAAAGATTCGTAGTTATTTTCTCGTCGAATCCATTTTTCCTTTGATTTAATTGATCTCAGAGCAAAATTTACCTCGTCCTTAACAGTCAATTAGTCGTTGAGCTGAAAGTCACCATTTTGTAGGAGTACCTATTAACGATCAGACGAGGATGATTCTCTCGATATGCGTAAGTTTTCGATCGATAATGAGCCCAAGATGACCATTTGTTACGTTGATTGCTCCTGCAACCCGCCAAAAGCCCTTCGCCTCCCGATGGAGTGCAAAGGGGACAGTTCCGGTCGGCTAACTCCCGTGGAAATTGGGGTGGGTCAATTTTAGGCGCCACTCGCTTTAAATTTACGACCGAAACTGTCTGTAAAATCACCGTCTCGAAGCGAGAAACTGACGGCGACGTACTTGGCTATCGCGATTGTTAAGTTCCCGCTAGACGTAATCGAAATTTCTTACGCGATTCTGCCAGAAGGGCACAAAATTAACACCAGCGATTACACCTTTGTAACAATTTTATTGGTACACTATTTGCCCTACTCTGTTCTTACTGACGGCGCCGCGTACCTATTTTTCTTTACACTTATCGTACCTATTTCTCTTTACACTTATCGTACCTATTTTTCTTTATACTAACAATAGCAAAAAACTTAGCCTACCTTCGGTCCTTCTCCTCGAAATAATCGCCTGCCCCTGCTCGTTCGTTCGACTTCGAAGGCCGCCTACTCGGTACTTCCCCGAACAGTTCCAATGTAAAGTTCTACTGCCGCCGCGTTCGGAATTCGATCTTCTATGCTGTATCTGATGGTCTTTGTGGTTTTCTTTATCTCCGCCGACGCTCACCCGCTTCGCAAAATGCTAGCCGCGTTCGACTTCCCAGTCCCATCTACTCAGCTATTATCTGTATCGCCTGCTCGTTTTCTGCCTCAAGCCAGTTCGTTTCGGACCAAAAATACTTCCGCTCGATCGCCAGAGTCACTCACCTCCTCGTTAGTGGCCAGGAAGAAAAGAATTATCAGTTACCCAGGAGCTCACGCCAATGCCGTGTATATCTCACCTCGTCCAATCCAAAAAGAAAAGCTCCCGACCTCGTCGACTTGCCGCGAAACCTTCAATAGCGGTCCTTTCAATTGGATCTCCGGTATCAAAAATGCCGTTGTCGCCACCTCCTATTCATGTTGGCGGGTGCATTGGCCCTTGTACTGCTGCACGCGCATTCAAAAGTGCATTTTCCCGCAGTTGTAGACAATGGTTAGCGGAACGCGCCCCTTTTCGTTTTTTTGCCGTGTGGTGGCGGTTCGATCGTCTCTTGACATCTCGGGCATCCTGTCAGTGATGTTTACCTCCATCATGTCAACGAACGATGTTGACAAGATTGTAAATTTAGCTAGGTTGTGTAGTGTTTCCATCGAATTCTGCCTAGCGGATAGCGGAGTGTTCACGCGACGCGCCTAAACGGTCAACGGCGGACGTGCGCCCCATTTCACCGGGCATTTTCAGCCTCTTTTCATTCGAGTGTGTGAGTCGGCGTTCCCTTCTCCGACGGCATTCCTGGCTCCTTAACTACGCTAAGGGTCGCTCGTTCCCGGGTACGGGTAATCGTCGGCCGTTTAATCTAAGTCGACGGCGATGCTTTGACCCGGTGGGGAGTACCCGCTCACATCGGTGGAGCGCCTGATTTCCTTTGATTTACCTCATTTACAATTCCTTTACATTTCATTTCATTACTTTACATTTCCAATCCCCTTACATTTCATTTCATTACATTTCATTTCTAATTCCTTTACATTTCATTACATTAGATTTCCAATTCCTTTACATTTCATTTCATTACATTACATTTCCAATTCCTTTACATTTCATTTCATTACATTACATTTCCAATTCCTTTACATTTCATTTCATTACATTTCATTTCGGATTCTTTACATTTCATTTCATTACTCGCTGGCGTTACACATTCTTTCTGATGATTTATTTATTTATTTATTCAAATCCATTTTAAGAGGCTGCTGCCCAATTATAAAAATAGAAATGTTAGACAAAGTTTAAAAGTATTTAAAAAAGAAAAATCAAATGCCCAGTGATATTCCGCGGAGAACAAAGTAGAAACGATGTAAATTATAGATTGTCAGAGAGACTGGCTGACACCGAAGAATATTCCACATTACCCTTTAAACATTTATATCTGCCAAGAAATTGAAATATGCCTAGCAACGAAAGGAAATTTGGTCGTTAAATAAAAATATTTGGGTTTTAAGTCATTAAGTCCTGCGATAATTTAAGGGGGAACAGTGGCTATCCCCCTTAATATTTTTTTTGCTTTAAATCAAAACTTATAATTCAAAAATATGTGTATAAATTTCTAGATCGAAATCCCGAAAACTTTCGGAGTTATATTCACTTTAGTGAGAGCAAGTATTTCCTGAGATACATGATTTTAGAGTAACGAAAATAGATCAAAAACTTTCAACGCGTTTTCCTCAAAACGACTTTTTTAAACTGGTCACATCAATAACTCAAACAAATATCAGCGAATATTAATTTTTTTTTGTTTTTTCGACTTTGTAGTGGCTAAGGTTGCACATAGCCAATTTTGGAAATTTTAATATTTAAGGTTTTTTAAGGCTGTTTGAATCCAAAAAAAGGCGAAAAAAGAGGGAAAAACTACAATCGGTCGCCATTTTCTTTCACAATAAATATGAAAAAAATCGGCTACGTGCACCGATAACTACATTTATATAGATCATAATGCAGTTTGAAGTTTTTTCTTCAGATGACCCGTTTATGAAAAATCGATGCGACCATGGAGGGGGAATTTTTTTTTTGAGTTTCGACAAGAAAGCTAATAACTTTGTAGCCATTTGATATTTCTTAATAAAAATTCAGGATAATAATCTTCAATGGACACCTAATAAAATAAAAATACCTGATCTCCAAATTCCTTTATTTTCCCGGTCAAAAAAATTCCCGAAAATCAAATATTTTTTCGCCCGTCACAGTGACTATCCCCCTTTATCATTCGCAGCACTACAACACCAGCTTTAGACCCTCTTTCTTAACCTTTTTGAAGTATTTGCATAATATTCTGAAAATTTAACTTTCTCTGATTGCCAATAAAGAGCCTATTTTTCGTCTAATTCGATTAATCTAAGCAGATAATCATCAAATGTTATAGACATCGAACAACCAATATAGCAAAAGTCAACCAAACGGTTTTATCAAATCCACATGAAAAATCCATTATTCGACTACAATAACCTACGCCACGAAACTTCCATATCCACAAGATTAATTTCGCTCTAATGCGTGTATTCAATGACATACATTGCAATTATTATTTATTTTACCTTTTCATACTGCCACTGCGTGTATGAATGAGCAATCATAATGTTGATTTACTGTGACAAATGGCACGAACAAAGCTAAGAATGAGACGTCGCCGCTGAACAGGCGAACTACATGCACACATACAGTTACGGTGTCATAAGATTTGCTGGCTGAAAAAATGTTTGCCACAATGCAATGACGGCTTTGTGACTGCACCGCGACGCGACCAACAAGTTCGCGAATTTATCTACATATGTATGTATGCATGCATCATGCAGCCACACATGCTATGGATGTATGTAAGCGGTATTCGTTTGTACGAAACTATTACGGGTGAACAGTACGTGATACATTCAGAAGAAGAGTTGGAGGAAATCTTTACGGAATACATGAGTACCCATGCGACTCCAAAGTTGTCGCTGTCGTCATCGTGTCCCATTCCCCAGCCTCCCCCGACCCCTGGACAAGACCAAACCACCACGGTGCACTTCATCCTTTGAACATTTTCGCATGTGTATGAATGATGCATATCATGCTTGAGCGAATAGATAGTGTGCTATATTTGCGTTATAAAATAACCGCAGCACACATTACATTAATCCGACACTAGATACGTAATTCGGTTACTTCATCGCGCATTGCACATGCAATTTCACGAGGATTGCGCGTCCCAGCGCAAAGCAAAATATTGTGGTTCTGACTCGGGCTTTTTGGGCTTTGACTTTGACGAGGCTTGCCTCTCTGCATGCTTGCATCTAGCATCTGTGTGCATGCACATATGTGTATCTGTTCAGTTTGCTCCCAGTCCGATCGTTCCTTGTGCTTTGTTGCGACCACTGCACTTGGCTGCTCGTTTACTGTTGCACTTATGGCCGTGTCGTTCCGTTGCGATTTTCTTATGCATCTGATATGCAGCGGGACAGCTGTGACGGCAACGATGACAACGACAGTTTTTACAGCAATTTTTCTTTTTAGGCACTTTACTGCTGCTCCGGTGAGGCTCCTTGTTTCCTCGCTTTTTCAAAATCTCTTCGATTCCACTCCAACATTATTTCACTCTTTTCATTCGAATCCACGCGAATATTGTCTACACGCGAGGTGTGTATGCAAAAACGTACGGCGAAACGGTGGACGAACACAGAAGATAGATGTACGGTGAATGGTGTGAAGTGTTTTGATGGGACTTTAGCATATCTGCTTGGCACAGGAGACCTTATGCTCGGGCGGCTTCTATTCGATTTGCGTGCAACGTTTGGCGAAGAAATGAACGTTAATATCGATTCAGTGCATGGGGTTGGCATATGTGTCGTGAAGATAGGAGAGATTCATAAATTCGACGTTGCGAAACTAGATAGATGAATACATTAGGAGTCAGGAAAGAGAAAAATTGAGATTTATGAGTGTTTGGCAGTGAAGGTGGGATTATCATCTTGGCGTTGAGGGACATGCTGCATATCAAAATAGAAAATTTTGGAAGGTGGGATGTGTAGATTAAATGGGGAGACTTTTGAATGGAAATAGAATTCTTTACAAGTGATGGTGTTGCGTATGGGGTAAAGGTTTTATTGCAACAGATTGTCATCTGTGATAAACCAAAGTGTTTAATTTGATAGTAGATATATTCGAATAAGAATTTATTTTGCACTATAATGTGTATTTTTGTTTTAATTAGAGCTAGAAGAGAAATATTATATGAAATATTTTTATACTTTATTCCGGTGCTGTTTATTTACGGGGTTTTATTTCAAATTATTTAAATGTCTTAGATTTAGGTACTTTTCTGTTCCTGAAAATAACCCAATAAAAATTATTTTGAAAAAAATTATTATTTGTTTTAAAAATAAAAAATAAAAAAAAAACAATAAAAATTAAACGTGTTTCTCCATCATAATTTTGGTTAATTACTACTTTCTAATCAATTTTAGAAGCATTGCAACAACAAAAAGTGAAAAAAATGGGGGGGGGGGAAACAGAAAAGTACCGATTTATCTCACAGACGATCTTAAGACGTTTCTGAGCATTCTAGCCAATTTAATGCCGAATTTAGGGTTTTATTTTGCTATAAAAATCAATACCAAATCAAGTTCGAATTTTTGGGCATTGATTAAGTAAGATTTATCGAATACCGAGCATTATAAAAATCATACAAACATGTTTATAATTGAAATGTCTTCTCGACTCGATGGTTATAATTATGCATAGCTGTTAAAAACATTTCGGTAGTGGCTTTCAAATGGCTTCTTCGACCTGGATAATTATTTGTGATGTGAATTTATTGAGTAAAATAACTACAATCTGCAGACGAATATATCCATTATCGAATATAATCATTCTACAAAACTTTTAAAAACATCATCGAATCAACTGTATATAGCTCCGTGATCAAAAACCTTATTTTCAAGCATTCAAATTAGTATTTATTTGTTTCTTTATTAATATATATTCAACAGATAAGATTACAATTACTGAATATTAGAGACCCCAAAATAAAAATCAAGGTGAATACAAAGAGAAAAATAATAAGATACTAAATCAAGTAAAAAAGTTTTGAAAGAATGTACTGTCGGCGGTAGAGGACCAAATTGTAAGTCATTGTGTAATCGCAACAGTGAAGAATAAAAGTAAATGTCAGTGCGCCCAAATGGCACACTAAACACAACGGAAGAGCGCGTGCCAGGAACTGCTTCGCGGACAGAAACGTGGTTACTGATGTCCGAAACAAACATCCTATAAAATAATTTAAAGAGTAGGCACTCATCTAGGAAAGGTCTCCGTGATTCGAGGGAAGAAAGATGTAGGAACTAAAGACGATCACTGTAAGGACGATGGGGAAGCTGAAATTTAAAGAATAAGGTACGAGTAAATCTACGTTGATTAGACTCCAACGCAGTATTTAAGTAGACATAATGAGGACACGACACTTGACAGCAATATTCAAGGACACGACGCACAAAAGGAGAGAAAAAGGTGTACACAGGTGGAAATATTAACGAAGGATTTAGAGGATCTAATAATAAAACCTGATAATTTAGAGGCCCTGGCAGTAATATATGAAATAAGATTATCAAATTGTCAAATATTACATCTTTAAAATTATCAAAAAGCATAAGGGGAGAGCTAGAAACCGAATAGAAGAATATCAAACGTGTCGTTTTACAGGTCAAAGACATTGTGTGGCATTTCGTGATGTTAAAAGTGAGAGCATTGGCAAACACTAAGTCTGTAAGCTATTAAGATCATTTTGTAAAAGCATTTTGGGGCTCGATCACTCAAAACTTCTTGAAATCGTCAGCATATAAGAGATCGTTTATGAAACAGAGAGAAAGAAGATGACAAAGTACAGATACTTGCGAAACACCTGATACAGGATATAAGGGAATTGAAGAGCAGTATTTAACAGTTACAATACAGGTACGACCATACATGTAAGAGTTAAACCATGAAAGAAGAGGACCAGCTATGCCATCTTTCCTTAGCTTTTGAAGGAGGTTATGGTTGACAGAGTCAAAGACATTGGAGAAGTCAGTATATGGTACGTCGACCTGCTTTTGATAGTCAAGAGCGGATACGACCATATGTGTGAGGTAAAGAAGGTTAGTTAATGAAGATTTACCTTTGACAAATGCAATGCATGAGCTAGGGTAGGCGGAATAAAGGAGTAGACTCGCTTGAAGACCACTTTCTCAAGGATTTAGCTGAAACAAGGAAGAAGGGAAATGGGGCGCTAGTTTGAGATGCATGTACGATCATCAGCTTTATGTATAGGGAAGATATTGGCAATTTTCCAGAGAAAAGGGAAAGAACCAGAAGATAAACTTTATATTGAACAAGATAGAAAGGGAGACGCACAACAGAGAGGATGAAAGAGATTAAGCCGGGGTATTTGGAATACCGTCGCAACCTCTACCGATATTGGCATCGATATAGTTCGACAGGAGTTCAATTTCTATAGGGTTTGTCCGAAACGAATGTAATTCAGGAGATGATGGAGGGATAAGATTTTGAGAAGGAGGAAGGCATTGTTTAGAGAAGAAAAAGGAAAAGTAAAAAGCACAAAGTTCACATACTTCAAGCGCCATATGCATACCATTGAGGACACTAGGAGAATTTTTCAAGGAAAAAAACAATAAATGACCAAAATAATTTCGGTTGATTGGTTCTGATTGATGCTTCAATGCCAGCAATGTAGGCGCATATCGCCTGTCTCGCAGCTTCTTTCGCTTTCGCAACATCATTACTGAACCAAGGAGCATCATTCCGTTTTTTAGCACGATGAGTTGGTGTGAATTTTGGAATAAGGTTCGAGAGGAAAATATACAATACAATACATCAATGTCAAGACTACGAAAGAAAGAGATCTAGTTAATTCTATTTAATTCAATTGCCATACCAGTTAAATCAGCTTTGTGATAGTTAAAATGTACTAAGGAAGGGACTTTGGTCCTCATAGAATTAATATTAGGAATTTCATGGATAAGAGGGGATAATGGGAGTCAGAAGGAGCAGCACTTTCGGAAAGTGACGATTTTGGGTTGATTGGACAAAGCAAGGTTCACAATAGGTGCGGAAGTGGTCAAATATCCAACAATAATAGCGGTGAGGTAGGAGGTTGATCGCGAGGCTGTTGCAGCGGCTGATGTTGGGCAAGATAGATTGGATGGAGTGATAGTAACAGGGTTTAGCTTTTGTCAGCATACCTATCTTTTTGGCGAAAAAACCTCTGATGTGTTGAAATACGGATTTGGCTGCGTTCATTTTTTCCGAGATGCGTAACAGTCGATTCCGAGATACCTAAGATATGAGCTAGGAGTAATCCTCCAAGTTCTGAACGAGATAGCGAGTTCCTTGTGTCAAATAGTAATACACAAGATTTAATACCCCATTCGTCAAGGTAAAGTCTCAGTTCTATCAACCAATATTTTAGGTTCGCTGTTTTGGTGACTTGTAGCAGGCCTACTACAATGGAAAAGTCACCGGTGAATTTGGTAATGACAGCTTCTCCTTTGGGAGTAGCTGCTCCCTTAACGCTGAAATAATATTGTTTGCTTTTGAGAAAGCTTGGAGTGAGTTTTATCCGCTATTCCAGGAATGAAAACTTGATCAACTTAAACAGATGACCTCCGTGCTATACGGTTTCACACTACGGTTTAAATCACCTTGCAGGTTTATGAAAATAAACAAAAAATTTAAGGTCAATTTCAGGATATTTTCCAGGCCGGACCTCCAGAAACGCAGAATGTATCAAAAAGTTCGCCGTGGAAGAAGAGAAAAGTCGCAGAGCAGAAGAAAGTCGCAAAGAAGAGGAAAGTCACAGAGCAGAGAAAAGTTTGGAGCGGCTTCTGTATGGTTGACATCGACCTCCTTTGCAGCGAGGTTTTATCCTGTGTGCTGTGCGATAAGTGCACAATGACTTGCGAAAAATGTGGACTCTTGAAAGATTTTAGAAACAGTACTGTCATACTAACTGATCAGAAGATTACACCAGAAGCATAATTTTAAGGCATTTTTAATATTTCACGCCCTTACAGAATGCAAGTTCTCCCACTAGGCTGTAAGATCCAAGCAGCTATAGGACGAAAATTCGGGGGACGAAAATTCTGAGTTCTAACGTCTGACTTAACTTATCATTTTTATTTACATTTTTATTCTTTTCCGGAAGGGAAAATCTATACAATTTATTGCGAGGAATTCACTAGCTCTAGATGCAGTTGAAAAGGACATTAAAAAACTTTAGCACCATACAAATATTCTGCCCAAAATATTCAAACAAATCTAATTCAAATGCTCCCATAGCATTTATCATAACATTTATAAATTCTAGGCTGTATGTTTCCTAAAATTTATGGACGTCGAATTAATGCCATAAGGCGGTTAATCTAATTGTGACACCTGCCTGCGGTTTAAGCACATAGAAAATGACTTACTGCGGGCCCAAGTTGAAAAGCAAAAGTGGAAATGCGTCAACTGTGAAGGTAAATAAACTGCAAGCAACGGAGTCTGTCCTTTACCAAACATAAAAGCTTTAGATCACCAAAATATATCCACCCAAAAAAAGTTAACTTCAGCACATTAATAAATTAAGAATGGTTTTAGCGATTAATCCTAAAATAGTACTTCTTCACAAAAACAAAACGTATATTAAAAATAAACTCTAAAAATCACTCACTTTGACAAACTCGCATTCAATACTTGTCTATAACAAGTATTCCCGTTAGATAGCAAAAAAATCTATCCCACAATAACCACATTCAACAGCAAAAACTTTTCAATTACAAGCCATCAATGTGCAAGCTCAATCCGAGCATGTTTTTTTATACGAGAAAAACTAAAGTGAAAATTGATGACGACAGTGTCAATGCAAGGAACTTTCCGTGGATTCACATTCATACCACACCTCACAAAAAATTTCCAAACTACTATCATAGTTGACGAAACGCTCGGTTCATGACATGATCATAAAATTGTTCGGTGAATGTATGGCATGTCCTTTTGATTTTCATGTTACAGCAGCAAAAAAAAAGAAAGTTTCAGGTTTATGAAACGAACGGAATATTATCAAACTCTCTTATGGCTCAGCATGTTTTAGTCGAGATGGTATCGGGAGAAATGTAGTCTGTGGTCGGAAATGTGATTCAATGATGGCAGCAGGGTGACAAGTCAGGTCAGAAGCGGGTATTTAGGAGGCAGATATGTTTCGAAAGTCAAGGAGTGTTTTCGTACATTATTGTTGGATTTGTGCAACCTTAAGTTGCCTGAAACTCAGCTCCAACCTTAAATATTCCAAAAATAGTTTCACCACCCATTCGCTCCAAAACAATTTTAATTCACACACTGTGAATTACACATGAACCCCTGACATGAAAGCAACATTCTTCCTTTATGGAACACACATCATATCATTCACCTTACTTCCTGCAGTGACATACGTTATTTTCCCTGGAGCGAAGGAGCACCAAAAAAAAAAAACGACATTGCATTGTAGACTCATGTAGGAAACACACCTCTTCTGAAGCCATCCATTCAAAAATATGATGGCTGCGAGGTTCAAGGCTGACGACAACTTTGTAACGAATATGAGGGAGACGTGTATGTTTTCGTACGTGTTTGATGCTATGCAGTTGTACAGCGTTCTGCTCCTGTCTCTAAGGATCAGGATGTGCTCGTGTTGCTTTCAAGTTGTGATTGCGCTAACTCATTTTGGGTCGCGAGGATTGGCTTGGTGAATGAGAATGGCAATCGCGACGATGTTACAAAGCCAAGATGACGAAAATGATGACAAGGATGATGCTGATGGTTGTCAAAAGCAATCCTGCCTGTTAAGCGCGAAATTGTCTTATGCATATTTTATGGAAGATTACAAGGTAAAGTGAGTTTCTTCCACAGGATTGATTTTTAGCGTGAATTTTCGAAGGGAGCTTATTTAACTCTGTTTTAAGATGAAGGTAAGTAAGGAGGAATTGAGACGAGAAACGCGTCACATATTAAATTAAAACAGGCTTCGGAACAAAGGAACTATTTCCCTGAAATTTATTTCGTGTATTCGCTTATTGAAATCAAGTGGTTGAAGCCAAGGTCACTAGCAATTGAAGTTCCTAAATTTCATAAATACTGTCTCAAAACTTTGAACATCCATTGCCCGAAAGATCGACAGACAACCAAATTAACAATCTATTCGAGCAATTAAGAACATGCAACCAGACACATTGGCAACAATAAAACCATATCTTTGACCAACAACCAACATGGTCCCTCTATTGCATTGGAACAATCATTATTGTTACCAGTTGTCCCGCTGCCTTCGTCGCCTTGGTCTGTATCTCATTCACATATCTCTTGCAAGAAAAGAAAGAGTCAATAAAACGAAATGGAATATTTCTTAGGAAAGCAAAAATAATAACACAAACAGAACTGAAACGTTTAGGAATGTTCACAAAGAATTTAATTGATGTACACGTTCTCTAGGTACTAAACGAGCGTAGTATGACAGTGGCATACAAAACAAACGACAAGACTGGATCTGGGTCTTGTGTTTGCCTACTGGAAGAACACCAGAGAACTTCGAGACCAAGTTGGAGATGGCACTTCGGTTTAGGGAGTCATGATGGACAAGACCTCGCATCGCTGTTTCCTTCTTTAATTTAATTTTTTACTCCGCACGTCGATTTCCGTCGTCCTCCGCTACCATCCAACTATTATTTTTTCTTGCCTGCTTTCCATGTCGTCGCAGTCATTGCCATCGTCTTCGTCGTCGTCGTTTGCATGTATAATTGGCAAATTAATATGAAAATGAAATGACGCCATCAACAATAAAGCCCAGGCTAGGCCGAGTTAACCGAGTCTTCTTCTGGTGTCTTCTGTTGTTCAAAGTTTTGTCTGTTGTCTGATATTGTGCGCTGTTTATGATACTAGAACGAACCTTCAATGTGGAGAATGTACAGTTGTTTCCGAAATAAAACCTAAACGAATTTCGGATTGAATAAGACAATGTCCAGTATACACAACAAATAGATGGGTATGATGGTTGAATTGGTTTTTTTTTGTGGTGGTCTATGCTAATTTTTTTTTTATAATTTTCAATAATTTTGTCTGTTCCATTTGCAGAAGCACAAAGTTCTAAGCAATTTCAAGACGTGGAATTCGCTTTTCGCTCATATTTACTCTAGACGGAATTAAATGTTTTGGGAAACGTTTTTGACGTATTCTTGCTATGTGGTTGTGCTTGAGAAATGTGAAAGATGCAATTGTGAAATTATTGTGTTTATTATTTTGTGGATGCGAAGATATTTCTGAAATGCTCTCTCTGATGGTGAATGTTTGATTAAGAATCATTTTGAGTTCTCCGAAAATTCCTTTCCTATTTTGTCTATTTGAATTACGGTTTGGTGAGTTGTACTTTCTATATTTCTATGATTTAGTGCAGTTTAATATTGAGGCTTAGCTTTTTACCAAATTGTTTGGACTCACTGATTGCAATTCAAAAATCTAATTTTATACAATCTATTCACGAACGAAATGAAATTTCGTGGTATTTCGGTGGTATTGTGAGCATAAAGATATTGAGCATAAAAGGCAATCATCTAGCACTATTTAAAAAGGAAATCTTACATTATAACACAAGGTCAAGCAGCAGTTCTGTGTTAAGTTGAAATTAACCCTTTGGCGGCAGAAATTTTAGTGCTTTCTCAGCTAGGTACCTCCATATTTCCTTAGAAAGAGAAAGTTTGGACAAAGATGTAAAAAGAATATATCAAAAATAGAAACTGATGTTTTAAACTTGGCTATGACAGCACTTTGGAAATTTTCAGAACGAGGTGGGCGCTGTGCGCCTAAAAGTAGACGCAGATTTTTGTTTACATTCTTTTTGTGATAACTTCTGACAGAAATATTGGATCATCACGAAATTTTCAGAACGTATTAAACGTACTAATGAATATGCGCACAACCCTTTAGCAATAGCATATCATCAATCCATCAAATAACTTATCACTAGCGATTTATTAGAAGACTAAATGATAATGACGTAATTTTATATAAATTTTCTTTTTCTTTATGTACGACGGGTCACCATTTATTGTTTGGGCCTTGGCAAAACTAATGATGTCAGATGCAATCTGACAAACAAAGTTTGAGATTTTTTAGCATAAATGTGCTCACAAAGTTTTGTGTGTGGGCTTCCGGTAGATATTAAAACTAAGAAGATCTTCTTTCCTTATGACCATTAAATCCAAGAAGGATAGTTTCCCATTCTTTTCGATTTTCATTGAAAATTGGATGTTCTTATGTGCTTGGTTCAACTTCTCCAACGTTTCTCCTAAAGCATCTTTTTTAACTATAGCTAGAATATCGTCTACATATCTCAGCCAAACCCGAGGAAGCGAACCTTCTTCATAAAGTTTCTTCTCTAGTCTATCCATAAATATCTCACTCATAAGTGGGGATAAAGGATTTCCCATTGCAACATCTTTCATCACTTTTAAGTATTTCCCACTGAAAGTAAAATAACTTTCATTCATGCAAACCGTAGCGAGTTTCAAAAAGTCTTTCACCCTCTTCTTCCCCCCGGTGAGCTATTCCTCTCTAATAGCCAGTCCTCAAAGAACGCGAGTGCTTGCTTTACTGGTACGCTTGGGAACAGAGCCTTGACATCAAATGATACAACTAGCTCATTTTCCCCTATTCTTGCCACTCTTCCAAGCCGCCCTATTACCTCTTCTCGATTCTTAACTGTTCTATCGCTAGTCTTCCCTAAGTCCCTACACTCGTCTACAATCCATTTTGCGATTCTCCTTGTTGGAGCGCTTGTAGCGGTGACAATTTCCCTAAGTTCACTTCCTTCCTTATGTATCTTTGGAAGGCACCTAATTCTTGGCAATGACGGGTTTGAGACCCGCAGCTTGTTCACCTCTCCAATCGTCCCTTTGCACTCTTTCAAGACTCTTTCAACTCGTTTGATAGAGTCTGGTAAGGGATCTTTCCTAAGCTTATGGTAATCCCCGTTGTTGAGTTTTTTAAGTTTTTTGTCCATTACGACCACGGCATTTCCTTTATCAGCTTTGGTATAAAAGACCGGTTTAGCAGCCAACTCTTTGAGCACTCTTTGTGCCTTCCCAGTCTTCCACTTCTTACGATTTTCCCTCCTGATGAGTTTAGCCACATTGCCTCTAATCTGTGCTTTCTCCTCTTCGGGCAGGGTTTTGACCGCTGCTTCGATGTCTACTACCAAGAAACGTTGGAAACGTTGAACCAAGCACATGAGGACATCCAATTTTCAATGGAAATCGAAAAGAATGAGAAACTACCCTTCTTGGATTTAATGGTCATAAGGAAAGAAGGTCTTCTTAGTTTTAATATCTGCCGGAAGCCCACACACACCCAGAGGACAACACCATCCACGTCTGATCATTGGCATTCCCAAAAAATGGCCCCATTTAATTCGATGATTCACCGGCTATTAACAGTACCCATGGATCAGGATAGTTTTAACTCAGAAGTTAAATATATTAAAGATACGGCGAGAAAAAAAAATGGATTTGACGAGAGGATAATTGGAAATCTCGTCAAAAAGAAAAAGTACAGAATACAAAAGAAACATCATTTGATGCTTCAGCATACGAATGGGATCACATAAGTGACGAAAATTGTTAAAAGCTGGCAACGTTTATATCTTATAGAGTGGTCGTTGTACTAAAATTGTTAGATTGCACAAGATAAAGCTTTTGGTAGATTCGTACAGGAAAGATCTAGAAAATTCGTTAGCGAATCACTTTTTGAAACGAGTTTCGCGAAACCGATTACATGGTCAAACCAGCTTTTGAATTTTGTTCTGAAAAGATTCGGGCACACCAATTGGAATTTCGTTTCGAATCTAGTGGCTTATCACCAGTTTCTGAAGACAGATGTCGAGCTCCATTAAAGTAACAGGTTATCCATTTTGTGCTTGAAAAAGTAAAACCCTGCATATCGATATCTTTCAATTATATTTTTTATTTAGCCAAAGGTTTGCCATTTCAGAATATAGATCGTTTAATGATCGAACAATGCGTTCAAATGTGTAATGTGTTAAAAATGTGTAAGAAAAATGTATAATTTCGCGAATGGCTTATGTGATTGGCCTCCAAGATCCTGCCATTCAACGCCTCTGGATTTCTTTTTGCGGGGGTACGCGAGAGATCGTCTTTATGCGAACAATCCTCAAAAAAGAATATTCGTGAAGTCATGGCATACGTGGAACCTCCAATTCAAAGCAAAAAAAAGGTTAAATACATTAACGAACATCCCCCCTTATTGAGTTAGGGGAAATTGACAGGTAATTCCAGGCGCAGCAGACCATTGCACATGTTATTACCGCAGCTATTAGTACCTGAGGAGATTCCGCTGTGTGGCCAGTAAGTGATCAAAAATACAGAACTTCGGCTCTAGGCTTCCACATGGATGTCCGTCCAACTTGTCAATTTGAAGACAATTTGCACGACCAGCGTTACCAGCAGGGCGACTGATCTGGTGCTGTAAGATGCCAAATCCGTTCTTGCTACAGCCCCAATAACCTCTGAAATGGCATCGATTGTTGAACGTCTTTCTGGAAACCGTACTGCTACTTGAGTTACTAAGATAGTTACTAAGTTATGAATACTGGATTTACTAAGCTATGAAATATACAGATCTGAGTTTACGGGGTGTTTCATTTGATATTAACATAAAATATATATAAATATAAACTTTACTTAGTCAAGTAGGTATTCTTTTAGGCTCCTCGCAGTTCTGAGCAAAGTAGAACATTTTATTTGCACATGGAAAAACGTTAACAAGCTGTGAGCAAAGTAAAAAAAACCCGCCTTATGGTGGAACCTTGTGGTATGCCACAAGCGTTGCGGAAGTTCTCGCTTCGATAATGCTGAAACTTGATTGTGGGTGAGTAAAAAATTTAGGGATTCACTGATAGCCCAGTTATTTCAAAATTTATGTGCGAAAAAGGTGATGAACAGATTCGATGTTAACTAGAGTTCACGTGAAACCTAAAGTTAACAACGCATTTCTGGAAAACTGATTTTCATGAATTTGATCTTGAATAACTTTTTTGGTCACATGATTTTGTAATGGACTTTTCACATTGAGTTTTTGACACCACAATAAAGATGATTATCGTTTAGAAACCTTTATTTTAATTTTTTTCCAAGATTGGTTTTTTTTTTATCCAAAATGTCTGGACTATGAGTGGCATTTTCAGGCGAATAGTTCAAATAGTTGCTACCCACCTACCTACAGGGGGTAGAGGTCCGGGGTGGTCCGTTTGGGTCGAGAAGAGTAGACGATAGTCCGGGCAGATAAGGATTGGAGCGGTCGAGAGTTTCACTTTCGCCGCTTGACAATCCTGAGCCCACTCGAACTTTTGTTGCTTCCTCAGAAGATTCGTCAGTGGCGCCGTCAGCGTTGCAAAGTCGGGTATGAATCTCCTATACCACGAGACTATTCCCAGGAATTACCTTACTCCCTTCACGTTTGTAGGCGAAGGAATCTCCATCAAGCTCTTCATCTTGTCCGGATCTAAATTCAGCCCCTTCTCGTCCACCACGTACCCCAAGTACTTGAGCTGGGGACGACATAATTCGCATTTGTCCCGAGACACTTTCAAGCCTACTTGCCTCAGACGTCTGAAAACTTCCCTTAGTATCTTTATATGCCTCGCGAAATCTTGTGTTACCACTATGATGTCGTCCAAGTAGGTATACACATAGGGTTCTAAATCGGGTCCAAGGATTTTATCGGTTAGCCTCTGCCAAGTTGCAGGCGCGTTCTGAAGGCCAAAAAGCATTCGTTTGAACTGGAACAAACATCGATGTGGCATGGTAAAAGAGGTATATTTTTTTGACTGTTCGGCCATTGGCCCCTGCCAGTAAGCAGACTTGACATCGAGCGTCGATCGATATTTGGCGTCGCGTAGCTTATCTATCGTACTCGATACATAGGGGATTGGGCAGGCCTCGTGTTCGGTGACCTTGTTCAGATTCCGATAATCGACGCAGAATCAATAAGTGCCATCCTTCTTCTTCACCAACAGGATGGGAGAAGCCCACGCGCTCGCAGAAGGCTCCACTATCCCCTGCATCTCGTTTAGTTCCGAGTCCACGTGCTTTTGGACGGCGGTATCACAACTCAGTATAAACAATAGTTGGTTAGTGGGAAAAGTAGAATAAGAAGGGTTGACACCTGGCTTTAGTTTACTACGTTTGAGATTTTTTTTAAGTATGAACTCGAATCGTCTTTATTTTTCCTTTTCACAACTTTTTTTTACCAATCTCATTCCTAAATCCATACAATTAATCTTGTTTGTGGTAATGCATGGGAAATGTGAGCTAGCACACACTCTGCTAAAAATAATAAAACGAGAAAGAGGAACAGTAAACCGAAATAAACGTTCATTTACTCAACAACAAAAAAAAATATTAAAAGAATTCCTTGAGAACGCCCACTCATCATTGTGATTTCAAAATAGACATAATTACAGTACATCAAAATAAAAACTTTTGCAACCAAACCAATTCAGCTTGATTTTTTCCAAAAACCACCACAAAACAAACATTGTTTAATCCACAATTCTATTTCGAGCTCACAAAGTATTTCAATTTCTAATCCAACCGAGCACGGCATGTACACTTCCACGAATAGCAAATTTAATTGATATTATTCATTAGCGGTTAAATTACGTACCTACTGCATGTAGATGTTTTAAGTATGTATCGTTAATGTCCGTAATTACGCGCAATGCTGTAACCGATATTCAAACATGGCAAAAACTGGTTTTCTTTCCAAATGAATTTTACATCTATTTTTGCGCGTGCATAATATTATATAGTACATACACATAGTCGTTAAAACATCTAAATAAATTGCACATACGCACTCATTTGATGTAGTTAAATGCTGCTGTGGGTAGATTAGTTTCGTGGAGAATGTAAACAAAACACAACAAAACTAAACGAACTTACACAAGTATACATCAGAAGTAGAGTATGAAAAATTATGGTGTTTTTCGCAAATTACTGTTTGGATTTCGAGACTCGATTGCACGCTCGTTTTGGACTTGAAGCCGTAAAATGCAGAAACAGAAAATCGAGCAGAAAATGAAACAACACATTATTGAGCTGCTGCTGCAGCAGTTTGGAGAGTTAGAAATTTGAAAAGATTGTCGGTTTTTTTCCATTCCCAAATTTAGCGATCAGTTTCACTTTAATTGAATGGGGAAGAGGTGTTTGTATGAAAGAAATGCTTGTGCTTCAATACGGACAATAATACTAATTAGAGTTCGATCGTTAAAGTGCACGTGTAATGAAAATAATGTAAAACGTACAACGAACAAATATAACAGGATGCAAAATCTGCACATACATAAAGTTCAATAAATTGTTAATTGATCGAAAATCTTTTCATTATACCCTCCGAAATTGGAGCGTATTTACATGATTGACACATTCTCAATTAGCCGACTTTGTAAAATGATAACTCGATCACTCGATTTAATTTACTTATATTGACCGATCGAAGCCATTAACATAAATTAAGACTTTGTTTTTATTATTTTAATGCTTCCTTTCGTGATTGTAAAACTACAAAATCCCCTAAGCACCGTACCATCTATGGAAGGTTGTTCGAAATCTATTCGATAAAATTTAAATTTTATTCATCCGATTGGCTAGTTAATTGGCGATCAATAAATATCGGGAATCTTAAATTAATTATGAATTACATTTATAGCATTGCCTTTTCAAGAAAATATCCGACATCTTTTACCCAATTTTGGTTTCATCCGCATTTTTATTTGCGGTTTGAAAGAATCCGACGGGAACTTACCTGGAAAGATAAGAAAACACAATATTAGTAGAATGTAAGAGATATGTTGATACAAATATGTATAGTAATGTATAAAATTTAAATAATGATTTATTAAAACAAATTCCGGAATTTTTTTTATTTAAATAAATAATTTTATTTTATATAATTTATTTGTAAGAAAACTATGTTGTCAGGTTTGAAAAAATATCAGAAATATCAAAAATAATTGCTCGGAAAACTCTTTTTCCATTCAAATTAGCTTAATTACTTGCATTTGAAGATTAAAAAAAACTCTAGCGCATCAGAACCGCTAGAAAGACTAATGTTCGAAGAACAGTAGAGGATTTGTGCAGATTTTGAGTGTGTATTCTACCACTACTTACTTTTCCTACTTAAAACTAATACACCCCAAGTAATACAAGAATCTAAGCTCACTAGGAGGTGGTGTTTTAATTAGTATTCACAAATCTCTGAATGGAACGCTCTGCAGTGACTTCATTCCCTCCGTCCCGGTCGAATGTGTAATTGTCCGTATTTCTCCTTCACCATCTGTAGTGCTGCTTGTTTCCTCTATCTACATTCCTTGTAGTAGCCCCGTGCTGGTATATGAACGTTTCTTTGCGAAACTCTCGTCCCATCTAAATAACCGCTTCCCTTCTGCTTCCTTACTTTTATGTGCTGACTTTAATATGCCGTCGCTTGTTTGGGATGATACTTTCTCAAATATTTTGTCTTCTAGCAATATTTCTCTCGCTATTTCTTCCTTTATGTCCCTTTGCTCCATTTCCCAATTTAAAAACGTACCGAATACTAACAACAGGATTCTGGATTTCGTTCTAATATAATAATATTCACCCTTCTTCCTTTTGCTTGAGTCCTTCTCTGTCTCCGTATGTGCAACCTGATCGTCATCATCCTCTTTTTTTAATGGAATTAACACTTAACCGTTCGTCTAAAGTCAAATCTGTTTCTAATCTTCGTTTTAATTTTAAAAAAGCAAACTATTCCGCTTTGTCCAACGAAATCAATGCTACTAACTGGTATAATTTCTTCAGAGGGCTAAGTGTGGATGATGCTCTTGAAAAATTTTATTCCCTTTTGTCCAACTTAATTTCCTGCTATACTCCTTCCTTCCGCTGCAAAAGAAGTTCCGATCCTCTGTGGTTCACAGTCGATGTTGCGGTTGCTCTTAGAGCCAAAGATGCGGCGCGTAGTAAATACAAAAGGTCTGGCTCTTTTAATGACCTTTGGAATTTTCAAAGGTTACGGGCTGCTGCTAAAAAAGCAGCCAATGACGCAATGCGTGCCTACCTGGATCATGTCGAAACTTCTATTACTTCCGACAATCCTAAGCCTTTTTGGTCTTATATCAAATCCCTTAAAACCTCCTCTGGCATCCCTTCTGCCATGTATCTTCATGATAAGTCTGCGTTCTCACCTCAGGATTCCTGCGAGCTCTTTGCTCAATTCTTTTCTTCCTTCACCTCCCATCTCAGTAGTTCTTCGCCTTCAACAATTTTTCCTACGCCTGATCGTACCCTTTCCACTGCTTTAACTAATCCTTTGGAAGTCGAATCATTAATGTTGGCCCTCGATGGAAGTGCTAGCCTCGGTGCTGACGGCATCCCGAATTTTTTTTACCAAATCACTGTTTTCCTCTTTGTGCGTTCTTCTGTCAATAATTTTCAACATTAGCATCTCCACCGGTACCTTTCCTGCTCTTTGGAAATCCGCCAACATATTTCCCATTCTTAAAGCTGGCGATACTTCTTCCATCCCTAATTACCGTCCTATATTCCTTCTGCCATGTTTTAGTAAGCTCCTCGAAAGAGTAGTTTACAATAGAGTGTACCCTTTTATTCAGGCCTTGCTGGCCAGTGAAAAACATGGATTCGTTAAAGGTAAGTCAACGGTTACAAACTTATAGTCTTTCACAAACACCGTTGCTTCCGCAATCGACAAGCAAAAACAAGTAGATGTCCTATATACAGACTTTTCCAAGGCTTTCGATTCTGTGAACCATGTTATTATCCTGTCAAAGTTAGCAAGGTTTGGTCTCTCTGGTGTCCTCTTTTCCTGGTTCTCCTCCTACGTTTGTGATCCTTCTTGTGTTGTGATTGTTAACTCTTGCTCTTCTACACCCTTTTTTCCTACCTCAGGAGTTCCGCAAGGATCCATTCTTGGTCCTTTATTGTTCCTTTTGTTTGTTAACGATCTTACTTCCCTCTTTAATTCACTCTGTCTTTTGTACGCTGATGATCTCAAAATTTTCAGAGTGATAGAATCCGCTAGTGACTGTTCCTTATTGCAGAAAGATTTGGATACTTTGGCTACCTGGTGCGCAGCGAGTTCTCTCACTTTGAATGTTTCGAAGTGTCATCAAATGTCTTTCACCCACAAAACATCCCCTTTTCTCTTCTCCTACTCTGTCCTCGGCTCCCCTCTCAATGTTGTTGCTAGTTTCAAGGACCTTGGCGTGATTTTCGATTCCAAGTTGAAGTTCGATTTACATATTTTACACGTCACTGCCAAGGCTTCTCGTTTTTCCGGCTTCATCATTAGATCCTCTAAACGTTTTGTTAATCTTTCCACTCCTCTATGTTCTCCTTCGTTTTGTTTGTTTTTCTCCTTCGTTCGTAGTGTTCTTGAACACTGTTGCCAAATTTGGTGTCCACATTACGGATACTTGATCGCTGCGGTTGAATCCGTGCAACGCAGATTCACCCGCTCATTGTTCTATAAGTTCAATATTCCGTATTGCGATTACAGTATGCGCCTCTCCATCCTTCAAATTCCTTCCCTTGAGTCACGTAGAGTGTTCCTCGACGAGTGCCTCCTCTTTAAACTTTTCAACGGCTGTATATTGATGGCCCCAGCATTCACCTTTCTGTTAGAGATTCGGGCCATTCTAGTGAACATTGTTCAACTTTAATGTTACATTTGCCCGTACTGACACCTATTTCTTTTCTCCCTTTTTACGCTTACCTTGTCAGCATAATAACCTTAACCTTGATCCTCTACCTCGAACATTAGCTATGTTTAAAAATATTTTAAAAAATAACGTTCTGTCAGGTACATGAAATATGTCATAATTTAATCTTTTTTTTTCGGTCGATTTTGCTTTTGATTACTTTTCCTTTCTGTATTTCACTTAATTTTAATTTTTCTTTTTCTTTTTATTTTTTTTTATTTAATTTTTCTCCTTTTAACTCTCATATTATTGTGCTTTTTTTCTTTGTATATATATATATATATAAATATATATATAAATATATATATATATATATATATATATATATAAATATATATATAAATATATATATATATATATATATATATATATATATATATATATATATATATATATATATATATATATATATATATTATAAGAGCATTACGGATTGTCTTCTCAGAATTGACTGGGCTAGTAATTTTTCAACGCTAGAATTAGATGATGCTGTATCATTATTCTATGAGTTGGTTTTTGACGCCGTTGAAAAGTTCACCCCAAAGATTAAGAGAAAAGACAAAATATCTGAACCATGGCTTGATAGCAATCTAAGGTATTTGCGGAATCAAAGAAATAAACTTTACAAAGTAATTACCACCAGCACTGATGTCAGAGATGATATCAAGGATAAACATAATGAATTAGCTCAAGAATTCCTGTCGAAATCCCGTGAAGCGTATGAGCGCTATGTTAATATCATGGGCGAAAATATAATTCATGATCCTAAAAAGTTTTTTGATTTCGTGAACACCAAACGGAAAACTTCGGGCTACCCTACTTCGATGCACAAAAAGAACCTTTGTTCGACATGCCCTCACGAAATTTGCGACCTGTTCGCTGAGCATTTCCAGGAAGTATTTTGTTCATGTACAAGCATGTCTAACATTCTTCTCCCTCAAACATTCCCACCAGATATCATTTGTGAAATGTATTTAACTAGAGAGGAGATTGCCAGGGCCATCAAAGATCTCAATGTCAACAAGGGTCCTGGTCCTGACTTACTACCTCCTAGTTTCATACTCGAATGCATGGAGTCGCTTATCTTACCCGTGTATTTAATTTTCAACAAATCACTTTCTTGTGGGGTTTGCCCTTCCTTC
The DNA here is from genome assembly GCA_947369275.1 of Nemotelus nigrinus. NCBI lineage: Eukaryota > Metazoa > Arthropoda > Insecta > Diptera > Stratiomyidae > Nemotelus > Nemotelus nigrinus. The sequence goes on from OX376374.1 coordinate 9,911,257, forward strand.
TGGAAATCATCCCATCTGACCCCGATTTTTAAAAGTGGTGATAGGCGGTCAATTGATAATTACAGAGGTATTGCAATACTTTCAGCATTGCCTAAACTATTTGAAAAAATTGTCTGTGATAAGCTCACTACTGTAATAGAACCTCTTCTAAATGAACAACAACATGGTTTTAGAAAAGGCAGGTCAACTTGTACCAACCTCGTGATTCTCGTCTCAGATGTTCTCTGTGGCATGGAAAAAGGGCATCAAATTGATACCATCTACACAGACTTCAGCAAGGCCTTTGATCGGGTTGATCATGATATTCTTCGAATCAAACTACAGAAATTTGGCATCTCGGGTCTTTTATTAAACTGGTTAGACTCTTATCTTCGAAATAGGACGCAGTACGTTAAGTTTCAGGGTATCCTATCCAAAAAAATCGAAGTTTTATCAGGTGTTCCACAAGGTAGTCACGTGGGGCCTCTTTTATTCAATATTTTCGTTTCGGATCTTTCTGAAGTTTTATCAGACATCCCTCACCTTTTTTATGCAGATGATCTGAAAATGTACCACACAATTAAATCGAAATCTGACTCAGTTTTCCTTCAATCGAAACTGCTTTCTCTTGAGCAGTGGTGCAAACAAAATAATCTCGACATTAATGTCAGTAAATGTCAAGTCATTAGTTTTTCCCGCAAAACCAGTAATATAAATTTTGATTACCGCCTCAATAATGTTACAATCAATAATGTTGACAATGTCATCGACCTCGGGGTTACTTTGGATAAAAAGCTGCGTTTTAATTTACACTATGACAAAGTCTTAAGCAAGGCTAATAAGCAGCTTGGATTTATCAAAAGACGTGCGAAGGAATTCAAAAACCTATGGGTCACGAAGTCCTTATACATAGCTCTAGTTCGGCCATTGCTCGAATATGCATGTATTGTCTGGCACCCTACCTTTGATGTCCATAGCGATAGGCTCGAATCGGTGCAGAAGCAGTTCTTGCTGTTTGCGTTGAGAGATCTGTATAATCCTTACGAATTTGAAAATCTACCTTCATACAGATACAGGCTAAGTCTCTTAAATCTATCAAGTCTATCTTCGCGGAGGATAGTCATATGCTCCTGCTTTACTTTTGACGTTATTAGGGGCTTGATCAATGTTGTGTCCCTGTCCAATAAGATCACCTTCAACGAATCAGTAAGGCAGACGAGGCACACACGTTTACTGAATGAATACCGACACCACACAGTTTACGCCAACAATGAGCCAATCAATAGATGTTGCAAAATATTCAATAGCTTCGCAAAATACTATTCCCCTACCATTTCCAGACCTAGGTTTAAAACTGCTCTGACTAAGGTGCTCACGTCATGAATGCCCTATCCAATTCCCTACTAAAGATGGTTATATATTTTTAAATTTCTTCCGTTGTTGTTAATTATACAAATTTATATAAATTGTTAGATATTAATTGTAAGTGTTTTGTACGCCTTGTTTGGTTGAAATAAATAAAATAAAATTATATAGGCTTGAGTAGCCTAGTGGGTAGAGCACTGGCTTCTTGCGTGTGGGGTCCCTGGTTCGAATCCAGGTTCGGACGAGGGTCCGCGCACCAAGCTTTGAGTTCACCTAGCTCTGATTAGGTACCTGATTTAAATCAGGGGTAAAGTGAGTCGTGGAACTAATCACTCCACACTCGTATTCACAATGATTAAATAAATGGTAATGAAGCTCTCTACCAGCTTCAACCCCTAGACCCGTACGAGGGTTGTCGTGGGATTGCTTTACTTTATATATATATATTTGTTTTCTTTTTTTTTGTTATGTCCAATCTATAATTGGATTTGTTCTGTTGATTTGGACATTAATAAATAAATAAATAAATAAATAATAACCTTATTTGAATTTCGGTGGCTTCATCGAAATTTACAGCGATAAAAAGGTATTTGGGGTTGTCATCCGAGAAATGTGCAGATCTTAGAACATTTAAGCCTTATTTACTTATTTTCATTGCAAATGTTTGCAATGAAAATACTTAATGCAAGCATTTATTGGAACAAAAATAGCAAAAAGGCCTAGTGATGGCACCCCTTTGCTAGCACCGTAGCAAAAAATATGTCGCATCTGCCTTACGTTGAAGTCAATCTGCTGTGCAAATTTCGTATTGACTCAATGACAGCATTGGAAGTTATAGGGATGCAAAGAAATTTAGGGTTAACATTCGCAAAAGTTTTCATATTTTCTAGATCTTAATATTTGGTGTTTATTTTCACTATCAGATCACTACGATTTGAAAATTCTATCATAAAATCGCTTACTAAAGTTATGTCAAAAAAAATACAAAAACGACCATAGCTGGCAACCCTATCATTGTTATGAAATTACATTTCTACTGAATATTACCTACAATAAGTTTTATTTGCTATTTGAATTTCGTTATGATTCAATCACTGTACTGGAAGCTATAGGGCAAATAACTTTATTTTCCTCAGGAATTTTCCAAATTTAAGACACCCAAATTACCATAGCTGGCAGTTCCAACCAAACGTGGTTCAAAGTAAGATTCAGCTATTGTGAGAATTTCGTCAAAATCGAATGACTGAATCAAAATTTATAGGGCCAAAGGCAGTTATTTTTCTTCGTAATTTTTCAAAATGGCACCACTGGCACAAAATTGCCCGCATTTCAAAATCACTTCTATCAGACCTGGTCCTATTTAAGGCCAATACATTCTGTAAATTTCAACTAATTCTGATTATCGGATCGTGAGTTTCCGTGAACAGAAGTTTTTGATGCTAAATATATAGGTTAATTGGGGAAAGGGTTAATAGGCGTGCCCGTTGTAAAATTTCAATTTTTTTACTATGGCTGTGTAGACAAAGCATAAGATTTATGTATGAGTGGCTTTTTTTTTCTTCCAAGAAACGACATTTTTTCCGGAGAGTCGATGATTTGAAGGTTTTCACTTTCAGCGCCTGCCCTAGCTACAGGGCTGCCAACATGATCATTAAAAGCTACACAAATTTACAACTAAATAATATCAAAATGTTCTGAAAGTTTCATAATGATTGAATAGCTCTGTCAAAAGTTATCGCAATTTAAAATTTTTTAAATTTTCCCGTTCTCTTTTGAGGCACCTAGCGCACAAATGGGGTTAAAAAATTCCAAAACACTATACGATTCACATTTAGAACACGTTTGATATTCATTTCGTTACCCTAATTTTTGCAAAAATTATTTTTGGACGGAACAATAGGTATATTCCCTTTGGCTCCGGTGGCCACTAAAATGGCCACCGGAGCCAAAGGGTTAAAGGTAATTGACATTTAGTGAGACCTGGACCTATTCTGCATATACACCAATGTGTCCTGAAAGTTTCAGCTGAGTCGGATGGCGCGTTTCTGAGAAATAGTCACTGAGTTTTTTTGATTATATATATATATATATATATATATATATATATATATATATATATATATATATATGTATATGAAAATATGAATTTTTGACCAAATCGATTTGAATACTAATGTTCTTCGAACATTAATAAAAAGCGAATTAAGCTGGGATAAATTTACCTTAGTTTGCGTCAGAATAATAAAATAATCGTCGAATTTAACTACGCAAAAATTTTAAAAAAACGACCTTAAAATTACTATCCAACTTCACAACTCCCACCCAAAAAACAAATCCCAAAACTACACGACACTTCAAATCAAATCCCTACTCAAAGCACCACCGATTTCCGATCCTTACGTAAACACCCGAAAAATAACCGTAAAACTTTTCAGATATCCTCTCAATAACAACAACGCCACTACACAACTGACAGATGTCAACGGAATATAATAAAGCGAAAATATTTCAAATATGTTCGCGTATTATGACAATATAGTGAGTGCACTGTCGAGATCTCGAAATTCAAATTCACGTGGACCTAACCTACGGCACCACCACCACCTGCCCATTTTCACCCCTAATATTTTTCGCAGCCATACTTCTAGCTCATACATAGTTGTCGTTCAGTCGAGTGAGAGGACAGCCAGCCAGCCCCCGTTATGAATTTCGACGTGCGGCTGTCTCTTTCTGATCCAATCGACCAAAAAGGACATTCTTTTCATTCCTAGTTTAATAGTTAGTATCAATGAGGTTACTCAAGCAAATCTCTCGAAATTGCACGCTACCCTAATTTCGAGTTGCACGCGGAGTTGGTTCAGTGTGCTCTATGGCGCGCTGAATGAGCCGATTCTGAGTGTCCTTCGGCATTCATTAAAGCATGAAAATATGCAACGGCAGTGCGATACTGATCGAAGAGGGTTAGTTACATAGTGGATTTTTTCTGGGTGCAATTTTCAATTTTTCAGGGTGGATATTTTTGTGTACTGGGTGTAATTAAATGTGAACAAGTTTATATTTGGGTAATATGGTGTATCCGGAGAGGAGATTAGGGTGTTGAAACAGGATTCAGAGAAAGGGTGATAGAATTGATTTGAAAGACAGATGAAAATGCTTGCTCGTTAATTAGTTAGATCATTATGGTGTATGTTAGGAAGAAATTGGCGTAGCAAACCACAAGTATCAAAAGATAAAACTAATAAGCATTAATTAACAAAAACGACTAGAAAAGTTGATTCAAGTAAACCAATAATTGGATGATAGAGGAATCTATCGTTTGAAAAAACTAAATATTTAGTTGATAGCCTTCATAATTTTAAACTTAACATGTTAAGCAGTTGTGTCCCAGTTCTTACTTCATCTGTAACTTGTGCGATATGCACCATAGCTGCCACTTTTTGTTATTGAAAATGTTGATGGCTTCCAGAAACGAGTCTATGCAGGACCCGTGTGCATCACCATTGGCACTACAACCAGATCTCAGCTTGCTTTAACTAATTTTTTTTTTGCTCCTGATCGCGATCTCCTATCATCCAATTCGGCTGCCTTAAGCTCGGAGCGTATTTTTCAAAGGCTTCCTTCAAACAAAAACAAGGTCTTCCCCCGTGTCACCTACTATAAAATCTACCACAAAAGATTTGCGAACAGGCTCGTCTTCGCTCATACGAGCTGGCTGCCCTGCCCATCGAGTCTACCGAGCTTAGTATCTGTGATTAAATCTACTTTTAGGTAGATAGCGTACAACTTATAATTGTAGCATCTCCATAATCTCGCTTATTCACATATGGCGCCAAAAATTCCCTCGAAAGAGGGGGAAGTTTTACCCTGAGCCTCCAACTCTCGGATCCACCCGCTAGTACTGGCAAGACTATTGTCTTGTACAACACTATAGCTTTGAGTTTCAGGTGAGATTTTGGGGTTGAAAGAGCTTTGACAGACAGTAAGTAGGGGTAAACTTCCTCCTCCAGATTTTTGTCGGCTTCTCCTATCGACCCAATGTAGTTGAAGAGCTCCACAACTCAAGAAACGTGAGAAAAATTGTCTGCTGATGCCAAGGCTGTCAGTTCGGGGTAGAAAAGTTCTGGATGGATGGCTGGAAATAAAGCCGCGCTAGCTACACATTGCGAACTAAGAAAAACTATCAGCCGTGGACAGAAGAAGGCTCTGCAAAAGAGGTGGAGATGTTTCCTGTTTCCGATGCAAATCGAGAAGCAGAGATGAAACTGAAACGCAAGGGGGGGGGGGGGGGGGGGTTGTAGCACCAGAGAACACAGATGCACCACAAAACACAAATGCACTAGAGAGCACAAAGGCCGAACTTGTCAGTACTTGAAAGCGAGAGAAAAGCTAAAGCCAATGGCAGAAGCTAAAGCCGATGGCAGCGTTGCCAAAATCAGGGAGAGAGATTTCACTGAGGCTGATCCTTCAGGACTAGGCATACCATTCACGAAAGTGTGGAGGAAAACGTATGCTCTCATCGTTCTGATATGTAGATGTGCCAACAATAATGGTATTGACTGATATTGCGCTATTTTTAGGAACGAGCTGTGGAGAGAGCGGAGTCGAGGCTAATTCACAACTTCACGCCTGCGAGGTTTGCGAACGGTCAGCTCCAATTCTGTTCCAACCGAACATCAAAGAAATGGCTCATACAGATCGTTTCGAGTTCGGTTAATGGCAATGGATCTACATTTACCATTATAGACCCCGATCTGGCCAAACTTTGTGATATCAGCTATTGGATTCCCGGTCCTCGCAAAAGTGGTATGTTCTTTGTCATGTTCGGTTAGCTGAGTCCGGGCATCGATATGAAGCATTGGGTTATTAAGTACACAAGCCCTAAGAAGAACCCCACCATTGGTAAAGATGATTTCAACCTGATGTTCGTACTTGACCAGACAAGTTGCTCTATGCTCAAGAACAGATAATGTTCCGTCACCTCCGCGAATGGTTAAAGTAATTTTTATGCCTATACCGGGTGGAGAGGAGTATTCGGATTCATAGAACTTTAAGCCAATGAGCCTAACTTTGTCTCAACTGAAATGACTGGAGAGGTTTTTTTTTAAAAGAGCGCTTCAGAAAACTTAAATATAACCCCTTGAATAATGAGCAGCATGCGTACCTGCGAAAAAATAATGCGAGTCAGCTTTACATTTTCTGGTTTCCAGAGCTGAGGGAGCGCTCTCAAATGGTGAATTTGCGATGGGAGGTTTTGTGGACATTAAAAGAGCTTTTGACCGCGTAGTATTTAGAGAGTTATCTGAAGCGGCAAAAGCTCATGGCGTGAAGGACGTCCTAATTAAATTTATATATGTCATGCTGACGTGAAGATTTTCGCCGTCGGAAGCTGAGCCTAACCGTTACTTGAAAACGGAGGCAACAACTAGATGCCCTCAAGAGGGTGTATTACCGCAGCTCCTATGGAGTACCTATGCTAATTAGCTCCCTCCTAAAACAACTGCAATGCTGATGACGTGGCCACACTAGTGATATGTAGAAAAAGGCAATGTGCATTTTAATGAATCTTGGTAAAACGAAACTAATTTTGTTCACCAGGATAACAAAACTGGAAGGAAGTGTACTTCCCCTAAAATGAAAGAAGCAATCCATTAACTTCCAGGTAAAGTCAAATATCTAGGGAAATAGCTTTTCGAGTATAAACATGTGGAAGCGAAGCTTTTGCGAGCTCTTTATGCTTTCGGGCAATGTAGCAGAGCCTTTGCCACCACATGGGGCCTGAAGTCTCATGTGGATCTACGTAACCATCATAAAGCCAATGATCACATTTTATTGTAAAGCTATTGTATGCTCGCAGGAAATTAGCCACACTGCAAAGGACAGTATGTTTGGATATCTGTGGTGTTTTTAGTATTGCTTCTGGTACGGCCCTTCATCCGCTTCTCAATCTGCCTCTAATTGACATGCAAATTCAAAGTGTGGCGTTGAGGTCTGCCCAAGGACTAGCTCAGCTTGGCATATGCGTACGAAACGACAACATGGAGCACTGCTCTATTAGAGGTTCGATGCGTGAATCGCTCCCTGATTCTCACGATGCCTTCGGACGCTCAAGTGAACTTCCTCGACTTCAGGAGAAAATACGAAGTAATCTCCTTGGAGCAGAAGTGACTGGGAGGATCCAGATGTCTGTGCGAGGCGATACTCCGAGATTTTCTTCGCAAACAGATGTTAGTTCTGGAGATGGTATCTATCTGCAGCATTCATCGAATGACAGGTGGTCTTTTTTCCTCGTAGAGCACGTTTCTGTTTTTGAAGCAGAAATATTTTCGGAAGACTTCTGATGTGGCCGGGCGCTCTAAGGTCTTCTTTTCAGAGCCCAATCATGCGAACGCGAGACTTAACCTGAGTAGGAAATTTTTGCAATGCCATGACAGGCATATTGACTGGACGCAACTGCATAGAGGAATAAGTGCTGCACAGGATAACCTCTGTCCATCGTGCCTAGAAGAGGCTGACTCTGTGAAGCATTTTCTTTGCGGTTGCCGAACGTATGCGCGTTTCAGCTACCTATTCTTCGCCTGGGATGTTGCGTGCATGCTTTTATAGTCTCTTATCCTCTATCAGTGATCCTGGATTTCATTAATAGATCCGGAAAACTCTATTACATATTAGCTTCCATGTCCGTATTAGTACCCTAAATTATGTAAATGTTTCAAATGCTATGTACGGTTCCATGAACCGAAATAGTTCAAAAGATTTATAAGACAAATTTTAAATAGTTCTACTGATGAAAATAGGACAAAATATTTAAAAGACAGATATGAAAGACATCATTGAAATAAATATTTTTTTTTACCATGTCATAGAAACAAATAATAAAAATTATTAAAAAAAAAAATACATGCAAGTATTCCTTAATGATTCCAAACAGGATTAAATTTTATTCATGGTCGCTACAAACACATTCTATTCGTTGTAGCTACAACCAAATCAAATCATCGACCCACCCCACTTTCAAATAATAAAATAAACTATTCTCTCATCATTGTCTTCAGTCCTGTCGTATTGTATCGCATAATCCCCATAATAACTAAGTTTACTGTAAACAATTAAATTCAAATAATCCAAACATGTTCTGCAGCTAGTGATGCGAAAAAGAGGCGTCGTCGTTGTCGACAGATGATAAAGTCAAGCTCCCCAATAAAAGTTCACATGTCATCTCGCAGTTACAGTAATTGAGTCATGTCGGCGCGTTTACAACTACGTTATGCATGCATGTGGGGGCATGTGGGCCATATCTAGCTGCCGGAGATGATTGAAAGTGGGGTGTTGTCATGGAGGCTGGACCTGGACCGGCCCGAAGTCTCTTTTTGCGCCAAACCCCGTTCAGTTCATACACGAGCGCACATCCTCGTTGGATCCGAATGCTCTTTTGCTGTCCATTCCTTCGCAACCCCAAAAGCTTTACTGACAGAAAACTTAGCCACCGATATAACAGCGGAATGCTTTGTATTTATTTGCTGTTTCAATGCCTTTTTGGTGTATTCCTGCGTTTCAGCTGGTAGGACTGTGCAAGGCCGGCTAGCGGGTCGACCGGATTGTCAAGCGTACGTGCTTACAAGTGGAAAACAAACTGGCCTGGCAAGCAAACTATCAGAGCGTAAATGGACTAAAAGCCAACGGTGCAGTAAACTTTGTTGTTTTTTCTCTCGCACATGGAAATATAAAGTGCAGAAATGTTAAAGTTACATTGAGCTTACAATATTCACACACATGAATGATTTCCACTCGGAATATTATGAGCTGATGATGGCGCTAAGTTGTGCTTGGTTTACTATACTACATACAAACTACTGGTAGAACTGCACTTCCAGTTCGACGAGGAGACTTTCATTGTTTCGAAACAGTGTCCGGCCAGATCATGTGTAAATCGAATAAATTTTAAGTATGAATTGTGTAATGATCGCTACATATGCATTTCGCTGTTTGAGTACATTGCTTTGCTGCTGGGATTAATTTTAATTAAATTGAAATATTTTTAAGGTGTTGATGATTTTTTTCGCTAGCTAATTGAGAAGCTAGTGGAGTGCATAGAATTGTAGAAGTTACCATCTTTGAAACAAAAATATGGTAGCGTTACGCGAAATGCTGTTAGTCCAGTGAAGAGACTTGACTAAATAAAATGAACAAGAAAAAAAGGACATAATTTTACGGAAACAGCGAAGTAGGGCAAGAGGAAATATTTTAACCAATTTCAGTTAAATTTTCCATAAAAACACAAAACAAAAGTGAGATTGGTCGTTTGATATTCTAGTATTTACTGTTCTAGATAATTTATATATAAATTTGAATCAAATTTATAAGATATTTTTATAGCACAAATATCACTGACAACTACTTTCACTCTCTTGAAATGGTGACAAATAATAAACATCAAAATTGCAATAGATATGCGATTGAATACCATAAATAAAAAGGGCGATAAACTGCGGTGTGAGAATTACAGAGGCATCTCCTTAGTCTGTACGGTCTACAAAATTCTGTCAAAAATCCTGGAGTATAGGATTAAACCGTTCGCGGAAGAAATCATTGGTGAGTATCAAGGCGGTTTCAGATCTGGTCGCTCCACTATTAGGGCATGCAATCCCGAGATTTCGGGATCTCGGGATCTCGGGATCCCGACCCATTTTGGACATTTTCGGGATCCCGAATTTTTTATCGGGACTCCCGAGATTTCGGGATTGATAAAATTCAACCCATTTTGCGAATTAGAAAGCAGAACTTACTACTAAAAGACATATTGTTTTATGAAAACCGAAGCGGAAGCCAGTTGTAATAATGAATTACAGCTGGCGTATGATTACATGCTTAATATTCCACCAAAAAGTGTACCCGAAATATCTTTTTCAGCAGCTGGATATATGTGCAGCTAAATCAGGTCTAGTTTAAATTTTGAAACTCTTGACGAATTATGTTTATTAAGAGCATACTTGCAAAACGAATCAGCAGTTTGAACCAATCGATATTATTACTTATCACTTGTTTCATTGAAAAGCAATATTATTTTGTAATTAATATGTAAACAACTAAAAAAAATAATGTATTTTTATTATATTATCGTAACATCCGTTATGCTGATTAAATTTCAATTCATTTTTAACTAATTTTATAACTAACTATCATGACCAAATAAAGAGCTTTATTGGACAAGAAGATAAGATGAAATTAGATCATAAGATTAATTTAGATGCAATTATAGATTAACGTCTTACTTGCTAGTACCCATGTACATATGTGCATAAATTTTAAATTATAATGAACTTAGCCTCCGGTTTTATGTATATATAATTGAAATAAAGTTTTAATTGAGTACAAATAAGCCAATATATCTGTTTAAATTCCCTTAATATAGTTTTTTTTATAAAATCCCGAAATCTCGGGATTATCTCGGGATCCCGAAAATTCTAATCCCGAATTTCGGGATCGCAATTTCAATCTCGGGATTAATGCCCTATCCACTATCGACCAGCTCTTCACGGTCAAGTTAATTTTGCAAAAGTGCTGGGAATACAACGTCAACGTATACCAAATCTTTGTCGACTTTAAACAAGCATATGACAGCATCGACCGAATTTGGTATACCGGCCAAATTAGTGAGACTTATAAAGATGAAGATGACCAACTCCGTCTCGCAGGTCCGGATCCAGAACAGATTGACGGATCCTTTTGAAACTCTGGTTGGCCTGAAGCAGGACGATGGAATAGCGCCCACGCTCTTCAACCTGGCACTTGAGTTCGCTATTCGGGCAATGAACCTGAGCACCAGCGGCACGCTACTTTTTAAGTCACAATTGGCAGTGTACGAGGATGACATTAACATCATAGTTCAAAAACTGACTGATGCAGAAGAACTTCTGCTTTGACTTGACACCGCAGCAAAGAAAGTTGGACTACGAATCAACGAGGACAAAACGAAAGTTATGATGCAATCTAGGACAAGGACGCCAGTGCACACGACCATCAACGTAGGGGACCTTAGCATCAAATTCGTGGGCAACTTCGTTTATCTGGGTAGCAATCTATCGAGTGACGACAACGAAACTGACGAAATCAATACAACTAGCGAATAAGACATTCTTCTCGGTCCTCCCCATTATGAAATCGAAATTTGTGCACAGAAAAACTAAGCTCCGCGTTGATAAAACTATCATAAGGCCCGTGCTGTGCTATGGCTGCGAAACATGGACCCTGCCCCAAGCCTCCGAAAATATGATCGACACCTTCGAACGGAAAGTTCTACGGCAAATTTTCGGGGCTGTTCGCGACCGGGATGGATGACGCATCCGATACAACAATGAGTTGTACGAACCGTACGATGAGCTGGAAGTCTCCAAAATCGTCAAATTATAACGGATACAGTGGGCTGGGCACGTGCAACGCATGGATGACGATCGCATGACAAAACGTGTCATGAACGACGGAGCGAGGCCAAGAGGAAGACCAAGAGCTCGTTGATAGAGCTCAGTATATGCGGATGCCGAGCAACTATTGGGGTTCCAAGACTGGAGGACGCGGTCACGTGACCGAGACAATTGGAGGAAATCCATCCAGGCGGCCAAGGTCCGACGTCGGGCTGTTGTGCCACGTTGATGATGATGAAAAATTATAATTATAATTATTATTAAAAATTATATTAATTTGTTATCATACGATCCAAAGATTCAAGGAAATATTCATTATTAGAGGTCGACACCGTTTAGGTCGTCCTCGTGACGTACGTACTTCTGCAGTCGTCAAAGCCTTCGGGGATCGAATTCGTCGAATTCCACTTCGTAAGCAACGAATAATGGCTCCAGAGATGAACATCTCCACGAGAAGTATGTCCAGGGGATGAGCACCTTAAAGAAATCAACAGGACATTTACTGGCAGAGCAATGGGGAAAAAACTGAGGCCCACATAATGCACAGAGCTGCTTCAGCGATACAGCAACAAAAAATTTCGACAAATCATATTTACTGATGAAAAAAATTTTGATGGTGGAAGAAAAATTCAATCGCCAAAATGATAAGGCGTATGCACAACTCCAACTTCAATAATGAGCACAGAGCTTCATTTTTGTGAAAAGGTGTAAAAATTGCGACAAACATCCTTGACGAGGAGTGTGTGAAGCCATTGAATTCTAAACTGTTCAACAGCCGTCACTTGACTTTCCAGCAGAATTCTGCACTAGAACATAAAGCGCACACCAGATAATTTTCCGGAATTTATAAGGGCGTCACAATTACCATCTGGGAGTTCAGATTTGAGTCCCCTGGACTACAAACTGTCCGCAGAGCTAGAGAGCAAGGTTGGCAGAAGATAACACACGAATATAGAGAGCCTATAAAACAAGCAGGAGCTCCTTTTCCTTCAGAAACAGTGCTCACTGCCACAGAGGGCTGGCCAAGCTGATTGAAAAGTTATGTCAGAGTTCAAGGCGGCCACAATGAATTATTTTTTTTCACTGAATTATTTTTTTCAATTTTTTTATTGTACCCCTAGCAGTGCGTTTTAATACATTTTTTTTGCCAAAAACTCTCTTTCATATTACACCGAAATAGCTGTAACACAGCTTATGGTACGACTAGGTGTATTATTTACAAGAACGAAAAAAATGAAACGTCAAAAGACGAGATGAATTAATAAGAGAATTCACCAATACAAAGCTGAAACAAAAGGGGCCCAAAAATGGAACTTTGCGGAACTCCAAAGATGATATAGAAGTGACATAAACAGGAACTGACAAAGACAGACGTGATCATGTGCAAAAGAGGATGACCACGAAAGTTAGAAAGTCAGATATGCTACAACCTTCCAATTTTTTTCATTCTGCGACCTTCCAGAAATCTTAAGCTAGGAAAAGTTGTAGGTGGAGGCAAAGTTTGTTATATGTAACACGTTCGAAGTGTTTATTAGAGGATATAAGGCGAAATACAACAACGGATAGAATTAACAATATTTATTTATTTGTTTATTTGGTGCGTATTCAATACGACAGGCAAAACTGCCCATTTACAGATTGGGTACAATGAAAAAAAGAAAATAAAATAACAAGAACTAAATAAAAATATATGAATATAAGTATATAAAATAATTCAAGTTAGAATATAATAAAGTAAAATTAACTAAAGCAAATAAGAAGAAAAAATCCATTACAAATATGAATAATCAATTCAACAAGAAAAAACAGATAGGATACAATGAAAAAAATAAAAACAGTAAGAATTAAATGAGCAAATATAAATATATAAAAAATAATTAAAGTGGTAAATTCAATGAAGTAGAAATAAGTCGAGCAAAAAAACCAAAACCAAATTAGAACCAATAAGAGCAAACATGTATGTAAGAATACATAAAATTAAAAATATACAAAAAATCTTAAAGTAATAAATAATAAAGTAAAATTAAGTAAAGCGAAAAAGAAAAGAAAGACTCCATTATAAACAGAAACAGAAAATAAAATGCATTAGTTAGAATCAAAAATTTTACTTCGAACCATATTTTTGAAAATGGCAATAGATTGTGGAAGAGGCCCAAGTTGAAGACTATTGTGAGTACGTAAGAGTCGTAAAACGGGAGAGTAGAAGAAAGTGTCAGTACGAGCATACGGCACTTCAAATAGAATGGAGGACCTGATTGACCTTACGGATTCCCGCTCAATGAACAAAAATGCTAATGAGGAAGATAGGTAGCCGCGACAGATTTTGAAAAGGAAACTCTCATCCAAGTAAACTCTGCGCTGCTCAAGGAGAGGAATGTTAAGAAGAGATACACGTTCACTATAGGGTAAATACGGCATGGATAACAGAACACACGGGGAAAACGATAGAAAATTCACGATTAACCTCAGCGAAAATCAGTGCTAATAACGAGGCAGTGTTCGAAAGGGTAGAGTTTGGACGTTGAATATCCATTATTTATCCAAATGCACTCAATGAAAGTCGCAGGTAGCCTTCTTAGACATTGAGGAGGCCTTCAGCAATGTCACTGTCGGGAGTATAATTGATACCTTAGTTGGATATGGATAAAACTCTAGCGATCTGGGCATCGGAATTGCTCAAAAATAGGCAGCTTGATCCCACCTTTTTGGAGGCCAAAGCGGAGAGAATAGTCGGAACCGGAACTAAATACTTTTTAATGTCTTAAAGGTCGTGGTCGGAAAAGCGTTGTCTATGCACTATGACCTGATGTCTGATGAAAATTAGTGCATACTTTCGGGAACTTCTTGTTTAGGCTCCTTCAAGCGACTAGGTATTTTGTACATTGGGAGACGAATTTGTGAGTTTAGTTGCAATATTGTGTCTACCAGCATATCATACGCAATTCCTTGAAGAGTGTACGGCTATTTTTTTTCAAGTATTTCAAAATTGGTCAGCAAGCTGCGAAAATTTTTACTAGTATCCGTGTTTTAAATGTGCAGCGAGAAATTTGAACAATATGTCTTACTGCATTTGAAAATATTTCTCCAGTATAGCAGCTATCAGAGTTCCTGTGGGGCTTGACGGACCATTTTGGGGAAAATTCGCTTGACAAAGATCAGAATCAATGGACCAGACATCCAAACTACCATCAATATTGTCAAAAAAAAGTCACCACAGCTAAATTAAATCCCCTTGCTTTTCAATTATCGAATCTTCCTATTCCCCACATCCCATAAACCTAAAATTATAAATATTTAGATCAAGTAGTCGTAATTTGGGCCAAACTTTCAGCCTCCCTCGCTCTGTATCGTCACGACCGCTTCTCGAGGGTGAGTTTTCCAACTGTGCTTGTGAAAGAATGACAACAAGAACAACAATAAAACGTAGTTGACGGGCGACATTCGGTCGCTCACACCATTCCATTGTAGCCCAACGACGAGCATTGAATTAACAAGTGGCATACACAACTACTCCACCAAAACGTTCCTCGACGTGTCTTCCAGCCGAACGTCAACGGCATCACAATAATTTTATTTTTCTTGTAGGCCTCGAACCTAATATTCATATTCTCGACGACTTAACGACTTTTCGAGTCCCGCAAACATCATGAGGCTACGCTAAGAATAAGAAATTAATATGATGCCGCCCAGTCCGACCATATCGAAGATGTTGCTGGCCAGTTTTCCGGGTCCTATTCCGAACGAGAGTGAATACTTGCTCGTCCTCAGGCACTCGATTTCAATTACTGATTCCGCACTCGGGAACCCATCAGAAAGTCATCAAACCGAATAATGAGCTACGATGAGTTGATCCCGAAATTCAATGGCTGTAGTTCGGTTTTCGCTACATCACTCACCGCTGGTTCTACAAATTGTTCAACAGTCTCGAGAACAAGAAAGCATGAAAAGCGACTCAACAACAGGTACCCACCAATCTTTGGCGTACTGGAAGTGGTATAATGGAGGTTTTGACGATGATGTTTTGGCAGCATGTGTAGGGGGCCGTATGTTACACATGCTCTGCGATAAATATGCATAAGCTTTTGTCACGAATTCAAGAGCCAAAGAACTAACATCAACATTTCATGAAACAATAGAGCTCCGGATTGCCACGGATGGATGATGAGGCCAAACATCTAAAGATACTTACTCGTATAAAGGCAAAGACAATTGTTTCGATTGCGCGACTCGGTCGAGTGAACGAAACAGGTGTCCACGTGCTTTTTCGTGGGCAGGCGAAATTTCAGTAATAATAGCTTTGAATTGTCGTTTGTACGGAGAAATCAGAAAAAATCATGGTTGTTTGGCGCACATGTGCTCTTGAAGATGGAAAATTTCATTTTAAAGATGGTTTACGAAAAGCACATGTGCGTATGGTTTGGAGAGTGCTTGGAGACTAATTTCATGATAAGGAAGGTCAAAGATTTACAAAATAGTATTTTCAAGTTACATACGTGATTCTTTTTGAATAGTTTAGCTGTGTGACGTCGATAGTTAAATTTAATGTAAGTGTGCGTGCCGTTTTCATTGAGTTGAAATAGTTCTGAATATTTAATTTATTTTTATGATTAGCTCAACCGAAAATTAAATTCACGGCTATCGTTGAGAAATCGTGTCAATTTTTTTGATTGCTCAATATTGATCGGGAATCTATTTATATGTTGGTCAAATGAAATGGTAAAAATAGAACTAGATAAAACCAAGCCAATCCTTTAGCCCACCCATGCTCGTTCAGATATAGTTAAATGATTGAACTGTTGGCTATTTTTACACAGAACTATTTGAGAGAATAATAAATAGAATTATAAATGTCTTGCGATTCTAGCACATTTTAAAACTTATATTTCTTAAAAATGTTTATTTTTCTTTGCAAAGATACCATGCAATTTTGATTGAAAAACGCTTCGGAATAACCACAAATATCACAGTTTTTCTATTACCAGAACAAAAAAAAATTGACTGAGGTAGTTTCTCATCACTTTGTAGGATCAATATTTAAAGGACATGTAGACCTTTGAAATAGCGCTAGCTGCATCGAAGAACTTGGTCGTTGTGGGCAACAGATTATCGCGTAAAGATTTCCATACGGCCACCTGGATATCATCTGATAGAGCCACTCGTAATCAGATAGACCACGTATTGATAAATCGTCGCCATTACTCGAACCTGATAACGGTACGAACGTACTGAGGTACGTTACTTACATACATAAATAATGCGACTAAGTCCAGAACAAAAGATTTATCGAACTGATCGGTACAAATGATTAAAATTCTTTGAAATAACATCCTTCTGAAATAATATCCTGCGAAACAACATCCTTCTATGCTCGTCTGGAGACGAAAGCGTCTTGGAAAGCCTGTTCCGGGATGTCCTTCAGAGCATGCGTTACATACACTCTGATGTTGTCTATTGATCCCAAATGTGACCTTTCAGGGCTTCTTTGAGGTAGGGAGATAGAAAAAAACGTCTGATGGAGCCATGTCGGGGCCGTAGCGAGTCTGTGAAATCACTGTCACATTGATCTGCGTCAGGTAGTCTCTGACGAAAAAGGCGGTGTCACCGGGTGCGTTATCTTAGTAAAACTTCCAGGTGCCTTTTATGGCGCTCTTGATACGAGTGATTTTAATTTTTTGAGGACACCTACGTAAAAAGCAGCAATAAAAAAAACAAAAAAGACAATAAACATTGCTTTTATTTGAGATTTGCTCATGCGAGCTTTTTTTGGGGTGGGGAGAAGGTGAAGTAGGCCACTCTGCACTCTACCGCTTGGTTTCTAAATCGTACTCGAAAATCTAGCTCTCGTCATCGATTATCCTAAAGGTTCCAAAAAAAATTTCGGTTTTAATGCAACATTTCTTGATAAAGGTGCACTCGAATGTTTTTCTGGTCCTCGTTCAAATTTTTCGAAAAAAAATTTGCGCAGATCTTCCTCATCTGAATCTTCTGTCACAATCCGGTAAACCGTCGATTTGGACAAGTTTACATTGTTTGCTATTAAACTGAGACTCAAGTGATGGTCAGTTTTTGAGCGTCTAATCCGGAGTTCGTCGGCGGTCCTTTCTCTTTAAGAAATGTTGCCCCCTGGAAACGTGTGACCTTGAAAGCCAATCATCCGCGTAGTCCTGCTGAATCATTGGGCATATCCCCGAAGTCAATTTGCCAAATATCAGAAACCCTTCAAAACTAAGAACCTCTTCTACTATTTCAACCCGGTCGCAGCGCGATGCGACGTACAATCGCGTCAAATCGCGCCATGTACACTTGGGCCACTATCTTGTTGGCATGACTTTGCACAGAAGCATCGCATCCGCGAACTAGGATAGAACCCCGGCATGACTGCCTAACGCAATGAGAATATCAGCAATACGTTTGGTTTTACGTTCCGACTAGTCGTCGAAAAGCTCGATGGAGAGAGAGAGAGAAAGAAAGAGAGAGAAAGAAAGAGAGAGAAAGAAAGACAGAGAAAGAGAGAGAAAGACAGAGAAAGAGAGAGAAAGAAAGACAGAGAAAGAGAGAGAAGGATAATAAAGAGCTTATAAAAACAGAGAAGATGCTTAACAGACAGACAGAAAGCAACCTGTGAAAAGGATCTGATCAATGAAAGAGAAAAAACTCGTTTTTTCGAAGAAAAAAAAGCGAAAAAAATTTCAAGATATTCGATCATCTAAAAAGTTTTTTCGCGCGTACCTGCTGTACCTTCATGGTTGCCTTGAAATTCAACGAACTCACTTACTTTTAGGCACACAGCGCCCGCCTTGAATAGCAATCAATACATTTTGCATACCTGATTTTTCAGAAAAATTTTCTTTCCATTCAAATATCGGAGTACCTGAAAAAATGTCCGAAGCCGCCAAAGGGTTAAACATATACCAATTTTACCTTGACACGGACATACTTGTTATAAATATCAATATTTTCTGAATATATTAGTTCGATTGGATCAAGCACTCTTGAGATAATAGCTGTGTTTACCGATTCCGAAAAAAAGTGCAGAGCAGCTCAAGACAAGTTAAAATAGAGTAGCTGTCAAAAAAAGTCGAGCGATTCAGAGGCAAAAAAAAGTCGAGCAAATTAGAGCAACTGAGAGGCAATTCTCAAAATTGTTTGATTGTCAGAATTCACTAATAGGTGTTTTTTGCACCTTGGGAAGAGCAGATTAAGATAGGGTAGAGTGAGTTACAAAAAAAAACAATCCCGAGCATGAAATTTTATCTAGGTTTTAATCGAAATCAGACATGAAACTTGCATTAAAACACTCAAAAACAGTCTGCACACTACAAAATTTTTTGATTGACAATTGCGGAGTGCTATGGTTATTCATTTAATTCAAACTACCGGTTTCACAGTAGTCAGCAGCAGTGATACGAGCCGCTATGAACACTCTCACTGTTATCAGCACTCTCTATATGTAAGCTCTTGAGCAACTGCTCCACAGCTAAATTCTTGACCCACTGACGTTACAGCGGGTGCGGTTTTTGTTGTTGTTTTCAATGTAGTTGCCCATATTTGATCTACCCATGAGTGCAGAATAACGCACCTAATAAAAGACTATACTTCAGTCACAATTTTTTGATAAAGGTCAGATCCCTGACAGTAGTTGACAAACAGCTGGTTGCTTGATCGAACTTGCTCTACCAAAAAAGATAGAATAGAAATCGTGCTCTAAATAAAACGTAGAGCAGGCTCATGAAACACAAATCAGAGCAACTTCGGGCAAGTTAGAGCAGCCGAATTGCTCATTGAACACATTTCGCAACCTACTAGAGCAGCTCATTAAACACAGCTATTGTCACTCACAAAATTCGATTTGAGCACAGGTTCCAAATTCACATGTCAGAAATAAATCACAGCTATCAAAATCACTGAAAGCAAAATCACAGCGAGAAATCACAACGGAAAATCAGCGAACAAAACAGCAATGGAAAACATCACAGTTTTCGTAGTACACTGTGATTTCGATTGCTGTCATATCGTTTTTGCAATTTATTTCGCTGCGATATTGTTTGCTGGCATTCCGCTCACTGTGATTTCGTTCACTGTGATTTTGTACCAAGAGTCTGCTACAAGTGATTTTTTATTCACTGTGAAAAATATCAGTGTCTGATATGTCGACCCAACACTATCCAGAACTAATCAGACTTCTTTAGTGTTTCCAATGGTATGATATTTTCAATTAAGTTTGGATTGCCTAAAATATCATTTATAACGTATCTATAACAAGTATATTTTTTTTGCTGAAACCCAAGCACGGGCTACTATTTTAAGAAATTTACTTCCAAAAACATACGAGTATCTGCTAATGTTGTTCTTGGCATCTCAAATTTCCCGTTTATTTTCATCCAGAAGTGTAAGACCGAAAACAGCTTTCGCACGCTGAATTCGCCAACAAACCAGAAAAGATACTTAGACAAATTGTCGACAAAAAATTATCCCGAGCACAACTTTGACAACCTAATTTTTGAAGGGGCATTTATTTGGGATTCGAAAAAGGTCGAATTGAAACATTCATTGCTGGTACCAATTATCAGGAAAATTATCTAAATTATGATAGATTCTAAACACTCCTCTTCTTCAACTTTCAGCAACTTTTTTTCAACTTTGCAGTTTTTTCACGTGATTAATAAATAGTTGACATTTGAAATCACATTTGAATAGGCGTTAGAAAATATGATTTTCAGCTTATGATTTTAAGGATTCTAACCACAATGCAACGCCTCGAAAGAATACAAGCTCCGAAATGCGATTTTTTTTTCAGTACGTGACTCTTTAATCACCTTCACACACTACCACATATAATAATGCGGACTCCCACTGTGCTAAATTATTGCTTTAGTCTACAATCACAGTTTACAGTTTTAACAGTGGCTGCTAAGTATAAATTTCGGTATTCGAATGAATTGTTCGCGCATGTTTCACCGCAGCTTTTACATATAGGAGATGAAAGCCTTCCGCCAACATTCCAGTCAGATTCTCTAATTTGGAGCATTATCCAAATCTATTGTTTCTCTCAAATCTGTTCAGTTGAATGTCATTTGTGGTTTTGATTCAATTCGATTAACTCAACGAAGGTATTTTCAATCGCCCTTTGGAAATGTTTCATCCATTTGAAAATCAAGTGTGGTACGTTTTTTATTTTCATCATCATGAATCTATAAAAATAAAAATTTCACATTCAATTCACTACCTTGAACTGATTCACAGCTACAATGCATTATTTTTTTTAATTTCCACTTGAAAATACATAAATTATTTTCAATAACTTTTTTCCAGGAAATCATTCCCATTTGCCTTTATTCTGCCGCTGACCTTCTCCCATTCCACCAGTCAATTATTTTCAACGGTCTTTGAAAATACTAATATAAAAAAAACACATGCAATTATCATAAAATAATGCAAGCACATACACACTACTCATACTATTTCTCCAAATGTGAAAATAAAACAACAATAATGAGAACAATGCAACGAACTGAAACAGCACGGACGTATTTATTATACAGAAAAAATTCCTTCCAACTGATAAGGTAAATTCCTAAAGTTTTTAATAGGTCCATTAAATAGCATTCCTCATATTCACATGCATACGAAATATTTCACCTGAACAGAGAAAAACGATAAAAATAACAGCTCAAATCGCAAGAAGAAAGAAACGAAATGAACAAAAACTAACGAGAGAAAAACGCAACTAACACGAATAGAACAGAACAGTTTTCTCAGACGTTATCGCTTTCTTTCAAGTGAAAATATCTACTAAATACGTATGCATGTATCTAAAAGTGCACGTTCGAACGTACTCAGATTGTTGAGTTTCTCATAATAGCGCCGAACGTTTATCAATATTTTAGCACGTGGAGGCAAATTGCCAGCGTCCGGAGAAATGAGCACATCAGTGGGATTAATACTGAATGTATCTAAGAGTCTCAACAACAATGTATCTATGCACGTACTGCAGTGCTTCGAACAGTTTGATGTCAACAACAATGCACGCACGGTGAATTCAGTATGCATTTTCATACAGTACACGTATGAATATTCCAATGCTTACGTCCGTACATCTTACCTCTCCCACCCATCCTCCGCGTAAAAATTTAACTGATTAGTATGTAAACATTTCAAATATTTTAAATTCGTCGCAGTATAAAGCTCCAGCTATACAGTTCAGTAACCTTCCTAGAACTCTTTAGTATTCAAATGGCAACCGTGAAATTTACGGTTGTTTCTTGTCTTCTACCTTTTAGCACTAAAAGCCACACTTATCAGAATAATAATCCACCGTTGACATTCACAGCTCCGCAAAAATCTCTACCGATTTGCATACGAGTAGTGATATATCATATCGGAATAATTTTGGCGCCAAATACATTCGAATACTTTCCCCCCCGCCAAGGTATACAGAACCTTCACAACGATGTCGCTCATATTCAAATGCATTGATGAAATTCGATACCACGACCAAAAACACACTTTATTGTCGAGGTCGAACAGCATTAATCAGAAGACAAAACAGATATAAGATACCGTGGATCGAGCAAGAAAATAAATAAATAAATATAAAAGATACGTTAAGTCGATGATGCGTAGATAGATACACCACACAAATGTGTCATAAATATTTATTTATAAGGTATACTGAATGTCCAGATCGTTAGATCGCGTTCGAATCAGACAAATGGATTTCGAATGTGTTATTATGTATGTGATACATACGGTACAATCACTCGACGCTATGATGAGTCATACAGGTGCTGTTACCACCACAATAAAAAGCTTCGGTGACACAGTGCAAGCTGGCCAGTTAGTAATCTTGCGGATTTTCAGGTTTTCCGGCAGTATCTATACAGTATGATACATTCAATCGATCTAGTACATAGTGCGGATTGGGAAAGATGTATCGGATGTGAAGCAGCGCTGGCACCAGTAGGAAATCTGGACTTGTGTCAAGAAATAGGGCTTAGTTTTGATTAGGAGTTTATTTCTCTCATGAACAATAAACTGAGTTAGAACACAAATTTCGTTTTTACGCATAAAAATTGTGTTAATCTAATACTAGCTCTTTATCTCTATAATAAGTTCTTACGAGAGTAAGGAATTTGGAGAATACATAAAACAAGAGACTTCAGGATTTTTTTTTTGGTAAATATATTTTCAGATTGAAACAGTAGGAAATGTTTCATGTTCGGTAAAGTTCTTTATTCTACTGAAATTTAATAAGAACTATTCACCACACTTTTCGATTCAGAGCATTTATAAGGGTTTTGAAAAATAAAGACAGAAAGATGCATCTGCAGGAATAGGTAAACTATCTAGAAATCTACGTCGATAAGAAATACATCGGGGACAGTCATTTAAGCGAAAGGACAATAAGGTATTTTTGGCAACAAAGTAAATATTTGGATTTGATTGGCGACTACCCTCAAGGCAGACACTCCGAGAATACAAACAAATGGTGAGACCTATCAACCTACACTGAAAAAAGTCTACAAAGCGAGGAGTCTCATGTAGAATTTATGGTCGCACCAACTTTGTACATTGTGCCCTCAGCTATAAAATAAAGTTAAAAGCCTAATTCCAATTCATTTTGGGCTTTTTTGCTTTGCAGCAGAGTCTCAATTGCTATGTAACAAAGTCTCAGGCTCAGCAGATATCATGTGTAGCCTGTTGGGTAGATCGTCGGCTCTTGCAGAATAGGGACACGGGTTTGAATCCGAATTAGAGCCGGATTTATTTGCAATGATTCGAAAGCTATGAAATTAAACATCAGTAATGTAAACAGGAATTTCTATAACCTGCAATTGTCAAAATGTCGACATTGTGTAAAATAGTGACAATTTCGTTTTTAATTTGCTTTTTATCAACGCTATAATGCACAGTGTTTGGAAGCTATAATATATGGCGTTTAAGGCTATAATATATAGCTCCTATGAATTTTTCGCAATGTGTTATGATGTGTTTATTATACCTATAATTATATAATTGTACATGCTAGAATATAACTATACAAAAAACAACTGTTGTAGGTTCAACAAACATTAAAGGAAATACTGAAATAGGAGCTCCTGCGAATCACAGGACCTATGAGTTCCATATCAACGGCAGGTATGAAGTCCTTCTAAACATTGTACCGTTACATCCCAAGATTTAAAAAAAAGCATCAAAACAGGCTGCTGCCTTGCAAGAAACTCGCAGGTTCAAATCAGTAGACCTAAGGAATCTAGAAGACAAAAGAATCCGTAATGGGAATTCAAGGCAGCAGCGAACAAATAAAGACTAAAGCAACCTTTGAAAAAATATTTAAGGTCACAATTTCATCAAGATGGGGGTTTTCTTAGCTCAAACAGACGCAAATATCGTACAAAGATATTTCAATGATGGATTGTTGGGTAGAAGCAGTGATCATAGGACCCAAAGGCAGAATGTACTTCCCTTTTCTTAAGAGGGCCATCATCTTCCAGGCAGAATTTTCTGTCATATTTAAGGTCACGCATATAATAAAAACGAGGAATAATAAAAAAGTCGGTTTAAGACAGTACATAAATCGAGCTATACTCTTGGAGACAAGGGAAGCCGTAAATGAAACAGGCGTATAGAATAACCTCGAGCTGACATGGATCTTCGACCAAGGAAACCAAGGAAACGAGAAATCTGAAACAAAGGGCAAAGAAGGGTCAAAAATGCCTTCCTTGTATTGCTCTCAATCCGTACAAGAGCTTTACGGAGGTCAATACGGATAAGCAAATCAAAGATGGACCAAAGAAAAGATCGAAATCTGCTGACTTAATTTGGAGGGTTGAAAACACTACGAAGACTATTACACTCAGAAAAATATGTTTCAGAGAATCAAAGAAAATATTTACTTGTTTACAAGATGTGTAATCTTCCACAAATTAAATAAACTTTTATTTGATGTCACTAATTTGTATAAATATTGTGTATAAGTTTCTTAGATTCAACGGAATACAATTTTTACTTCAGCTTATATTTCACACAAGTCATATTCTTCAAATTTAGTCAATTCTGTCAACGAATTTAGCAAATTATGTCTACAACGCGAACATGTTTTAACATCAGCGATTCTTCAATATTCGACGAAAAAATTGGTAGTTTTTATGACTTCTGTCAACATTTCCTCGAAACAAATGAGAGATCGGTAGCTCAGCTCGCTAACGCGCTCGTCCGAAGCAGCAATCTACTGCTCGCGGGTTCGAATCTCACCAGGATTATGGTTGTATTTTTTCGTCTTGAGTTGTATTAACAGCCGGCGACTGATATTGATTAAGTGGCATATTATAGCTTTAAGTAGTGACTAGGCATAAATAGCACTAGCGCTTCAGAAAATAAAAAAAAAGTGGCACTCAAAAAGACGAATAATAGAATAATTGATATCGGCTTTTCCCATATGATATCCCTCCCGCCATAACTAAGCATTCGCTTGAAAAGGTAATCCTCTGAGCTTTGGCATTGTCATAAAAAAAAAAAATTACTTATTGCAAGTTCAATATTTATCTGAGGTCAAACCATATTGCTTTGGCACGTGAAAAATATTTTTACTAATGTTCGAAGAACAATAGTATTAAACTCGTTTCGCCGAAAATTCATATTTCTTTATATATATATATATATATATATATATATATATATATATATATATATATATATATATATATATATATATATATATATATATATATATATATATATATATATATCAGCAAAATGATTAAGGGAGATAATCTCTGGAGTGGCCGATTCGATTGAGCTGAAATTTTCGGAGAACGTAGATGTATATAGTAGGTAGGTCCACGACTTTCTCAAATTCAGATATTCTAAACCTTTTGGCGGCGGCGAGCACTTTAGTGAATTTTGAGGTACTCCTATATTTCCAAGCAGTGTAAAGTTTTGTTAAAGAAAAGTATTGGGAATGAAAACGAATTACGTTCTAAGCTCGTTTATGATAAAAAATTGGAAATTGTGAGCCGTGTGTGGGTGCAGGGTGCCTAAAAGTAGGCAAGGATTTTTTTCCAAATTTTGATTTGTCATTACTTCTAAGAAAAACAATGGATCATCGTGAAATTTGCAGAGCGTATTAATGTTGACTAAAATTTAGCACATGTGGATTTTTAAGATAGTGTGGGTAACCCTGTAGCTACGGCAGGCTCTTGAATAAAAAACCTTCAAATCATTGACCTTCCTGAAAAATTTTTGATTTTTGACAAAAAAATCAGATCACTGATAAATTTTAACCTTTGTCCATCATGTCAAATCAAAATTTTCAAAATTCCGATTTGCACAAGAACGGCAACCCATCACCAAATTACCTCTATTTTCAGTACTCGAAAGTTCTGTTCCCGAGAACTGACGACCGGATTATCCGATCATAATGAAATTTACAGGACATGTTGGTATTAGCTAGGACCAGGTCTGATAGAAGTGATTTTGAAATGCGGGCAACCCTGTGCCAGTGGTACCATCTTGAAAAATCACCCAGTTTTTGGCCTATAACTTCCGATTCAGCCATCAGATTTTGACAAGATTCATCCAATACTTGGATTTTACTTTATGTAACATTTGATGAAAATTTGGCTGAAAAATTAGAATAGAGTTGCCAGCTATGGTGATTTTTGTCTCCTAAATCTTGCAAATTTGCTCAGCGAAATAAAGCTTTTTTCCCTATAACTTCCGGTCCAGTGTAAAAATCAGAACGAAGTTCACGCAGTAAATGGACTTTATTGTGAACCAAATGTCACAGAAATTTCGTACCAAAATCATGAAAGGGCTGCCAGCTATGACCATTTTTGTAATTTTCTTTAATTTCTTTACTGAGCGATTATGTCATTAGATTTCCAAATGGAAATGATCCTGCAATGAAAATTAACAACAAATACTAACGCTTTAAAAATTTGATAAGTTTTGAGGATAGTAACCCTAAAATTCTTTTCACCCGTATAACTTCCAGCGCAGTGATTCAATCGAAACGAAATTTACTGGTTGGGTTTAACTTAACGTGAAGCAGAATTGGTATGTGTTATACTTTGCTGTTGATACAGGCTAACCAGCAGTAGCCATTTACGTAAATATTGCACCAACAGATGCTTCAAACAACGTTCTCATATGCAAAGCATTTGCAATAAAAATAAGGAATTCTTTTTTAAATTTTTCGAGTTTTGAACATTTTTCGGATGGCAGCCTCAAACAACGTTTAACCGCTGAAACCTTCGATGAAATCCTGCGAAGAGAACGAAATTCAAAGGATACGTTGATTTAAGTATGAGCTTGTTAAGGTAAACTTATTGCTGCTTCATTGGGAAAGTGTTGCCAGCACTGAACATTTTCATCATTTGTGTTATAGTTGAGTTTTGTTGCTTTGAATAAGGAATGGTTGATATGATTCTACAAAACAGTGTATTACGTCTTTCCACACTTTTTTGTCACTCAAAGACAATTTCTTCGAAAATTAGTTTTCTAGCGGTTCAGGTGCGCTAGAGTTTTTTTATTTTGTACTCTCTTCAAAGTAAGCCGCGGTTTTGATATGAAGGGAGGGAGAGTTTTTGCGTGCCGACGACATGCGATGTTCTCATGTGGTAGCTCATAATGTTGTTCTCATAAGCAGTAATGGTGCCCAACACTGCTTAGCTTCGGTGATTGTACGAGAACCGATTGATGCCAGATTTATGGCAGCATTTCATTGAAACTATACCAAATTTTACTCAGGGCAAGTACAATATCAGTTCTTGAATAAATTTATTTTTTTTTCGACTGAGTGAATATTTTTTGGCGGGGAATCATTACCAATTTTCTTTGAAAATGTGTTCATTTTTCCTCAAAAAGTAGAAATATTTTTCTGAGTCTAGAACTTCAAGAACAAACGTGCAAAGATAGCAGTATCTCTCTCTGCAAAAGTGGCATAGCACCTACCTTTCTCGCAAAAAGTAGGATGGGTAAGGACGGAGATGAATGCTGCAGGTACTGTGAAGAAAGTGAATGAGTGTAAAGCACA